>JAOPSE010000060.1:14796342-15402545 GCA_029449295.1 Zea luxurians | reverse complement strand
TAGTAAATGTACAAGGACTTAGGGTAAAGTTTCTCATGTCATGTGCAACTTAATCATAACATGAGCCCCAAGGTCCTTATGTGCTGCCCTAAGCCTTTATCTTATGTGATCACAGCTTCTAGTGCCAAAGTGGCTCTAGCCAGGGTAACACCTGGGTGTTACAACCCTCCCCCCTTAAAGGAATCTCGTCCCGAGATTTAGGTAGAGTTCCTTGGAGGGGTGCTTGAGGGGGTGATGGTGGTGTCTCTCCTTTACCCAAGTCTCTCTTGTTAACTGCTCTTCGAATGTCATCCTCTTTGCAACTTCAGAAGGAAGCCCTTCTTAAGTTGTATCCATAACTTAGACTATCCTTGTTATCTAAGTTTTTCTGATAATTGTATTCAAAGGGCAGGTGGGGGGTGGGGTTTTGGGGTTACGTACCGGCTCCTTTGGGTAGAAAGTCGGGGAAGCGAGAGCGTAGAAAATCCTCCGTCTCCCATGTAGCTTCTTCTATTGAATGATGACTCCACTGAACCTTATACATTCTGATCGACCTTGCCCGAGTTGATCTTTCCTTCTGATCCAATACCTTGACGGGGTACTCCTGGTAGGACAAGTCTGGTTCTATCTCAATATCTGGTTCTGGTAGCACTTCAGTGGGTAGACGAACACATTTCCGCAGCTGAGACACATGGAACACATTGTGGACTGCGGACATATGGGAAGGTAATTCCAATTGGTAGGCTACGGGTCCACAACTTTTCTTGATCTTATAAGGTCCAATGTAGCGAGGGGCCAACTTGCCCTTGATCCCGAATCTCTGGACACCTTTAGTTGGGGATACCTTAAGATAGACATGATCTCCCACCTCAAACTGCAGTGGCTTTCGTCTCTGGTCATGATAACTCTTTTGCCTGGCCTGAGCAGCTTCTAAGTTCTTCCTGATGACTCTAACCCTTTCCTCTGCTTCAATTACCAAATCTGGCCCAAATATTTCCCTTTCTCCTGCTTGAGACCAATTTAGCGGGGTTCTGCATCTTCTCCCATATAAGGCCTCAAAAGGTGCCATCTTCAGACTGGACTGATAACTGTTATTATAAGAGAATTCTGCCAAAGAGAGACACTTATCCCAATCCTTTCCATAATGTAATGCACATGCCCGCAACATGTCTTCCAAAATCTGATTCACCCTTTCTGTCTGGCCATCAGTCTGAGGGTGATAGGCTGAACTTCGGATTACTTGGGTTCCAAGTGATTCTTGCAGTTTCTCCCAAAAGCGTGCCACAAACAGTGCTCCTCTGTCAGATACAATGGTTTTTGGCATACCATGCAACCTTACTATCTGATCAACATAAATCTCTGCGTACTTCTCTGTCTTGTGGGTGGTGTGCACTGGCAAGAAATGAGCAGTCTTGGTCAATCTATCTACAATAACCCATATGGAATCATGGTGCCGGGAGGTATTGGGTAATCCCACTATGAAGTCCATGCAAATGTCCTCCCATTTCCAAGATGGTATGGGAAGGGGTTGCAAAGGGCCTGCTGCTTTCAGATGACTAGCTTTTACTCTCTGACAAGTGTCACATTCTGAAACGTACTTGGCAATTTCCCTCTTCATCCTGGTCCACCAATAAAGAGGTCTGAGATCATGGTACATCTTGTTGCTACCCGGGTGCATGGAGAACTTGGAAAGGTGAGCTTCATCCAATATCTTCTTTCTGAGCTCGGGGTCCTTGGGAACCACCAATCGGTCTTCAAACCATAAAACTCCTTTGCTGTCCTGGCGGAAACACTTGTATTTCTCTGCCTTCAGCTCGATCATTTCTTTAATAATCTGAACTCCCTTATCCCCAAACTGTGCCTGAGCTATTTGTTCTTGCAATGTGGGCTCCACTGCAATATATCTCAATTCACCGGAAGGAACAACTTCCAGGTTCAGCTTGCACAACTCATCACACAAGGTGGTGATTCTTGCATCCATGTTCATGCAATTACATTGGGCTTTTCGGCTCAAAGCATCTGCCACAACATTTGCCTTGCCAGGATGGTAATGCACCTCCAAATCATAGTCCTTGATCAATTCCAACCATCTTCTCTGCCTCATGTTCAGATCTGCCTGAGTGAAAATGTACTTGAGGCTCTTGTGATCAGTGTAAATGTTACAGTGAGCTCCCATCAAGTAGTGTCTCCATATCTTGAGAGCATGAACTACTGCTGCCAACTCCAGATCATGGGTCGGGTAGTTCTGCTCATGAGGTCTAAGGGCTCGGGAAGCATAAGCAATCACTCTGTTCTCTTGCATCAACACACAACCCAATCCCGTACCAGAAGCATCACAATAAACCTCAAATGGCTTGGTGTTGTCGGGTTGAGCTAGCACTGGAGCTGTTGTCAAATGTTGCCTCAGGGTATGAAAAGCATCTTCACACTTTTGGCTCCACTCAAATTTGACTCCTTTCTTTAACAGTTCAGTCATGGGCTTGGCAATTCTAGAGAAATCCGGAATAAATCGTCGGTAGTACCCTGCCAATCCCAGAAAACTCCTAATCTGCTTCACTGTAGTCGGGGGTTTCCAGTCCATCACTTCTTGCACCTTCTCAGGATCAACTGATATCCCATCCTGAGAAATTGTGTGACCCAAGAATTTTATTTCTTTCAGCCAGAACTCACACTTGGACAACTTAGCATATAACTGATGGTCGCGAAGTCTCTGAAGCACAATATGTAGATGCTCCGTGTGTTCATCTTCATTCTTGGAATAAACCAGAATGTCATCAATGAAGACAACCACAAACTTGTCCAGCTCTGGCATAAATACTGAGTTCATCAAGTACATGAAATAAGCCGGGGCATTGGTTAGCCCAAAAGACATCACCAGAAACTCATAGAGTCCATATCTGGTAGAGAAAGCCGTCTTGGGAATGTCACTGGCGCGGATCTTGATCTGATGGTAGCCCGAGCGAAGGTCTATCTTGGAGAATACCTTGGCTCCCACCAATTGATCAAACAGAACATCAATGCGGGGTAACGGGTACTTGTTTTTGATAGTCACCGCATTGAGAGGGCGGTAATCAACACACATCCTCAAACTCTCATCCTTCTTCTTCACGAACAAGGCGGGACATCCCCATGGTGAAGTGCTTGGTCGAATAAATCCCTTGTCCAACAATTCTTGCAATTGTTTCTTCAGTTCTGCCAACTCCGCGGGAGGCATCCTATAAGGTCTCTTGGAGATAGGAGCAGTCCCGGGTTGCAATTCAATGGCGAACTCAATATCTCTGTCAGGTGGCATTCCTGGCAATTCCTCCGGAAAGACATCGGGGTAGTCGCAGACTACTGGGATCTGCCTTACTGGAGACTCTGCCATAACAAAGGCACAAGACTGGGCATCACCCTGATTGGGTAAGTACAAAACAGTCTCGCCATAAGCAGGAGAATGAATTTCAATGGCTCTGGCTGCAATATCCAATATTGCCTGATGTTTGGCCAACCAATCAGTTCCCAAGATGATATCCACACTATCCAGTCCCAAGATAAGAAGGTCAGTTTTAACTATCAAACTACCAAACTTTATGGGCACATGCCTGCTGATTTGATTTGTGGCAATCCTGCCTCCCGGGGTTGAAATGGTAATAGCCCCGTGGGTGTGGCAAAAAGGCAGCTGGCACTTGACACTAAATTTGGCACTGACAAAACTATGTGAAGCACCAGAATCAAAAAGAACAATAGCAGGAAAATTTAAAACTGTAAAGATACCAGTCATGACGGGTGCTCCCTCTGGAATGTCAGCCATTGTAGTGAAGTTCAGCTTGCCCTGCCTTACTTGCACTTTCTGCCTCTTCCCCTGGTTCTGGTTGACATTTTGCCCCTGCCTCTGCTGATTCTTGGGACAATTCTTGGCATAGTGCCCAGTACTGCCACAAGTGAAACACCGATTATCATTAGCCTGGCGGTACTGCTGCTGCTGGTTGTTCCTCTGAACTGGGAATTGGGCACGGTTGGGTGCCTGCTGCTGTTGCTGCTGCTGCGGCTGTGGTGGCCTGATCACCCACCTTCCCTGCTGCTGCTGGGGTCCCCTGCTCTGGGAGTCGGACACAATCCTGAAGCGCTGGGGCTGTGACGAGGGTCCGGCCACAGGGGTCTTCCTCTTCTTCTCCGCCTGCCGAGCCAAGATGCAGTCTTCCTGGGAGATGGCCATGTTGACCAACTCATTGTAACTGTTGGCCCGGACAGTGTTGAGACGGTCACGGAGCTTGGTGCTGAGCCCTCTCCTGAACCGGTCTCGCTTCTTCTCATCCGTATCTGCATGGTATCCGGCATACTGACACAGATCGTTGAAGGCCTGGGCATACTGTAACACTGTCCTGCTGCCCTGAGTGAGTGCCAGAAACTCATTGAGCTTCCGGTCCATGATGCCAGCGGGAATATGATGCCCTCTGAAAGCGGCCTTGAACTCCCTCCACTCCACCTCTCTGCCATCCGGCTGCATAGCCAGAAAATGGTCCCACCAAGTCCTTGCGGGTCCGCGAAGCTGCTGTGTGGCGAACCTGACCTTGGTGACCTCCGAGCAAGCCCCATGGAGCAATGGGAACTTGGATTCTACCACCCTTAACCACACATCTGCATCCAGTGGGTCCTCCGACCTGGTAAACAATGGTGGCTGGGTGCTGAGAAACTCCTGGTAAGTAGCAGCGACGGGGTGACGCTGATGGTCTCCACCATACTGCTGAGGGGGTGGCTGCCGCTGAGCTAGCTGCCTCAGAATCTCATTCTGCTGGGCCATGAGCTCCTGCAGAGTGGGAGGCGGTGGCGGTGGAGGAACGCGCTCATTCTGGCCACGACGCTGCCTCCCAGCCATCTGAAAAAGTCACATGGTTGCTTAATAACACATCTCCAAGCTTAAGGTTCGAACATGGTAGGGGAGTCAAAGTAATTGATAGATTTCAAATAAAACAAAAGAAAACGTGATCCTTCCATCCGAATTTAAATTACCATCAGTCATCCCTAAACATCCCAAAGAGTTTTTACTACAGGTTACATCAAGGAATCAAAAGACTCAACTCTACCTAGCCTAGTACCCTAAGGGTGCAAAAGCTAAGCTAGCGGCGAGGAGTCCAACTATCATCAATCTCTAGCATTAGTCTGGCCTCTACTGAGCGAACGAGGCGACGCTAGACTCGGGGGAAGGTGGTCTCCCTGAGCCAGCGGTGTCTACACTGGAGGCAGACTCGTCTCCTCCCTCGATGTCGACGTCCTCGTCAGCCTCCGCATCATGGATCTCTTGGTGATGCATGTCCAGATGCGCATTAGCCTCTGCTAACTGCTGCTGAGTGTTGAGGAGCTGATCCTCGAGGACCTCTATGGTATTCTCCCTGGTACCCACCAGCTCTTCCAACTCATGAGCCTCGTCAGTCAGCTGCTCCACCTGTAAATCCTTCTCCACCAGCTCCTGGGATAAATCCACCACGAGCTCCTCCCGGTTATCCAGGGTGATCTTGGTGTCCTCCAGCAATGCCATCAGGTGGGACATGGCCTCCCCACGCATCACTTGCAGACGATACAGAGCGTTCATGCACCGTACCGACAAGTGTGCCGTGTGGCCTGGGTAGAGAGCCCAGATGTCCTTGGCATGCTCCACCCGGTCCTTCCACATCGGGTCGTCCTCCTTCTCCGCAGGGAACAGCCCAATGGGGTGAGTAGCCAACTCCAAGGGGTGAAATCCACAGAAGGTGGTCAGTCCATGCAGAGCGATAGCCTCAATAGTGTCCTCAGCCCGGTATCCATAGGATTCGGAGTCCAGTGAACGCCAGCCTGGTTGCAAGGGATGAGGC
The DNA here is from genome assembly GCA_029449295.1 of Zea luxurians. NCBI lineage: Eukaryota > Viridiplantae > Streptophyta > Magnoliopsida > Poales > Poaceae > Zea > Zea luxurians. The sequence continues at coordinate 15,396,735 of JAOPSE010000060.1, read as the reverse complement.
TCCAAGGTCATCCTCACCCTGCAGCGAGGTACCCGGTGCTTCTCGAATAGCTGCACCGCGTACTGAGGGGGTGTCAAATATCCTGCCCCCTGAAGCACCTCCCACAAGATGCGGGGAAAACCCTCTCGTGCAAGTCCGTCAGTGTGGGTCAGTGCATCTCCATCCTCAGAGGATCCGTGGGAAGTCATCTGTGCACGGTTAAGCGTAAGTAAAGAAAAAGAAGTAAAAAGAACAGGGAAAACAAAACTCAACCTGCCTCTGGTTAAAAGAAAAAGATAGTGAGGACCTAGTTGGCTGCTATTTCACTTTTAAGTCTTTTTATTTAGTCAATTATTTACTTAATTAAGAATGCATGCATGCACGTCCTGAACGACCTCACAAGAGAATGAAAGGAATAGGAAAGACTCCCATCCTGTAAAAGTGGCCTGTAGGGCCTAGTCACTTAGCCACCTAGCTACCCTTCTATCATCCTAAGGCTTCACGTCCTAGGTCTATCCTGCTTGCCCTACTATCTATCCAACATTGTTTCTATCCAGTTTTACTTTTCGAAAAGGGATGGTATTTAGGATTTATTGATTCCTCTGTGGTGGTACAAGCTCCGATACCAGCTGTGGCGGAACTGTCCGAATTATTCCAACTTAAGTGCCCAAGCCCTGCCTTAGAGGCTAGACCACACTTAAATGGGAATAACCCGTCAACTCCTCGGATCTAGTCCGACACGGCCACTGACAGGATCAAGTACCACAGTCTCACTCGATGGTGAGTCACAGAGCAAATACAATAAAGCATAAAACCATACATGAAAGAGTATTAAATTATTACATCACCATTGTCATCATCGGAGTTTTTCGCAAAAGTAACCATCATTGTTTTTGGAGTGCAGCGGAAAATAAACTAACGATAAATAACTGGGAGGATGGGGAAGCCTGTCCCATCACTCCTCATGCTCCTCCTCAGCTGAGGCAGGGTCCCACTCGACAGTCCAACCCGGTGGCAGGGTGGATGGCCAAGTCACTCCGGCAACCATGTCCTCCAGAGAACCTGTAAAAATTATGCCACAAGCAAGGCTGAGTATACTAATACTCAGCTAGACTTACCCGGTGTGAGGAGTCTATACTCCTCTACCTCTAGACATGCAGCTGTTTGGCTGTAGGGTTTGGTTGCCAAAAGCACTAGCTGAGTTTCTGAATCAAGATTTTAACTTTGTCAAAATTAAGTGTGACTCTCTTAAGGCTAAAAGTGTACTATCTACTCATACATAGTAGCAAGCATTTTTAGCAATCATCATTTTGTATCATCTCATCACAGTTCCACTTCTTACTCAATGCAGTACAATGGATCAAGCAGTCTCATTAGCTGCGAGAAGCAGACGATTCGAATCGAGTTTTATCCTTGCAAGGTAAACCTAAACACACGACATGTAGGGGCACTCCGTCCCCACACACATCAACCGTCCCCATCGATTCCCCGTCAGCAGATCAGGGCTCACCGCCTTGGCGTACAATGCCTCACTGACCCCGACTGGCCGTCGTGCAGTGACCGCACTTGTACCCACCATAACCGGAATGGGAGACTACGTCTCAGGTCGCGTGAGGAGGTATGTCCACTGCCAGGTTCACTCAGGTACTAGGCTTACCGATTTACCATATTTCTCGGTATGTGTTTAGTACGTTCAAACGCTTGACACAGGTATCCGCACGTTAATCCTTATTCCAATTTTCATCTCGTAGACCACGCGTCCCCATGGACCGTGTCCACAGACCATCACCATTCTGTTATCAAAGTGGATACAACCAAATCCTGACCTCGCGCGAGTGCTAGAAAAATCACTCGACTTCTACCGAGATCCTAATTAATAAAGCAGCTACTCGACCTAGCATACTAGTATTCATCTCAATAGGATTCCTGAGATCATGCAACTAGGGTTTAAATCAACTCCTACACTTAAGTGCACAATACAAGCCTACAAACAATAAGTGTAGTAAAATATCATATAGAACAGGTTATGCATAAAACCGGGGCTTGCCTTCCAAAGCAGTGGCAGGCAGGTCCTCTGGTGCAGGCTCTGGTGCTGGGTCGGGGGTAACCTCCTGGGCAGCTCCTTGCTCCGGCACGAGGACGTACTCTCCGTCAGCAAGATTACAGTCTATCGAAATGCAATGAACATGTATGTCATGATTATGCAAAATTTAAGAACATTAAGTTACAGAATTCAAGTTAAGAATTTAACTTAGGGCTTCTTGGTTACGAGGGTCTTCTAGTGGTATTCATAGACTTATTACTTGTTAGTTTTAGGTTTTCTCTCTAAAATACATATTGGATTTGTATTGCCTCTATAAATTTCAGTGGTCAATTATAAAGATCTTAAGGGGACATTAATTTCCATCATCCAATTTCCCTTCTTAATTTCCACCTAGGGTTTCTAGTAGGGGTTTTGAACTATGATAGTAGTTTAAAAATTTCCAAAAATTCTGTAAAAATTACAGTGGGTGGTCACTGGCTATACTAGCTTGTTTTGAAAATTTGAGGCTTAAAGTATAAAAGCTAATCTTTAAACAAAAATAACAATGGTTAGGTAAGTGGGGCCACTTTACATTACAAGTCCTTTATTAAAGTGGTCTCTGACCTAATGGTTATTTTTGCTGGCCTCTAATAGTGATAAAAAGCTCTTGTACCAAAAATGGCAGAGAGCTACAAGGTGGTTAATTAATGGTGAATTTTCTAAACTTTGGTGCACAAGAGTGATTAGAACTAACTTGTCATTTGAAAAATATCAAACAACAGATTTCAGATTTTTCTTAAGTTCTTATTACCAACACATTAGTTATCCTAAGGTTTGGGGAGGTTTCACCTTAGGGATATTTTTGTAGGGTTTTTCTAAGTTATTCCTATTCTCTTCATTAAAAAGGTATCTTGTTTATTTTACACTACAACAGGGTATGACATATTTTTCCAGTGAACTACATTGACTAAGTATCTTAACAAAAATAGGTGTGCCCTCTGGTTCATCATTTATATCACCCTTTCTATTTTTCTTAAACTTAAGCATATTATAGAAGAAGGGGTTAAGATTATCTTAAAGTAATAGACAGAGAGGTTTAACATTTTTAACTGAGTTAGTGAGTGAATATAAACTTCTCCAAATTTTTCTAATCCTGGTTAAATAGTGCAACTATTTTTCTTGCTATTATTAAGCTTTTGGCCAAAACTGAAAATAAAACAGAACCTTGTATTTTTCTCTAGTTCATATGGGGTTTTATATTTTTCTTAGACAGGTTACATTATTTAGAGTCTGGCAAAATTGGTTTGACTAAATTTGGATGATTTAAACAAAAGTTATGCATTTTCAAAGTTGATGTCCCATTTAAAAACAGATTTACTTAAGGTTTTCTGGAAAAACCAGTTTGCACCGAGACCCCTAAGGTTAATTTGATTCAACTCTCGCAGATCTATCCTCGGGTTACTATTCACCTGAGTCTTTGGCTTTGCACTTAACCCCCCAGGATTTTCTTCCTCACACCCGCGGTCCTTTTCCTAAACCGAACAGTAGCCGTAGGAAAGAAAGGACGGCGCGGCTTACCGGCGGCGAGGGAGGTCCGGCGAAGGGCAGGGTTGGCTCGGGGAGGCTCTGGCGGTCACGTCGATGTGCGGGTCGTTGTCGGAGATGGCCGGAATCGCCCGGTCCACGAGCGCAGGCGGGTGTGCTCGTCGGCGGCGAGTGTACCGGCCAAACCACGGCGAGCTGGTTCAATCCGACGGCACGGTGAGCTTCACGGGGTCACGCAGCGACTGTGCGCACAAGGAATCGAAGAATGGCCGAGTGGATTACCCGGTCCACGTGCGCCGGCGGGTTCTTGAAGTCCGGCGAGCGCGATTCGGCCACTCCGGTGACGCAGGCTCTCGGTTCAAGCTTGAGCAAGGCTCACGGCTTCACCAGGAAGCTAACCGAAGGCTTGGATTGAACGGAGGGAGGCTGGAGAGGGGTTGGCCACGACGGTGGTCTTTGGCCGGCACTGGCGGGCCGCGGGGAGGTCGCCGGAGGCGAGGGCTGGCCTGGGCGAGTCCGGTGAGGTACTTAGGAGGCACTGGGGGAAACAACCGAGCGCTGGGGTGGGTTTTATAGGCGCGGACGCGGCCGAGGCGCCGGCTTGGCCCGGGTGCGGCGCGGGGCGCGCGCGGGCGTGCTCTGGCGCGCTCAGAGCGCGTCGAACACGTGGCGCTTGGCTTCTGCCCGTGTTCTTTGCTCTGCTGAGCGACCAAGCGTACGAATCTCGCCATGTCGACTGTGAAGGATCTCTTCCCTGCACCTAGAGCTACCTATTTCATGTGAGTTCCAAGGGAGGATACGCCCTAGGTTAGGAGATAGACCGGCGCCAAGTTTGGTTTGTCTCACTGCACACTCCGCGACAAAACCGATGTCAAAGCTTGTCAAATGTCCGAGTCTCGGTTTCAAATTTTTCCAGGGGGTGCCTTAAGTGGTATAGCACATTTTTGGTATAGAACCCAAGTGGTTTTGGCGCCATTTTCAAAGTGAACACGGCTGGTCTTTGAAGTAGGGTTAAAATGTGACTTAGAGAGGAATGGGGAGCTCTAGCTCTCTCTCCACTTGGAGATTTGAAATGGGGTTTCTCCAGGGGCCTTTTTGCAATAATTCCTTCCCCTAAATGCTGGTTACAAATCACTTAAGGTTTGGGTAAAAGTTACACATGTTTTACCCACTTAATCACTCTCTTTCCCCCCTTACTTAGGGTTTAGGAAGGTATGACTTTGAAGAAATCTAGGGTTCTTCCCCCCCTATTATCCAAGATAGTAAATGTACAAGGACTTAGGGTAAAGTTTCTCATGTCATGTGCAACTTAATCATAACATGAGCCCCAAGGTCCTTATGTGCTGCCCTAAGCCTTTATCTTATGTGATCACAGCTTCTAGTGCCAAAGTGGCTCTAGCCAGGGTAACACCTGGGTGTTACAACTGTCCGGTGCACCCTGCTGACCGTTGGAGCTGCCACGTGTCGCCCGCAGATTTCGCGGCCGACCGTTGGCGCTGGCGACCGTTGGCTCACTAGACGGTCCGGTGCACCACCGGACAGTCCGGTGAATTACAGCCACGTCGCCTTTGTCCGTTTCCCGAGAGCGACGAGTTCGCCGTTGATGACTCACCGGACAGTCCGGTGAATTATAGCCGTACACCACCTTCGATTCTCGAGAGCAGCCCTTTCACCGGAGACCAGCCTACTGTCCGGTGCACCACTGGACAGTCCGGTGTGCCAGACCGAGCTGAAGTTTGGCTGCACAGAGCAAGTCCTTTCCTTTTCTTTTCTCCTTCTTTTGTCACTGTTTCTAGCACTTAGACAAACACATTAGCGTTAAAAAAACAATATACTAAGTCTAGAAACATACCTTATGCCTTGATTTGTACTTCTCACTTTATTTAACACATAAGAACTTAATCAAACGTGTTGGACATTTAATCACCAAAACATTATAGAAATGGCCCAAGGGCACATTTCCCTTTCAGCCTCGCTTTCGACTCCTCTCGGACGCTCCCCACTGTCTCTACTATCAAGCTTCCGGCTAAAACGTCGCGGGCCTCGTTCCCTCTGGTACACGGTGGCGGCCGTTACACAAACTTGGTTATCACAATCTCACAAGACTCTCGCCCCACTCGGTACAATTACAACGGCTCACACAAGAGCCATGGGGTTGTGTGGTTTTTCTAAACTCACTCAACTAACTAGGATTCAGCTAGAGCAAGCGCTAATGCGGTCTAACTAAGCTAAGCACTTCGTAAAGCACCTACTCTAATCACCAAGTGATTCTATTAAGCACTTGGGTGTATGAGCACTTAGAAATGTCTATACTATGCCTTGGTATGTTGCTTGGGCTCCCACACCTTGAAATGGCCGGTTGGGTGACATATATATAGGCCCCAACTCAATTATAGCCGTTGGAGGAAAAGCCGCAGCCTCTGCGGCACACCAGACAGTCTAGTGGTGGGCACCGGACAGTCCGGTGGCCTGTCCGGTGCACCAATAGCCATTGGATCTGTCAGTCGACCATTGGCGCTGTCAACCTTTACACTGGACAGTCCGGTGTCGCACCGGACATTCTGGGCTCTCCTCCATAGTGCCACCAAGAACTAGCCATTAGGCTACTGCTCCCTATTGCACCGGACAGTCTGGTGCCCTCAACCAGACAGTCCGCCAGTGACAACACTTTTCTTCGTTTCTTGGACTTTTCTTGAGAGTTGTTGATCTTCACTTGTGATCTTCATAATGTCTTCTTTTGAGGTGTTGCTTTCCTCAATGCCTTAGTCCAAGTCACTTTAGCATCCTATGAACTACAATCATAAACACTAGCAAACACATTAGTCCATAAGCTATGTTGGTCATCCAACACCAAAACCTTTTGAGCCAAATGGCCCAGGGTCCATTTTCCTTACAATCTCCCCCTTTTTGGTGATTGATGACAACACAAAAAAAGCAAGCAAATATAACAAACTTTTGAATGAAAATATGCAATCTACTTGCTAGGATGCATGAGTGTCCCCACAAAGTGATATTATGGACTTAAGCCTCCCCTAACTTCATAATTCACTTCGTATTTTAGACCAAAGAACCAAAACCACTTGAAGGATCAAAGATTTAAAAATTTTAATTTGGTGGTGTTTGGTGTTTGATACAATTTTCATTGCTTTGGTCCCTGTTGGGGCGAAGGCAAAGGCGCCACCCTTCGCTCGAAGCCTTCGCTGCAGCAGCTGAGCTAACAGAAACAAAACAGGCAGGGACACCCTTCGAAGACTGGCGACGAAGGGCATCCCACAGTGCGGCCTCGTCCAGCTCGGAGGCCCACGTGCAATCCGGCCCATTGTAACGGGCCCCGCGTGGCCGCCGTGCGTTACGGGCCTAATTTGTAAAAGCTTTCCTGTAATTACAATCTGTAACCCCGCTTTTGGGATAACCTAGGTAGCTGAGGGCACATGCGTCCTTAGCTTAAGGCGCTGCGCACTCAGGTACCTATAAATACCCCTGCACAGTACCCGTGAGAGGCCAGATTAACAGAGCTTTTGCCACCTAGCGCGAGTGCCCTGTTGACGTCACTGTTCACCCTTGTTGGATCCCCTTGCAACTGAGAGCAAGTTCCAACAGTCCCTAAAACTTCTCCCCCTTTGGCATCAACCACCGAAAAGGAAGACATTAAAAGCATGTAGGAAACAAATAAGACTTGCCCTCTTAAAAGATTTATCAATTGAAGCACTAAAAGGTTACTCCCCCTAAACGAGTGTTCTCCTTTTGAAAGAATCTTCTCCCCCTTTAGTGACAAAGAAATACTTCCCCTGATAGAGATCCTCTACTTAGAAAAAAGCATATGAGAAATAGAGGTACAAGACATGATTTGATTAGACTAACTCCCCCTATGCATAGGTAATAGATATATTTTGACAACATATGCATTTAACAACATGAGAAGTATAAGATATGAAATGTAGTCTAATAAAAAACTAAAGAAGACATGTAAATGATACCAAATGTAGTCATGTGAGGCATGAAACTACTTGTAGATTTGCAGTGGAAGCTTATTGTCTTTCTCCGGGGACTCCATTTTCCTTCAATGGGACTACTACATATAATAGACATGAAAACAGGTATTAGTCCCAAAGACTTAGATTATAGAGTAACCTCCCTCTAAAAGTGTGCATATAAGTTTTGAATACTTGTAGGAGACATGCACTTTGATTTTGATATCAAGAGGGGCAAATTATCTATAATCCGACCTTCGGCACATATACTTTAAATGATACCAATGGAAGTATTTTACCACTTGTAGTATATTGATTATAGTGTATGTCATATGAAAATACCAATTGATGTATCATTTTCTTAGGAATGTTGAATAAGCTATGTGTCGTGCTTAACTTAAACCTTTTAAACCATGTAGGCTTGCTCAAGAATATGAATTGAAAACGAGCAATCCTACCATTTGATTGTCCTACTATGCATGTAGTTAACATCAAAAGTAAATATCACATGTAAAACTAGGCATGTAAGGTAAAATCTAGATACAAGAAAATAGATACGCATATCTAAAAAGGAAATACAATAAATCTAGTTACCTTAGTCATGGGTGGGGAATTTAGGTCCAAAGTATTCACTAACCCACTTGGCAATAGACTTGATCCAATAAGATGCATCGGAAAGTGCATTCATCCCTTTTGTGAGTTTTGGTGATTTGGATAACAACACATTTAAAGGTCTAACAAGTTTGCTAAGTGTTGAACAGGAAATTCGGTATGAAGAACATACTTGAATAGTGTATAATGATCAGTGAACAAATGTTCAACACAAGGTTAAATAACCAATGAGACAATGCAAATGGATATAATCTGGTCTCTATATTGGTTTGAATATATGGACAAGACCTGAGAAATCACTATGCATAAATATGATCAGAATAGAGGTTGAAGTGATTAAGAGGATTGGTCAAGCCAAAGTGAATGAGATGAGGAATCATGAATTGGCTTGATCATATTACTATTAGTCCATATATGAATCTATGAGAATTAAACTAGAGCTTGATTGATCTTAGCATTTATATCTAGATGACATTCAAGCAAGGTTCACAATATCAAAGAAATGATTCTCTCAATGTGATGTGACTCAAGAATGGCTTGATAGGGTGAAGATAGCAAGAAAAGGGCTTCGAGGAACTAAGCGAAGGTGAAGGCCAAGCGACGGCTTATGGACCAAGGTACCATGGCTAAGATGAAGAAGAGAGTACTTGCACTAAGTCGATGAACTAATCAGCTATGAAGAGTTATAATATGTTGATGCATCAGTAAGGTGACTTGAAGCCATGATTTGAACTCATATATGGTGAATTGGTACAAGTCATAGGGTTTGATTTGTGTTTGCTTCAAAAGGTGAGATAAAGATGTTTGTGATCCTTATGAAGCAATGCCATGGAGAAATCACACATGAGACACCAATGACTCAAAGAGTTTACTTAATTATATTTTATTTAACTTGAGTATAGGAATTGTCGTACTATCAGGGGGATCCATAAAGAAGGTTGGTGTTGGTACTAAAGCTCAAAATCCTTGATCCAAAACTTCTATTTTACCCTTGTTAATCCTTAGTGAAAGTATGTAGTACAACCTTTTTAAGTCTATCTTGGCCAAAATTGCTCTCTAGAAAATACCGGTTCAGCCGGTTTTGGGACCGGTTCAACTGGTTTTTGTGCAGAAAAGTCAAAAACGGCTAGTTTTGGAGCCCCACCTATATATACTCATTCCTACCTCTCTCCCCCACACAAGAGCACACACAAAACTTCATTCCTAACCTGAGAAACACCTCCCACCCTCTCTCACACACCTCTTGCCTCTCCCATTTCAAATCTTTGGAGAGAAATCTTTGAGTGAGATTGAAGAGCTGCAGTTTTTGTGCTTCATCTCTAAATCCTTCTTGTTCTTCTTGATTCAAGCTTTGGTACTATATCGAGTTCTTTGTGGATTCATTACTCTTGGAGCTTCTAGCTCCTAGACGACTAGGTGTCTCTTGTGAGTCTCCAAATCTTGTGGAAGACCACAAGAAAGTTTGTATTACCCACTCGTTTGAGCAAAGATTATTGTGTGGGCTTGACCTTTGTGGTCGGCAAAGGGAGGATTAGGGTTGAAAGAGACCCGGCTCTTTGTGGGCGCCTCAACGAGGAAGTAGGGCACCTTGGTGGTGTGACCGAACCTCGGGATAAATCTTGTGTCTCTTGTGTTCTTGCTCATTGTATTTGTTTGTGTTCTTCGTTCTCGCACCATTGCGTGGAAGATTTGTTTATATCTTTTTGGTGTGTGGATTTTGAGAAGTGCCCTTCTTAGATCTACTACTTTGAACCCTGTGGATCAACTAGAACATCTTATGTCCAAAGATAACTGGGTGGATTTCGAGATCAATTCAGTTTTATATCTCATTCTTTAGTTGAGCTCGTGCAAACTGGTTGAACCAGTTTTGACACTGGCTGAACCGGTTTTGCCCAGTTCGTTTCTAGTTTTTGTTGAAAAAGATTTAAACTTGCCTATTCACCCCCCCCCCTCTAGGCAACTTTCAGCATCCCATGATATACATCTCAATTTTGCCAAGTCTCCAAATTCCCCAACGTCCTTCGAACTCCTCACTTCCCTCTTGGGATCCAAACCTTCTTGGTGCTTTTCATGGTTGAAATAATTTCCTTTGCCACCCAGATGCGTTTGGCCCCTTTCCCTTTGTTGGCTTGCTTGTTGGCCTTGATTGCTATCACCTTTCCATTCTTTTTCTTCTTAATTAAGTATTGTGTACCAGCCTTTTTATCCACCTTATTGATGTAGGTGTTGGAGATTTTGCTTGTTGGCTTTTGCTTGAGCTTTTGCTTATCCCCAGTCTTCGCCTTGCATTGGTAAGACTTGTGGCCTTCCTTGTGGCATAGCCTACAAATCACAGTTTCTCCCTCCATAGGTTTGGTCACTCCCGCAGTGGTGTTATCCTAAGGAGGTTGGATTTGTTTGGCGTTGTCTTTCTTGTCATATGAAGCCTTGCCAAGGCGAGCCACTTCTTGTCTTAATTGCCCATTCTCCTTTGCAACCTCATTTGAACATGTTTCTACAATAATATTCTTAATAAGAACTTGGTTATAGGGGTTAGAATTATCAATTAAGTCAAAACAAGAAGTAGAAGCATCTTTCTTAATAATTTTAGGTATTTCAACCAAAGATACTTCTGGGGTGCTACCAATGTTTTCTAGCTTAGTAGATAGCTCATTATTATGTATGCTAAGAATTTTCATTTTCCCTAGCAAATTTTCAATGGATTCTTGAGAGCTCGCTAACTTAGCATTAAGTTTTTCATTCTTTTTAATAAGGCCATCATCGGTAGATGAGGATGGAGCACTAGACTCTAATTGCTCAATATTAGTTGATAGCACACAATTCAAATTTGCAAATGTTTCAAATTTTTCTAGACAACATTTATAATCATTTTGAGAGCTAATCATCTTATTTTTCAAAGTTTTAAGTTGAGCCTTTTTTAGTGAATACATCCTGAAAAAATTTAACGGCTTCCGCAAGCTCATCTAAGGAGGGCTTTCCCTCACCTTCATCATTACTACTACTATCATCACTAGAGGATGGAATACTCATTTTACCTCTTGCCATAAGGCACTTGCGTGATGACCGTGATGAGGATCGGTGGCTCCACGTCCTTGGAGGTTCATCTTCGCTTGAAGAGTTATCCCAAGTTTTAACACTTGTAAGCGCCTTGCCTTTGCTCCTCCCCTTTGTGGCTTCGGCCATATTTGGATAGCTGTCCCTGAAGTGGCCCTTCTCGCCGCATGCGAAAAATCCTCTCTTTCTTTGCTTTTTCCTATCAATGTTAAAGAGAAGATCCTCGACCTGCAGAGGTACACCCATTAGATTAATCTTGCGAATCATCCCCATTACCTTTCTGACACGTCGGATTGTTTCTTCGTCCTCGGAGGATGATGTTGATGGTTGATTATCTTCATCATCATCACTTTCTTCTTCTTCCTCTTCTTCACTTGAGGAACTTGTAGTAGGAGCCTTCTTCTTGTCTTTTCTTTCATCACAGGCAAAAGTATATGGTCTTGAAGTAGTTGGCTCCTCTTGTAGACCCATTTTTCTCGACATCTCAAATGCCGCAATTTTTCCGATCACAATGGTCGGGGTCATTGTACTCATGTCCTCCATTTTGTGAAGAATAGTGATGATGCTCCCATATCTTTGTTGTGGTAGTAGGGAGATAATCTTCCTCACAATGTCCGCATCACCTAGCTTATTAATGCCAATAGAATTGAGCTCATTGATGATTAGATTCAAATGAGAATACATATCTCTAACAAGCTCATTATCCTTCATAGCAAAAGAATCATACTCATTTAAGACTAGGCAATGTTTTTGCTCACAGACATTGGATGTGCCATCATGGAGCTCATGCAATTTTAGCCAAATCTCATTAGCAGTTTTTAATGTAAAAACTTGATTAAAAATATCCATGCTAAGAGATTCATACAAGCAATTTTTGGCTCTAGCATTTAAATGAATTTCTTTTTCCTCACTCGTGGTGGGTTTCTCGGAATCCTTGGGTGGTTTCATCCCGTCATGAGTAACTCTCCAAACACCTAGATCAACGGCCTCTAGGTAACAAGTCATTGTAGCACTATAATATGGGAAGTTAGTGCCGTCGAAGTGTGGTGGCCTATGGGTATCCACCCCCTTTCTCAAAAAAGCGTCGGCACGTTTAGCGGTGAAGCTAAAGCGTTTCAAATGAGCCAAACCAGGTTATGATACCAATTGTAGGAAACAGTGACACCTAAGAGGGGGTGAATTAGGGCTTATAAAACTTTCTCTAAACTAGGCCACAAATAAATCCCTAGAGAAAAACCTATACAAATAAACAATCTAGAATGTGCAAACTAGGTTTTGTCTAAGTGTTGCTATCTCTACCGCAATGGCTAAGTTTCAATCCTAAATAATCTAACTATAAAGACAAGATTGAAACTTAAATAATTAATATAAATGCGGAAGGTAAAGAGCAAGGTAGAGATGCAAACTCTCGTGGGTGACGCCGGTATTTTTACCGAGGTATCCGGAACCACGCAAGGTTTCGACTAATCCTCATTGGTGCCCCTACGCAAAGGGTAGCCCACGCGAGAGCTAAGCACCACGGTTGAGTAACTCCGTAGAGAGCCACGGGCCTTCTCCACGCGCAAGTGGTGCTCCGCTTTCGGCTCCTCTCGGACGCTCTCCGCCGTCCACTATCAAGCTTCCAGTCGAAACATCGCAGGCCTTGTTCCCTCCGGTACACGGTGGCGGCCGTGACACAAACTCGGTTGTCACGATCTCGCAAGACTCTCGCCCCACTCGTTACCAATACAACGGCTCACGCAAGAGCCGAGAGATTGTGTGGTTTTTCTAAACTCACTCAACTAACTAGGGCTAATGCAGTCTAACTAACCTAAGCACTTGACAAAGCACCTACGCTAATCACTGAGTGATTCTATTAAGCACTTGGAAATGTCTATACTATGCCTTGGTATGTTGCTTGGGCTCCCACACCTTGAAATGGCCGGTTGGGTGAAGTATATATATGCCCCAACTCAATTATAGCCGTTGGAGGAAAAGTTGGAGCCTCTACGGCACACCAGGCAGTTGGTGGTGGGCACCGGACAGTCCGGTGCCCTGTCCCTGTCCGGTGCGCCACTAGTCGTTGGATCTGTCAGTCGACTGTTAGCGCTGTTAGCCTTTGCACCGGACAGTCTGGGCTCTCCTCCACAGTCCAGTGTGCCGCCGTATAGTCTGGTGCCCTTGACCGGACAGTCCGCCAGTGACAACACTTTTCTTTCGTTTCTTGGACTTTGGTTGATACTTGTTGATCTTCACTTGCGATCTTCATAATGTCTTCTTTTGAGGTGTTGCTTTCCTTAATGCATTACTCCAAGTCACTTTAATATCCTATGAACTACAATTATAAACACTAGCAAACACATTAGTTCATAGATTATATTGATCATCAAACACCAAAACCTTTTGAGCCAAATGGCCCGGGGTCCATTTTCCTTACAGTTGTATAGAGCAAACCGGATTAAATCGCAGATTCACAGTGTTGCCTTTGATGTTCATGTACGCCATAGACGGTTGACATAATTTTTGTCCCTTGTCGATTTGTGGTTGACATCCTATCACTGCTTAAGTTTTTGCTGCCTACAAAAAGAGTAATACTGATACAGACAAGTGTTTAGGTATACCTCGCAAAACTATATTTGGATATATTGGTTGTTTTATGTACTACACTTTTCTGATGGGGAGATTAGACTAGCTCCAACGAGGAGCTCTAAAGGGTCCTGTACCCTAAATTTAGAGGATGAGGACATCATCTACCCCTCCAGCAGCGTCCTCTAAACGGTCCTCTAAATTTAGAGGACGCTGCTGGATCCTCTATGTATAGAGTTCCTCTAAACGATTCTCTATCTATTTGAATACTTTAAACAACCGTTTTAGTAAAACTAAAATATGTACAATACATTTGAGAGTATGACAAACACGTATGTACAAAAATTTAAAAATAAAAATGTCTTTAATATAGGTATTTACATATAGGGGACGTGATTTAGAGGACGTTGTTGGAGAGGAAATAGATATAGGGGGTAGAATCTTTTAGAGAAGACTGTAAAGGACGAATATAGAGGATGTATATAGAGGACGTTGCTGGAGACAGTCTTAGGGATATCCAGCTCAGATGCCAAACCTATCGTTGAACTTGGTTTCATCTGTTGTACCTAAATTTACCTCCAATTAATATTGTTTAGACGCGTCTTGAGTGGCAGGGGTGTGACACTTTGATCAGATGCTGATGGAGGAAGAGGTCTAAAAGAAAGGACAGACTCACAAAGGGATGCCACACATCCAGACCTACCAGGTGATCTTATCATTTTATCAAATAATTTATGTATCGACATAACATATTATCAAATAATTTATATACTGTCACAACATGCAGGCATTGTACTAGTTATTTGGATGGGCCACGCCGCGAGCCATGGCTCGGGTGACCCAAGGATTAGTTCTGCTCCTGGCTCACACACTTTAAGTAATGACAAAACACCTTATATGTAGCATAGGTTGGGATTGGGCATTATCGGAAAGAGTCAAAATGTCACAGTTAATAGGTGATTTAGTTATCATTGGAAAGAGTTCAAATGTAGCCATTAAGTGGTGAGTTAGTTTTAGTTGGAAAGAATCAAAATGACGCCCTTAAGAGGTGAGTTATTTATTGTTGGAAAGAATCAAAATGACGCCCTTAAGAGGTGAGTTAGTTACACTTGGTGGGTTCAAGGCTCTTGGTAATGCGATTTGCTACACATTATCAGTTATCGTCGAACAAGATTAACCATATAAAACATGATCACTTGCAAGTATATGACCATATATTATACCTTCTCGTCAAGCAACAGAGTGGAAGACTTGGCGAAGCACATGTAACTGATGTATCGGTGCTGAAAAGTAAATGTACGACATAATGTAGGATGCAAATTAGATCCACCTTCAAAATAGTCCATATGTTTAAGACATGAACATCACATGAAGATGTGCTAGCACCTCATGTATGAACATGATCTGGAGGTGGAGGGAGGAGGAGGTATTATTCACATGATGAATAGCAATGTCACGAATTACTATTCATGCGATGAATAGTACTGGTGTGGGTTTTGCACCTCTTTCTATTATGTAGACATTACTAATGGACTACCAACAATTATGTCGTGTTAGAAATCTAAAAATCTTGTGCATCATATCCAATCTGAGTTTAATAACGAGTCAAATCGGTTATCTCTACGGTATATATCCAAGTCTCCCACTTGCACTAGAGTTAACTATGCAAGTATCATTATGTTCTAATCCCTTAAGTGTGTAACCCTATAGATTCATGCAACCAACAACCGTTACCTAGAAAGCATTTCTAATCAACAATTAGCATTGGCCTCTAGCAAGATATACTAACTCTCAAAAACTTACGAAAAACAAACATATCTAGCATAACCTATGCCACACGACACATAGCCAAGTACAAATGAGCGAAGTGTTACCCTCATCAACTTGATCATATCTCGCTCTATGTAGGACTAGTTTCATCTACATACATACTGGATAGTTGTGACTCTCGAGGGTGTTAGATTATTATATGTGTTACTCATATAATGGGCCTTGGCCCAACCCATATACTGTTACTATTTATATGCATAAGCCTACCTTAATTAGGGTTAGGGTTTTATTCTCCCAACAGTTGTAGCATTGATCCTAAATTACCAAAAGGTATTCTTCTTTTTGCACTACTTGATCTTCCAAAGTAGCATAACCTTCCTCTTGTGTAGTAATATCGAAGTTATGTCTCATGTATCTGATTTTAGTTCTACTGAATCTAAAATGTTTAGACTGTAGAGTTTCTTTCCATAGCTCTAGTTTTCTATTTACTCATATCTAACTTTTATTGACTAGCATCACATCCACATCACATCGTTCGTAAAATGCATACACTAAGTGATATTTGTATGTTCCTTATGACCTTATTCATCACCAAGGCAAAAGGTAAAAGCCTAAAGTTAACATTTGATGCATTTCTATTCTAATTGAGAAGTCATTCGTATCCCCATCATTTGTTCATGATAATATTGTTGTACATGAAATTTAAGTTCGTCAAAACTTTATGTTTGTGTAAAGACTATCACGTATCATTTTTTAGTATTTTATTATAAGCCTTCTATAGGTTGATGAAAACTATATATGTCCTTCTGCTTTCTACATTGATCTATCACTTATCTTATTAAGCAAGTGGCTTCAATGGTTGACCTTACTGACAAGAAACCAAATTAGTTTATAGTTTTCCGTGTTATTCCTCTCAGACGATGTTCGATAACTCTCATAATAAGATACCAGATATTTGACAAAAATTTATCCTACTTACTAAATCTTTATAGTAAGGTAAAATTTGCTACAAACCAAACTGGTGTATTATGCTTCCAAGAGAACAGCCGGAGACTTGAGTTGTCTCGCATTCCACATCTTGTTTGAAGCAGGTAGTTTGAGCACCAACAATGAAGATTTAATCTTCACTATTTGGCTAAGAGTTGAATGTGTACGGTCTGTGACCTGATCACACAAGTTCGTCAAGTTCACTAAACCCAAGGACACTTGGTCAGCTTATTGATTCTGATTACTATTAGGTCTCGTTTGTTTTCTTTCATTTTGAGGAATTGAAATCTTACTAATAGAATATGCTATTTTTTAGAACGTGACATTTCACCACTTTCCAAAGTTATCATATAAGTCTATCTCAAATTCATAGGGTGAGAAATGAAAATTGATTCTACAGATTTACATGTTGTTTTTCCAATGCACAACTTATAGCACACTCTTCTACTTGCTTTGCTATAACATAAATGTAGTATATAACTATCTCTCATAAATATATTACATATATAAATATATAAATTTAATTAGTTTTATCTAAATTATAATTATTAAAATGAAATTAAATTCTAACCAAACAAACAGGGCCTTAAGGATTTGGATATTTCAAGAGTAGAGTTCTATTGACAACTGAGATGATAAACTGACTGCAACCGAATCCTGTAGCTGTACAGTGTACACTGACATCGGACTGAAACTTTTCAGCAGCCACAGTTAGTGTTAGAGCGAATACACTAACCAGTTCAACCTAAAAGTTTAAGCTGATAAAAAAATATAATCAATCCACTTATGAAAAAATATAATCAATCCACTTATACACTTCGACAGGTAGTACCTCGGTATGCTGCGGAAAAAAATATATGGATGCACTGCAGCACGAGGATATTTTGGTTGACCCTACGACATGTAGACATGTAGTAGACTCCACCAGGTGAATGATGAAGTTACCCAGGTATATGACAACGAAAGAGTCTGACTCCAAGGTTAAAAACAAGATAAAATACATCTTCTCCCGCAGAATTTTGCTTTGCAGCATGACAAAGCTGAATCTAGTGAACAGCATCTTCAGCAAGAAGGAAGACAGACAACAATTGCCATCATGAGAACATGAAAAAGAAACTCAGGTAAGTTCACAGATTATTCAATGTACAACATTGCCATCCATCCATTAGAGCATTAGTCTTTTTCTCCATGTAGGCAATGGTCTGTTTACCTGAGAACCGAGAAGGCCGAGAAAAGGAATATACTAGAAGCAACTTCAGAAGAGAATAGCTCAAAATGTACATTTGCACAGATACATCAGTGTGATTGGACCGTGAAGTCGTGTCATACGGTGCTGTTTGCAGGCAGGGGAACAACACCATCAAAGAAATCCCCGAAGTAATGGCGCGGCTCATGCACCAGCTTGGAGATTATGTCCCTCAAGGTGATGACTCCCTCGGTGCTCCCTTTGTCATCCACAACGTAGATCCGGTGGATCTTCTCAGAGTCCAGCTTCAGTATGATGTCCTTGATTGTATCATCCTTTTTGCAAGTGATGACATCATGCAGCAATGGTGAGGCCTCACGCTGCTCCTGGAGGTGGTGTCGAACAGCACTAAGGAAATCCTTTGTCGTGATTGACCTGTGTTACATTCAACAGCTCAAAAGGGTTCGTATATAGCAATACTAGCTGCAGTTCTCTCTTCCGAGTTCCTACTATGCAGTTTAAAAGTTCTTTTGGCATGATGTGCAATAACAACAGCAGAAATCTATTTCTATTGTTTGGCAATCACAAGAAAGCCTATCGACAAAGATGTACTAGGATTACAAACCTGCGCTCTTTGTATATCTTGGGAGCAGTTAAAAGATACTGGACATCTCTGATGCTAATATTACCAATGGCTTTTGCTCCACTTGTGTCCATGACTGGCAGGCCACCAACTCCCTTTTCCCTCATCAGTTGGAAAGCTTTCAGAACTGGCTGATCTTCGCTTACCTTGAAAAGAGTAGGCCACAGTGACGTGTTAGCATGGCTTTGATGAAATTGATCTTTCTTTAGGTATTGATAACTTGAACTTGAGTCTGTTATGAGTTTATTAGAAATGAAAAAACTGAAAGTGAAATGTTCTAACTAGATTTCCAATGAGGACAAGCAGTGATCATTCAGAGTACCTTGACAAGTTTCGATGGTTTCATGATAGGAAGCCCCAGTTCAGAGAGTTTCTTAGTTCCCCAGTTCTCAAACCAGGAGAGCCCAACACACTCTGCAAGCATGTGTACGACAGAGGATTGTGTGATAATGTTCTCAATCTTATCTCCTCCCACTTCTACAACTGGAAGGCTCTTCATTCTGTACTTGGATAGAAGCAGCAACATGGTAAGGAATGTGTCAGATGTCTGCAGTGCAAGAAATGGTGCCCAGCGGAAGCTCCCTGAGATATCACCAACCTACAAAGGCACAACTTATGTCAAGGATTGGTCCTCACTAACAAGTCCATATAACTGTTTTAAATATGGAGCAAAAGAGGTTCACCTTTGTATTCTTATAGAATTCAGAGGAAGTCAGGGTTTCAAAAAAGCTCCCACCAACCGATGCTGCTTCATCCGATTCAGAATCAGTAGCAGTTTCTACCCTTCCAGATGATGTCCTTCTGAATGTGAAAGAACCCAACCTAGAAACTAAACTGGAGACAGGCGATCCTGGTCCAGAACCAACCGTCCCATTAACTGCAGCATCAGACTGTTCCATGGCAGAAGAAGCAATCCATTTCAGAAGGATGAGTGGGGTGAAAAATATCAAATATATAGTCGATACTATAAAAAAAGAAAGTTTCTTCCATATTATAGGTCAATGTTTAATAATCTGAATCATACATAGTAGGGGCATCCCTTACTATTACACCATAATAAAGAAGAAAAGGCGGGCAAGATTTACAACAGACATGAAAATTTACTCCGGTCATAAAATCATGTTGTTTAGGACAAGTTTAGTCCAACCTAAAACTACGAGCATCAATAACTTTTAAATTATTTAGTTTCAAAACATGTAATTACATGTGGGTTGTATTGAAAAATACTTGCAAAAAACTTATAAATAAGAAGGATGTTTATTAATATTTAATAGAAAAAAACAGTGACGAAAATAAAAATATATGCATCAAAGACCTTATGGAGTCCTAACATGTTTTAACTGGAGGGAGTATTTTAACAGACTATAGAAGGTTAAGCTGCACCAAAAGACTAGTTGGAAGTTCACTGTGCTTACATTCAGAAGCTTGCATGCAGTATAGCATTGAATTCAGTTTGTTAAAGTTTAGTGCACATGTCATTTATTTAAAAATGATGGTATCAAACAGAACAGAAATATATGAAATCATAACAATCCTGATTTGGAAAACCTGCAGTTGAACAACATATGCTGACTATCACATTAATCATTTATATCTGCCCTCCTTACAAAATGGGAGGGAGGGAGGGAGCACTTCAATATAATCAAGGTTACGAACCTGACTGAGCAACCACATGGCAATACCAGCAAATTCCACAATGCCGATGTATTTGTCCATCCAACTAGCATCTTCTGGAGCCTCAACATTTCTTATGGGTGCACTCAAGATTTTGTTTTTGGATAATATTTCTACAGTTTCAGCAAGACTTGCATCTGAAGGAATCTCAATGACTGCATGGCAATAATCACATTTTACTTTTAGAACTGGAAATTAAATCATTGATGTAAGCAAATAACACGGACTATGAGGAACTTCTGGACAAGATACTTAGTTATTCCAGTACCCTACTTAGATATCCACTTCTAGCACAAGATGGAAATTTAAATTCAATAGTTCTAATCTTTTAGTTTTGATGGTTTTCACTCAGAGAATGAAAACTATAAAAAAAAGGACGGTCCTAGTGCCCGGAGGCTCCCACTTTGTGTGGGGTAATGGGGAAGGGATTAACCGAGGCAAGCCTTACCCCCGCACGGCGGGGAGAGGATGCATCGAACCCCAGACCTGGTGACTCGGTGGAGTAGCACTCACCACTGGAACCAGTCCCACCCTTCTCAGAGAATGAAAACTATGTCTCAAAATATACAGAGGAAGATGAAAGTTATAACAGCAGGCACAAGGAAGAATGGATTTTTTAAATGAAAGATTCATGGAGCTCATTGTTACAATGTGTTGGTCCATTTGGATGTTCGTAATGTTACTATCTTTCAGCAAGCTATGCCCTTGGCTTCTCTATGCAAGCAGTCTTTTGCTAAGAATTTGTTCAAATTATACTTAGAGCAAAAGAAGATCTTGCACCTTTGTTTAGCCAATGCCTAGAAGCCTATGTGTAATCTTGTTGATTTTTTTTGTCTCTTTCTACATCTCTTGATGAACTGCGTGACTGCGTGAGCTTTGTTCCTTTGTTTAATAAAAGCACAATAGGGGGTGCACTCCTCTTGTTTCCCTAAAAAAGAATTTTCCTCTACGGCAACTAATCACACACTCTTGGAAGTAACATAGATTGCATATGTACTGGCCGTTTAATTTTGCTTAGTCTTCGGTTTGAACACAGCAATAGATCATGATGATTTATCTTCTATGTGTATCCAATTCCCCAGATAAGAGCATCTCCAATAGTTCCCAATCAATAAGTTTTACAAGTGGCTAAAAAATGTTGGGAGTATATTTTCCAACAGTTCTTAAAATCTTGATCCTAAAATATAGAAGATAATTTTACATCTAGACTCATGCACTGTTTCTAAATCATACTAACCAATTTTATATTTTCTTTGTATATTTGCATCAGGAACCTTGCCCTGCCTTTTTATTCTTTCCGCGCGTATTTATCTGCGCGAGTGGATTGTCTTACCTAAGCACGGAAAGATTCGGAGTTAAGATAGAGAGTTGTTGGAGAGCAGTTCATTTTATCTTGCTAAAAAAAATCTAGATAAGAAGTGAGAGTTTTGGAAACTCTTGGAGATAGCAGGTTCACAACTAAGACAAAATATGGTAATGGGAGCCTCACTGTTCGAGAAGATGCCTCTTGCAATCATGGCAGCTCGATGATTTCTGAGCAAGCTGATAATTATGAATTATCCACATCAACCCGCACAGTGACACACATCATGCCGACAAAGAAAGTGCTCCACGGCTCTTGCAGAGTTGGTCAAGAGATGAAAACGACACCCCAACCAACATACATATACTTGTCTTATGTACTATTAGACCTCTACCGCATCACTGGACCTAGGAAGGAAAAGAACGAGATATACGTGTAATCTGATATCAGAGAAATCGTGTGACACTATCACTGTATTAAGAACAGTTCAACGTCCATGCATTTGGTTCAGAGAAGACATGCCCACTGAGCTGACCATAGGAGGCAAGGGCTATAGAGAACATCCACTGGATCGTCCTTTGAAATAAGAGAAGATGATGAGAGACCTTAAAAATTCCATGTCTGCAACCCTGAAATGACAAGAACGGCAACCTGGCACGGACTGGCTCTACTGGAGCAGATCAGCACCACAGTGACATATGAGCAAGAAGGGGCTCCTGCCAACGCCAACAAAACTACGATACAGACACAGATGCAACTGACACCGAAACAAGAGAGCTGTTCGACTGGATCACACAGCACGCGAACTCAGATGTGACGCTGGATGGATACAGAGGTTTACGTTTCGCCACATCAAGACGATTTTTTGAAGAAAAAAAATTTATTTCGATTGAACACGCACGAGGGACCGGATACAAATTAGCGAGCAGTACCAGTACAGTAAGCAAGGCAGGAAGGAGGAGGGGGCGAGGCAACCGCAAAAGTAATTGATAAACAGGATATCACCTTGGGACGGGTGCGTGCGCGGGAAGGACGCGACGGGGATGTCCTCGAAGCAGGAGTTGAGCTTCTCCGACGGCGAGAGCTGCGGCTCCGCCACCTCCCAGAGGTCCTCCACGCGGTGGCCGATCTCCGCCTCGGGGCTGCGCGGGCTCTCCATCTCCTCCAGCTCTGAACCCGTGCCCTCTCCCCCCTCTTCTCGCTTGAACCCTCTCTTCTGCGAAGGCTAGACGCGTCAAGACTCTTGAGCCCCCTCCTCTCTTGCGCTTGCTGGTTGCAATTGCAAGTGCTGCTCTGCTCCCACCACCTAGTAGGCTCTTGTGATTATTTCTGTAGATAAGCTGCTACGAGAAGCCAGTCGCGACCACGCGCTACCGATGACGACGCGGAGCAAGCCGCTGGTGCCTACTAATACCGCCGCCTTGCTTTGCTTCGGCCGCAGTGGAGTGTGCTCTGCGGCTGCGCTTGTGCGCGTCCCGTCAACGGAAGGGGGGACGAACTCACGAAGGCGACCGAGTACCGCCGGTCGGATGGCCCTCGGGGCCCGCCACGGAAGGTGTGGTCCACATGTCACTGAACGGGTGGACACGCCGGGCAGGATGTACTGCTGGTTTCGCCTAGTACTGCCAGTGCTGAAGGAAAAACCGCTGCGGCACCGATTACGATCCCCAGGGATCGGCTGGATACGACGACGTGGCATCTACAACGTTCCACAAATGTTAAATAATGCACCAATGCACGCCATTGTAAACGACAGTTTTATTAGTAAATATCATGTGGTATTAATATTTTAAAGATTTAAAACATAATAACTAGATAAAATAAGAACATTAAGAAGGTACTTGTACAAAATAAAAATCATAGTTAGAATCTTGTATTATTTTTATCTGAACAACACTGAGGTTCCGTCTAGAATCTATATAGCTAGTTAATAAATTGTTAGCCGAATTAGCAGTTAGCAAGCTCATAAATTATTAGCTAAATTGAGTCGGGTAATAAATTAATTGTTAGTTGGAGCTAATTAACAATTAGTAGAGCATTAGCTGAGAGTGTTTAGAATGTCTAATGCTAATTTTAACAGCTAACTATTAGTTCTGAAGGTTATAAATATAACATAAATAGATAGAATTAACAAAAAAATATAAACTAAATATACCCTCGACCTGTCCAATAAGAGTCTAGCTTTAAGATACGATCCAGACTCTACAGTATATGAACACTAAAAAGGAGTAATAATATTCACAGTTTCACATACCATATCAAATAAACACCAAATAAAACAATTCATCACTTATTAGTTTATCCAACATAAGTGAAGGTTTTATTTTGCTGACAAATACTATCTTGTTTGAGCTAACGAGCTAGCTCGAGATGGCTCGTTAACAAACCGAGTTGAGATATTATTTCAGCTCGCGATAAAATTAAAACAAGTCAAGTCAAACTAAGCGAGCTTACCACGAGCTGAAGGACCACGAGTATTTTGTCCAGCCCTAATTTAGTCCAAATGTTTTTATGTTAATTTGTGGTTGACACCTGATAGACTAAATAATTGTCGGGTACCGTAATTAGGGGTACCCCCAACACTTCTAATCACGGCTGGTAAACACCTTCAGAGCAAACCGTGAAGGCTGACAGTTCGGGTCAAAGTCAAAGCTTCGTCTATCAAGGGACGCGGTCTCGCCTCGCCCGAGCCCGGCCTCGGGCGGAACAGTGGTCCCGGACGAATTCACGTCTCGCCCGAGAGTCTCCTCAGGCAGTGAGTGCACCCTCGGGTCAGCCAAAGGCAAGCCTTGTCGCGCAAGCGACCTTGGCCAAATCGCCTCACCAGCCGACCGCATTGCACGCGCATTTAATGCTGGGATCGCCTGACACCTTATCCTGACACACACGCTTCAGTCGGCAAGGTCGAAGTGACCGCAGTCACTTCGCCCTTTCACTTTCCGATCTGACAGGAAAACAGCGCCGCCCGCCCCGCTCCGGCTGCTGTGCCAACCACCCGGGCGAAACCGACAACGGTCAAGTTCAGCCTCGGGCGCAACAGGAAGCTCCGCCTCACCCGACCCCGGGGCTCGGCCTCGGTCTCGGGAGGAGATCTCCGCCTCGCCCGACCCCAGGGCTCGGCCTCGACCTCGGCCTCGGGAAGAGTCACATCCTCGCCCGACCCTGGGCCTCGGCCCTAGCCTCATCCTCGGAGGAGCCGCCGCCTCGCCCGACCTCAGGCTCGGATCAACCGCGCCACGAGGGATGCATCATTACCCTACTCCTAGCTAGCTTAGTCTACGAAGGAACAAGACCGGCGTCCCATCAAGCTTACCCCGGTAATAGGCAATGATGGTTCCCTGCATGCAACCATGACATCGGTGGTTCTCAAGCCCCCTACGGAAGCAAGGGGACGTCAGCAGGATCCATGCAGCGCCAACAGCTGTACTGCTACAGGGCTCAAGGCACTTCTCCGACGGCCACGATACTACCTCTACAGGGCTCGAGACGCCCCCCTGACGGCCATGTTGTTATCTGTACAGGGCTCAGGGCACTTCCCTGCTAGCCACGTTAGCTCCCAGCTACACCCCATTATACAGCTGGGCATCTCCTTATGACTATAAAAGGGGGTGTCTAGGGCCCCGAAGAGGGGGGAGGAGGGGAAAAACGAACAAACGTACGAGCATACGAACACACGAACGCACGGTAGGAGAGACGAGTAGACGCACGACAAAGGGACGGGAGAAGACGAGCGGGGGCCGGACCCCCCTCTCTCTCTCTCTTGCTCTCTCCTACTCGCTCTCTCTCGCCCTCGCTCTCTCGCAACGCTTGTAACCCCTACTACGAGCACCCTGGTGCAGGATAATACAAGGCTCATTCCCCCACTTGTGTTCCATCTTGCACCAACCCATCTAGGCAGGGGCACGCAGCGACAAATTTACTCGTCGGTCCAGGGACCCCTCGGGTCCGAAACCCCGACAGTTGGCGCGCCAGGTAGGGGCCTGCTGCGTGTTAACAATCGCTTTCCCGTTGAGTTCTAGATGGGGAGTCTTCAGCAACCTCTTCAGCCCAGGACGGTGCTCCACTTCGGGAGTCTCGAGTTCATGTCCCTCGACGGCAGCTATGACATGGTACTCCCTCCGCAGCACGACGACAACGACAGTCAACGGCTCGCCCGGCGGAGGCGACCTCCACGACGGCATCTCCCCGCGGCGGAAGAGGAACACTCCGGTCGTCCCCGCCACCCTCCTCGCCGGAGGAGGCGGAGACGGGGCAACCGTG
Organism: Zea luxurians; assembly: GCA_029449295.1. Taxonomy (NCBI): domain Eukaryota; kingdom Viridiplantae; phylum Streptophyta; class Magnoliopsida; order Poales; family Poaceae; genus Zea; species Zea luxurians. The sequence goes on along the minus strand of JAOPSE010000060.1, from coordinate 15,371,163 downwards.
GCCACGCAGGAGGCGGCACCTTATCGACTGTCGAACCGGATCGAGTCGACGACGCCGGCACTCCTCCGGGGGACATGTCGGGTGTTGTCCTCGCGCCTGAGACAACGACGAGCGCCGCTTCCCCGCAACGTGCCAGCCCCAAGCGGACTGACGACGCCAGCACCCTCGCAAAGGACCTGCTGGACGTCACCCTTGTACCTGAGATGACGGTGCATTCCGTCCCCGACGCGACTTCACCACCGTCCATCGACCAAGAGGTACCGTCCGTATTCCACCCTGTTCCCTTTCGATTTAGTTTCGATCCACCTAGCGACCCCGCTACGGTGAGCGCTTTCGCAAGGGCGTATCCAAACCTTCCGGGGTACCATATGTGGTCAACCTGGGACCAACTGACAGCCGTCTCAACCTCCGGACCGGCAGGTTCCGAGGAAGAGGACGACCCCGACTTCGGTTGGGATTTCTCTGGCCTTGATGATCCCGATGCCTTGCGGGACTTCATGTCCGCATGTGACCACTGCCTCTCCAGTTGCTCTGACGATGGCCACGGCCTTGGCGACGAGGGTTATGGCCCAAGTCACGAATGTTTCCACATCGATCCGGGAGATCACGACGAAGGCAGCCACCTTGGTATGCCGGAGGTTGACGATCCCCCTGGGCCCACATCTCGCGTTGACATCCCACGGGAGCTAGCTGTGGTCCCAGTCCCTGCAGGGGGTCGGGACACACAGCTCGAGCAAATCCGCGAGATGCAGGCCAAGGTTGACGAGGAAGCAGGCCGGCTTGTGCAGCTCCGACAGAACATCGAGCAGGAGTGGGCAGGCCGAACACTCGCCAGAGGAGCCCGTCATCGGGCCCGGGACGTCCAGCGCCGCATCATCGACAATGCCAGGGCAGCGCTGCCCCCGGCCGTCAGCGGGTCCGGCCATGACCTAGCTGCAGCGGCGATGCTACTTCGAACCATGTCAGAGCCATCCACCACCGAGGGACGGCGTATCCAGGGCGAACTCAAGGATCTCCTGGAAGGTGCCGCAATTCGATGAGCCAAGAGCTCTGCCTCCTGAAGGCGAGCTGACCCCTCGGAGCATCACGCGGCGTCCTCCCGACGCATGCGGGAGGCCTCGGTCCATCCCGAGCGCATGCGGGATGAGGCACCTGCCGCCCGGGATCGCCTCGGCAACGAGCATCACCATCGCGACCATCGAGCCTGCCTCGAGGAGAAGGTGCACCGAGGCTACCATCCTAGGCGCGGGGGATGCTGCGACAGCGAGGAGGATCGGAGTCCCTCGCCCGAGCCACCCGGTCCACGAGTCTTCAGCCGGGCCATACGACGAGCGCCGTTCCCCACCCATTTCCGAGCCCCGACTACCATCACCAAGTACTTGGGGGAGACGAGGCTAGAGTTGTGGCTCGCGGACTACCGACTGGCATGCCAGTTGGGAGGGGCGGACGATGACAACCTCATCATCTGTAATCTACCCCTTTTCCTCTCCGACGCCACCCGGGCCTGGCTGGAGCATCTGCCTCCTGCGCAGATCTCCGACTGGGACGACCTGGTCAAGGCTTTTGCGAGAAATTTCCAGGGCACGTACGTGCGCCCTGGGAACTCATGGGATCTCTGAAGCTACCGCCAGCAGCCGGGGGAATCCCTCCGAGAGTACATCCGGCGGTTTTCGAAGCAGCGCACCGAGCTGCTTAACATCGCCTACTCGGACGTCATCGGAGCTTTCCTCGCCGGCACCACTTGCCGAGACCTGGTGAGCAAACTGGGGCGCAAGACTCCCACCAAGGCGAGCGAATTGATGGACGTCGCCACCAAGTTCACCTCGGGTCAGGAGGCGGTCGAGGCCATCTTCCGGAAAGACAAGCAGCCTCAGGGGGAGCCAAAGGAAGACGCCCCCAAGGCGTCCGCCTAGCGTGGCGCGAAGAAGAAGGCCAAGAAGAAGGCGCAAGCGAAGCGCAACGCCGCTGACGTGAATCTTGTTGCTGCTACCGAGCACAGGAACCTTTGGAAGCCTCATGGGGGAGCCGGCGCGTTCGACAAGATGCTCAAGGAGTCGTGCCCCTATCACCAGGGTCCCGTCAAGCACACCCATGAAGAATGTGTCATGCTCCGGCGCTACTTCCATAAGGCCGGGCCCCCGGCGGAAGATAGCAAGGGCCAAGGCAACAACAAGAAGGAGGGCGACAAGGAAGAGGAGTTCCTAGAGATCCACAACTGCTTCATGATTTACGGCGGGCAGGTGGCGAACGCCTCGGCTCGGCACCGCAAGCAGGAGCGCCGGGAGGTCTGCTCGGTAAAGGTGGTAGCGCCAGCCTACCTAGACTGGTCCGACAAGCCTATCACCTTCGACCGAGGTGACCACCCCGACTTCGTGCCAAGCCCAGGAAGGTACCCGCTCGTCGTCGATCCGATCATCGGCAACGTTAGGCTCTCCAAGGTCCTCATGGACGGAGGCAGCAGCCTCAACATCATCTACGCCGAGACCCTGGAACTCTTGGGGGTTGATCGGTCCGAGGTCCGGGCCGGTGCGGCACCCTTCCACGGGATCGCATCCGGAAAGCGTATCCTGCCCCTCGGACGGATTGACTTGCCCGTCTGCTTCGAAACTCCCTCCAACTTCCGAAGGGAAACCCTCACCTTCGAGGTGGTCGGGTTCCGAGGGACCTACCACGCGGTGTTGGGAAGGCCGTGCTACGCCAAGTTCATGGCCGTCCCCAACTACACCTACCTCAAGCTCAAGATGCCAGGCCCCAATGGGATCATCACCGTCGGATCCACGTACCGCCACACATACGAATGCGATGTGGAATGCGTGGAGTACGCTGAGGCCCTCGCTGAGTCCGAGGCCCTCATCGCCGACCTAGAACGCCTCTCCAAGGAGGCACCCGACGTGAAGCGGCACGCCGGCAGCTTCGAACCAGTCGAGGCGGTTAAGTCCGTCTCTCTCACCGCATCAACGACGCCAGCAAGAAAGTCCGGATCGGCTCCGAGCTCGACCCCAAATAGGAAGCAGTGCTCGTCGACTTTCTCCGCGCAAACGCCGAAGTCTTTGCGTGGAGTCCCTCGGACATGCCAGGCATACCAAGGGATGTCGCTGAGCACTCACTGGACATCAGAGCTGGAGCCCGACCCATGAAGCAGACCCTGTGCCGTTTTGACGAAGAAAAGCGCAGGGCCATAGGCGAGGAGATCCACAAGCTACTCACGGCAGGGTTCATCAAAGAGGTATTCCATCCCGAATGATTAGCTAACCCTGTTCTTGTAAGGAAAAAGGATGGGAAATGGAGGATGTGTGTAGACTACACTGGTCTAAACAAAGCATGTCCGAAGGTTCCCTACCCTCTACCTCGCATCGATCAAATTGTGGACTCCACTACTGGGTGCAAAACCCTGTCATTCCTCGATGCCTACTCAGGCTATCACCAAATCAAGATGAAAGAGTCCGACCAGCTCGCGACTTCTTTTATCACACCTTTTGGCATGTATTGTTACACTACAATGCCATTTGGTTTGAGGAATGCAGGTGCCACCTACTAGAGGTGCATGAACCATGTGTTCGGAGAACACATCGACAGAACGGTCGAGGCTTACGTCGATGACATCGTTGTCAAGACGAAGAAAGCCTCCGACCTCCTCTCTAACCTTGAAACGACATTCAAGTGTCTGAGAGCGAAAGGCATGAAACTCAACCCCGAGAAGTGTGTCTTCGGAGTCCCCCGAGGCATGCTCCTAGGGTTCATCGTCTCCGAGTGGGGCATAGAGGCCAACCCGGAGAAAATCGCGGCCATCACCAACATGGGACCAATAAAAGATTTGAAAGGAGTACAGAGGGTCATGAGATGCCTTGCGGCTCTAAGCCGTTTCATCTCACGCCTTGGCGAAAAAGGATTGCCCCTATACCGCCTCTTAAGGAAGGCCGAGCGCTTCACTTGGACCCTCAAGGCCGAGGAAGCCCTCGGAAACTTAAAGGCACTCCTTACAAATGCACCCATCTTGGTGCCCCCCACTGCGGGAGAAGCTCTCTTGATCTACGTAGTCACAACCACTCAGGTGGTCAGCGTCGCGGTCGTAGTCGAGAGACGAGAATAAGGGCATGCACTGCTCATCCAGAGGCCAGTCTACTTCATCAGCGAAGTGCTATCCGAGACCAAAGTCCGCTACCCGCAGATCCAGAAGCTACTCTACGCAGTGATTCTAACGCGGCAGAAGCTGCGACACTACTTCGAGTCTCATCCGGTTACTGTGGTGTCATCTTTCCCCCTGGGAGAAATCATCAAGAGCCGAGAGGCCTCAGTAGGATACTAAAATGGGCGGTGGAACTCATGGGTGAAACACTTTCATTTGCCCCTCGGAAGGCCATAAAATCCCAAGTCTTAGCCGACTTCCTCGCTGAGTGGACTGACACCCAGTTACCGACGGCCCCAATCCAACCCGAGCTTTGGACCATGTACTTCGACGGGTCGCTGATGAAAACCGGAGCAGGCGCGGGCTTGCTCTTCATCTCACCCCTCGGAGAACATGTTCGCTACGTGCTGCGCCTCCATTTCCCGGCATCAAACAATGTGGCCGAGTACAAAGCCTTGGTTAATGACCTGCGCATCGCCGTCGAGCTAGGGGTTCAGCGCCTCGACGCTCGTGGCGACTCGCAGCTAGTGATCGACCAGGTCATGAAGAACTCCCACTGCCGTGATCGAAAAATGGAGGCCTACTGTGACGAAGTTCAGCGCCTAGAAGACAAGTTCTATGGACTGGAACTCAATCATGTTGCTCGACAGTACAACGAAACTGCAGATAAGCTGGCGAAAATAGCCTCGGGGCGAACGACGGTTCCCCCGAACGTCTTTTCCAAGGATATACATCAGCCATCCGTCCAAATCGACGATGCGCTCGAGCCCGAGGAGGCCTCGGCCCAGCCCGAGGTACCCTCGGCCGCCGAGGGTGAGGCCCTGCGTGTCGAGGAGGAGCGGAATGGGGTCACACCGGTCCCGAACTGGCAGACCCCGTACCTGGAATATCTCCTCTGAGGAGAGCTGCCCCTCGATAAGGCCGAACCTCAGCGACTGGCTCGGCGCGCCAAGTCGTTCATTTTGCTGGGTGACGAAAAGGAGCTATATCACCGCAGCCCCTCGGGCATTCTCCAGCGATGCATATCCATTGCCCGAGGACAAGAGCTGTTACAAGAAATACACTCGGGGCCTTGTGGTCACCATGCAGCACCTCGAGCCCTCGTGGGAAACGCTTTCCGACAAGGTTTCTACTGGCCAACCGCTGTGGCCGACGCCACTAGGATTGTACGCTCCTGCCGGGAGTGTCAATTCTACGCGCGACAGACGCACCTGCCCGCTCAGGCACTACAGACGATACCTATCACTTGGCCGTTTGCTGTGTGGGGTCTGGACCTCGTCGGTCCCTTGCAGAAGGCACCCGGGGGCTTCACGCACCTGCTGGTCACCATCGACAAATTCTCCAAGTGGATCGAGGTCCGACCCTTAACCAGCATCAGGTCCGAGCAGGCGGTGGCGTTCTTCACCAATATCATCCATCGCTTTGGAGTCCCAAATTCCATCATCACCGACAATGGCACGCAGTTCACCGGGAAAAAGTTCCTGGACTTTTGCGAGGGCCACCACATCCGTGTGGACTGGGCCGCCGTAGCCCACCCGATGACAAATGGGCAGGTGGAGCGTGCCAATGGTATGATTTTGCAGGGACTAAAACCGAGGATCTACAACGACCTCAACAAGTTTGGCAAGGGATGGATGAAGGAGCTACCTGTCACACCCGGGCTTTAAGGAACAAAGCCGGGTGCATCTCATACATGCGCCAAAGAAGACAACATATATAATAACAGAGTGTATAGAGATAAATGTCATAAAACATTAGAGTATTTATTACATAGCGGAAGACTTGTTACAAAATAAAATAATAAATATAAAACGAACTAAGGACCGTCGGCGCCAATGTCAACTGAGAAACGCCACCTAGATCAAGTCGAAAGCCTCAGTGTTAGGCGGCTCCTCTTCGACCACCTGCTCTTCTCCTGTGGGGGGTGTGAGACAGCAAGAGTGAGCTCACATACGATCATAGCTCAACAAGTCGTGGGGAATAATGTGACATAAACTCACCAAAGGTGGGAGTTCATGAAGTGTAAGGCTGATCAATGAAATAAAGACTGAAGCTGAGCATTGCTTTTATAAGTTGGTCAAACTTTTATTAGCAGTTACTAAGTGTAAGTGAATACCAAACCATAGTAATAATAAGTAAAAGTAATAATAAAATAATCCCAAATACAATGGAATGACAGGTTAAGTTTAAGTTCCATAAATTAATCATGTGAGTGTCCGAGCCGCTCATGACCGTGAGCACGGCTAGTATACCCGTTTTACACCCTGCAGAGGTTGCGCATCTTTACCCACAAGTCGTGTTACCCATTTGCCACGGAGTTGATCAGACCCCATACACCTCTACCAAGGAAGCGAGGCAGGGTACCACTACGAGGCCTTTACAAAGTTCCACTAGCTTCAGACTACCCGCTACAGTTTATAGGAAGCTCCAGTGCAGGGTTCTTGCCTGACCGCCATCGCAGCAAAATCAACCAAGGACCCCCCTACACTGACCACTCCCCTACTGCCCTTGCCCCTTTCGGGTAAGGTAGCCCTCCACTAGCTTTCCTAGTTAATCAGCCATGGGCGTCCCATTAAACCATTGTGGTAGCACTGTTTTCTCGGGTGGTTCTCCATGTTCCCATTAACATAATGATCTTATCATGAACATAAAATAATGAACAGATAATAGAAAGTGTAATCATGTGTCATAAATATCTTTATACCCAAATCCACATAAAGCAATAGCATGTACTACCCAAAAATTTAGTAGTAAAACCAGTGGTGAAACAAGGTATAAAGATAGTCAAATCTAGGGTAACCTATTGGGTCCCGGCAAAATTAACCTATGCAGATCATTATGATTAATAAGAACATGAATAGGTAAAAGAAGTGATCAAGGGCACAACTTGCCTTCAACGAGCTCCTGCTCAGCAGTCTCTACCGGCTGAACCTCAGGATCCACAGTGGCTTGCTCGTCTACTCGTATCAACACAATACATACATAGTATAGCAAAAATTAACATTACACCAAACATATAAATAAAATACACAGTAATAATCTAGACATTAAAATAAGATCATAGGAACTGGAATCATTAAATTTGGAGTTATAGACTTTAAGTTATGGATTTTCTAAGGTTTTATGCATTTAATATAGGATTAAGTGGGAAATAAATTTAAATGTGTATTTCATGTAAAAACAGTGGTACTATTTGATAGAGAATAATATTACAAAATTATAGGAACTGGAATGGGTCAATTTGGAGTTCATATGCATTTTCTATGAATTAAACAAGTTTCTGCAATTAATTTAATACCAAATTTTTTTCTAATTTTATTTCCCTGGTTTTCTAATCTCTGGACTGTGCCTCAATAACAGAAAACAGCAGGGGCTATGGTGAAAATGTTTCTAAGACTCAGGCGAACCCCTTTATGGACGACAGGTTGATAATCAATAAGGTCAGGGGTTCTTTAGCAAAGTGCACCCGTGAAGGGGTATCGCGGCATGTGAGCCGTCCGATCACCAATCGAGGGCCCAGATTAAATTGTGGGTGGTCATGAAGTCGTCTTCTCTCGACCAAATCCTAGCCGCCCAATCCTGAATCTACGGGTGAGATTTTTAAGTTGGCGAGATTGACGAGGGACCGCTCGATCCAAATCCACGGCCCAGATCCATTCCTCGAAGCAGTACGTGGTTATCTAATCTGAACCGTTCATCCACCGAGCGACGGTAGCCACGACGTCCCCCACCCCCAGACCGCACAGCCGGCGACGTGCGAGTACAGACGCGGTGGCGCCATGTCTGGAGAGCCCCAGATTCCGACATCGTGCACGGAGCTTTGATCTACGAAATCCTACATGGTGCTCTCTACAAGGGAAACACGGTGGTCGGTAACTCACCTCGCAATACACCACCGGGAGCACGGGTCACGGTGCACGGCAACCTACGGCCACAGCTGGACACCGGCGTGAAGCTGGTCGATTCACCACACCGCCGCACCGATGCACTATCAAACAGGACCCCCGGCTGCGGTTGAGCCCCACTCCAGTGATGTCAAGGCGCGAACGTCGAGAAGGCAGCCACGGTGCTCAAACTCACGCGCTAGTTCTCTCTCTTCTCTTTCTCTCGGCGACTGCCGCGATGGGTTCTAACAGTGGCGGCGGAGGTTAGGGCTCTATGGGAGGGGAGGAGAGGAGCGCCACGTGCGCGGCTTTATAGCCTGACAAGGTCGGACGTGCCTGGCTCCATTCGTGCGCTGAGGACCCTCCGCGCAACCCGGACAAGATCCGCCTGGGTTTCTTACACCACCAGGAAGATCAACAGTAAGAGGGAGGGCCCCACCAGCAAGTGACCGGTGCGCGCAGATGTAGACCAACGGTGGGGGCCCATGCGCCGGTGACAGATGCGAAGGAGGCAAGCGCGAGTGAGAATAGCGGTGGTGGCTAAGTTGGGCCGCGCGAGTGGCTTCTTCAGGTGGGCCTAAAGGAGGATTCCGAGCCCAGGTAACTCTCATCCCTTTTTTTCTTTTCCTTTTTCTGGTTTATATTTTTTTCTTTTTCATTTGAATTCCAATTTCAAATTCAGCCATGTGATAAATCATCCCCAGATCAGGAGTATAATTTGAACATACTTTTATTACCTTTATTTATAGTATTTATTTTGTATATATATTTATTTTCTCCTTTGTTTCAATCCTAGGATTTCTTTTAGATTCTAAATTCCCTTTTGGACTTTAATATACTTCCTGTCACATTATTTTTATATCATCACAAAATGCACACAAAATAAACATCCAGCATGATGCATAGTTTAGTGGTATGACTTTTTATTAGTTATTTGTCTTTAAATATGCTATTCACATGTGATGATAAGTAGATACAAAATACACATATACATAAAGGAGATAACTTTTCCCCTTTTATATGATCTCTTACAAATTGGGTATTACACTACCCTCGGTGGTCTGGAGTCTAAGGACGACGCCGAGCCGGGCCACAGGCTTCACGCCGTTTTTCCTAGTCTATGGGGCCAAGGCTATCTTACCCACGGACTTGGAATACGGTTCCCCGAGGACAAAGGCGTACAACGACCGAGGCAACCAGACTAGCTGAGAAGATTCCTTGGACCAGCTGGAAGAGGCTCGGGACGTGGCCTTACTACACTCGGCGCGGTATCAGCAGTCTCTACGACGCTACCACGCCCGAAGGGTTCGGCCCCGAGGCTTCCAAGTGGGAGACTTGGTGCTTCGGCTGCGACAAGACGCCCGAGGGCGCCACAAGCTTGCTCCTCCCTGGGAGGGGCCGTTCATCATCGCTAAAATTCTGAAGCCCGGGACATACAAGCTGGCCAACGATCAAGGCGAGGTCTACAGCAACGCTTGGAACATCGAACAGCTACGTCGCTTCTACCCTTAAAATGTTTCAAGTCGTTCATGTTCCTCGTTTTTACACGCTTAAATAAAGTCTAACCATCAAGGAAGGATCAGCCTTGCCTCGGCAAAGCCCGACCCTCCCTCAGGGGCTAGAAGGGGGGAACCCCCTCTGCGTCAAAATTTTCTTCAGAAAAGTTTTCTACCGAGAAAAGTTTTCTACCGAAACAACTCTCATGCCTTCCGACTATATCGATAACGGAACCCTGAAAACGAGCGGGAGAGACTTTAAGCGGCAAGGCCGACTGAGCCGAGGGACTCCTACGCCTCCGGGATATGGATACCTCACTCGTCACCTTCCGCGAAAAGTAAATCACGCTCGGATAAGCGGTTCTGCTATCGAACAAGTCCTAACGCTCGGGTAGAAAATGACTTTCGTGCTTTCGACTATATCGATAGCAGGGTCCTACAAACAGGTGAGAGAGCACGTAAGCGGCAAGGCCGACCGAGCCAAGGGACTCCTACGCCTCCGGGATACGGATACCTCACTCATCACCTTCCGCGAAAAGTAACTCACGCTCGGATAAGCGATCCTGCTACCGAACAAGTCCTAACGCTCGGGTAGAAAACGACTTTCGTGCATTTTTTGACTATATCGATAGCAGAATCCTACGAACGGGTGAGAGAGCACGTAAGCGGCAAGGCCGACCGAGCCGAGGGACTCCTACGCCTCCGGGATACGGATACCTCACTCGTCACCTTCCGCGAAAAGTAACTCTCGCTCGGATAATGCGATTCTGCTACCGACGAACAAGTCCTAAATGCTCGAAACAAGAGGAAAGAAAATGCAGCTTTATAATCCGAACGTTAAATATGTTTAGGCCTCGGTGGCCGCAAAAAACATACACATACTTCAGACGAACTGTTCATGCAGGCTCAAACATCAGCAGGGGGAGGAGCGGCACCCTCGGCGTCGTTTCCACCCTCGGCGGAATCTGGCCCAGCCTCAGACTGCGATGCGAGCAGGCGCCTCGGCCAGCCGCTCTGAAGCCCCAGCCAGCTGTCCCCCGAGGGTCTCAGCCCGGCTCACGGCTTCGGCGGCTTGGCTCCGGGATTGGTCCTGCTGGCGGGTGATCTAGCCAAACCGCAGCTGCCGCTGCTGCACCTCCTCGGCCTAGGAAGCCACCTGTTCCCGCGCCGAGAAAGCCTCTGTTCGAGCCGACATCGCCTCTGTCCACGCCACCGCTGCCTTCAGCTTCGGCTCATCGCAGAGCAGCTGAAGGTTCTAAAACCGAGCAAGAGAGGCTTTAAGCGGCAAGGCCGACCGAGCCGAGGGACTCCTACGCCTCCGGGATACGGATACCTCACTCGTCACCTTCTGCGCAAGGCAACTCACGCTCGGTTAAGCGGTTCGGCCACCGACAGGCAAGTCCTAGTGCTCGAAATGAGGAAGAAACACAGCTTTATACTCAAATACCCAAATGTTCAGGCCTCGACAGCCACAAAGAACAAATACATATGCTTGGGGTAACTATGCTACATAGACTTAGACGTCGGTAGGACCCTCGGTGGTTCTCCCGGCCTACGACAAAGGTCTAAGTCCTTGAAGCAGTTACATTTTGCTCAGGCAAAGACCTAGTATATTCCCTTACAAACGGGACTCCGGTTCCATTCCCGCGGGTATGAACAACCTCCACACCAGGGGGCCCGCGGGATAACAAACTCCATGAGGCCGCGCTCCTCCGACGACAGCAGGAGCAAGGCGACACCGGTGCGCCCCATCTAGGGGCTCGAAAGGTGGAAGGGCGCGATGCATGAGGGGAGAACGAAGGCATGGCCACTGCCCGGGGGATTGATCCCCTTTTTATAGGCAGATCTCCTCACTTGCGCCCCCAAGCGTCACGGGCGAAGTTTCCACCGACGTGCTCCAGGGTTCCCACCCCACGACACGGGGGTTGGGTCCCACACGTCATCAGAACTGACCCAAGACACGAAGGAGGCAAACCGCCGCACGCAAGGCATGAAACCGCCCTGCGGTTATAAGCGTTCCCTCATCCTTGCCGTAACCAGTGGACGAAAGAGCGAGCCGGCACGCAGGGAGCATGCAACCGCACCGCGGTTATGCACCCTCTCGGCTTCGTCACTTCCGGTGCACCAGCATGAAGGCCCGGTCCCACATACCATGCAACCGGCACGATGGTCACTACGTGCAAGGAAACCACACCGCCACCTACGCCAATGCTGCGTCTTCTCGACTGCGGAACCAGTGCCGCGACTCGAGTGTAACACCCACTTTGTAAATTGCTAGAAATAATGCCAATAGAGAAACAATTTCTCCTTATATGGGTTTAACCTTTGTGCATCATCACATGTGTACACCCTAGGTAAAAACAAATAATTAATAACATAAAAGCCACTGGAATCATGCATCATGCTGGTGTTTATATGATTGTGCATTCACTCATGGATACAATGAGACAAGAAATACATTAAAGTCCCAAAGTGGAATTTAGAATATAAGATAAACTCTAGGATTTAGAAGTGGAGAAAGAAAAGAAAGACCACATAAAACATAGAAAATAGATATATACATAAAAATATTTCCTTCATCCCCAAAATTTAATCTAACACATGTGCAAACCTATAACTGAAATTCAAAAGTTGAATTTGAAATTCAAAAGGGAAAAACAGAAAATAAAAAGGAAAAACCAAAACCCTTCAGCTGGGCCGACTCCATTCATTCGGCCCACTCAGGAAAACGGCACTGCGCGGCCCGACTGGCCACACCCGTCGCTGTTGCGCCGACTTGTGGACCCCGCTGTCCATACTCACGTCGCCCACTCGTGTCACTGCGCTCGCGGACCCACGGGACAGCCTCCGCTTTCCTCGCGCACCAGCCTCATTGCCCCACCTGTCATCCCGCTCGGCCGTAACTATCCGCGCGCACCGGCCGGGTAGTTGGAGCTCGATTCCGCCCTCTTCTCCCCTCTCTGCGTTACATAATGATGCCGCCGCCTAGCCCTGGGACCCCTAGATTGTGGTCGTCCACATCTTATCGAAGCAGCGCTACCGCGAGGAGGGAGAGGGAGACCGTGAGGGAGAAGATCGGGGGGGCGCCACTGGTAAATCTCGGTGGTGCTGGATTTTACCCGGGGGTGTGATCAGGGAGGTTCGCCCACGCCCGGGGAAGTCATCCGCATCGGTCATTGGGAGAGGGGACCAACCTTGCGGCGTGAATTGCTCGTCGGTGGGCAAGCGACACCGCGAAATCATCTCTCACCGTGGAGAACCGCACAGTCGTCATTTCCGTCGGTAAGAACTCGTTGCTTTAAGTCGCCATAGCTTGAGGGTGGTATGGCACCAATCGGTGTAGCTCGTAGTTCGCCAGCGTGCGAGTGATTGCTCGCCGGACTTTATCTAAGCCGCGGTCGTCTCCGCACCGCCGCTGTACGGCTGGCTGAGAGGAGAAGAGAGACCGAGTGCCGTCGATCAGATCTTGAACGGCTACGATTACTTTGTGCATACCTGTTCGCCGTGATTCGATCCGGTCCGTAGGATCGATCGGACGGCTCGGACGTTATGGATCCTTTATTAGCTCTGCACCGTTGATCAGGCTTTTGACGATCGGGATTGTTTACTGGTTCGTTTAAAACGTGGGGGTAATCCTGGCGGCCGAATTCTAATCGGTCGGCCAGAAGTTGTCCATACCCTTTCGCCGTGGCAATTTTGCATAAGAGCCCCTGTCTTTTTCTAGAATAAACCCGCCGTCCGCGACACTGTGGTCTGGGTCTAGGGAATGTTGTCCCGAGACCCCTGTTGTTCTCAGTTATTGATGCGCAGTCCAGAGTATTATAAAACCCGAGAAATTGAATTATAAAAGGATTTTTAATGTGAAAATAATTGCTAGAACTTCAATAATTCATAGAAAAAGCATATGAACTCCAAATTAATCCATTCCAGTTCCTAAAATTTTGTAATTTTATTGTCTATCACTTAGAGTCTCTGTTTTATCATGACAACAGTAAGAAAATTAATCTCACACTTAATCTTATTTAAAACACATAAAACCTTTGAAAATGCATAACTTAAATTCTATAACTCCAAAATTTTTGATTCATGTTCCTAGAATTTTATTTTAATGTGTAGATTATCACTGTGTATTTTGTATATATGTTTGGTGTAATGTTAATTTCTCTATATGCATTGTGCTTGTTTGTATTGTGGCGAGTAGAAGAGCCCGTGACCAAGGATCCTGGTGAGCAGCAGGTTGAAGTAGCTGAGCAGGAGCTCATTGAAGGCAAGTTGTGCCCTTGATCACTTTTTACCCAATAATGTTCTTTAATACCATTTATCCATGCATAGGTTAATTTTGATGGGACCCGATAGGTCACCCTAGATTGTTTATCTCATTACCTTGTTTACCCCTGACTCACTTGGGTAGTTTGCTATTGCTTTACATGGTTTTGGGATAATCATTTATTACCTCTATGTTCCAATTCTTTTGTTATTCTATTTATGTTCATGTTATGATCATTAATGTTAATTGGAACATAGATCTTAACTTGAGAACCACGTGCCACCACAAGGGTTTAATGGGACACCCTTGGCTGATTAATTAGGAAAGCTAGTGGAAGACTACCTTACCCGAAAGGGGCAAGGGCAGTAGGGGAGTGGTCAGTGTAGGGAGGTCCTTGGTTGATTTTGCTGCGATGGCAGTCAGTCAAGAACCCTGCATTGGAACTTCCTATAAACTGTAGCGGGTTTTCGGAAGCTAGTGGAACTTTGTAAAGGCCTCGCAGTGTTGCCCTGCCGCGCTTCCTAGGTAGAGGTGTATGGGAAGTCGCGATCCCTTGGCAGATGGGTAACATGACTTGTGGGTAAAGGGTACAACCTCTGCAGAGTGTAAAACTGGTATACTAGCCGAGCTCACGGTCATGAGCAGCTCAGGACTCTCTGATGTTTAAATTATGGAACTTAAATTCAATTTTGTCATTTGCATTGCATGGGTTTATTATTAATTTTGTTCTATTACTTTACTTATGGTTTGGTATTTACTTACACTTAGTAACTGCTAATAAAAGTTTGACCAACTACTTAAAAGCAATGCTCAGATTTAACCCCTATCATTGATTAGCCTTACACATCACATGAACTCACACCTTTGTGAGTTTATGTCCACTGGTTCCCCACAACTTGTTGAGCTATGATCATGTGTGAGCTCACTCTTGCTGTCTCACACCCCCCCACAGGAGAAGAGCAGGTGGTTCAGGAGGAGCCACAAGGCAAGGAGTATGATCTGATCTAGGTGGTGTTTCTCAGTTGACATTGGCGCCGACGATCCTTAGTTCGTTTTATCTTTATTATTTCATTTTGTAATAAGTCTTCCGCTATGTAATAAATACTCTGATGTTTTATGACATTTATCTCTATACACTCTGTTATTATATATGTTGTCTTCTTGGCGCATGTATGAGATGCACCTGGCTTTGTTCCTTAAAGCCGGGTGTGACAGAAGTGGTATCAGAGGAAATGTTGACCGTAGGACGAGACCTAGATAGAAATGGACAAACCCTTTCCTACTTACCTTACTCTGACTCATTCTATACTCATCTCATCTTGATCTTGTCTCACCTTCTACTGTTCTACTCTGATCATTCTTACCTTTTCTACTCTAAGACAAGATGGATTTCACACCTTGGAATCCCTACCCTTATGACATTTTTAAGAGATAGGGAACCTAAGATGAAAATAAAACTATTTTCTCTATTTTAAAAATGTTGGTTGATTGTTCTGATGATCAATGTCTGATTTGCTTCTTTGAATGATTGAATTATTATAAATGGACATCTTAGTATGTACCACCATAAGGTAATGAATTAGCTATGGTAGGTAAAATATTAATCTGCTTAGCTAATAAAATTCCCCAAAGTAACCTGCTTTGTAAATACCTGCCTTGTCTACTATTTTCTTACCATATGTATCTAACTCAGATGGTCAATACCAGGCAGGGTGGTGGAATTGATTTGCCTCCTAATCGACACACTCGGAGAATATATAGACAACCCCAGCCACAGCCTGCAGAGATGAATCCTCCTAATCCTCCACCAGGCGGAGTTGACCCACTGGTTGCTGCTCAGATGGCGGTGATGCAGCAAATGGCAGACACTATGGCTGATATGCGTGCCCAAATGCAGCAAGAACGCCAGGAGATGCGTCAGGAAAGAGAAGATATACGCCAGGAGTTGCGCCAGGAGCGAGATGAGATACGCCAGGAAAGGAGGGCACAACAACAGCAGCTGCAACAACAAATGCAACAGCAACAACAGCAGCAACAGCAGCAACAAGTGCCACTGCCTCCACCACCACCACCAGTTCCACCCCGAGATAAGCACCGGGAGTTCATGAGTCATAAGCCACCTACATTTGCAAGCTCACCTGATCCACTAGACACGGATGATTGGCTGAAGTTCGTTGAAAAGATGCTGAATATTGCACAGTGCACGGACCGGGAGAAGGTTTTATATGCTTCTGGACGTCTGACAGGTCCTGCTGCTGACTGGTGGGATTCTTATACTGCTGCCCACGATGCTGCTGATACTATTACTTGGGCAGAGTTCAGTACACAGTTCAGAAACTACCATATTCCAGCTGGTATGATAAAGATCAAGAAGAAGGAGTTTCTGTCATTGAAGCAAGGCAACATGTCAGTCAGTGAGTACAGAGACAAATTTATTCAGCTGTCGAGATATGCTCCGGAGGAAGTTGCTGAGGATGAGAGGAAGCAGGAGCACTTCATTGAAGGACTTAATGGACCCTTGCAGTATGCACTGGTTGCACACACCTTTCCATCCTTTCAGAGGCTACTGGATAAGGCTCTTGCTATTGAACACAAGCGTGTTCAATTGGGTGATTTGAAGAGAAAGGCAATATCTCAAGGACAAGGAAGTAGCAGTGTTCGTCCTCGCTATAGTTCACCACAGGGTACCCCGACTCGACCAGGAGGACCGCTCCCAGTTCAGCAATCACCACTGAGGACTCCACCTCCTCGGCAGGCTACCCCTATTGGTACCCCGACGAAGTTTTTAGGACAGAGTCCAGGCACTACTTGTTTCAAGTGTGGGAAGGCTGGTCACTATGCAAATGTCTGCCCACAGAGGATTGCTACTACTCCAGTTCAGAACAGGCAGCAAACTCCAGGATCTGGCAAGGGATATTCTATTGCCAAAGTTAATCAAGTCAGCGTTGATGCTACCCCGGATGGTGGGGACCTCGTAATTGGTATGTTTTATGTTAATGCAATTCCTGCAACCATATTATTTGATTCTGGTGCTACACATTCGTTCATGTCTGCTAGATATGCCAACACAAATGAAATACCACTGCTAAATATGAGAAAACCCATGATAGTAATTACACCTAAAGGGCCTGTTGAGGCGAATCAAATGACACGTAGATTGACATTGACCATTATGGGTAGAGAATTTGGAGCTACTGCTATAATATTAGAGTCAAGCAGTATAGATCTGATCCTTGGTATGTCATGGCTAAGAAAGGCAAAGGCCGTTATAGCATGTGGTAGAGGTACCGTAGAACTCACTACCACTAAAGGAGAAAGATTTCAAGTTAATATTGCAGTAACCTCCTCACCCATGCGTGCAATGTTCTTTATACCCGAAGAGTTTGTTGGTGACAACATCCGGGTGGTTAGAGATTTTCCGGATGTCTTTCCAGAGGAGTTACCAGGTATGCCACCTGATAGAGAAGTTGAGTTTGTTATTGATCTCTTACCTGGAACCGCCCCTATTTCTAAATGGCCATATAGGATGTCCGTAGAGGAGTTGAAGGAACTTAAGAAGCAGTTAACTGAGTTACAAGATGCTGGGTACATTCGTTCGAGTTCCTCACCTTGGGGAGCACCGGTCTTGTTTGTACAGAAAAAGGATGGATCGCAGCGGATGTGTGTGGATTATAGATCTCTAAACGATGTTACTGTGAAGAACAAGTATCCGTTGCCCCGTATTGAGGATTTATTTGATCAGATGAGAGGTGCTAGAGTATTCTCGAAGATTGATCTCCGATCCAGTTACCATCAGATGAGGATTAGACCATCGGATATTCCCAAGACGGCTTTCTCGACTCGATATGGATTATATGAGTTTACTGTTATGTCGTTTGGATTAACCAATGCACCAGCTTATTTTATGAACTTGATGAATAAGGTGTTTATGGAGTATTTGGACAGATTCGTCGTGGTGTTCATCGACGACATTCTTATTTATTCCCAGAGTGATAGCGATCATGAGGAACATCTGAGGTTGGTGCTACAGAAGCTACGAGATAACCAGCTATATGCCAAGTTCAGCAAGTGCGAGTTTTGGATTGACAAGGTGCCATTCCTTGGTCATATTATTTCAAATGGAGGAATTTCAGTGGATCCTGCTAAGGTTAAGGATATAATGGAGTGGAGAGTACCCACTACAGTTACTGAGATTCAGAGTTTCTTGGGATTAGCAGGATATTATCGGAGATTTATTGAAGGATTTTCTAAGATTGCTAAGCCTATGACTTCACTTTTGGAGAAAGGAAGAGAATTTAAGTGGGACGAGAAGTGCCAAGACAGCTTTGACCAATTGAAGAAAAGATTGATGTCGCCACCAGTATTGGTTATGCCAGACCTACAGAAAGGATTTGATATCTATTGTGACGCATGTGGCCAAGGCTTAGGATGTGTGCTCATGCAAGAAGGACATGTGATTGCCTATGCGTCTCGTCAGTTACGAAGACATGAATTGAACTACCCCACTCATGACTTGGAATTAGCAGCCGTTGTGCATGCGCTTAAGATTTGGAGACATTATATCATGGGGACCAAGTGCCAAGTGTACACGGATCATAAGAGTTTGAAGTATATATTCACTCAGAAGGATCTCAACCTTAGGCAACGTCGTTGGTTGGAGCTTATTAAGGATTATGATTTGGAGATTCACTATCACCCGAGCAAGGCAAATTTGGTTGCAGATGCCTTGAGTCGCAAGGAGCATGTTCATTCAGCTATTGTTGCCCATCTACCCGATGAGATTGTTGAGGATTTCAGGAGACTTAACCTGGGGATAGTTGCTCATACTGAAGGAGTTACTATTGATGTGGAACCTACTTTGGAGCAAGAAATTCGTAAAGGTCAAATTGGTGATGCTAAAATAAAAGAGATTAAGGATCTGATTACTGAAGGTCGAGTTCCGGAATTCACGGAAGATGAGCAAGGCACCGTATGGTTCAAGGACAGGATGTGTGTTCCTGATATTGAAAGCCTTCGAGAGACTATATTGAAAGAGGCCCACGACTCGGATTATTCTATTCATCCTGGTAGTACCAAGATGTATCAGGATTTGAAACAGAAGTATTGGTGGTATGGATTGAAAAGAGATGTAGCTGCACATGTGGCTATGTGCGATGTATGTCAAAGAGTTAAGGCTGAACACCAGAGGCCAGCTGGATTGTTACATCCACTGAAGATACCCGAATGGAAGTGGGAAGAGATTGGTATGGATTTCATTACAGGATTGCCTCGCACCTAGAAAGGATATGATGCTATATGGGTGATTGTGGATAGATTGACTAAAGTGGCTCACTTTATTCCTGTAAAGACTACTTATAAAGGTTCTCAGCTAGCAGAGTTATATATGGCTCAGATTGTGTGTTTACATGGAGTACCAAAGAAGATCGTGTCTGATCGAGGTTCACAGTTTACCTCAAGATTTTGGAGAAGCTTTCATGAGAATATGAGTACAAAGTTGAATTTTAGTACGGCTTATCACCCTAAGACTGATGGACAGACTGAAAGGACTAATCAAATATTGGAAGATATGTTGAGAGCTTGTGCCTTTCAGCATGGAGGAAGTTGGGATAAAAGTCTACCTTATGCTGAGTTCTCATATAATAACAGTTATCAGGCCAGTCTGAAGATGTCACCTTTTGAAGCTTTATATGGGAGGAAGTGCAGGACTCCTTTGTATTGGGATCAGACTGGAGAAAGACAATTCTTTGGGCCTGAATTGATTCAAGAAGCAGAAGAACAAGTCCGTATAATTCGAGAGAATTTGAGGGTGGCTCAAACCAGGCAAAAGAGCTATGCTGATAATAGAAGGAGACCACAAGAATTTGAAGAAGGAGATTATGTGTACCTCAAGGTGTCACCACTTCGTGGAATGAGGAGATTCAAAGTTAAGGGCAAATTGTCCCCTCGCTATATTGGACCATTCCTGATCTTTAGGCGAGTTGGGGAGATGGCATATCAACTCGAGTTACCAGCTAGTCTATCGGATGTGCATAATGTGTTCCATGTATCTCAACTGAAGAAATGTCTCTGTGTCCCTGAGGAACAGTTACCAATGGAAGAGCTCAGTGTTCAGGGTGATTTGACTTATACGGAGTACCCGATCAAGATTCTTGACACATTGACCCGAGTTACAAGAAATAAGGTGATAAAGATGTGCAAAGTGCAATGGAGTCACCACGGTGAAGATGAAGCAACGTGGGAAAGAGAAGAAGAGCTTCACATAGATTTTCCCCACCTTTTCTCTACTTCTTCTTAAATCTCGAGGACGAGATTATTTTTAAGGGGGGTAGGATTTGTAACACCCACTTTGTAAATTGCTAGAAATAATGCCAATAGAGAAACAATTTCTCCTTATATGGGTTTAACCTTTGTGCATCATCACATGTGTACACCCTAGGTAAAAACAAATAATTAATAACATAAAAGCCACTGGAATCATGCATCATGCTGGTGTTTATATGATTGTGCATTCACTCATGGATACAATGAGACAAGAAATACATTAAAGTCCCAAAGTGGAATTTAGAATATAAGATAAACTCTAGGATTTAGAAGTGGAGAAAGAAAAGAAAGACCACATAAAACATAGGAAATAGATATATACATAAAAATATTTCCTTCATCCCCAAAATTTAATCTAACACATGTGCAAACCTATAACTGAAATTCAAAAGTTGAATTTGAAATTCAAAAGGGAAAAACAGAAAATAAAAAGGAAAAACCAAAACCCTTCAGCTGGGCCGACTCCATTCATTCGGCCCACTCAGGAAAACGGCACTGCGCGGCCCGACTGGCCACACCCGTCGCTGTTGCGCCGACTTGTGGACCCCGCTGTCCATACTCACGTCGCCCACTCGTGTCACTGCGCTCGCGGACCCACGGGACAGCCTCCGCTTTCCTCACGCACCAGCCTCATTGCCCCACCTGTCATCCCGCTCGGCCGTAACTATCCGCGCGCACCGGCCGAGTAGTTGGAGCTCGATTCCGCCCTCTTCTCCCCTCTCTGCGTTACATAATGATGCCGCCGCCTAGCCCTGGGACCCCTGGATTGTGGTCGTCCACATCTTATCGAAGCAGCGCTACCGCGAGGAGGGAGAGGGAGACCGTGAGGGAGAAGATCGGGGGGGGCGCCACTGGTAAATCTCGGTGGTGCTGGATTTTACCCTGGGGTGTGAACAGGGAGGTTCGCCCACGCCCGGGGAAGTCATCCGCATCGGTGATTGGGAGAGGGGACCAACCTTGCGGCGTGAATTGCTCGTCGGTGGGCAAGCGACACCGTGAAATCATCTCTCACCGTGGAGAACCGCACAGTCGTCATTTCCGTCGGTAAGAACTCGTTGCTTTAAGTCGCCATAGCTTGAGGGTGGTATGGCACCAATCGGTGTAGCTCGTAGTTCGCCAGCGTGCGGGTGATTGCTCGCCGGACTTTATCTAAGCCGCGGTCGTCGCCACACCGCCGCTGTACGGCTGGCTGAGAGGAGAAGAGAGACCGAGTGCCGTCGATCAGATCTTGAATGGCTACGATTACTTTGTGCATACCTGTTCGCCGTGATTCGATCCGGTCCGTAGGATCGATCGGACGGCTCGGACGTTATGAATCCTTTATTAGCTCTGCACTGTTGATCAGGCTTTTGACGATCGGGATTGTTTACCGGTTCGTTTAAAACGTGGGGGTAATCCTGGCGGCCGAATTCTAATCGGTCGGCCAGAAGTTGTCCATACCCTTTCGCCGTGGCAATTTTGCATAAGAGCCCCTGTCTTTTTCTAGAATAAACCCGCCGTCCGCGACAATGTGGTCTGGGTCTGGGGAATGTTGTCCCGAGACCCCTGTTGTTCTCAGTTATTGATGCGCAGTCCAGAGTATTATAAAACCCAAGAAATTGAATTATAAAAGGATTTTTAATGTGAAAATAATTGCTAGAACTTCAATAATTCATAGAAAAAGCATATGAACTCCAAATTAATCCATTCCAGTTCCTAAAATTTTGTAATTTTATTGTCTATCACTTAGAGTCTCTGTTTTATCATGACAACAGTAAGAAAATTAATCTCACACTTAATCTTATTTAAAACACATAAAACCTTTGAAAATGCATAACTTAAATTCTATAACTCCAAAATTTTTTATTCATGTTCCTAGAATTTTATTTTAATGTGTAGATTATCACTGTGTATTTTGTATATATGTTTGGTGTAATGTTAATTTCTCTATATGCATTGTGCTTGTTTGTATTGTGGCGAGTAGAAGAGCCCGTGACCGAGGATCCTGGTGAGCAGCAGGTTGAAGTAGCTGAGCAGGAGCTCATTGAAGGCAAGTTGTGCCCTTGATCACTTTTTACCCAATAATGTTCTTTAATACCATTTATCCATGCATAGGTTAATTTTGATGGGACCCGATAGGTCACCCTAGATTGTTTATCTCATTACCTTGTTTACCCCTGACTCACTTGGGTAGTTTGCTATTGCTTTACATGGTTTTGGGATAATCATTTATTACCTCTATGTTCCAATTCTTTTGTTATTCTATTTATGTTCATGTTATGATCATTAATGTTAATTGGAACATAGATCTTAACTTGAGAACCACGTGCCACCACAAGGGTTTAATGGGACGCCCTTGGCTGATTAATTAGGAAAGCTAGTGGAAGACTACCTTACCCGAAAGGGGCAAGGGCAGTAGGGGAGTGGTCAGTGTAGGGAGGTCCTTGGTTGATTTTGCTGCGATGGCAGTCAGTCAAGAACCCTGCATTGGAACTTCCTATAAACTGTAGCGGGTTTTCGGAAGCTAGTGGAACTTTGTAAAGGCCTCGCAGTGTTGCCCTGCCGCGCTTCCTAGGTAGAGGTGTATGGGAAGTCGCGATCCCTTGGCAGATTGGTAACATGACTTGTGGGTAAAGGGTACAACCTCTACAGAGTGTAAAACTGGTATACTAGCCGAGCTCACGGTCATGAGCAGCTAAGGACTCTCTGATGTTTAAATTATGGAACTTAAATTCAATTTTGTCATTTGCATTGCATGGGTTTATTATTAATTTTGTTCTATTACTTTACTTATGGTTTGGTATTTACTTACACTTAGTAACTGCTAATAAAAGTTTGACCAACTACTTAAAAGCAATGCTCAGATTTAGCCCCTATCATTGATTAGCCTTACACATCACATGAACTCACACCTTTGTGAGTTTATGTCCACTGGTTCCCCACAACTTGTTGAGCTATGATCATGTGTGAGCTCACTCTTGCTGTCTCACACCCCCTCCCACAGGAGAAGAGCAGGTGGTTCAGGAGGAGCCACAAGGCAAGGAGTATGATCTGATCTAGGTGGCGTTTCTCAGTTGACATTGGCGCCGACGATCCTTAGTTCGTTTTATCTTTATTATTTCATTTTGTAATAAGTCTTCCGCTATGTAATAAATACTCTGATGTTTTATGACATTTATCTCTATACACTCTGTTATTATATATGTTGTCTTCTTGGCGCATGTATGAGATGCACCTGGCTTTGTTCCTTAAAGTCGGGTGTGACATCGAGGCAGCCCCGCGCGTGACCCAACAGTGCCAATTGAGTGCAGCGGTCACGGGTCAGCCAGTCGCGGGGGTAGGCACGACAGTTGATGTGGCCAAAAGCGGACCGACAATAGCTGCTGCAACAGACGGGCGAAAGCAGCGGTCAAATCACCCCCAGGCTCGTGTCCTTTCCTGAAGCAGCAGGGGAGCCCTCTCCCACGGCGTAAGAACGACGCGCCCGTGCCCCATTCCTCGAACGGCCCACGCACGCGCAACAGACGCCCCGCGAATTGCCTGTCCCGTCGCATTAACTCCTTGGCAGAGCAAGCGACACCGTTGGCAGGCGAAGCAGGCGACGTTACACCTCTATCATGATGACCGCGTCAAAAAAGGTGCGCCACGCTATTTAAATTCATATCTTTTTCCGTTTCCTCTCTCTCTCTTGCCACAGGGACCGAGAAAGGGGATATTTTGAAAGGGATCCTTCTCCGCGAAGAGAACGGGCACCGAGCCCTCCTACCGATCAGGGGTTCGAAGGCTGGCCCCTCGGAAGGGTTCGACAGCCGCCCCAGAGCACCCGGGCTCCGCGCCCATTACTGATCAGGGGTTCGAAGGCTGGCCCCTCGGAAGGGTTCGACAGCCGCTCCAGAGCACTCGAGCTCCACGCCCATTACTGATCAGGGGTTCGAAGGCTGGCCCCTCGAAAGGGTTCGACAGCCGCCCCAGAACACGCAGAGTGAGGGATGACCCTGGGTACGTCCGATACATGGCCGAGGCTCGGGCTACGCTCCCGAGGTACCCTAGGACATTTCCGAGACTAGCGGGAACAACTCATAATGGAATCCCATCGGAGGGAGGCATCGAGCCCTCGGACCCTGTTGAAAAGGGTCCGGGTCCAGCGAATCACCTGTAGGTACTTTTGGAGAGCGCCTCTGGGCCACTAGCCGATCCCTAACGAACGGGGCACGGGCGTCCACTCGGATCACCCGTTAGCAACTCACTGGAAACACCATGATCGGTGCCCTTCGAGGGTAACATGGCGCTTTCCCCCCCTTCCTCCTTGCGAAAAGGCGACGAAGGGGCGTATAATAAAAGTCGAGACAGTCCTTGATCGTCCTCTTGCTCCATGCAGAGGCTCGGGGGCTGCTCTCGCACCGGCTACGGCCAAACTGTTGACAGCGTCAACAAACCAGCTTCAAAACTCGGAACCTGATCGTGCACCCGGGCTACGGCCAGGCCACATGAGAGAACAACAGCACGGGCCGAGACATCATGAAAAGCGTTAAGACCTCAGAGGAGTCAAACCACTCCTCCGAGGCCTCGAGGGCTACACCCGGCGGGTGCGCTCGCGTGCACCCGTCGGAACAAAGTATAACCGAGAAAGGTCGGTCCCCTCACCAAAAATATGGCAGAGCCTCGAAGCGAGTGCCTGCACTCCCTTCGAGGCTCGGGGGCTACTGTTGGGTACCGTAATTAGGGGTACCCCCAACACTCCTAATCACGGCCGGTAAACACCTTCAGAGCAAACCGTGAAGACTGACAGTTCGGGTCAAAGTCAAAGCTTCATCTACCAAGGGACGCGGTCTCGCCTCGCCCGAGCCCGGCCTCGGGCGGAACAGTGGTCCCGGACGAATTCACGTCTCGCTCGAGGGTCTCCTCAGGCAGTGAGCGCACCCTCGGGTCAGCCGAAGGCAAGCCTTGTCGTGCAAGCGACCTTGGCCAAATCGCCTCACCAGCCGACCGCATTGCACGCGCATTTAATGCTGGGATCGCCTGACACCTTATCCTGACACGCGCGCTTCAGTCGGCAAGGTCGAAGTGACCGCAGTCACTTCGCCCTTTCACTGACCGATCTGACAGGAAAACAGCGCCGCCCGCCCCGCTCTAGCTGCTGTGCCAACTACCCGGGCAAAACCGACAACGGTCAAGTTCAGCCTCGGGCGCAATAGGAAGCTCCGCCTCGCCCGACCCCGGGGCTCGGCCTCGGCCTCGGTCTCGGGAGGAGATCTCCGCCTCGCCCGACCCTAGGGCTCGGCCTCGACCTCGGCCTCGGGAAGAATCACATCCTCGCCCGACCCTAGGCCTCGGCCCCAGCCTCGGCCTCGGAGTTGCCGCCGCCTCGCCCAACCTCAGGCTCGGATCAACCGCGCCACGAGGGATGCATCATTACCCTACTCCTAGCTAGCTCAGGCTACGAAGGAACAAGACCGGCGTCCCATCAAGCTTACCCCGGTAACAGGCAATGATGGTTCCTCGCATGCAACCATGACGTCGGTGGTTCTCAAGCCCCCTACGGAAGCAAGGGGACGTCAGCAGGATCCATACAGCGCCAACAGCTGTATTGCTACAGGGCTCAAGACACTTCTCCGACGGCCACGATACTACCTCTACAGGGCTCGAGACGCCCCCCTGACGGCCACGTTGTTATCTGTACAGGGCTCAGGGCACTTCCCTGCCAGCCACGTTAGCTCCCAGCTACATCCCATTGTACAGCTGGGCATCTCCTTATGACTATAAAAGGGGGTGTCCTGGGCCCCGAAGAAGGGGAAGGAGGGGAAAAAACGAACAAACGTACGAGCATACGAACACACGAACGCACGGCAGGAGAGACGAGTAGACGCACGACAAAGGGACAGGAGAAGACGAGCGGGGCCAGACCCTCTCTCTCTCTCTCTTGCTCTCTCCTACTCGCTCTCTCTCGCCCTCGCTCTCTCGCAACGCTTGTAACCCCTACTACGAACACCCTGGTGTAGGATAATACAAGGCTCATTCCCCACTTGTGTTCCATCTCGTATCAACCCATCTGGGCAGAGGCACGCAGCGACAAATTTACTCGTCAGTCTAGGGACTCCCGGGTCCGAAACCCCGACAATAATAGAATAAATGATCACATCTACTTGTAACTCGTGAATTGAACGTGACTCAGCGTGAGGGCTGTCTGGGCTCTCGCATCATTACATGTTGTCACGCACGCGCGTGCATTAAAACCTACTTTTTAACTATCTACAGCAGACTATCTATCATACTTCTTATTTCATTCATTATTTTAAATTCTACTTTATAAATGTTTACATAATCTGCTAGAGATGACTCACGTGCTCCTATCGGAGTAGAGTTTCCTCAATCTGCTTGAGCAGCTCTTTCCTATTTTCTACAATTCAGTTTTTTTTTTCAATCAGCTATAGCAGATTTTAAGGGAGACGGTGACATGGTGGGGGAGATGTTTTAACCCCGTGTAAGGTGTGGTGTGCGCCAAGAACAATCTGAGGCAGAGGTGGTGAGATCGGCCAGGCTGATTGCACGTGGGCCATATGCAGCGTCACCGTGGCTGCTTAATGCTTATCCGTTTTCTCTTCGTCCGGTTAAAATATCTCTCGTCTCTCCTGCAACCGTGTCCCCATCAAGATATCGTTGATGCAATGGACCCCTAGAAGACCGGCAGGTCGGCAGCTTCGTTTGAGTTGGCGGGTGCGCATGAATGAGATAATGATCGATCCGACACGTCCCATCAGCTCATTTCTTTTTTTTTTTCTGTTCTCTTGTATAAGAGCTCCACCTCGTTCTTGGCAATGTCTTTTTCTTTGATATCTTATTTTAGTAATTCTAGCCTCAAAATCTACAACTTTTACTAAATTCAGCATTAATTTATACCACTGTATAATTATTGTCGGCGTTTTGATCCCGGAGGTCCCTGGACCGACGAGTAAATTGTCGCTGCATGTCCCAGCCCAGATGGGTCGGCGCGAGACGGAACACAAGGGGGAAACAGTAAGGGGAACCGCGGCCTCGTGTTGTCCTGCGCCCAGGACGGATGCGCTTGCAGTAGGGGGTTAAAGCGTTCGCCGGGGAGAGAGAGAGTCTGTGCGTCAGCCCATTCTCCCGCGTGGCCACCTTTTTCGTACGAGGGCCCTGGACCTTCCTTTTATAGACGTAAGGAGAGGGTCCAGGTGTACAACGGGGGGTGTAGCAGTGTGCTAACGTGTCTAGCAGAGAGGAGCCAGAGCCCTATGTACATGCCGACGTGGCTGTCGGAGAGGTGTTGGAGCCCTGTTCATGTGGCGTCGTGGCCGTCGGAGGAGCGCTTGAGCCCTGTAGAAGTACAGCTGTCGGGGCTGTCGGATCCTTGCTGACGTATCCTTGCTTCCGTAGGGGGCTGAGAACCGCCGTCGTCATGGAGCACGTGGGGTGCCATCATTACTTGTTTTACCGGGGCGAGCCAGATGGGACGCCGGTCTTGTTCCCCGTAGCCTGAGCTAGCTAGGGGTAGGGTAATAATGTACCCCCTGCGACGTGGTCGGAATGAGCCCGAGGTCGGGCGAGGCGGTGGCTCCTTCGAGGTCGAGGCTGAGTCCGAGCCCGGGGGTCGGGCGAGGCGGAGACCGTTGTCCGAGGTCGAGGTTGAGTCCGAGCCCTGGGTCGGGCGAGACGGAGACCGTCTTTCGGAGTCGAGGTTGAGTCCGAGCCCTGGGGTCGGGCGAGGCGGGAATCGTCGTCCGAGGCGAGGTCGAGTCCGAGCCCTGGGGTCGGGCGAGGCGGAGACTGTCTTCCGAAGTTGAGGTCGAGTCCGAGCCCTGGGGTCGGGCGAGGCGGAGACTGTCTTCCGAAGGCGAGGTCGAGTCCGAGCCCTGGGGTCCGGTGAGGCGGAGACTGTCTTCCGAAGGTGAGGTCGAGTTCGAGCCCTGGGGTCGGGCGAGGCGGAGATTCCTATGGCGCCCGAGGCTGGACTTGGCTGCTGTCAGCCTCACCCTGGCAGGTGGCACAGTAGTCGGAGCAGCGCAGGCGGCGCTGTTTTCCTGTCAGGTCAGTCAGTGGAGGGGCGAAGTGACTACGGTCACTTCAGCCTTGCCGACTGGAGAGCGCGCGTCAGGATAAGGTGTCAGGCGATCCTTGCATTGAATGCTCCTGCGATACGGTCAGTTGGCGTGGTGATCCGGCCAAGGTTGCTTCTCCGTGAAGCCTTCCCGAGCTGGGCCTCGGGCGAGTCGAAGGTGTGCCCGTTGCTTGAGGAGGCCCTCGGGCGAGGCGTGAGTCTGCCTTGGTCTACCGTTCCTGCCCAAGGCCGGGCTCGGGTGAGGCGAGATCGTGTCCCTGGAGTGGACGGAGCCTTGACCTGAATTGCGCCCATCAGGCCTTTGCAGCTTTGTGCTGATGGGGGTTACCAGCTGAGATTAGGAGTCTTGGGGGTACCCCTAATTACGGTCCCCGACAGTAGCCCCCGAGCCTCAAAGGGAGTGTGGGTACTCGCTTGGAGGCTTTGTCGCACTTTTTTGCAAGGGGACCGGCCTTTCTCGGTTGCATTTTGTTCCGGTGGGTGCGCGCGAGCGCACCCACCGGGTGTAGCCCCCGAGGCCTCAGAGGAGTGGTTTGACTCCTTTGAGGTCTTAATGCCTTTCGTGATGCCTCGGCCGGTCTGGTCGTTCCCTCATGCGAACTGGTCGTTGCCCGGGTGCATAGTCAGGGTCCGAGTTCTCGGGCTGGTATGTTGACGCTGTCAACGGGTTGGCCGAAGCCGGGTTTGCGAGAGTAGCCCCCGAGCCTCTGCACAGGGCGAGAGGACGGTCAAGGACTGACTCGGCTTTTTTCATACGCCCCTTCGTCGCCTTTCCGCAAGGACGAGGGGGGGAAAGCGCCATGTTGCCCTCGGAGGGCGCCGAACATGGTGTCTCCGATGAGTTGCTAACGGGTGATCCGAGTGGACGCCTGTGCCCCGTTCGATAAGGGACGGCTAGTGGCCCAGAGGCGCGTTCCAAAAGTACCTGCAGGTGATTTGCCGGACCCAGTCCCGTTCGATAGGGTCCGAGGGCTCGATGCCTCCCTCTGATGGGATTCCGTTACAGAATCGCTCCTACTGGTCTCGGAAATGTCCTAGGGTACCTCGGGAGCGTAGCCCGAGCCTTGGTTATGTATCGAACATACCTAGAGTCATCCCTTACTCTGCGTGTTCTGGGGCGGCTGTCGAACCCTTCGAGAGGCCAGCCTGCGAACCCCTGATCAGTAGTGGGCACGGGGCCCGAGTGGCCTGAGGCGGCTGTCGAACCCTTCCGAGGGGCCAGCCTTCGAACCTCTGACCAGTAGTGGGCGCGGAGCCCGAGTGCTCTGAGGTGAAAGCTCTCTTGTGAGTTTTGGTGTTTGGATGACAACTCAATTAAAGGACTAACAAGTGTACTAAGTGTTGAACAGGTGCTTAAGGTAAAGCCTACAGGGTTCAACACAAGTGAACAGATGTGATTGTCCAAGAACTGGATTATGGATACATAATGGACATCACAAGTAAGATGGACATTGCATAAAGTGAGACTCGGGTGCGTAGCTCGGAGACAACTGATCAAGCCAAGGACGGAGGCAAGAAGAGCTTCGAGGTACCAAGTGCACGGGAGAAGGTCAAGGAGGCTGAGGAACCCAAAGCCAAGGGTGAAGAAGAAGGCTTGCAAAGTCAAGGGTGATCGAGTTGAGAACAGCTATGGCACATCAAGGATCACTACATAAGGACGTGACTTACAGCCAATGAGGTAACAGCTACAGTTATGTGGTGTAAGTCATAAGGCTCAAGATCAAGCTCTAAGAAGGAGATCAAGGTCACTAGAAGGAGAACAAGTGTCAAAACCAGAACTGGAAGCAGCCCAAAAGAGCTAAGTTCACCTTAATCTTTAGTTTGGGTTGTTCCTATGTTTGGAGATGTTCTATGTGACCTTTGCAGGATGTTGGAGCCAAGAAATGTCAATCTAGATCAAGTCAAGCAGACTTGATGATTTATGAGTCCAACATCAAAGCTCAAGCATGTGATATGCTATAGATGTAATAATTAAGAGAAGGTATGTTTCTAGACTTAGTACATTGGTTTTGTGGACTAATATATTTGTCTAAGTGTTAGAAACAGAAAGAAGAAGAAAAGGAAAGAGGTGCGAACGGCTTGGCTGTGTACAGCCAAGTCTCTGCTCAGTCTGGGTGCACCGGACTGTCCGGTGCGCCAGGCTGGCTCGAGCGAACTGGCCGCTCTCGGGAATTCACCGGCGACGTACGACTATAATTCACCGGACTGTCCGGTGTGCACCGGACTGTCCGGTGAGCCAACGGTCGGCCGGGCCAATGGTCGGCCGCGCGATCTGCGCGGGACACGTGGCCGAGCCAACGGCTAGATGGAGGCACCGGACTGTCCGGTGTGCACCAGACATGTCCGGTGCGCCAACGGCTCCAAGACTGCCAACGGTCGGCTTCGCCATAGAAGGAAAGAAATCGGGCATCGGACAGTGTCCGGTGTGCACCGGACTGTCCGGTGCGCCACCCAACAGAAGGCAAGATTTGCCTTCCTGGATTGCTTCCAACGGCTCCTAGGCCTCTTGTGCCTATAAAAGGGACCCCTAGGCGCCTCAAGCAGAGTACAAGAGCAGCCAACAAGTGTAGACTACACTGGAATCAATTCTCACTCTCCCTCTTGTGTGTAACTCTATAGTTTGTGTAGAAGGCACAACTATAAGCCTTTAGAGAGAGGAGTAGTGCTGCTAAGAGCTAAAGCAAGGTCTTGAGCTTATCGTTACTCTACCGGGGTGCTGCCAAGAAGTCTGTAAGCAGCCGCGGTTCTGTTGTAACCCCACTCAATAGTGAAAGGCTCTATCTGTCATACTGACAGATCTGAGCAAACGGAGGAAGGAGTTGAAATAGACTCCAAGCCTAGGTGTGGCTAACTCCAACGAGGACTAGGCAAGCATTTCAGGCTTGGCCAAACCTCGGGATAAACCCTTGCGTCTGTGTGCTCTGTTCTATCCTGACTCTCTGCCTTACTCGTCTTTATATCTGCACTTCAATACTTATCTGTGGTATAAGCTTGATTTGAAGTGCAGGACATTTTGAGACAGGATCTTCCATTCCGCTGCAACCTACTCGAAGAGTCTTCTCACTCCACTGCGTACTAAGTCTTCGAGTAGAGTAAGAATTTAAGTTTTGAAGTAATAAGTTTTATTCGCCTATTCACCCCCCCTCTAGGCGACATCCAGATCCTGTTCCTGGGTCAAAGGGAACTTTCAATTGGTATCAGAGCTAGGCCTCTCCAGTGTGGGCTTAGCCGTCCGGAGATAACGATGTCGTCACAAGAGGTAACTGTAGAACTTCTTTTAGGCGATGGCTCTAATTACAAATCTTGGTCTGTCTCTATTTATAATGCTTTCATAAGTGTTGATCCTGATTTGAGACAGATCTTTAGTAGAAGTATTTTTCCATCTGATATTAGTAAAAATCCCTCTAATGATGAACTAAGATGTTTATCTCTCAATCACCGTGCTTGCAACATCTTAGTTGATTCTCTTTCTAGAGGTGCTTATTTTGCCATCATGAGTAGTGATAATGATTTATTTGTTGATGCTCATGATTTATGGAATAGGATTAAAGAAAAATATTTTGTGGCAAACTGTGATGCTCCTACTCCCTATATTACTTGTGATACTAACCATTCAAAGGGAGATGAACAAGAACGATGGCACCCAAACGATGAATCCACCTCGTCGACAGGTTCGTTCTCCACTAATAATAAGTGTTTTATTGCTAACAATGACGGTGGAGACAAAAACCATGATGAGGAGGAAAATGAGGATGATAGCGAGGATGAATCTTCATCAACTCAAGGTACATTTTCCTATTTGGCTTCCACTGACATTAATGACAGGGAAAATGAGACCGATGATGTGGAAGAAGAGGAGATTCACCGTTTCTACACCCATCTCAACAAAGAGGACAAGGCACTCTTGCTTAAGCTGTTGAGAAGGAACAAGGAACAAGGCGAGACGCTTCTCAGGCTAGAGGAATCCCTCATCAAAACCGACAACAGCCTGGAGAAGATGACCAAAGAACATGAGAAGCTAAAGCGCTCTCATGATGATTGGGTCCAAAGGTATGAATATGTTTTAATTGAGCAAAGAAATAGTCATGATGCATTATCTAATATTGCTCAACTTAAAACGGAAAATTCTATGCTTAAGAGTCAAGTAGAAACAATGGACTTAGAAAAACGTGCTCTAGGTAAAAAGTATGATATGTTGTCATATTCTCATAATAAATTAATTGATGACCATATCATGCTTAATGTTGCTCATGAGGTTATAATTGCAAACTTAAATTCATGTGAACCTCATTCTCGCACGTGTGCGCATTTGAATTGTATATCACCATGTGCTAACCCCTGTTGCTCAAAAGAAAGCCAATCATTGATTAAGCAACAAGTTTTAGGGTCACAAAAGAAATTCTGTGGGAACAAGAAGCAAAGACAACTGAGGAGAAGACACATTGCTCAACTCTCTCAAGATATCCACGGGCGCGTGGTGAAGAAGCTTGAGAAAGGAAAAACTGTAGCAAGTGTCAAGCTCAATAAGAAAAATTTTCCTAAAGATGAAGAAATCAACATGAGCTTGGAAAAAGGTAAAGATTCAATTAATCATGTTGTTTGCACTGACCTTCTCTCCATGTCATTCAAGTACAAAAAGGGAAAAGGAAAAAGGAGGTGTTTCAAGTGCAAGAAGTTAGGCCACCTCATCGCGTCTTGTCCGTACAAAGACAAGAATGAAGGGACAAGGAGTTGTTTTGGATGCAACAGTAAGGACCACACGATCACTTCATGTCCAGTCATGAAGAATCAAGGATGTGCATCCTCCAAGGTGACCCTCTCCAAGGAAAATGACACACAACAAGCGTCATGTCAGGTTGAGCGACGCTTCTGCTACAAGTGTGGTGAGCAGGGTCATCTATTCAAGGTATGTTATAAAGGTAAGATTCCTAAGCAAGTGAATTTGTGTCAATCTTATTCGCGTAGGAGACCCAAATCATACACTTGTGCTAGATCTATAACGAGATCACCTAGAACTAGCACAAAGGCAATTTGGGTACCAAAGGCACATTTAGATGATCATTATGGACCCATCCCGAGATGGGTACCAAACTGTGCTAACTAGACCATGCAGGTGCCTTGAGATGGACTGGAGACCATGGGAGAGCATAAGACGGTTATCCAAAAACTCTATGCTTAATCTGTTAATAGTTTTGGTGTTTATTGACCCAAGGTTGAATTATTGTGAAACACTAATCCCATGTTCATCTCAAGTGAAATAAGGTGTATAGGTCCTGAATCATTATTGGTGAATCAAGTAAAAGACTTTGATGAGAATCTACAACTTGCTCTCCAAAGGATGGTACCCGTGTATTTTAAGTACATAATTGCAATTTAGTATTGCTCTTAAGTTGGCTTGTTGTGCTACCTGCCTTTGGAGTAGTTATGCTTTATGATTGCCTGTGTTAAATGAATCATAATGATGTTTGCTTAATCATGACTGGTGTTATATAGGATATATCTTTTTGAATCATTCATGGGTAGCTCTTTCATTTGTTATATCCACAACGATTAACTCTCTTGGTGTATATGGATAAACCGGTAACTTTTTGTAAGTCATGCTATGTGCAATTATGACATTTTGTTTAGTCCATGTGCACATGATTACCCTAGTTTGGTACTGTGTGAATTTCAAATCCATGTCGTGCCCTTTTGAGCTATGAGGTGCATGAGCAAAAGGAGCCCTGAATTGGTGATAACAAGTGCTCTCATAAAGGCAAAGGTATGGAAAATAGAACTGTGCAATTTTATTGAATATCTTGAAGTTCCATTGATAGTGATCATAGCTGTGTTCTTGCATTTCATTGGTAGTATCGTGGCTTAGGAGACTTATACCTTAAGAATCTTCTTATCTATGATGTGCTTAGACATGATCATGTTGTTTTCCAATTAGTATATGTGATGCAATGATAGTTAAAAATGAAGCATGTCTAAGTTGCGTGTAAATGTTGTACTTCCTGTGAGTATTAAATTGGCTTAGGTGCCACTGAGGCATGCATTGTTGTATTTAGTCAACCTTTCATTTAGCCTTCAATTGGTGTTAAGTGGCTTTTCATTTGATATTCAAAGTGGCATCTTTGTGTGATGAAAGTATGCCTTGACCAAGGTATGTTGTGATCCCCTCTAGTTCTAAGAAAGCTAGAATGTGCAAAGTGCAAGTCATTCAAATACTTGATGCACAACTTGAGGGGGAGCACACATAACTTGTGTCTTTTGAGACTAACTATTTCTTGAGCAATCTTGTATAGTCTCTAGGTGGAAAAGAGAAGATAAGCAAGAAATGGAGCAATCGGGACTTGGGTACCTCTGTAAGTCAAGAAATTGGTATCTCAAGTCGTGAGTAAGTGCATATTTTTAGATTGCTCATGCTCTATAATATCTGGTGATAATAGATGCTTATTCTTAAATATCATGGAGCTATGATAATAAATGAACTTTTGCAATTGGTATCTTTCAATTAGTAGCCGTGATAGTTTGCTTCAATTGACATCTTTTGATAATCATTAGAATAGAAGTTTCTTCTTGTGCCCAATACTATAACTTGTTCTAAGTTTGGTTTCTTAGCAACAAGAAAAAGTTAGGATAAAGAATCAGGCACAAGTGTGGAGAAGCTCTCGAGAGATTAAATACTTTCAAGATGGGAAGTACACTACAACATGGTAAAGGTACAAAAGGAAGTATTAATCATATTTGCATATATGTATCTTACCTAAATGTTGATAGTGCATATGTTCAATAAGTAAGGGGGAGTTTTGATAGTCGTTTTTCCTCCTTAAACACCCTGCTGTCCCTTGACATCATCCTATGTTTTTGCTTGAGTATGGTTTTTGGTGTTTGATGTCAAAGGGGGAGAAGTTGTGCATTAAAGCTTATTTCAACCTGAGAGGAAAGCTTATCCTAAGGGGTGATGTGTTAGTTTGTGATGTGTTAGTTTGTGGTGTGTTAGTTTGAGCTTTGCCAAGTGTGATACTCATATGCTTCTTGCGGTATTATATGTGTTGCATCATATGGACTAGACTAGTGTTTCCGCTGCGATGAATTATTTGGCTTCTATAGTGTAATAGATGGTCATGTGGTTAATGGTGCTTTAAGACTGCTTTAAACTAAGAGAAGTTGTGCATTAAAGCTTATCTCAACCTGAGAGGAAAGCTTATCCTAAGGGGTGATGTGTTAGTTTGAGCGCGATGAATTATTTGGCTTCTATAGTGTAATAGATAGTCATGTGGTTAATGGTGCTTTAAGACTGCTTTAAATTAAGTGTCTTAGTTTAAACTAAGAGAAGTTGTGCATTAAAGCTTATCTCAACCTGAGAGGAAAGCTTATCCTAAGGGGTGATGTGTTAGTTTGAGCGCGATGAATTATTTGGCTTCTATAGTGTAATAGATAGTCATGTGGTTAATGGTGCTTTAAGACTGCTTTAAATTAAGTGTCTTAGTTTAAATTGGTATTAGTTTGAACTGGTATCTTAATGATGAATAGTGGTAGGTTGATATTCCTGTGATATATCAACTAAATTGAATGGTGTTTAACTCTGATTATGTGCATTTGTATGTTATAGCATCATGGTTTGATTCTTGACACAATGCATCCTAAAAAGTGCTAAGGTGTAGAAATGTTTCGATTTTCCTAAGTATGTGCAAATTGGCGTCTGAGGTCAAGATTATGTTTTTGAAGTAAGCACATATTTAGGGGGAGCATTCTATAAACTTAGAATTCAAAACTTGTGCTTTAAATCTCATTCTTATGTATGCTTTAATTGTGTTGCCATCAATCATCAAAAAGGGGGAGATTGAAAGCTCTCTTGTGAGTTTTGGTGTTTGGATGACAACTCAATTAAAGGACTAACAAGTGTACTAAGTGTTGAACAGGTGCTTAAGGTAAAGCCTACAGGGTTCAACACAAGTCAACAGATGTGATTGTCCAAGAACTGGATTATGGATACATAATGGACATCACAAGTAAGATGGACATTGCATAAAGTGAGACTCGGGTGCGTAGCTCGGAGACAACTGATCAAGCCAAGGACGGAGGCAAGAAGAGCTTCGAGGTACCAAGTGCACGGGAGAAGGTCAAGGAGGCTGAGGAACCCAAAGCCAAGGGTGAAGAAGGCTTGCAAAGTCAAGGGTGATCGAGTTGAGAACAGCTATGGCACATCAAGGATCACTACATAAGGACGTGACTTACAGCCAATGAGGTAACAGCTACAGTTATGTGGTGTAAGTCATAAGGCTCAAGATCAAGCTCTAAGAAGGAGATCAAGGTCACTAGAAGGAGAACAAGTGTCAAAACCAGAACTGGAAGCAGCCCAAAAGAGCTAAGTTCACCTTAATCTTTAGTTTGGGTTGTTCCTATGTTTGGAGATGTTCTATGTGACCTTTGCAGGATGTTGGAGCCAAGAAATGTCAATCTAGATCAAGTCAAGCAGACTTGATGATTTATGAGTCCAACATCAAAGCTCAAGCATGAGATATGCTATAGATGTAATAATTAAGAGAAGGTATGTTTCTAGACTTAGTACATTGGTTTTGTGGACTAATATATTTGTCTAAGTGTTAGAAATAGAAAGAAGAAGAAAAGGAAAGAGGTGCGAACGGCTTGGCTGTGTACAGCCAAGTCTCTGCTCAGTCTGGGTGCACCGGACTGCCGGTGGCTCACCGGACAGTGTCCGGTGGTGCACTGGACAGTGTCCGGTGCGCCAGGCTGGCTCGAGCGAACTGGCCGCTCTCGGGAATTCACCGGCGACGTACGACTATAATTCACCGGACTGTCCGGTGTGCACCGGACTGTCCGGTGAGCCAACGGTCGGCCGCGCGATCTGCGCGGGACACGTGGCCGAGCCAACGGCTAGATGGAGGCACCGGACATGTCCGGTGTGCACCGGACATGTCCGGTGCGCCAACGGCTCCAAGACTGCCAACGGTCGGCTTCGCCATAGAAGGAAAGAAATCGGGCACCGGACAGTGTCCGGTGTGCACCGGACTGTCCGGTGCGCCACCCGACAGAAGGCAAGATTTGCCTTCCTGGATTGCTTCCAACGGCTCCTAGGCCCCTTGTGCCTATAAAAGGGACCCCTAGGCGCCTCAAGCAGAGTACAAGAGCAGCCAACAAGTGTAGACTCCACTGGAATCAATTCTCACTCTCCCTCTTGTGTGTAACTCTATAGTTTGTGTAGAAGGCACAACTATAAGCCTTTAGAGAGAGGAGTAGTGCTGCTAAGAGCTAGAGCAAGGTCTTGAGCGTATCGTTACTCTGCCGGGGTGCTGCCAAGAAGTCTGTAAGCAGCCGCGGTTCTGTTGTAACCCCACTCAATAGTGAAAGGCTCTATCTGTCATACTGACAGATCTGAGCAAACGGAGGAAGGAGTTGAAATAGACTCCAAGCCCAGGTGTGGCTAACTCCAACGAGGACTAGGCAAGCATTTCAGGCTTGGCCGAACCTCGGGATAAACCCTTGCGTCTGTGTGCTCTGTTCTATCCTGACTCTCTGCCTTACTTGTCTTTATATCTGCACTTCAATACTTATCTGTGGTATAAGCTTGATTTGAAGTGCAGGACATTTTGAGACAGGATCTTCCATTCCGCTGCAACCTACTCGAAGAGTCTTCTCACTCCACTGCGTACTAAGTCTTCGAGTAGAGTAAGAATTTAAGTTTTGAAGTAATAAGTTTTATTCGCCTATTCACCCCCCCCCTCAAGGTGACATCCAGATCCTGTTCCCGGGTCAAAGGGAACTTTCATGAGGCAGCAGTCGAACCCTTCCGGGGGGCCAGCCTTCGAACCTCTGATCAGTAGGAGGGCTCGGGGCCCACTTCCTTCGTGGAGAAGGATCCCCTTTGGAGCATCCCCTTTCCCGGTCCCTGTTAGCAAGAGAGAGAAAGGGGAAGCGAAAAAGGATACGGAATTGAACGTCGTGGCGTACCATTTTTGACACGGTCATTATGGCGGAGGTGAAGCGTCGCCCGCTTCGCCTGCCAAAGGTGTCGCCTGCCCTGCCGCAGAGTTAACGCGACGGGACGAGTGGTTCGCGGGGCAGCCATTGTGCATGCGCGAGCTGTTCGAGGAACGGAACACGGGCGCGTCGTCTTCGCGCCGTGGGAGAGGGCTTTCTTGTTGTTCCAGGAGAGGACGTGAGCCTGTAGACGATTTGACCGCCGCTTCCGCTCGCCTGCTGCCGCCATTACTGTCGGCCCACTTCTGGCCATATCGACCGTCGCGCCTTCTCCCGCGGCTGACTGACCCGTGACCGGCGTGCCCGGTTGGCACTGCTGGGCCGTGCGCAGGGTTGCCTCGAGTCGCGGCACCGATTCCGCGGTCGAGGATGCGCGGCACTGGCGCAAGTGGCGGTGCAGTTTCTCGCACGTAGTAACCGGCGCGCCGGTTACTTGACATGTGGGCCTGGGCCTCCATGCTGGACGCGTCGAAGTCGAAAGGGTGCGCCCCCTTGGTGCGGTTGCATGCTGCCTGCATGGCGGTTCGCCCTTTCACCCACTGGTTTGGGCGAAGACGGAGGAATGCTTGTAACCGCTGGGCGGTTACACACTCCGTGCGCGGCGGTTTGGCTTCTTCTGTCCTGGGCCAGCTTGCATGTCATGTGGGGCCCAGCCCCCGTGTCGTAGGGGGAGGACCTTAGAGCGTGTTGGTGAAGACTCAGTCCGCGATGGCTGAGGACGCAAGTGGGGAGAGTCGTCTTTAAAAAGGGATCGACCTCCTAGGTGGTAGCCATGCCTTTGCACTTTCCTCATGCGTCGCGTCCTTCCGCCTTCCGAGCCCCCGGATGGGGAGCGCCCGCGTTGTCTTCGTCTCGTTGTGGAAAGAGCGCAACCTCGTGGAGGTTGGTACCTTTCAGCCATCGCTCGGCTTCAAGGATTTTCATCGTGCAGCCCGGCTGCCTTCCCCCACCAATGGGCAATTTGGTGGAGAGAAGCAAGCTGGGCTGCGGCCTCTACCCCACCCTCAGCTTCAAGGATTTTCGTCATCCGGGCTGAGGCAGAGGATGAGCTGAGTGGGGGGTTGCCTCCGCGTGGACCGGTAACCCTTTTCTTCCCCCAGCATTTGGGGGAGAAAGGCAAACACGGTCCGACCAACGGCGCCGCAATGTTCTTCTCCCCTACGCGCCGCGGAAGTAGATATGGCTTCGGAACGTGGATGCAATGCGCCAGAGGGTTTGGGGCGCTACTTATGTGCCGCGACGTTGACGCACGGGAGGTTCGGGGTCCGTTGTACCGGCCAGCTAGGCCAGCCAAAGCGCGGCGGAGGTTGCGTTCGTGGAGAAAAAGGAGGAAGACTCCGTGCGGTAATGGACAGCTGACCGGTGGGGTCGAGCTGTCGGCGACGGGCGCGCGTGCGAAGTAAAGGAGAGCGCGTGCAGTGTGCGACCGACGAGAGGGGCCCGCGAGCGAGTGAGAAGAAGGCGGGCGCGCGTGAAACCGACGGGCGGGCCCCACCCAGCAGGCAGACTACGCGCGCGAGGGCGCAGGTTCCATGGGCCGCGCGGGTGAAATTCGGAATTGGGCCGAAAACGGGTAAGCCGGCCCAGGTAGCGTTTTATTCTTTTCCCTTTTTCATTTTCTGTTTTTCTTTTTCATTTCTTTTTCAAATTCAAACTTCAATCTAAATTCAAACTTTGTGGCACTTTATATACTGGTTAATTGTCTATTTTGATCATGTCAACTGTGATGAAGTAATTTTAATGATAGTTTTATTTGTATTGAATAATATTCCTTCTTCTTCTCTATTATCAAGAACTTCTTTTAGGTTTTAAATTCCCTTTTTGGTCTTTAATGTTTTTCTTGTCACAAAATGCACACAAAATAAAATATCCAGCATGATGCAACAATTTAGTAGCATATCTTTTTATTATTTGTTCTTGGATATGGTGTTCTCATATGATGATGAATAAAGATCAAACTCACATAAAGAGAAAATGTTTCTCTATTGATATATTTCTAGCAATTTACAAAGTGGGTGTTACAAATCCTACCCCCCTTAAAAACAATCTCGTCCTCGAGATTTAAGAAGAACTAGAGAAAAGGTGGGGAAAATCTATACGAAGCTCTTCTTCTCTTTCCCAAGTTGCTTCATCTTCACTGTGGTGACTCCATTGAACTTTACACATCTTTATCACCTTATTCCTTGTAACTCGAGTCAAAGTATCCAAAATCTTGATCGGGTACTCCGTGTAAGTCAAATCACCTTGAACACTGAGCTCTTCCATTGGTAACTGTTCCTCGGGAACACAGAGACATTTCTTCAGTTGAGATACATGGAACACATTATGCACATCTGATAGACTAGCAGGTAACTCGAGCTGGTATGCCATCTCCCCAACTCTTCTAAAGATCAAGAATGGTCCAATGTAGCGAGGGGACAATTTGCCCTTGACTTTGAATCTCCTCATTCCACGAAGTGGTGACACCTTGAGATACACATAATCTCCTTCTTCGAATTCCAGTGGCCTCCTTCTATTATCAGCATAGCTCTTCTGCCTGGTTTGAGCCACTCTCAAATTTTCTCGAATTATACGAACTTGTTCTTCTGCTTCTTGAATCAATTCAGGACCAAAGAACTGTCTCTCTCCAGTCTGATCCCAATATAGAGGAGTCCTGCACTTCCTCCCATATAAAGCTTCAAAAGGTGACATCTTTAGACTGGCCTGATAACTATTATTATATGAGAATTCAGCATAAGGCAGACTCTTATCCCAACTTCCTCCATGCTGAAGTGCACAAGCTCTCAACATATCTTCCAAAACTTGATTAGTCCTTTCAGTCTGTCCATCAGTCTGAGGGTGATAAGCTGTACTGAAATTCAACTTCGTACTCATGTTCTCATGAAAGCTTCTCCAAAATCTTGAGGTAAACTGCGAACCTCGATCAGACACGATCTTCTTTGGTACTCCATGTAAACACACAATCCGAGCCATATATAACTCTGCTAGCTGAGAACCTTTATAAGTAGTCTTCACAGGAATAAAGTGAGCCACTTTAGTCAATCTATCAACAATCACCCATATAGCATCATATCCTTTCTGGGTGCGAGGCAATCCAGTAATGAAATCCATACCAATCTCTTCCCATTTCCACTCGGGTATCTTCAGTGGATGCAATAATCCAGCTGGCCTCTGGTGTTCAGCCTTAACTCTTTGACATACATCGCACATAGCTACGTGTGCAGCAACATCTCTTTTCAATCCATACCACCAATATTTCCGTTTCAAATCCTGATACATCTTGGTACTACCAGGATGAATAGAATAATCCGAGTCATGGGCCTCCTTTAAAATAGTCTCTCGAAGGCTTTTAATATCAGGAATACATATCCTGTCCTTGAACCATATAGTGCCTTGCTCATCTTCTGTGAATTCCGGAACTCGACCTTCAGTAATCAGATCCTTAATCTCTTTTATCTTATCATCACCAATTTGTCCCTTGCGGATCTCTTGCTCCAGAGTAGGTTCCACATCAATAGTAACTCCCTCAGTATGAGCAACTATCCCCAGGTTAAGTCTCCTGAAGTCCTCAACAATCTCATCGGGTAGCTGGGCAACAACAGCTGAATGAACATGCTCCTTGCGACTCAAGGCATCTGCAACCAAGTTTGCCTTGCCCGGGTGATAGTGAATCTCCAAATCATAATCCTTAATAAGCTCCAACCAACGGCGTTGCCTAAGGTTGAGATCCTTCTGAGTGAATATATACTTCAAACTCTTATGATCCGTATACACTTGACACTTGGTCCCCATGATATAATGTCTCCAAATCTTAAGTGCATGCACAACGGCTGCCAATTCCAAGTCATGTGTAGGGTAGTTCAATTCATGTCTCCGCAACTGACGAGAAGCATAAGCAATCACGTGTCCTTCTTGCATGAGCACACATCCTAAGCCTTGGCCACATGCATCGCAATAGATATCAAATCCTTTCTGCAAGTCTGGCATAACCAATACTGGGGGCGACATCAATCTTTTCTTCAATAGATCAAAGCTGTCTTGACACTTCTCGTCCCACTTAAATTCTTTTCCTTTCTCCAAAAGCGAAGTCATCGGCTTAGCAATCTTAGAAAATCCTTCGATAAACCTCCGATAATATCCAGCAAGTCCTAAGAAACTTCGAATCTCAGTAACTGTAGTGGGTACTCTCCACTCCATTATCTCCTTAACCTTAGCAGGATCCACTGCTATTCCTCCATTAGAAATAATATGACCAAGAAATGGCACTTCGCCAATCCAAAACTCGCACTTGCTGAACTTAGCATAGAGTTGATTATCTCGTAGCTTCTGTAGCACCATCCTCAGATGTTCCTCGTGATCTCTTTCACTCTGAGAGTAAATAAGAATATCGTCGATGAATACCACGACGAATCTGTCCAAATACTCCATAAACACTTTGTTCATTAAGTTCATAAAATAGGCTGGTGCGTTAGTCAATCCAAACGACATAACTGTAAACTCATATAATCCATATCTAGTCGAGAAAGCCGTCTTGGGAATATCCGATGGTCTAATCCTCATCTGATGGTATCCTGATCGGAGATCGATCTTCGAAAATACTCTAGCACCTCTCATTTGATCAAACAAATCTTCAATACGGGGCAACGGATACTTGTTCTTCACTGTAACATCATTAAGAGATCTATAATCCACACACATCCGTTGCGATCCATCCTTCTTCTGTACAAACAAGACCGGTGCTCCCCAAGGTGAGGAACTCGGACGAATGTACCCAGCCTCTTGTAACTCAGTTAACTGCTTCTTAAGCTCCTTCAACTCCTCTACGGACATTCTATATGGCCGTTTAGAAATAGGGGCGGTTCCAGGTAAGAGGTCAATAACAAACTCAACTTCTCTTTCAGGTGGCATTCCTGGTAACTCCTCTGGAAAGACATCCGGAAAATCTCTAACCATCCGGATGTTGTCACCCACAAACTCCTCAGGCATGAAGAACATTGCACGCATAGATGAGGAGGTTACTGCAATGTTAACTTGAAACCTTTCTCCTTTAGTAGTAGTGAGTTCTACGGTACCTCTACCACATGCTATAACGGCCTTTGCCTTTCTTAGCCATGACATACCAAGGATTAAATCTATACTGCTTGATTCCAATATTATAGCAGTAGCTCCAAATTCTCTACCCATAATAGTTAATGTCAATCTACGTGTCATTTGATTTGCCTCAACATGCCCTTTAGGTGTAATTACTATCAGGGGTTTTCTCATATTTAGCAGTGGTATTTCATTTGTGTTGGCATAACGAGCAGACATGAATGAATGTGTAGCACCAGAATCAAATAATATGGTTGCAGGAATTGCATTAACATAAAACATACCAATTACGAGGTCCCCTCCATCCGGAGTAGCATCAACGCTGACTTGATTAACCTTGGCAATAGAATATCCCTTGCCAGTTCCTGGAGTTTGCTGCCTGTTCTGTACTGGAGTAGTAGCAATCCTCTGTGGGCAGACATTTGCATAATGACCAATCTTCCCACACTTGTAACATTGAGTGCCCGGACTCTGTCCTGAAAACTTCGTCGGGGTGCCAGTAGGGGTAGCCTGTCGAGGAGGTGGAGTCCTCAGTGGTGACTGCTGAACTGGGCGTGGTCCTCCTGGTCGAGTCGGTGTACCCTGGGGTGAACTGTAGCGAGGACGAACGCTGCTGCTTCCTTGTCCCTGCGATATGGCCTTTCTCTTCAAATCTCCCAATTGAACACGCTTGTGTTCAATAGCCAATGCCTTGTCAAGCAGCCTCTGAAATGATGGGAATGTGTGTGCCACTAGAGCATACTGCAGTGGTCCATTAAGTCCTTCAATAAAATGCTCCTGCTTCCTCTCGTCTTCAGCAACTTCTTCAGGGGCATATCGGGATAACTGAATAAACTTGTCTCTGTACTCGCTGACTGACATACTCCCTTGCTTCAGCGACAGAAATTCCTTCTTCTTGATCTTTATCATCCCAGCTGGAATATG
This sequence comes from Zea luxurians, assembly GCA_029449295.1. Lineage (NCBI taxonomy): Eukaryota > Viridiplantae > Streptophyta > Magnoliopsida > Poales > Poaceae > Zea > Zea luxurians. Next base: position 15,327,011 of record JAOPSE010000060.1, on the reverse strand, counting down.
ATAGTTCCTGAATTGTGTACTGAACTCTGCCCAAGTAATAGCATCAGCAGCATCGTGGGCAGCAGTATAAGAATCCCACCAGTCCGCAGCAGGACCAATCAGACGTCCAGAAGCATATAAAACCTTCTCCCGGTCAGTGCATTGTGCAATATTCAGCATCTTCTCAATTGCTTTCAGCCAATCATCCGCATCAAGTGGATCTGGTGAGCTTGCAAATGTGGGTGGCTTATGGCTCATGAACTCTCTATGCTTGTCTCGAGGTGGAACTGGTGGTGGTGGAGGTGGAGGCAGTGGCACTTGTTGCTGTTGTTGTTGCATTTGCTGTTGCAGCTGCTGTTGTTGCGCCCTCCTTTCCTGGCGTATCTCATCTCGCTCCTGGCGCAACTCCTGTCGTATATCTTCTCTTTCCTGTCGCATCTCTTGGCGTTCTTGCTGCATCTGAGCACGCATATCCGCCATAGTATCTGCCATTTGCTGCATCATTGCCATCTGAGCAGCAACCAGTGGGTCAACTCCGCCTGGTGGAGGATTGGGAGGATTCATCGCAGCAGGTTGTGGCTGAGGTTGTCTTCGAGTGTGTTGGTTAGGAGGCAAGTCAATTCCACCACCCCGCCTGGTATTGACCATCTGAGTTAGATACATATGGTAAGAAAATAGTAGACAAGGCAGGTATTTACAAATCAGGTTACTTTGGGGGATTTATTAGCTAAGCAGATTAATATTTTACACATCCTAGCTAACTCAATACCTTATGGTGGTACATACTGAGATGTCCATAGTTCAATCAATCAAAGAAGCAAATCAGGCATTTAGCATCAGCACAATCAAACAACATTTTAATAGAGAAAATAATTTTTAATTTGGTCTTAGGCCTCCTATCTCTTAAAAATGTCATAGGGGTAGGGATTCCAAGGTTTGAAATCCATCTTGTCTCAGAGTAGAAAAGGTAAGAATGATCAGAGTAGAACAGTAGAAGGTGAGACAGGATCAAGATAAGTGTAGAAAGAATCAGAGTAAGGTGAGTGTAGAACGAATCAGAATGAGATAAGTAGGTAAGGGTTTGTCCAGTCTATCTAGGTTACGTCCTACAGTCAACATTTCCTCTGATACCACTTCTGTAACACCCGGTTTTAAAGAACAAAGCCGGGTGCATCTCATACATGCGCCAAGAAGACAACATATATAATAACAGAGTGTATAGAGATAAATGTCATTAACATCAGAGTATTTATTACATAGCGGAAGACTTATTACAAAATAAAGTAATAAAGATAAAGCAAACTAAGGATCGACGGCGCAGATGTCGACTGGGAAACGCCACCTAGATCAGATCGAACTCCTCAGTGTTAGGCAGCTCCTCCTGAACCACCTGATCATCTCCTGTGGGGGGGGTGTGAGACAGCAAGGGTGAGCTCACACATGATCATAGCTCAACAAGTTGTGGGGAACCAGTGGACATAAACTCACAAAGGTGTGAGTTCATGTGATGTGTAAGGCTTAATCAAAGACAGGGGTTAAAGCTGAGCATTGCTTTTAAGTAGTTGGTCAAAATTTTATTAGCAGTTACTAAGTGTAAGTAAATACCAAACCATAAGTAAAGTAATAGAACAAAATTAATAACAAAACCCATGCAATGCAAATGACAAAATTGAATTTAAGTTCCATAATTAAACATCAGAGAGTCCTGAGCCGCTCATGACCGCGAGCTCGGCTAGTATACCAGTTTTACACTCTGCAGAGGTTGTACCCTTTACCCACAAGTCATGTTACCCATCTGCCAAGGGGTCATGAATCCCATATACCTCTACCTAGGAAGCACGGCAGGGCAACACTACGAGGCCTTTACAAAGTTCCACTAGCTTCCGAAAACCCGCTACAGTTTATGGGAAGATCCAGTAAAGGGTTCCTGGCTGATAGCCATCGCAGCAAAATCAACCAGGGACCTCCCCGCACTGACCTCTCCCCTACTGCCCTTGCCCCTTTCGGGTAAGGTAGTCTTCCACTAGCTTTCCTAATTAGTCAGCCAAGGGCGTCCCATTCCACCCTTGTGGTGGCACGTGGTTCTCAAGTTAAGCTCTATGTTCCAATTAACATTAATGATAACAACATGAACATAAACATATTAACAACAAGAATTGGAACATAGTGGTAATAAATGATTATCCCAAAACCATATAAAGCAATAGCAAAAACTACCCAGGTGATTCAGGGGTAAACAAGGTAATGAGATAAGCAATCTAGGGTGACCTATTGGGTCCCATCAAAATTAACCTATGCATGGATAAGTGATATTAAAGAACATTATTGGGTAAAAAGTGGTCAAGGACACAACTTGCCTTCAATGAGCTCCTGCTCAGCTACCTCAACCTGCTGCTCACCAGGATCCTCAGCAACGGGCTCTTCTACTCGCCACAATACAAACAAGCACAGTACATATAGAGAAATTAACATCACACCAATCATATATACAAAATACACAGAGATATTCTACATATTAAAATAAAATCCTAGGAACAGAAATCATATTTTTCTGAGTTATAGATTTTAAGTTATGCATTTTCAAAGGTTTTATGTGTTTTAAATAGGATTAAGTGATAAATAAATTTCCTTACTGTTGTTATGCCCAAAACAGAGACACTAAGTGATAAAGAATAAAATTACAAAATTTTAGCAACTGGAATGAAGTAATTTGGAGCAAGTATGAATTTTCTATGATTTATTGAAGATTTAGCACTTATTTTTGTATTAAAAACACATTTTCTAATTCATTTATTCATTTTAACCTGTCACTGGACTGGGCCTCAAATCCAGAGAAACCCAGGGGCTAAACCAGAAAAATTCCTAAGACTCAGTGCACTATTACGGTGGACGGCGGGTTGATTCGCTAAAAGGTGAGGGGTTCTTTAATAAAAGCAACCCGCGAAGGGGGTAACGTGAAGCACTGGCCGTCGGATCAGAACCCTACGGCACAGATTAGAAGCCATCCTCCTGCGAATCGGTACTCAACAGTGGCCGGAGGATCGAGATCTGACGGCCACCCTACTTCCATAGCACGGATTCAACCTAGACCTTCCGATCGACGCTTGACGACCCAGATCGAACCCGGCCGAAGGGGTATCCTACTTCTAATCGTGGCCGTTCCCCTCTGAATCAACGGCCCACGCCATTCTCCCCTACCCCGGTTGAGCGGGACGGCGGCGCCGCCCTGATACACGGCGAACCATCGCCGGGGTCGAGCAATTAGGCGCCCCCCCGGTCCTAACTCGCATTAATCGGGTGCTACACGGAGGAGGAAGCAAGGCGATTGTGATGGTTCCACACATACCTTGAATCGCCGCGCGAAATGTCGTGACCACCGCGGGACTCGAGCTCGGCGGACACTGCAACGCCGACGAGCAATTCGGCAAACACCGCACCTTCTCCCTTTCAATCGACGCTTCGAGCACTTCCGCCGCACCCTAGTGATGCTCCCCAACCGCAGCTATGGCCCGAGCGGCGTCGGAAACACGGTCCGACCAACGGCGCCGCAATGTTCTTCTCCCCTACGCGCCGCGGAAGTAGATATGGCTTCGGAACGTGGATGCAATGCGCCAGAGGGTTTGGGGCGCTACTTATGTGCCGCGACGTTGACGCACGGGAGGTTCGGGGTCCGTTGTACCGGCCAGCTAGGCCAGCCAAAGCGCGGCGGAGGTTGCGTTCGTGGAGAAAAAGGAGGAAGACTCCGTGCGGTAATGGACAGCTGACCGGTGGGGTCGAGCTGTCGGCGACGGGCGCGCGTGCGAAGTAAAGGAGAGCGCGTGCAGTGTGCGACCGACGAGAGGGGCCCGCGAGCGAGTGAGAAGAAGGCGGGCGCGCGTGAAACCGACGGGCGGGCCCCACCCAGCAGGCAGACTACGCGCGCGAGGGCGCAGGTTCCATGGGCCGCGCGGGTGAAATTCGGAATTGGGCCGAAAACGGGTAAGCCGGCCCAGGTAGCGTTTTATTCTTTTCCCTTTTTCATTTTCTGTTTTTCTTTTTCATTTCTTTTTCAAATTCAAACTTCAATCTAAATTCAAACTTTGTGGCACTTTATATACTGGTTAATTGTCTATTTTGATCATGTCAACTGTGATGAAGTAATTTTAATGATAGTTTTATTTGTATTGAATAATATTCCTTCTTCTTCTCTATTATCAAGAACTTCTTTTAGGTTTTAAATTCCCTTTTTGGTCTTTAATGTTTTTCTTGTCACAAAATGCACACAAAATAAAATATCCAGCATGATGCAACAATTTAGTAGCATATCTTTTTATTATTTGTTCTTGGATATGGTGTTCTCATATGATGATGAATAAAGATCAAACTCACATAAAGAGAAAATGTTTCTCTATTGATATATTTCTAGCAATTTACAAAGTGGGTGTTACACCCAGCCCCCGTGTCGTAGGGGGAGGACCTTAGAGCGTGTTGGTGAAGACTCAGTCCGCGATGGCTGAGGACGCAAGTGGGGAGAGTCGTCTTTAAAAAGGGATCGACCTCCTAGGTGGTAGCCATGCCTTTGCACTTTCCTCATGCGTCGCGTCCTTCCGCCTTCCGAGCCCCCGGATGGGGAGCGCCCGCGTTGTCTTCGTCTCGTTGTGGAAAGAGCGCAACCTCGTGGAGGTTGGTACCTTTCAGCCATCGCTCGGCTTCAAGGATTTTCATCGTGCAGCCCGGCTGCCTTCCCCCACCAATGGGCAATTTGGTGGAGAGAAGCAAGCTGGGCTGCGGCCTCTACCCCACCCTCAGCTTCAAGGATTTTCGTCATCCGGGCTGAGGCAGAGGATGAGCTGAGTGGGGGGTTGCCTCCGCGTGGACCGGTAACCCTTTTCTTCCCCCAGCATTTGGGGGAGAAAGGCACTCTCCAGCCCTACGGAGGCTTCCTTCAGCCATGCGGGGGAAGGCGAACTGCTGCTGCCCAGCCAGGGTGCAGCATTCCGTCTTCTGTCCGGGTGACGGTCGCGCCGCGTATGGGCCAGCCACGTCCAGGCCTTCCTCGCGCCGACAGCCGCGCCAGAGGGTTGCCCGGCACTTCGTATGCTGCGAGGGCGGTGCTCATGTTCTGGGGCGGCCTCGGCGAGGGCGGGAGTGAGGTCCTGCCGGTGCGCTTTGGGGCGGCCGGCGCTTGCTGGTGCGGTGTTGGCGAACAGGTGGACGCCACCGTCGGTGCTGTGGTGGCAGCAGTCGGAGAAGGTTTCTCCGCCGACGAGATCGCCAACTCCGCCCGCACCCCTGGACCTCTGTCTCCCTGGCTTGAATGGCTGGTTCTCGTCCTTTGCGGGCGAGAGCTTTTTCGCCGCAGCGTGTGCCCTGAAGCCGCCGCCCGGGACGGAGGTCGTTGTCGCCGTGGGAACGGAACCGGAGTCCCGTTTGTAATGGCACCTTGAGTGCTGGCGTGTGTTCATTGCGGCTGTCAGGGCCTGAACATCTGCGTATTTGGGCGTAAAGCCGTGTTTCTTCCCCATTTCGAGCACCAGGACTCGCCTATCGGCTAGCTAGACTGCTTAACCAAGCGTGAGTTGCCCTGTGCGGAAGGTGACGAGTGAGGTATCCGTATCCCAGAGGCATAGGAGTCCCTCGGCTCGGTCGGCCTTGCCGCTCAAGGCTTCTCTTGCTTAGTGAAGGAACCCTCGGCTGCTCCACGATGAGCCGAAGCCGGAGGCAGCGGTGTCAGCATGGACAGAGGCGGAGTTGGCTGGAGAAGAAACTTCGTCGACCCAGGAGTAGTGGACTTCCCAGGCCGAGGAGGCGTTGCAGTGGCGGCTGGGACCTGGCCAGGTCGTCCACTGGCGGGACCAACCCTGGAGTCGGGCTGCCGAGGCCATGAGCCGGGCTGGTGTCCTCGGGGGACAGCTGGCTGAGGCTACGGAGCGGCCGGTCCGGTTGTCTGCTTGGGCCAGGTTCCTGGAGGAGGCCCTGGTGGCGATGGCCCAGGTGCGGTGCTGACATCTTCCTTCGAGGTGGAGATCCTCCCGACCGTGTTGCCGTCCGAGGCCGGGTTAGATTCCGCCGAAGGTGGAGTCGATGCCGAGGGTGCTGCTGCTCCCCCTACTGATGTCTGAACCTGCAGGAACAGTTTGTCTGTAGTGTGCGTATGTTTTTTGCGGCCGCCGAGGCCCAAACATATCGTCGTCGTGTTGTAAAGCTGCGTTTCTTTTCCCCTTGTTTCGAGTATCAGGACTTGTTCGTCGGTAACAGAATCGTTTATCCGAGCGAGAGTTACTTATCGCAGAAGGTGATGAGTGAGGTATCCGTATCCCGGAGGCGTAGGAGTCCCTCGGCTCGGTCGGCCTTGCCACTTACGTGTACTCTTACTCGTCCGTAGGATTTTGTTATCGATATAGTCGAAATGGAATGAAAAATCATTTTGGCCAAAAATTTTTCAAGCGCTAAGACTTGTTCGGATAGCTGAATCGCTTATCCGAGCGTGAGTTACTTATCGCAGAAGGTGATGAGTGAGGTATCCGTATCCCGGAGGCGTAGGAGTCCCTCGGCTCGGTCGGCCTTGCCTGCTTACGTGTACTCCGTCGTTTTCAGGATTCCACTATCGAAGTAGCCAAAAAGCACGAAAGATGTTCTGGCAGGAAGACTTTTTTCGAGGAAAATTTTGACGCAGAGGGGGTTCCCCCCTTTTAGCCCCCGAGGGAGGGTCGGGCTTTGCCGAGGCAAGGTTGACCCTTCCTTGATGGTTAGACTTTATTTGCGTAAGTGAACGAGGTATATGAACGACTTGAAAACATCTTAAGGGTAGAAGCGACGTAGCTGTCGGATGTTCCAAGCGTTGCTATAGACCTCGCCTTGACTGTTGGTGAAAGTAGCCTAGAGGGGGGGTGAATAGGCTAATCTGAAAATTTTCACAACAAACTTCGAAAGATTGTTAGATACACAGTTCGACTGGTGCAGGCCGGTTCAACAGCTACGTACGCAAGTTGAACCACTCTGAACCAATCCAACTGTTTTAAAAACTTTAGACTAAAATCTACTCGAAAAGTATTTCGCAAGTTCTTGAGAGAAGTAAGATATAGCTAAGTGAGGATGAAAAGATGAATATGTAAAGGCTATTTTACTTCTAGATAAATTCTACGGAGAAATCTTTATGTCAATCTTGCAAGTAAAAATATCTCAAGTTGAAACAAGCAAGAACACAAGACACAAGATTTAATCCGAGGTTCGGCCACACCACAGAGGTGTCCTACTCCCCGTTGAGGAGCCCACAAAGGGCCGGGTCTTTTTCAACCCTAATCCTCCAAAAGCCGACCACAAAGGTCAAGGCAATCTCTTCTTATCTTAGCTCAAAGAGCGGGTGATACAAACTTCTTAGGGTCGTCCACAAATTTGGAGACTCCCAAGCAACCTCAAAGATCTTGAAACCTAGGGTTTCAAGAACACCAAGAAAGCACAAGAGGGGTTTGCACAAGCTCAAGTCTTTGAAAGAGAGATGGGAGAGGAAAACCAAATCGTGAGCACAAGCACAAACCTCACACCCAAGAGCTCCTCCAACAAGGTTGAATCTTGAGGAAGATTTAAGTGTGAGAGAGATGGAGAGATGAGTGCTTTGTCTCAAGTTAGTTGAGCAATAAATGAGTGAGTGTTCAGCCGTATTGAAGAAGAGAGAGAGGGAGGGGTCTATTTATAGTCACGGCTCAAAAACTAGCCGTTTGACTAAAAAACCCGTTGAAAACCAGTTGAACCGCCCCCTAGGGCGGTTGAACCGCCCCCTGACAGCTCAGCAGACTGTCTGCCAGTCTGACTGCCAGACTGACTGGCAGACTGACCTGAGATAGACCAGGACCGGTTGAACCGCCCCCCCAGGGCGGTTGAACCGCCCCCCGAGACCAGTTGAGCTGCCCCCCAGGACCAGTTCAGCTGGTCTTGACCAGAGAGTTTTGGAGAGAAAACCCCAGCTCAGCTGCCCGGGGGCAAGTTCAGCTGGGTATGGTCAAAGAGGTCCACAGCTGAAGTTGAAGTTCAGCTGGAGTTGAAAAAGTTCAACTCAGCTGAAGTCCAGCTCAGCTGAAAAGCTCAGCTGCAGCTGAAGAAGCTCATCACAGCTGAAGTTAAGTTCAGCTGGAAAGCTCAGCTGCAGTTGAAGAAGTTCAGCTGCTTTTCAGCAAGAACACTCTAGGTTTCTCAACCCTAACCATGGTCAACCAAATAATGTTAAAGTGATTTTTGGTTTTCAAAAATAGCTTTTGAATTTGGGGACTTGAGCTATAGCAAACACCTGTACCTGTGCGAAAAAGAACAAGGAAGAATTACATCATGCAACACAAGATTTTACATAAATTTTATACGTCCGTTGCATGAAGTCCTTGGTGCTTCCTTAAGTTCCTGTTTCCTTTTAATCAAACACTGAGAACAAAAACTGTTAGTACCCTTATTTGTTTTGTCATTAAATCACCAAAACCCTCACTTGGGGTTGATTGCACTTACAATCTCCCCCTTTTTGGTGATTGATGCCAAAACAATTAAGGTCAAAAAGATATATATTTGCAATAGAAAGTTTCTTTTGAATGATTGTATGTAGATGGCTCCCCCTAAATGTGTGCATGATTGTGAATCCAACGTTTTGACATAATATGTCATGTGAGCAACACATTTAGAGGTAGTGACAAAAACCATGCTAAATACAATCATCCGAGGGGTGCAAGAGTGTCATAACAGGAGTTGTGATGCACATGACTATCTCTAAAAACACATTATTTTTACTTCATAGCAGAGTAGTCATTACAAACTGATAGAACAAAAGATGATGGCCAGAAGACCATCATATTCCTTTGAATAACAATCCAACAGTTTTATTTCATACAATGGTAAAGAAAAGTACAAGCCACAACAGTGGCCAAAAAACAAAAATAATCCAAAAGAAAAAACAAAAGAACCACAAACTCCACAAACTAGAAATTGGATTTTCTCCCCCTTTTTGGCAACAAGTACCAAAAACGGAGAGAGAGACAAGGATACAAGAATCAGTATCCTCCAGGAGGAGGATACGACGGAGGATACGAAGGAGGATATGAAGTGTAGTCAGGGAAAAAAGTCCTCATCGCGTCCTCCTCAAAAGTGGAGTCCCGAGGTGGCTCATCAGCCGCAGAAAAAACAGATGCCGAAGATGTACGATGATCAGGAGGAGGTGGAGGGTGGTGGTGGTAACCAGAGCCGGATGGCCTAGGATCACCAGGAATGGGTCCAGGACCCGGGTAAGGAGGCGGAGGGTGGGAGGATGATTGACCCGGATCCCCATGGTAGGGAGGCGGGGCAAACTCCTCGCGATCATCAACATAGACTTCTTCATCTTCATCGTCTGCAGACATAAAAGGCACCCCGTAGGCCTGCTGGTGCCACTCATTGATCTCCGGGGGAGGAGGATGGAGAGGCACATCAGGCGAACGAGGGACAAAAGGCATGCCCATGGAGGAAGCTTGACGACGAAGATTGTCGTCAGTCTCCCGCTGACGCCGTGCCACCTCATGGACATCAGCAGAAATGTTGCGGCACGCGGAGAAAAATGCCGCAAGCCCATGGAGCAAGCGAGCACCCATCCCGCGGCCACGACCTCGACCACGACCACGAGCACGTGGCATGGGAGATCCGCGGCCAGGAGAGGGACGCGAGGCAGCAGCGGGGGGAGAGGAGGAAGGATGGTGAGGAGGCTGGCGAGGTGGCTCAGAGGAGGAGGCAGGGCCTCCAGACCGTGAGGGAACCCGCTTTGTACGAGCAGCTGGGTTGGAGGAATCAACCCAGTAGGGTACGTAGCGGGAGTGTTTGACGGGTTTTTCGAAGTGGGTCTGGGTGACCACTTCGATCATCTTCATGATAAAGGGTGCATGAAGACACCCTCTGTGAGGAGACCAGGAAGCACGGACGATCTCCTCCCAGATCATGTCAAACACATTGATGCGGGCGAGACGGTTGGGAGCAAGGAGGAGGAGGAGGACTCGACTCTCCCCAAGGACGTTCATTTGATTACCGCCCTTTGGGAGAACGGTCATCCGGGACAAGGAATTAAGATACCTATAGTACCTATGCATGTTAGCGGTTGTCCAGAACTCCCGCTCAGTAGAGACATGAATGAATTCCGTCTCTTCCCGCATGGGCAGCCGAATGCCATGCACTCGCATGTTGCTGCCCTGAATGTCTGTATCAGAGAAGCCCAGAATATGGGCAAAACGACGATAACTGACTTTGTGCCAGTTACCCTGGATAAAGAAATACATGACTGGGTACTCATACCCATCGGCTTCCTCATCTACTTTCTTTATCCAGAGGGTGGCATAGAACTGAGCTACCACCTCATCGTTCCAGGGGTATTCCATGGTCATGATGTTACGTAACCCCTTTCTCTCAAGGTTTTCGAGAGCTGACGTCATGTCAGCATCTCCCATATTCTCACAACCCTCCCAGTCAATAAATCTATGTCGGACGACTGGGTGTTTCTTGGTAAGAATGACAGAATTGTAGAAGTCAGCCTGGAAAAGATTCCAGAACCGAGGGTCCTGGACACCAGGATGACGAGGAGTGAGAGTAGGGTTGGAAAACCTAAGACGCTGAAGGGTCTCTATTCCCTTCTGAGTGAAGTCGATGGGAGATTCATGCGGACCGCGGCTGACGTTCGCCGGATGCATGTGCAGTCCGGTGACGTAGAGAGCATTAGGCGCCGGAAGGTCGACGAAGTCGTCGAAAGCCCCATCCTCCTCTTGGCAGGGAGCATACCCTGAGGAAGACGTGCTACGACGAGGACGAGAGGCGCCAACCTTTTGGCGTCTCCCGCGAGTCGGCTGCGAGGGCAAAGAAGACCCCTCGCCAGGCATCCGACCAGAGCCACGTCCTCTCTTAGAGAGGGAGCGACGAGGCGGAGGAGAGGGGACGGGAGATTCCTCCTGAATCTCGTCGGAGTCGCTGCTAAACTCAACCACAGAGGGGTTGCGGCGACGCACCATGATTGAAAACGGTGGTGAAACTGTGAAGCGGTTGAAGTGTGTGAAGGAAAGGCTCTAAAGGTTGTGAAGCGACCAAGGCGAGAGTGAATGAAGTGGGAAAAGAGGAGAGAGTGTCAAATATATATAGGCAGTTGAGCTGGTCTTGCTGCGCAGCGACCAAAAAAAAACTGCACAAAAAAAATGTCTGCGCTCCCTGCACTTAAGCGAGGCAAGAAAGAAAGAAAATATGCATGGCGCGAGGAGAAGTGACTGGACAGAGAAAATAAATAAAGAAATTCCTGCATGTGCACCCCTGCTGATGACAAAATAAAAGATTTTCCACCCGCATGTCTTCATGCAAAGCCAAAAAGACAAAAAAAAACTGCGCACGCGGCAGGGGGAGAAATGACCAGACGCTGCATGCAAAAAAGATTCTGCATGCACACCAGAAAACGATTCTCCACTCGCGTGAAGGACCAGAGAGGGAAAAGGAAATACTCTGCGCGCGCGTGAAGTGGGAAAAGCTTCTGCATGCACAAAAAAAATATTTCGAAGTGACCGGACAGGGGCGCTGGCAGACCCTGCTGTCTGCAGAGCGGCAGCAAATAAAAAAAAAAATCAAAACGCTGCACCCGCCAGGGAAGTGACCGGACACTGCGCGTCTGCATGCAAAAAAAAGAGAGCCCTGCGCACGCCGCAGGGGGAAGTGACCGGTCAAATAAAAAGTGCTGCGCGTGAAGTGACCGGACCAGCAGCCACACCATGACAGACGTGTAGAGCGGCAGCAAGTAAAAAAGACCGGTCAAAAAAAATGCTGTGCGCCCTGCAAAAAACGACCAGAGAAAAAAAAAGTTCTGGCGCGCGCAGGCTGTCCTGCGGAGCGGCAGCAAGCAAAGAAAAAAAATAAAGAATACCGCGCGCGCGCAGGGGAAGTGACAGCACAGGGGAAAAGTAGCAGAGCATCTGCATGCACAGCCAGAAAGGAAAAAAAATTTGGCGCGCACAGGCTGTCCAGCGTAGCGGCAGCAAGCAAAGAGAAAAAAAAATACTGCGCGCGCCGCAGGCACAGAGGACGCGCAGCAGCTAGCGCCCAGAAAAAAAATTTGCATGCGCATGTGACTGCACGACAAAAAAAAATTTCTGCGCACCTGACGCTGCTGCCCATCTGAAAAAGCGACTGCGCGACTGAAAAAGTGCAGCGGACAGACCTGCGCGCGGACAGACACCGGTTCAACCGGTCACCCACACCGGTTCAACCGGTTTTGGTCAGGGTGCTCCGGGTAAAAACTGGTCAAAAGCAGCTGAGCTGAAGTTCAGCTGCAAAGTTCAGCTGGCCTCCTCAGCTGAACTAGAAAGTTCAGCTGGACAAGCCAGTTGAGCCTAAAAAAAAATCTTAGCACTAAAATGCATTCAATTTCTAACATTTTCACAAAGTTTTTTTTTGAAAGATCATCACATAGCTTTTAAAACTATCAATCAAAAATAGTGAATCAAACAATTTTTGTGACCATTTTCAAGTTAAGTTACGAGAATCCAAGATATTTAATTCACTCCTAAGAAAGCAAAACCTAGTCTCATCGAGGGGTTTTGTGAAGATATCGGCTAGTTGATTTTCGGTGCTCACATGAAACAATTCGATATCTCCTTTGGCTTCGTGGTCTCTCAAGAAATGATGTCGGATGTCAATATGTTTAGTTCTAGAGTGTTGCACAGGGTTGTTTGCAAGTTTTATGGCACTCTCATTGTCACACAAAAGTGGAATTTTGTTAAACTCACAACCAAAGTCCCTAAGGGTTTGCTTCATCCATAACAACTGTGCACAACATGCCCCAGCTGCTATGTACTCAGCTTCTGCAGTGGAAAGTGCAACACAATTTTGTTTTTTGGAACTCCAAGATACTAAGGACCGCCCAAGGAATTGGCAAGTCCCAGTAGTACTTTTTCGATCTACTTTGCAACCGGCATAATCTGAGTCAGAATAGCCAAGTAAATCGAAAAGGGAGCCTTTAGGATACCATAATCCTAGGTTTTGGGTGTGAACTAAGTATCTTAGAATTCTCTTAACCGCTACAAGATGGCAATCTTTAGGATTTGCTTGAAAACGTGCACACATGCAAACACTCAACATAATATCAGGTCTAGATGCACATAAATAAAGCAGTGATCCTATCATTGATCTATATAATGTTTGATCTACGGGTTTACCTTCCTCATTTAGGTCGAGATGTCCATTTGATGACATTGGAGTCTTGGCGTGTTTCGCCTTTTCCATGCCAAATTTCTTGAGCATATCTTGTGTATATTTGGTTTGGCATAGAAAAGTACCTTCCTTGAGCTGTTTGACTTGAAATCCCAGGAAGTATTTAAGCTCGCCCATCATAGACATCTCAAACCTGTTCGTCATTACTTTGCTAAACTCTTCACAAAATTTTTCATTAGTACTACCAAATATAATGTCATCAACATATACTTGGCACACAAATAATTCATTGTCAACCTTTCTAGTAAATAAGGTAGAGTCAGCTTTTCCTATTGTAAACCCATTCTTAATTAAAAATTCTTTAAGACAGTCATACCAAGCTCTAGGGGCTTGTTTAAGCCCGTAGAGTGCCTTGTGAAGAAGATAAACATGATTTGGCTTCTTTGGATCTTCAAAGCCCGGTGGTTGCTCCACATATACTCTCTCTTGCAGTGGTCCATTTAGAAATGCGCTCTTGACATCCATTTGATATAGCTTGAAATCATGGTTAGTAGCATATGCAATTAATATTCTAATTGATTCTAACCTTGCTACCGGCGCATATGTTTCGCCAAAATCGAGTCCTTCCACTTGAGTATAGCCTTGGGCAACCAACCGTGCCTTGTTTCTTGTAACCACGCCATGTTCATCTTGCTTGTTCCTAAAGACCCATTTAGTCCCAATCACATTTTGTTTGGGTCTTTGGACTAAGGACCAGACTTCATTCCGGGTGAAGTTGTTTAACTCCTCTTGCATGGCAATTATCCAATCCGGATCACCCAATGCTTCTTCAACCTTAAGTGGCTCAAGAGAGGAAACAAACGAGTAAAATTCACAAAAATTAGCTAAACGAGATCGAGTTGTTACCCCTCTCCTGATGCTACCCAGGATGTTGTCCACTGGATGATCCCTTTGTATTGTTTGATGGACTCTAGGATGAGGCACTGAAGGATGTCTTTGTATTTGCTCCTCCTCATCAATTTCTTGATCAAGAGGCACTTCACCATCAATACTTTCTTGTTCATCTTCTACCACTGTTGGCATCCTTTGATGATTTTCTTCGTGGCTTGGATGACTTGAGGTTGATGGGTTTGCTTGGGTGGAGACTTTGTCACTCACCACCCTTGCACCCACATCAACTATCTCATTGGTCATCCATAAGGTTCCTTCTTCATCATCCCTTTCTTGAGGTCTCACTTCACCTATTGCAAGTTTCTTTATGGCCTCACAAGGTGGTTCTTCATTTCCTGCAGTGTCATTAGAAAAATGCCCTTGCGAGCCATTAGACTCATCAAATGTCACGTCTATCGCTATTTCAACAATACCGGTGGTATTGTTGAAAACACGATATCCATGCGCATTTGATGCATACCCAAGCAAGAAGCCCTCGTCCACTCTAGGAGCAAACTTTGAGCTCTTGACTTTCTTGTTAAGAATAAAACACTTACAACCAAATACTCTAAAATAATCAACTTTTGGTTTGTTACCAGTGAGAAGCTCATAAGCAGTCTTTTTGTAGATCTTATGAAGATAGAGACGGTTGATTGCATGACAGGCGGTGTTGACCGCCTCTGCCCAAAAATTGTCAGGTGTCTTGAACTCATCCAACATGGTTCTTGCAGCTTCAATTAGAGTTCGGTTCTTTCTTTCCACAACACCATTTTGTTGTGGAGTGTAAGGCACCGAGAACTCATGCTTGATTCCCTCTTCTCCTAAGAATTCTTCGACACCTGTGTTCTTGAATTCCGTCCCATTATCACTTCTCACTTTCTTGATTTTGAGCTCAAATTCATTTTGAGCTCTCCTCATGAATTTCTTCAATATTTCTTGAGTTTCCCCTTTATCACTCAAAAAGAAAACCCAGGTAAATCGAGAAAAATCATCAACAATAACTAAACCATACTTACTACCACCAATGCTAATGTAGGCCACAGGTCCGAAGAGGTCCATGTGAAGAAGCTCCAATGGCCTCTTTGTTGTGACCACATTCTTTGATTGATGTGGGACTCCATGTTGCTTTCCTGCTTGGCATGCGCCACAAACCCTATCTTTCTCAAACACAACATTTGTTAGTCCAATGATGTGATTATCCTTTTGAAGTTTGGCCAAATTCCTCATACCGACATGGGCTAGCCGGCGATGCCAAAGCCAACCCTTGTCGGACTTTGCCACTAAACAAGTCTCAGGCGTCACTTTACTTGTTGTGAAATCAACAAGATAAAGCTTGCCCTTCAAGCGACCGGTAAAGGCAACTGAGGAGTCCTCCCTTCTAAGGATCTTCACATCCACATCCGAAAATAGGCAATTATAACCCATTCCACAAAGTTGTGAAACGGACAGCAAGTTATAGCTTAAAGAATCTACTAATAAAACATTTGAAAGTGATTGTTGATCTGAGATAGGAATTTTACCAATACCAATCACCTTACTTTTGCCACTATCTCCAAACACAATTTCTTGTGCTTCTTGAGTTAGTTGCAATGTATGAAACATGTCTTTCTCCCCGGTCATGTGATTTGTACATCCACTGTCAAGCACCCAACTTGACCCACCAGAGGAGTAGACCTGCAAGACAAGTTTAGGCTATGCTTTTAGGTACCCAAATTGAATTGGGTCCTACAGTGTTAGTTATAGCCTTGGGTACCCACACACTTCTTTTCATGACTTTTCGTTTAGTGTAGGCACCCACATATTTCACAACCAATTTTCCTAAATCCCAAGTCAACATATAATCACAAAGATATGAGTGGGAAATGGGAGCATTAGATTTTTGTCCACTTGAGGATCCCTCTTCCTTCATCTTACTCTTTGTGGAACTCAAGTTAACCTTTACCTGAGGTGACTTGTCATTTGAGGAGTGAATCCTCCCCAAGGCATCATATAGGGTGGTTCCCTCTATGAACTTGGGGGATCTCCACCCCTTATGCACTGTGCTAGGGTTTTCCTTGGATGAGTTGAACCCAAGCCCCCTTCTTCCATTGTTGGGCTTAAGGGACTTGTACTTGGGTTCAACTTTCTTTAACCCATCATTGCTAGAGCATCTTTTCAAAATTTCTTTGACCTTCACCTGTGGGCTATTCTTCCTTGCATGGTTAGTTAGACAACAAGAAGCATGATATTTGGCACAATGTTTGCAAGAATTATCATTTAAGCTAGACTTAGATTCAAGCACTAAAGATGAGGCATTGATGTTCTTGCAATTTTCAAGTTGCACTTGAAGTTCTTGATTTTGAACATTCAAGCTTAACATGCTTGCTTCAAGTGCATTCTTTTCATTTGCAAGATTAGCTATAGAGGTTTTCATGTTAATTACTCCTTTTTCTTTATTCTCTATAGTTATCTTGACTAAAGATACTTCCTTAGTCAAGACATCTAGCATTTCATCTTTATTTTGAAGCAATTCTTGAAGCTCTAGGTTTCTTTCCTTTTCAAGGATAAGCAAGTCTTCTTGAGCATCAAGAGTTGCTTTTCTTTTATCTAGCTTCTCCATTAATTTGGTGATAACATTGTATCCATTCAAGCCAAATTCTTTAATCATTTTATTTTTCATGGCAATTTGTTCATCATCATCATCATTTGAAAAATCATTGGTAAATAAGGTTACCTTATCTCCTTTTGCCATGAGGCAAGTTGGAGTGTAGAATTCGTCTTGTAGGTTGGTGAAGAGTTGCGAGCTTGATGTAGATTGGATGGCCACGTTTGCCACCACTTCCTCTTCCTCAGAGCTAGAACTCTCTTCATCGGAGTTCCATTCTTCACCAATATGGGCTTGACCATATTTCTTCTTCTTGAAGTATCCCTTGGTCTTGCCCCCCTTTTTGAACTTGTCCTTCTTGTATTCCTTCTTAGCTTCTTGTTCCTTCTTGTTAGGACAATCCGCTATGAAATGACCGGTTTGGCCACATTCATAGCATGCCCTCTTCTTTCCTTTCCTTTGGAACTTGTCATTTTTCCTTACAAATTTCTTGAATGTTTTGATGAACATAGCAGTGTCTTCATCACTTGAGCTATCTTCATCACTTGAGGTCTCGACCACCTTCTTTGCTTTGTGGTCTTTGTTCTTCTTGGGGTTGTCTTGTTCATTAGTGATCAATGCATGAGAGTCCCTTGACTTGATAGGGGCTTCTTCGGACTCATGTTGTTGAATCTTTGCAAATAATTGATGAGGCGTCATATCCTCATAGTCATCACGATCCCTAATCATCCTTGCAAGACTCTTATCCTTTTCTTTATAAGCTCTCATGAACAATCTTGTGACCTTGGAGTCACTCCAATCTTCACTCCCAAGAACTCTTATTTTGTTGACCAACACCATCAACCGATCAAAGAGTGATTGAAGCGACTCACCCTTTGTCCAATCATATCTTGCAAGCTCACTTTCCAAAGCCTCAACTCTATGTCTTTTAGCTTTGGGATCTCCTTCATGTGACATTTTAAGAATATTCCAAATGTCACGGGCATCTTCTCTTCCTTGAACTTTCCGGTATTCTTCCGGACAAAGACTTCCTTTGATTATGCTCACTGCTTGAGCATTTCGATGAACCTCTTGCATCATTTCCGGAGTCATCTCTTCTCCTTGGGCGGGCTTATACATACCTACATTAACAATCTCCCAAAGACTAGGATGCACACCGATTAAATGCGACTTCATCTTGTCGGCCCACTCATCATAGTTCAACTCACTAAGAGTTGGTAACTTTCCAAGTGGGGCGGAAGAGAAGTTGGGAATATAATTTCTAGAGTAATCGAATTGAACTTTGCTAAAGTCATTACCTTTGCTTTTGGTAGATGATCCTTCGGTGTTGAGACTTACCTTGCTCAATACCTTAGACACCAAAAGATGCACTAGATCGTCATTATAATCAAATGTTCCCTTACCTTTATCTTCTTCGGCCTTTCTTCTTGATTCTTCTTCTTCGGCCTTTTTCTTAGCATCTTCCTCTTTCATCTTGAGGAACATCCTCTCGGCAATCTTCATGGCGAGGTCAAGGACCTTGGGGTCCACTTCCTCACCGGAGGATGTGACGGGAATATCCTCGAGGATAGGATCCACATGGTCCCGTTGAGTAGACATGATCGTTTCCTCACGCGGTTAAGCGTAAAACGAGGTACGAGGCTTTGATACCAATTGAAAGTAGCCTAGAGGGGGGGTGAATAGGCTAATCTGAAAATTTTCACAACAAACTTCGAAAGATTGTTAGATACACAGTTCGACTGGTGCAGGCCGGTTCAACAGCTACGTACGCAAGTTGAACCACTCTGAACCAATCCAACTGTTTTAAAAACTTTAGACTAAAATCTACTCGAAAAGTATTTCGCAAGTTCTTGAGAGAAGTAAGATATAGCTAAGTGAGGATGAAAAGATGAATATGTAAAGGCTATTTTACTTCTAGATAAATTCTACGGAGAAATCTTTATGTCAATCTTGCAAGTAAAAATATCTCAAGTTGAAACAAGCAAGAACACAAGACACAAGATTTAATCCGAGGTTCGGCCACACCACAGAGGTGTCCTACTCCCCGTTGAGGAGCCCACAAAGGGCCGGGTCTTTTTCAACCCTAATCCTCCAAAAGCCGACCACAAAGGTCAAGGCAATCTCTTCTTATCTTAGCTCAAAGAGCGGGTGATACAAACTTCTTAGGGTCGTCCACAAATTTGGAGACTCCCAAGCAACCTCAAAGATCTTGAAACCTAGGGTTTCAAGAACACCAAGAAAGCACAAGAGGGGTTTGCACAAGCTCAAGTCTTTGAAAGAGAGATGGGAGAGGAAAACCAAATCGTGAGCACAAGCACAAACCTCACACCCAAGAGCTCCTCCAACAAGGTTGAATCTTGAGGAAGATTTAAGTGTGAGAGAGATGGAGAGATGAGTGCTTTGTCTCAAGTTAGTTGAGCAATAAATGAGTGAGTGTTCAGCCGTATTGAAGAAGAGAGAGAGGGAGGGGTCTATTTATAGTCACGGCTCAAAAACTAGCCGTTTGACTAAAAAACCCGTTGAAAACCAGTTGAACCGCCCCCTAGGGCGGTTGAACCGCCCCCTGACAGCTCAGCAGACTGTCTGCCAGTCTGACTGCCAGACTGACTGGCAGACTGACCTGAGATAGACCAGGACCGGTTGAACCGCCCCCCCAGGGCGGTTGAACCGCCCCCCGAGACCAGTTGAGCTGCCCCCCAGGACCAGTTCAGCTGGTCTTGACCAGAGAGTTTTGGAGAGAAAACCCCAGCTCAGCTGCCCGGGGGCAAGTTCAGCTGGGTATGGTCAAAGAGGTCCACAGCTGAAGTTGAAGTTTAGCTGGAGTTGAAAAAGTTCAACTCAGCTGAAGTCCAGCTCAGCTGAAAAGCTCAGCTGCAGCTGAAGAAGCTCATCACAGCTGAAGTTAAGTTCAGCTGGAAAGCTCAGCTGCAGTTGAAGAAGTTCAGCTGCTTTTCAGCAAGAACACTCTAGGTTTCTCAACCCTAACCATGGTCAACCAAATAATGTTAAAGTGATTTTTGGTTTTCAAAAATAGCTTTTGAATTTGGGGACTTGAGCTATAGCAAACACCTGTACCTGTGCGAAAAAGAACAAGGAAGAATTACATCATGCAACACAAGATTTTACATAAATTTTATACGTCCGTTGCATGAAGTCCTTGGTGCTTCCTTAAGTTCCTGTTTCCTTTTAATCAAACACTGAGAACAAAAACTGTTAGTACCCTTATTTGTTTTGTCATTAAATCACCAAAACCCTCACTTGGGGTTGATTGCACTTACAGTTGGCCAGCTTGTATGTCCCGGGCTTCAGAATCTTGGCGATGATGAACGGCCCTTCCTAGGGAGGCGTGAGCTTATGACGCCCTCGGGCGTCTTGTCGTAGCCGAAGCACCAAGTCGCCCACCTGGAGGTCTCAGGACCGAACCCCTCGGGCGTGGTAGCGTCGCAGAGACTACAGATACCGCGCCGAGTGTAGTAAGGCCATGTCCCGAGACTCTTCCAACTGGTCCAGTGAGTCTTCTCGGTTTGTCTAGTTGCTTCGGGCGTCGTATGCCCTCGTCCTCGGGGAGCCGTATTCTAAGTCTGTGGGCAAGATAGCCTCGGCCCCATAGACTAGAAAAAACGGTGTGAAGCCCGTGGCTCGGCTTGGCGTCGTCCTCAGACTCCAGACCACCGAGGGGAGTTCCTTCATCCACCGCCTACCGAACTTGTTGAGGTCGTTGTAGATCCTTGGCTTGAGTCCCTGTAGAATCATGCCGTTGGCACGCTCTACCTGCCCATTCGTCATGGGGTGAGCTACGGCGGCCCAGTCCACCCAGATGTGGTGGCCCTCGCAGAAGTCCAGGATCTTCTTGCTGGTGAACTGGGTGCCGTTGTCGGTGATGGAGTTCGGGACCACGAAGCGATGGATGATGTTGGTGAAGAACGCCACCGCCTGTTCGGACCTGATGCTGTTCAGGGGTCGGACCTCGATCCACTTGGAGAATTTGTTGATGGCGACCAGCAGGTGCATGAAGCCCCCGGGTGCCTTCTGCAAGGGACCGACGAGGTCCAGACCCCACACAGCAAACGACCAGGTGATGGGTATTGTTTGCAAAGCCTGAGCGGGCAGGTGGGTCTGCCTTGCGTAGAATTGACACCCTTGGCAGGTGCAGACAATCCTAGTGGCGTCGGCCACCGCGGTTGGCCAGTAGAAACCTTGTCGGAAGGCGTTCCCAACGAGGGCTCGAGGCGCTGCGTGGTGACCGCAAGCCCCTGAGTGTATTTCTTGCAACAGCTCCTGTCCTTCGTCGATGGATATGCATCGCTGGAGGATGCCTGAGGGGCTGCGGTGGTAGAGCTCCTTTCCGTCACCCAGCAAGACGAACGACTTGGCGCGCCGCGCCAGTCGCCGAGCTTCGGCTCTGTCGAGGGGTAGCTCTCCTCGATGGAGATATTGCAGGTATGGGGTCTGCCAGTTTCGATTAGGTGTGACCCCATTCCGCTCTTCCTCGACGCGTAGTGCCTCACCCTCGAGGGCCGAGGGTGCCTCGGGCGGGGTTGAGGCCGCCTCGGGCTGAGCTGAGGGTGCCTCGGGCTGAGACGAGGGCGCCTCGGGCAGAGCCGAGGCCTTCTCGGGCTCGGGCGTGTCGTCGGTCTTGACGGAGGGTTGATGTAGGTCTCGGGAGAAGACGTCCGGAGGAACCGTTGTCCACCCCGAGGCTATCTTAGCCAGCTCGTCTGCAGTCTCGTTGTATCGTCGAGCGACGTGGTTGAGCTCGAGCCCGTAGAACTTGTCCTCCAGGCGCCGAACCTCGTCGCAGTAGGCTTCCATCTTTGGGTCGCGGCAATGGGAGTTCTTCATGACTTGGTCGATGACAAGCTGCGAGTCGCCACGAGCGTCGAGGCGCCGGACCCCTAGCTCGATGGCGATGCGCAACCCGTTAACCAGAGCCTCGTACTCGGCCACGTTGTTGGACTCTGGGAAATGGAGGCGCAGCACGTAGAGGAGGTGCTTCCCGAGGTGTGAGATGAAGAGCAGGCCCGCGCCCGCTCCTGTTTTCATCAGCGACCCATCGAAATACATGGTCCAGAGTTCTGGTTGGATCGGAGCTGCCGGAAGCTGGGTGTCGACCCATTCAGCCACAAAGTCCGCCAAGACTTGGGACTTGATGGCCTTCCGAGGGGCGAATGAGATTGTCTCGCCCATGATCTCCACTTCCCACTTTGCAATCCTACCCGAGGCCTCTCGGCACTCACTGATGAAGTAGACCGGCCTCTGGATGGGCAATGCGTGTCCTTCTTCTCGTCTCTCGACCACGATCGCGGCGCTGACCACCTGAGTGGTAGCAGCGACGTAGATCAAGAGGGCTTCTCCGGCAGCGGGGGGCACCAAGATGGGCGCGCTTGTAAGGAGCGTCTTTAGGTTCCCGAGGGCTTCCTCGGCCTTGGGGGTCCAAGTGAAGCGCTCGGTCTTCCTCAAGAGGCGGTACAGGGGTAGACCTTTTTCGCCGAGGCGCGAGATGAAGCGGCTCAGAGCCACAAGGCATCCCATGACCCTCTGTACTCCTTTCAAGTCCTTGATGGGCCCCATGTTGGTGATGGCCGCGATTTTCTCCGGGTTGGCCTCGATGCCCCGGTCGGAGACGATGGACCCCAGTAGCATGCCTCAGGGGACTCCGAAGACATACTTCTCGGGATTGAGTTTTATGCCTTTCGCCTTGAGACACTCGAATGTCGTTTCAAGGTCAGAGAGGAGGTCGGAGGCTTTCCTCGTCTTGACTACGATGTCATCGACGTAAGCCCCGACCGTTCGGCCAATGTGCTGTCCGAACACGTGGTTCATGCACCTTTGGTATGTCGCACCCGCATTCCTCAAACCAAATGGCATAGTAATGTAGCAGTACATGCCAAAAGGTGTGATGAAAGAAGTCGCGAGCTGGTCGGACTCTTTCATCTTGATTTGGTGATACCTTGAGTAGGCATCGAGGAACGACAGGGTTTCGCACCCAGCAGTGGAATCCACGATTTGATCGATGCGAGGCAGGGGGTAGGGAACTTTCGGACATGCTTTGTTTAGACCAGTGTAGTCTACACATATCCACCATTTCCCACCTTTCTTTTTCACAAGCACAGGGTTGGCAAGCCATTCGGGATGGAATACCTCTTTGATGAACCCGGTAGCCATCAGCTTGTGGATCTCCTCGCCTATGGCTCTGCGCTTTTCTTCGTCGAATCGGCGCAGAGGCTACTTCATGGGTCGGGCTCCAGCTCGGATATCCAGTGAGTGCTCGGTGACATCCCTCGGTATGCCTGGCATAACCGAGGGATTCCACGCAAAAACCTCGGCGTTTGCGCGGAGAAAGTCGACGAGCACTGCTTCCTATTTAGGGTCGAGCTCGGAGCCGATCCGAATCTGCTTGGAGGTGTCGTTGCTGGGGTTGAGAGGGATGGACTTAACCGCCTCTGCTAGTTCGAAGTTACCGGCGTTGCGCTTCGCATCTGGCACCTCCTTGGGGAGGCTCTCCAAGTCGGCGATGAGGGCCTCAGATTCGGCGAGGGCCTCGGCGTACTCCACGCACTCCACGTCGCATTCGTACGTGTGTCGGTACGTGGGGCCGACGGTGATGACCCCGTTGGGGCCCGACATCTTGAGCTTGAGGTAGGTGTAGTTGGGGACGGCCATGAACTTGGCGTAGCATGGTCTCCCTAGCACTGCGTGGTAGGTTCCTCGGAACCCGACCACCTCGAACGTGAGGGTTTCCTTTCGGAAGTTGGAGGGAGTCCCGAAGCAGACGGGCAGATCGAGTTGTCCAAGGGACTGGACGCGCTTCCCGAGAATGATCCCGTGAAAGGGCGCCGCACCGGCCCGGATCGAGGACAGATCGATCTGCAGGAGCCCGAGGGTGTCGGCGTAGATGATGTTGAGGCTGCTGCCTCCGTCCATGAGGACCTTGGTAAGCCTGACGTTGCCGATGACAGGATCAACAACGAGCGGGTACTTCCCCGGGCTCGGCACGCGGTCGGGGTGGTCGTCTTGGTCGAAGGTGATGGGCTTGTCGGACCAGTCTAGGTAGACTGGCGCCACCACCTTCACCGAACAGACCTCCCAGCGCTCTTGCTTGCGGTACCGAGCCGAGGCGTTCGCCACTTGCCCACCGTAGGTCATGAAGCAGTCATGGACCTCGGGGAACTCCTCTGCCTTGTGACCCTCCTTCCTGTCATTGTCGGGGGCTCTGCCACCTTCCGCCAGGGGCCCCGCCTTATGGAAGCAGCGCCGAAGCATGACACACTCCTCAATGGTGTGCTTGACGGGACCCTGATGATAGGGGCACAACTCCTTGAGCATCTCGTCGAACAGGTTGGCGCCTCCGGGAGGCTTTCGAGGGTTCTTGTGCTCGGCGGCGGCGATAAGGTCTGCGTCGGTGGCGTCGCGTTTCGCTTGCGACTTCTTCTTGCCCTTCTTCGTGCCGCGCTGAGCGGACGCCTCAGGGACGTCTTTTGGCTGGCGCCCCTGAGGCTGCTTGTCCTTCCGAAAGATGGCTTCGACCGCCTCCTGACCAGAGGCGAACTTGGTGGCGATGTCCATCAGCTCGCTCGCCCTGGTGGGAGTCTTGCGACCCAGCTTGCTCACCAGGTCGCGGCAAGTGGTGCCGGCGAGGAACGCGCCGATGACATCCAAGTCGGTGATGTTGGGCAGCTCGGTGCGCTGCTTCGAAAATCGCCGGATGTAGCCCCGCAGGGATTCTCCCGGCTGTTTGTAACACCCGGTTTTAAAGAACAAAGCCGGGTGCATCTCATACATGCGTGCAATGTTCTTTATGCCTGAGGAGTTTGTTGGTGACAACATCCGGGTGGTTAGAGATTTTCCGGTTGTCTTTCCAGAGGAGTTACCAGGGATGCCACCTGATAGAGAAGTCGAGTTTGTTATTGATCTCTTACCTGGAACCGCCCCTATTTCTAAACGGCCATATAGAATGTCCATAGAGGAGTTGAAGGAACTGAAGAAGCAGTTAACGGAGTTACAAGAGGCTGGTTACATTCGTCCAAGTTCCTCACCTTGGGGAGCACTGGTGTTATTTGTGCAGAAGAAGGATGGATCGCAACGGATGTGTTTTGGACGGCCACGATTAGATCTGGGGACCGGGAGATTTCGCGCCGTTAATGGCGCGATCTGCGGTCCAGATTAGAGGGAGCGTATCAAATGGGTTTGGGTCACGAGCTCCGTCCGATTATGATCCGGTGGTGGATATCGGATCGAGATTTCATTAAACGGTGTCCGTCGGATTGAAATCTGAGAGCTCACGCAGCGTACCGGTTTGCGTTTTCGGCAGATTAATCTGGCGCGCCCAAGTCTAATCGGACGACCAGAGTTAGCCCGTACCCCTTCGCGGGTCAATTTTTCTAAAGAGACCCTCACCTCTCTGGAAATCAACCCGCAGTCCATTGGCTACTGTTCACTGAGTCTAGGATTTTATTCGCGCAGACCCCTGCATTTTCCAGAAAATGACGCCCAGTCCAGTGATCGTTTAAATTGAATAAATAAAATAGAAAATAGATTTTTAATATGAAAATAATTGCTAGAACTTTGATAATTCATAGAAAATTCATATGAGCTCCAAATTGGTCCATTCCAGTTCCTAAATTTTTGTAATAATATTGTCTACGCATTAGTGCCTCTGTTTTGGCATGAAAGGCTCATCTAAATTTATCTAATACTTAATCTTGTATTAAATACATAAAAGCTACAGAAATTCATAACTTGAAATATATAACTCCAAATTTAGTGATTCCAGTTCCTATGGTTTCATTTTGATATGTAGATTTTTACTGCATATTTTATTTACATGTTTGGTGTGATGTTGATTTTGGCTATACTATGTATGTATTGTGTTGATGCGAGTAGACGAGCAAGCCACTGTGGAAACTGAGGTTCAACAAGTAGAAGTAGCTGAGCAGGAGCTCATTACAGGCAAGTTGTGCCCTTGATCACTTACTTTTCCCAGCCATGTTCTTATTAATTTTAATGATCTGCATAGGTTAATTTTGATGGGATCCTTTATGTACCCCAGTTTTGATTACCTCTATACCTTGTTCACCCCTGGAATATTTTTGGGTAGTACTTGCTATTGCTTTATGTGGATTGGGTATGGAGATTCATTATTCATGATTATTCTGTTATTATCTTGTTATTATTATTGTTCATGTTAAGATCATTAAATTAATGGGAACATGGAGCGACCACCCGGGAAAACAGTGCTACCACAAGGGTTTAATGGGACGCCCTTGGCTGACTAATTAGGAAAGCTAGTGGAAGACTACCTTACCCGAAAGGGGCAAGGGCAGTAGGGGAGTGGTCAGTGTAGGGAGGTCCCTGGTTGATTTTGCTGCGATGGCGGTCAGCCAGGAACCCTGCATTGGAACTTCCTATAAACTGTAGCGGGTTTTCGGAAGCTAGTGGAACTTTGTAAAGGCCTCGTAGTGGATCCCTAGCCATTCACCTCGGTAGTGTCTAAGGGCCTTGCAAACCCTGGCGACATGGGATACACGATTTGTGGGTAAAGATGCGCAACCTCTGCAGAGTGTAAAACTAGTATACTAGCCGTGCTCACGGTCATGAGCGGCTCGGACCCTCACATGATTAATTATGGAACTTAAGTTTAATTTGACATTTGCATCGCATTTGAGATTATTTTACTATTACTGTTCTTTATTATTATTAAGGGTTGGTATTTACTTACACTTACTAATTGCTAATAAAATTTTGACCAACTTATAAAAGCAATGCTCAGCCTCAGCCTTTATTTTATTGATCAGCCTTACATTACATGAACTCCCACCTTTGGTGAGTTCATGCCACATTATTCCCCACGACTTGTTGAGCTATGAATGTATGTGAGCTCACTCTTGCTGTCTCACACCCCCCCACAGGAGAAGAACAGGTGGTCGAAGAGGAGCCGCCTAACACTGAGGAGTTCGATCTGATCTAGGCGGCGTTTCTCAGTCGACATTGGCGCCGACGATCCTTAGTTCGTTTTATATTTATCTTTATTTTGTAATAAGACTTCCGCTATGTAATAAGTACTCTGATGTTTTATGACATTTATCTCTATACACTCTGTTATTATATATGTTGTCTTCTTGGCGCATGTATGAGATGCACCCGGCTTTGTTCTTTAAAACCGGGTGTTACAGAAGTGGTATCAGAGGAAATGTTGACTGTAGGACGAAACCTAGATAGAAATGGACAAAACCCTTATCTACTTATCTTACTCTGATTCATTCCATACTTACCTTATCTTGATCCTGTCTCACCTTCTACTGTTCTACTCTGATCATTCTTACCTTTTCTACTCTGAGACAAGATGGATTTCACACCTTGGAATCCCTACCCCTATGACATTCTTAAGAGTTAGGGAACCCAAAACAAAAGTTAAAACTATTTTCTTAAAAAAATGTTGGTTGATTGTGCTGATGCTAAATGTCTGATTTGCTTCTTTGATTGATTGAATTATTATAGATGGACATCTTAGCATGTACCAACATAGGTATTGAATTAGCTATAGTAGGTGAAATATTAATCTGCTTAGCTAATAAATCCCCCAAAGTAACATGATTGTAATTACTGCCTTGTCTACTGCTCTTTCTTACCATATGTATCTAACTCAGATGGTCAATACCAGGAGGGGTGGTGGAATTGATTTGCCTCCTAACCGACACACTCGAAGAATTTATAGACAACCTCAGCCACAGCCTGCAGAGATGAATCCTCCTAATCCTCCACCAGGCGGAGTTGACCCACTGGTTGCTGCTCAGATGGCGGTGATGCAGCAAATGGCGGACACTATGGCTGATATGCGTGCCCAGATGCAGCAAGAACGCCAAGAGATGCGTCAGGAAAGAGAAGACATACGCCAGGAGTTGCGCCAGGAGCGAGATGAGATACGCCAAGAAAGGAGGGCGCAACAACAGCAGCTGCAACAGCAACTTCAACAACAGCAACAACAGCAACAAGTACCACTGCCTCCACCACCACCACCAGTTCCACCTCGTGATAAGCACCGGGAGTTTATGAGTCACAAGCCACCAACCTTCGCCAGCTCGCCAGATCCACTTGACGCGGATGATGGGCTGAAGTCCGTTGAGAAGATGCTGATTATTGCACAGTGCACGGACCGGGAGAAGGTTTTATATGCTTCTGGACGTCTGATTGGTCCTGCTGCTGACTGGTGGGATTCTTATACTGCTGCCCATGATGCTGCGGATACTATTACTTGGGCAGAGTTCAGTACACAGTTCAGGAACTACCATATTCCAGCTGGGATGATAAAGATCAAGAAGAAGGAATTTCTGTCGCTGAAGCAAGGAAGTATGTCAGTCAGCGAGTACCGCGACAAGTTTATTCAGTTATCCAGATATGCCCTTGAAGAAGTTGCTGAAGACGAGAGGAAGCAGGAGCACTTTATTGAAGGACTTAATGGACCGCTACAGTATGCACTGGTTGCACACACTTTTCCATCATTTCAGAGACTACTGGATAAGGCTCTTGCTATTGAACACAAGCGTGTTCAACTGGGTGATTTGAAGAGGAAGGCTATCTCACAGGGACAGGGTAGCAGCAGTGTTCGTCCTCGCTACAGTTCACCACAGGGTACACCGACCCGACCAGGAGGACCACGCCCAGTTCAGCAATCACCACTGAGGACTCCACCTCCTCGACAGGCTACTCCCACGGGCACCCCGACGAAGTTTGCAGGACAGAGTCCGGGCACTCAATGTTTCAAGTGTGGGAAGATTGGTCATTATGCAAATGTCTGCCCACAGAGGATTGCTACTACTCCAGTTCAGAACAAGCAACAGACCCCTGGCAAGGGATATTCTATAGCCAGGGTGAACCAAGTCAGCGTTGATGATACTCCTGATGGTGGGGACCTTGTAATTGGTATGTTTTATGTTAATACAATTCCTGCAACAATATTATTTGATTCTGGTGCTACACATTCATTCATGTCTGCTAGATATGCCAACACAAATGAAATACCACTGCTAAATATGAGAAAACCCCTGATAGTAATTACACCTAAAGGGCCTGTTGAGGCGAATCAAATGACACGTAGATTGACATTAACCATTATGGGTAGAGAATTTGGAGCTACTGCTATAATATTAGAGTCAAGCAGTATAGATCTGATCCTTGGTATGTCATGGCTAAGAAAGGCAAAGGCCGTTATAGCATGTGGTAGAGGTACCATAGAACTCACTACTACTAAGGGAGAAAGATTTCAAGTTAATATTGCAGTAACCTCCTCATCCATGCGTGCAATGTTCTTTATGCCTGAGGAGTTTGTTGGTGACAACATCCGGGTGGTTAGAGATTTTCCGGATGTCTTTCCAGAGGAGTTACCAGGGATGCCACCTGATAGAGAAGTCGAGTTTGTTATTGATCTCTTACCTGGAACCGCCCCTATTTCTAAACGGCCATATAGAATGTCCGTAGAGGAGTTGAAGGAACTGAAGAAGCAGTTAACGGAGTTACAAGAGGCTGGTTACATTCGTCCAAGTTCCTCACCTTGGGGAGCACCGGTGTTATTTGTGCAGAAGAATGATGGATCGCAACGGATGTGTTTTGGACGGCCACGATTAGATCTGGGGATCGGGAGATTTCGTGCCGTTAATGGCGCGATCTGCGGTCCAGATTAGAGGGAGCGTATCAAATGGGTTTGGGTCACGAGCTCCGTCCGATTATGATCCGGTGGTGGATATCGGATCGAGATTTCATTAAATGGTGTCCGTTGGATTGAAATCTGAGAGCTCACACAGCGTACCGGTTTGCGTTTTCGGCAGATTAATCTGGCGCGCCCAAGTCTAATCGGACGGCCAGAGTTAGCCCGTACCCCTTCGCGGGTCAATTTTTCTAAAGAGACCCTCACCTCTCTGGAAATCAACCCGCAGTCCATTGGCTACTGTTCACTGAGTCTAGGATTTTATTCGCGCAGACCCCTGCATTTTCCAGAAAATGACGCCCAGTCCAGTGATCGTTTAAATTGAATAAATAAAATAGAAAATAGATTTTTAATATGAAAATAATTGCTAGAACTTTGATAATTCATAGAAAATTCATATGAGCTCCAAATTGGTCCATTCCAGTTCCTAAATTTTTGTAATAATATTGTCTACGCATTAGTGCCTCTGTTTTGGCATGAAAGGCTCATCTAAATTTATCTAATACTTAATCTTGTATTAAATACATAAAAGCTACAGAAATTCATAACTTGAAATATATAACTCCAAATTTAGTGATTCCAGTTCCTATGGTTTCATTTTGATATGTAGATTTTTACTGCATATTTTATTTACATGTTTGGTGTGATGTTGATTTTGGCTATACTATGTATGTATTGTGTTGATGCGAGTAGACGAGCAAGCCACTGTGGAAACTGAGGTTCAACAAGTAGAAGTAGCTGAGCAGGAGCTCATTACAGGCAAGTTGTGCCCTTGATCACTTACTTTTCCCAGCCATGTTCTTATTAATTTTAATGATCTGCATAGGTTAATTTTGATGGGATCCTTTATGTACCCCAGTTTTGATTACCTCTATACCTTGTTCACCCCTGGAATATTTTTGGGTAGTACTTGCTATTGCTTTATGTGGATTGGGTATGGAGATTCATTATTCATGATTATTCTGTTATTATCTTGTTATTATTATTGTTCATGTTAAGATCATTAAATTAATGGGAACATGGAGCGACCACCCGGGAAAACAGTGCTACCACAAGGGTTTAATGGGACGCCCTTGGCTGACTAATTAGGAAAGCTAGTGGAAGACTACCTTACCCGAAAGGGGCAAGGGCAGTAGGGGAGTGGTCAGTGTAGGGAGGTCCCTGGTTGATTTTGCTGCGATGGCGGTCAGCCAGGAACCCTGCATTGGAACTTCCTATAAACTGTAGCGGGTTTTCGGAAGCTAGTGGAACTTTGTAAAGGCCTCGTAGTGGATCCCTAGCCATTCACCTCGGTAGTGTCTAAGGGCCTTGCAAACCCTGGCGAAATGGGATACACGACTTGTGGGTAAAGATGCGCAACCTCTGCAGAGTGTAAAACTAGTATACTAGCCGTGCTCACGGTCATGAGCGGCTCGGACCCTCACATGATTAATTATGGAACTTAAGTTTAATTTGACATTTGCATCGCATTTGGGATTATTTTACTATTACTGTTCTTTATTATTATTAAGGGTTGGTATTTACTTACACTTAGTAATTGCTAATAAAATTTTGACCAACTTATAAAAGCAATGCTCAGCCTCAGCCTTTATTTTATTGATCAGCCTTACACTACATGAACTCCCACCTTTGGTGAGTTCATGCCACATTATTCCCCACGACTTGTTGAGCTATGAACGTATGTGAGCTCACTCTTGCTGTCTCACACCCCCCCCCACAGGAGAAGAACAGGTGGTCGAAGAGGAGCCGCCTAACACTGAGGAGTTCGATCTGATCTAGGCGGCGTTTCTTAGTCGACATTGGCGCCGACGATCCTTAGTTCGTTTTATATTTATCTTTATTTTGTAATAAGACTTCCGCTATGTAATAAGTACTCTGATGTTTTATGACATTTATCTCTATACACTCTGTTATTATATATGTTGTCTTCTTGGCGCATGTATGAGATGCACCCGGCTTTGTTCTTTAAAACCGGGTGTTACACTGTTGGCGGCAGCTTCGGAGATCCCAGGAGTTACCAGGGCGCACGTATGTGCCCTGGAAGTTGCCGGCGAAGGCTTTGACCAGGTCGTCCCAGTTGGAGATCTGCGCAGGAGGCAGATGCTCCAGCCAGGCTCAGGCGGCGTCGGAGAGGAACAGGGGGAGGTTGCGGATGATGAGGTTGTCATCGTCCGTTCCACCCAGCTGGCAAGCCAGCCAGTAGTCCACGAGCCACAGTTCCGGCCTTGTCTCCCCCGAGTACTTGGTGATGGTAGTCGGGATTCGGAACCGGGTCAGGAATGGCGCCCGTCGTATGGCCCGGCTGAAAGCTTGCGGACCAGGTGGTTCGGGCGAAGGGCTCCGATCCTCCTCGCTGTCGTAGCGTCCCCCACGCCTAGGGTGGTAGCCTCGGTGCACCTTCTCATCGAGGCGGGCTCGACGGTCGCGGTGGTGGTGCTCGTTGCCGAGGCGACCCGGGGCCGCAGGCGCTGTGTCCCGCGTGCGCCCGGTGTGGATCGAGGCTTCCTGCATGAATCGGGAAGTCGCGGCGCGATGCTCCGGGGGGTATCCCTGCCTTCGAGAGGCAGAGCTTTCGGCCCGTCGGACCGCGGCATCCTCCAGGAGATTCTTGAGCTCTCCCTGGATACGCCGCCCCTCGGTGGTGGATGGTTCCGACATCGCTCGGAGTAGTATTGCTGCTACAGCCAGGTTCTGGCCGACCCCACTGGAAGCCGAGGGCAGCCTTGCCCTGGCGTTGTCGGCGATGCGGTGCTGAACGTCCTAGGCCAGATGACGCGCTTCTCCGGCCGGTGCCCGGCCTGCCCACTCCTGCCTGATGTTCTGCCGGAGCTGCACAAGTTGTCCTGCTTCCTCATCGAGCCTGGCCTGCATCTCGCGGATTTGCTCGAGCTGTGCGTCCTGACCCCCCACAGGGACTGGGACCACAGCTAGCTCCCGAAGGATGTCAACGCGAGGCGGGGGCCTAGGGGGATCGCCGTTCTCTGGCATACCAAGGTGGTTGCTTTTGTCGAGACCCCTAGATCGACGTGGAAACATTCGCGACTTGGGCCACAGTCCTCGTTGCCGAGGCTGTGGCTACCATCGGAGCAATCTGAGAGGCAGTAGTCGCATGCGGTCATGAAGTCCCGCATGGCACTAGGGTTATTGAGCCTAGAGAAATCCCAACCAGAGTCGGGCTCGTCGTCTTCCTCGGAACCCGGGGGCCCGTAGGTCAAGACGGTCGTCAATCTGTCCCAGGTTGACCACATATGGTACCCCGGAAGGTTTGGATATGCCTTTATGAAAGCGTCCACCGAAGCGGGGTCGCTTGCTGGGTCGAAGCTGAACCTAAAAGGCACAGGATGGGAAACGAACGGTACCTCTTGATTGGCGGATGGTGACGAAGTCGCATCAAGGATGGACTGCACCGTTATCTCAGGTACGAGGCTAACGCCCAGCAAGTCCTTCATGAGCGTGCTGGCGTCGTCCGTCTGCTTGGGGTTGGCGTGTTGCGGGGAAATGACGCTCGTCTTCGTCTCAGACGCGAGGTCAACGCTCGACGTGTCCCCCTCTGGGGCGCCGACTGTCGACTCGCTCGACAGCCGACGAGGCGCCGCCTCCTGCTTGGCCATGGTTGCCTGGCCTCCTCCTCCGTCGATGGGGAAGGTGACGGGACAGACCCGGATGCTATTCTTCCATCACGCGGGAAAGACGTCGTCGATTCCGCCGCCGGCGGGCGGGCTAATGGCCGCCATTGTCATTGTCGCACAGCGGAGGAAGGAGTACCATGTCGTACTGTCGTTGAGGGACATGAACTCAAGACTCCCGAAACGGAGAATCGTCCCGGGTTGGAGAGGTTGCTGGAGGCTACCCATCTGGAGCTTGATGGGAAGCTGTTCGTCAACACGCAGCAGTCCCCTACCTGGCGCGCCAACTGTCGGCGTTTCGACCCCGGGGGGGGTCCCTGGACCGACGAGTAAATTGTCGCTGCGTGTCCCAGCCCAGATGGGTCGGCGCGAGACGGAACACAAGGGGGGAAACAGTAAGGGGAACCACGGCCTCGTGTTGTCCTGCGCTCAGGGCGGATGAGCTTGCAGTAGGGGGTTACAAGCGTTCGCGGGGGAGAGAGAGAGAGAGCCTGTGCGTCAGCCCGTTCTCCCGCGCGGCCACCTTTTTCATACGAGAGCCCTGGACCTTCCTTTTATAGACGTAAGGAGAGGGTCCAGGTGTACAATGGGGGGTGTAGCATTGTGCTAACGTGTCTAGCAGAGAGGAGCCAGAGCCCTATGTACATGCCGACGTGGCTGTCGGAGAGGTGTTGGAGCCCTGTTCATGTGGCGTCGTGGCCGTCGGAGGAGCGCTTGAGCCCTGTAGAAGTACAGCTGTCGGGGCTGTCGGATCCTTGCTGACGTATCCTTGCTTCCGTAGGGGGCTGAGAACCGCCGTTGTCATGGAGCACGTGGGGTGCCATCATTACTTGTTTTACCGGGGCGAGCCAGATGGGACACCGGTCTTGTTCCCCGTAGCCTGAGCTAGCTAGGGGTAGGGTAATGATGTACCCCCCTGCGACGTGGTCAGTCCGAGCCCGAGGTCGGGCGAGGCGGTGGCTCCTCCGAGGTCGAGGCTAAGTCCGAGCCCGGGGGTCGGGTGAGGCGGAGACCATTGTCCGAGGTCGAGGTTGAGTCCGAGCTCTAGGTCGGGCGAGGCGGAGACCGTCTTCCGGAGTCGAGGTTGAGTCCGAGCCCTGGGGTCGGGCGAGGCGGAGATCATCGTCCGAGGCGAGGTCGAGTCTGAGCCCTGGGGTTGGGCGAGGCGGAGACTGTCTTCCGAAGTTGTGGTCGAGTCCGAGCCCTGGGGTCGAGCGAGGCAGAGACTGTCTTCCGGAGGCGAGGTCGAGTCCGAGCCCTGGGGTCGGGCGAGGCGGAGACTATCTTCCGAAGGTGAGGTCGAGTCCGAGCGCTGGGGTCGAGCGAGGCGGAGATTCCTATGGCGCCCGAGGCTGGACTTGGCTGCTGTCAGCCTCACCCTGGCAGGTGGCACAGCAGTCGGAGCAGCGCAGGCGGCGCTGTTTTCCTATCAGGTCAGTCAGTGGAGGAGCGAAGTGACTGCGGTCACTTCGGCCTTGCCAACTGGAGAGCGCGCGTCAGGATAAGGTGTCAGGCGATCCTTGCATTGAATGCTCCTGCGATACGGTCAGTTGGCGTGGCGATCCGGCCAAGGTTGCTTCTCCGTGAAGCCTTCCCGAGCTGGGCCTCGGGCGAGTCGAAGGTGTGCCCGTTGCTTGAGGAGGCCCTCGGGCGAGGCGTGAGTCTGCCTTGGTCTTCCGTTCCTGCCCGAGGCTGGGCTCGGGTGAGGCGAGATCGTGTCCCTGGAGTGGATGGAGCCTTGACCTGAATTACGCCCATTAAGCCTTTGCAGCTTTGTGCTGATGGGGGTTACCAGCTGAGATTAGGAGTCTTGGGGGTACCCCTAATTACGGTCCCCGACAAATTGTAAAGAACTAGAATTCTTATTCTATTCCATGTTGAGAGCCTGATGTCACCAAATCTAGAAACAAGCATGCTAACACAATAACTCTTCAACTCCCAAGCGACAGAGCTTTTGTCGCTTTGTGCTTCTTTGGATCCAAGAAGTGACACTTTTGGTACGTTAAAGATATACAGTTAGTAAAAAATACTATCATATTGATTTTCCAATCAATAAAGGTCCTAACTGGTGCGCCAACTTTCACATTATCAGCTTGATGTATATCATCGAAAGCTAAATACATTACCATCACTTGATAATTTAATGAAATACCTTGTTAAACTGTGCAATAGTTCCATGTATCCAATAGTCGATATATTAATAAGAGTAGTGGCGGCCCTTTGTAACATCCTGGGTTTAAGGGACAAAGCCGGGTGCATCTCATACATGCGCCAAAAAAGACAACATATATAATAACATAGTGTATAGAGATAAATGTCACAACAATAATAGTACTTATTACATAGCGGAAGACTTACAAAAATAAAAGATAAATATAACAGGATCTAAAATATATCCTTGGCGCCAGAAAGTCAACTGGGAGATGCCACCTAGATCGAATCGAACTCCTCGCGGTGTGGCTTCTCTTGAACCACCTGAACTTCTCTTGTGGGGGGTGTGAGACAGCAAGAGTGAGCTCACACATGTTCATCGCTCAACAAGTTGTGGGAAATAATGTGGCATGAACTCACCAAAGGTGGGAGTTTATGTGAAGTGTAAGGCTGATCAACAAAATAAAGGTTGAAGCTGAGCATTGCTTTTATAAGTTGGTCAAAGTTTTATTAGAAGTTACTAATTGTAAGTCAATACCAAACCATAATAAATAATAGAAAAAATTAATAAATAATCCCATGCAAATGCAAATGACAAATTGAATTTAGGTTCCATAAATTAATCATGTGAGGGTCCGAGCTGCTCATGACCGTGAGCACGGCTAGTATACCAGTTTTACACTCTGCAGAGGTTGCACATCTTTACCCACAAGCCGTGTTACCCATCTGCCAAGGGGTCATGAATCCCATACACCTCTACCAAGGAAGCGAGGCAGGGTAACACTATGAGGCCCTTACAAAGTTTCACTAGCTTCAGGAAAACGTGCTACAGTTTATAGGAAGCTCCAGTGCAGGAATCCCTCGCCTGACCGCCATCGCAGCAAAATCAACCCAAGGACCTTCCTACACTGACCACTCCCCTACTGCCCTTGCCCCTTTCGAGTAAGGTAGTCATCCACTAGCTTTCCTAGTTAATCAGCCAAGGGCGTCCCATTAAACCCTTGTGGTAGCACTGTTTTCCCGGGTGGTCGCTCCATGTTCCAATTAACATAATAATCTTATCATGAACATAAATAACATAACAGAATAATTCGAACATAGATATAATGAAATATTATCCTAAAACCATATAAAGCAATAACATAACTACCCAATTGATTCAGGGATAAACAAGGTAAAAAGATAAACAGTCTAGGGTGACCTATTGGGTCCCATCAAAATTAAACTTATGCATTGAATAAGTGATAATAAAGAACATTATTGGGTAACAAAAGTGGATCAAGGGCACAACTTGCCTGGCACTTGAGATTCCAGTTCCCATGATGATTCTTCAGATCCTCGTGACCTCACCGCTAGTCGTAGCAATACAAACAAATAGTGTACAGACAAAATTAACATCACACCAAACATAAGAACAAACTGTATAATAACGATCTACACGTTGCTACGTGATCGCGGGATCGAGATTCACTAAAATCGGAGTTACGGTTAAGGAGTTGTGATTCTATAGAAGATCTATGGGATTAAAATATTAAAGTATATTATAAATTTATTAGTATAAATCATATGAGAGGTTATTCTATAAATAATTATCTCAACTTTAATCTAAGTTGTGAATTGACCATAAATCATATTCTAGTAGATTATAATGATAAGCATATTAACAAGACTATCCAACATCAGTCAAATACAACTCTAATTATAAAAATGAGACATGATATATTCAATGTTGTTATTGCATAGTAAATACTTATACGAAACTAATGCAACTAGAATGAGTCAAATCGGAATTAAAATAAAAGAGTTATGATTTTCTGAAGATCCTATGTGTTTTGTACAAGATTAAATAGGATATAAATTTTATGGTGACATTCATGTCGAAACAATGGTACTAAATGATAAACAATAATGTTACAAAATTATAGGAATTGGAATGGATAAATTTGGACTCCATATGAATTTTCTATGATTTATACAAGTTTCTAACATTATTTTCGTATTAAAAATGAATTTCTCTGATTTTATTCGCTGACTGGACTGCGCATCAAATCCAGAGAAGCCTAGGGGCTAACACGTAAATTTTCTAAGACTCAGTGAACATCTAGAGGTGTACTGCGGGTTGATAACCGTATTATACAGGGTTTCTTTTGTAAAAGACCCGACCAAAGCGGTATCTTGTGTTTGCAGCCCTTAGATCTGCACGGATGGTCCAAATTAAATGCATAACATGCCAGGGACTATTGCATCAGGTCCGTCTGTTCTGGGATCAATGGCCAAGGTTGCACCAACCCTGGATCTAATCACAGCCA
Source organism: Zea luxurians (assembly GCA_029449295.1). Taxonomy (NCBI): domain Eukaryota; kingdom Viridiplantae; phylum Streptophyta; class Magnoliopsida; order Poales; family Poaceae; genus Zea; species Zea luxurians. The sequence goes on along the minus strand of JAOPSE010000060.1, from coordinate 15,289,574 downwards.
CCCAACCCGGGATGGACGGCCCAGAGGACGTCTTCCTCCCCAGATCCACGCCACGACGGTGCTGTGCACCCCACGGTGGGTCTGCCGTCGGAGTAGCGCCAACCCGCGCGCCATGGTACTACCCCACAATCTGAACGGCCTAACGCGAAGGGAAATGGTATGCAGACTCGTAGGGGCAACTTACATGTCACACAATTGGTTGGCTCGGGCTGTCCACAGGCGGCGGCGTCTTGGTGTCTCCGGTGAGGAATCGCTGGGGGTCCGATGATCCTCCCCACTCGAGAAGGTTACAGGAATGTTTCTGACGGTGGGGCGAAGCTTCTTGGCCTGCCAGTGAGGCGCCGACAGTGGTGGATGCGAAACCGGGCCATAGCGGCACCCAGCGGTCCCGGCGGTCGAGTACCGAGCACAGGAGGGGCGAGCGTCCCAGTGGAAGGGGACGACATGCACGAGAGCTTCGTTTGCACGCACACGAGGTCCGCTGCACGTGACGAGGAGAAGGGGGTAGGGGCGAATCGGTGCGACGAGGACCGCGATCTACGCGCCGCCGCCAGCGAGATAGGGTAGGGCAGAGATGGAGAGCTCGGGATTTGGGTTCCAGAGAAATATCGGTGACGGAGAAAGGGCATGGTCTCACTTATACGCCGAGATGGAAGCAACCCGCAGAGTCCAAGCAAGTAGGCGCGCTCCTGAGATCACGGCCGATCCGGTCAGCGCGATTCGATCCTCACGGGGAAGAAGGGCTGTCAGCCGAGAGGGCCCACATGGCGGAGACTGCGGGGCGCAAGACAGAGGCTGGCATTGCGGGCCCGACTGGCAGTGACGCACAAGGCGACTGACATCGCGGCCATAAGTGTCGGCGCAGTGGGGGTTCAGCTGGGCTAGCTACACGAGTGAGATGGGCCGAGGGGTGTAGATTCGGCCCACGAGGCTGATAGGTTTGATCTTTTCTTTTTTTTATTTCAGAGTTCTTCCTCCAAATTTAATTCAAATTCAAAATTCCTATTTCAAATCTTCCAAGTCTTAGAATTAATACTAATATAAATACGAACTATACTATTTTCAATATTATTATTTATTATTTTCCTCATTATTTATTTATGGGAGGAATAAATGTTTTTGATAAAATTCCCTCTCTCATTTTCTTAATTCCTTTTCTATTTTTATATTCTATTTTTTCAATCTTAAACTTGTCACATACATTTGAATACAAATGCAACATACAAGAAAACTTTAGCATGAGAGGCATATTTCTGTTTTATTTATTTATTTATTTGACCAATATAATTCCTTTGATTGAATATGCACAAAAATCAAGTACTCTCCAATGGTTCCATAATTCTAAAACCTTACATAATAATATTTCTATCCATTTTTTTGCCATACAAATTTGGGGCTTTACACCCTTCCAATCCCAAATGCAGCCACTGAGAGAGCCATTTTAGCTATACAACTTATCAAAACACATATATGAAATAAAGTGGAAGATGATTTTCTGCAAAATTACATAATCATTTATATTGAAAAGGAATTGATAATGAATATTAGCCCAAATGATATAATGGGGATGATTCGCAAGATTAATCTAATGGGTGTGCCTCTGCAGGTCGAGGATCTTCTCTTTGACATTGACAGGAAAAAGCAAAGAAAGAGAGGATGCTTCGCATGCAGGGAGAATGGCCACTTCAGGGACAACTGTCCAAATATGTCCGAACCCACAAAGTGGAGGAGCAAAGGCAAGGCGCTTACAAGTGTAAAGACTTGAGATGACTCTTCAAGCGAAGATAAACCTCCAAGGACACGCAGCCACCAATCCTCATCACGCTCATCACAGTCATCACACAAGTGCCTTATGGAAAGAGGTAAAACGAGTATCCCATCCTCTAGTGATGATAGTAGTAGTGATGATGGTGAAGGTAAGGGAAAGCCCTCCTTAGATGAACTTACGGAAGCTGTTAAGTTTTTTGAGGATGTTTGCACTAAACAAAAGGCTCAACTTAAAACATTGAAAAATAGGTTGATTAGCTCTCAAAATGATTATAAATGTTTGCTAGAAAAATTTGAAACATTTACAAATTTTAATTGTGAGCTGACAACTAAAATTGAGCAATTAGAGTCTAATGCTCCATCCTCAACTACCGATGATAGCCTTGTTAAAAAGAATGAAAAACTTAAGGCTAAGTTAACTATCTCTCAAGAAGCCATTGAAAACTTGCTAGGGAAAATAGAAATTCTTAGCATACATAATAATGAGCTAACTAGTAAGCTAGAGAACATCGATAGCACCCTATGAGCATCTTTAGTTGAAATTCCTAAAATTATTAAGAAAGATGCTTCTACTTCTTGCTTTGATTTAATTGATAATTCCAATCCCTTCAATCAAGCTCTTGTTAAGAATGTTGTTATAGAAACATGTTCGGATGAGATTGCAATGGAGACTGAGCAATTAAGGCAAGAGATGGCTCGCCTAGGCAAGGCTTTGTATGACAAGAAAGGCAAAGCCAAACAAATCCAACGTCCTCAGGATAACACCACTGCGGGAGTGAACAAGCCTGTGGAGGGTGAAACTGTGATTTGTAGGCTATGCCATAAGGAAGGCCACAAGTCTTGCCAATGTAAGGCGAAGACCGGGGATAAGAAAAAGCAAAAGCTCAAGCAAAAGCCAACAAGCAAAAATTTTCAACACCTACATCAACAAGGTGGACAAAAAGGCCACTACACCATATTTGATCAAGAAGAAAAAGAATGGAAAGGTGATAGCAATCAAGGCTAACAAGCAAACCAACAAAGGAAAGGGGGCCAAACGCATCTAGGTGCCAAAGGAGATTATCTCAACCATGAAAAGCACCAAGAAGGTTTAGATCCCAAGAGAGAAGTGAGAAATCCGAAGGACATCGGGGAATTAGGAGATTGGGCAAAATTGGGATGTAATCATGAGATGCATCATATTGGATCAATTCTATTGCCAAGTGGGTTAGTGAATACTTTGGACCCAAATTCCCCATCCATGACTAAGGTAACTAGATTTATTCTATTCCCTGTTTTTAGATATGCGTATCTATTTTATTGTATCTAGTTTTTACCTTACATGCCTAGTTTTACAAGTGGTATTTACTTTTGATTATAATTACGTGCATACTAGGTCAATCATATGATAGGAATGCTCATTTTCAATTCATATTCTTAAGCAAACCTACATGGTTTAAAATGTTAAGCACGACACAAAGCTTATTCGACATTTCTAAATAAATGATACTCATACTTCTTGGCATATAGTTTATATACTTGATATGGTATATTGTACAATTTGTATCATTTAACATATATGTGCTAAAGCTCGAATTATAGATAATTTGCCCCTCTTGATATCAAAATTAAAGTGCATGTCTCCTACAAGTATTAAAAACTTGTATGCACACTTTCAAGGGAAGGTTACTGTTGGGGGCCTTCGGCTCCCGAAGGTCCTCAAAAGTATAGTTTGATAATATTTTCCAAGTGTAATATGTGAACAGGCACCTTCGGAGCAGGTACCTTTGGAGTCAGGCCGTGAATGTACAAGAGCATGGTTAAGACGAAGCGCGACTGGAATGAAAAATGATCATGACGAAGGATAAGACGATCACGAAGCTATGTGCAGAAAGGCTTCGGCACAATGACAGAAAAGAAGAACCGACTTAAAGATGAAAAGCCGAATTGGACCTCGAAGAACTACTGTAGTTATTGATAAATATAAAGGGCATCAATGTAATTTTGTACGGGCTGCGTCCTGTGCCTATAAATAGGTGAACAGTACTCCCGTACTGTTCACGCTGACTTGTCACACGCCTTTTTGCATCACGATTTGTACCTTTACCTTACATCAGTCTGAAGGTACATTTGTAATTCGTTTTTATGAATTTAATAACGGAAATGTATTGATGATAATGCTGATATTATTACTTGTACATTTTATATATAATTATTCTGTTCACTCATTTATCAACCTAATGAAGGTCTTTTCCTTCATAACCTTCGTCCGGGATTCATTATACCCAAAGGGATATACTGTTTCTAAGGACGAAGGAGTTTGACATTTAACACTTTTATGTTGTCTTGTTCTTAATTCATAGCATTTGAGAACAAGCACCCAACATTGGCGCCCACCTTCGGTCAACTCACTTCCACTTTTTGGGTTTTGAAAACCATCGGCAAACGTCATCTTCGTCATGCCGCCGAAAAAAGCTTCAACGACAGGGGCTGCCACTCTGCAGCCGCTGGACCCCAATCAGGATGTCGTCTCTCTTAGGGAGGCCCGAAGCCAGAAGAGGAAGGCCATCAGTCCAACGCCTCCAGAAGATGACTTGGACCAAGAAATAAAAAAATGGAGATGCTCCATCAACAGGTTCAACGGAAGAAGGAGAAGATGGCTCGTCTAGCTGATCTTCAAAAGCAGATAGATGAAGCCTCTGAAGAGCTTCGACATCTCGCTCAAGATGACCAGAATCAAAGGCCTCCGCGCAGAGAGCTTCATCAAGAGGGTTTTTACAACGAGGATGACTGGTATGAAGATTTCCATCATGGAAATTTTGCTTTTGATGATGCTTCTCCCTTGTCAACAGAACTGCAGGCTGTTCCTTGGCCACAGTCTTACAAGCCGCCTCAGCTCCCCATGTACGACGGTCATTCAGACCCGAAGCAATTCTTGATGAGCTATGAGGCAACTATATCTTCGTACAGTGGCAACACGGCGGTCAAGGCAAAGTCCTTCGTCATGGCTGTCAGGAGCGTTGCACAAACTTGGTACTCTTCCCTTAGGCCAGGGACAATCACCTCATGGCAAAAGTTGAAGGATATGTTGATAACCAGCTTCCAAGGGTTTCAGACGAAGCCAGTCACTACTCAAGCTTTATTCCAGTGCACCCAGGATCACAAAGAATACCTTCAGGCATATGTCCGAAGGTTCCAACGTCTGAGGGCACAGGCACCAACAGTGCCCAATGAAATTGTCATTGAGGCCATGATCAAGGGGCTTCGGCCAGGACTTGCAGCTCAGTACTTTGCCAGGAAGCCTCCTCAAACTCTGGAGAAGCTGCTCCAGAAGATGGACGAGTACATTCGAGCTGACAATGATTTTCGCCAAAGAAGGGAGGAAGCTCTCAGGTTCTCTAAAATGACTAGGGGCTTCGGAGGAAGATTTTATCCAAGTCACGTCAGGTCAATTCACAATTCTACTCAAAATGACGACAAAGGCAGTCAACAGCAAAGGCCACAGTGCTCCTCGCAAGCTTCGGGGCAACAGCAAAGCTCCTTCCGGCCGCCAGCGCCAAGGGGCAGAGGCGCCAGGGGCTTCGGGGGAAGATTTGGGGATCAATCAAGAAAAATATACTGCCTATTCTGTGGTGAAGGTAAGGGCCACACCACCAGGATGTGTCACATTACCATCCAGAAGCAAAAGGAGCTAGCAGAAGCTGCTGCACAACAGAATCAGCCGAAGCAGGTCATGCATACTGCTTCGTACCATTCGCCTTACATTCCAGAATATGTAGGCAATCACCCTGCAGCCTCTGTTGCTTCGGCAAGCCAACCCCAAGCTTCCTGGCAACAACTTCCACCGCCACCACCAATACAACGAGCTTCGCAGCCAGAAGGGAGCCAACACTCTCACCCCCAAAGGGACTTCAGAGAAGAATCCGAAGCTCGCACAGTCAATAGCACTGTGCCAGAGTCGAAGCACATTTACTGACAAAATATCCTACCAAAACAGCAGTTTTTTTTCGCATTTTTACATTCAGTATTACTTTTTTGTTAATAAGGAACAATTATGGGAAGTTTAAGTGTCTTTTATTGTTTTCAATTTTTTGTAACGCTTTCTCCATAGGATTGAGTTGCCAAAGCATACGAGTTTATGGTGGCATGAAGGACCGTTGTATTGTCAAAAGTTTTTTATAACGGACACAGTGCAAATTGTTCGAAACAGTGAAAAGTCGTTCCTAAAGGAGCGCAGAGTAAGTTTTCTGAGCTTACAGCGAAAAGTCAGCGTTGATTCCGCCGAAAGTAAAAGGCGAAGAAGCTCCTAAGGGAGGCTTACAGCGAAAAATAAACGCTGATTTCGCTGAAAGTAAAAGGCGAAGAAGCTCCTAAGGGAGGCTTACAGCGAAAAGTCAACGCTGATATAAAAAGTGTGTGTGCTCTATTACAAGGATATGTATCTGTGGCACAAATGTCATTTTGCATAACATAACATCATCACATCATTCTGCATAACATAAGCATCATACAGCATATTGCATGTGGAACAAGAAGGGGGTACAGTATTGATCTTTAAAGAATATTTTTGGAAAAGAGAAAATCGTACTAAAGCACAAGACAAGTCGAGAAGAAGTGTAGCTTCATTAGAGAGGCAACAAAAAACTTTTCTATAGCGTCGGAGAATATTTCACGAAGCTTGGATAATCTTCACCAGCCAAGTATGCAATTTCTTGTGATATAAGATTTTCTTCACGAAGCATGAAAAGAAGGGAAGGTGTTTTTTCGCCGGAGGCTCAAAAAATGGTATGTATGCAAGATTTCATGCATCGTAAAGAATTAAAACTGTACATGGATTATATATTACAAAGTTACAATATATTACATATGTTACATTCCAAATGTTTTTACAGTAGCATTTAATCCTCTTTAAGAACTATTTCTGCAGCTTCGTTCAGTAGCTGGTCGACAACCTTGTCCATAATGGCTTCGGCCATTTTTCTAATTTCATCGTCCCCCTTCGGGTGGGAGCCCGGAGATGCCTCAGCAGGTTCTGAGCGAAGAGAAGATACGGCTATATTACTATTACAAACTGTGAACAAAGTCTGGAATCAAAAATTACAACATAATAAAAATCACTAATTAATACCTATTTGCCCTTCGGGCTCTGTACTTTTTTCGGCAGCCGCCGCTACTTTTCTAGCATCATGGATGCCTTTTTCACTCTTTTGAATAATTTCTTGCGCCATTTCTCGGCCGCCGTTGTCCCAGATATCGGTGAAAAATTTTCCGCCGATCATGCTTGCTTCGGCTGAGGGGTCCTTAATGTCTTCGAAGGACAAAGTAGCTTCGGATTGCGCTAAAGATTTTACATGCTCACAACCTTTCTTCTCCAAAATAGTAGCAATTCCTCTAGCACCCGAAAAAGCACATATGTCTCCGCGGCTATTCAGGATTTCTTCGAAGGCCTCAGCTTCGTTACTGATCCATTCCATCGGACCTTCGGGATTGCCCCTTGAGAAATTCTCTTCGCTAGAGAATGCGCCAACGTTAGCAAAGCTGGACTTTATCTTTTTAACACACTCTATGGATTTAACATAGCATCTTCTCTGAGAAGCACGAAGCTCTTTAACATTAACTTCCAAATGATCTGCCCATTGATCGCTTAATTCTCGTCTTGTTTCTTCAAGAGTGCGTTCTTCTTTGACTCGGGCTAGTTGTTTACGAAGATCTTCAATTTCACGCTTCTGAGTTTCGGCTTGAGTTTTAGAGTTAGCCTCGTTTTCCTTCATTTTTTCCACTAGTGTAAGCAGAACTCTGTCCTTCTCCAAGGCTTCGTTTCTTAGTCTGATAACCTCTGTTCGAAGGTTGTTGAGAGCAATGGTGCAGCTCTCGTCTTCAGCATTCTTTTGTGCCCTTAAGGCATTGCTGAGAATTAAGCCCTATTCAAAAAGAAATAATAGATTAATACAACAGTAAAGGAATCATTCAAAATCCACAAAATTCAAAATTTACAATCTTCGTACCTTCAGACTGTTATATGCAAGACTATCCGCAAGATCCTCCTTCGTCATGGCGCAAAGGCCAGCTTCAAGCTTCGGGAATCCCATGCTTCTAGCCATCTCTCGGCAGACGGATAGTTCTTTATTGTCTGGGAGGCAATACAAGAAGTCATCTTCGTCTGTCCCATTGAACATTACGGCCCCCTTCGGATACTTCAGTTCTCGGGCATAGTGATTAGCTTCGAAAATCTCTTCTTCGGATAGTTTCTTCCCCGAAGCATGTCGCACAATATAATCATGTATTCTGGAAGATGCTTCGGGGGTGGCAGTCCCAATTTCCTCAATCAGAATCGGTTCTGTTATTTTTGCTTTTTCAGTTTCTAAACTTGCCTTCGACATTTTTTCGACCTCCAAAGGTTGTATCTTGGTGGATTCCGAAGGCCCAGCTTCAGTTTCAAATTGCTGCCTCGAAGCTTCACCAGCAAAGGCTTCAGTGGACACTTCAACAGTTTTCTTTGGAGTTATGCTTGAAGATTTAATTGTCTCCAAAACATCCAGCACATTAACCATCCTTTTTCTTTTCGGGGTTGCTGCTGGCCCCTTCTGGCTTTTAGCTGTCTCAACTTTTGACGAAGGGCTTAAAACATCTAGTGTTTTTCTTTCTTCAGATTTCTCTATTTTTTCTATTGTCGGTGCTTCGGCCATTTCTTCGGATTTTGGCGCTGCAGTTGGTTCTCTGGCCTCGGTGGCCGAAGAGGCCTCGCCAATGAACTCGGGCACTGTGGCCGGCTCAATACAGCGTGGAGGGTGTGTGGACACTTTTACTTTCTTCCTCTTCGGCGCTGGCTCCCTGGGAGCAGCCGAAGCAGTGTCTTTCGCAAGAGAAGTATTTTTTCTCTTTTGACCTCGCATTGGATAATAGTAATCAGGATAGATAAATCCAATTGCATCAAATACTTGGTTGAGTCTCTTCTTTTTTCGGCCTCCGAAAGCTGATGATAATGCAGTGTTTTCGGCCTTTGAGTATGCCCCAAGCAATTCATCACTTACATTTTCAATGCTTTTCAACCAATCATCATCCGGTTCAACAAACTTATCTCCATACTTGAATGTATATTTCAGCCTGATTAGACCACCCTCGTCAGTTTCTTTAACGGTCTCCTTCGGCATTTCCCAGTTATCTACAAGTGGCCACACTCTGAAGGCAATGTGCTCTTGCATTAAATCCCTGGTCCCAACAAAAGAGCAGACCACGCCGAAGGCCCTCTGACATTCCTCAGCTGCTTCATCCATTTCTACCTTTGGTTTCCGGAGTCCGAAGCGCTGCCAGATAGGGCGCATGATGATGTCTTTGATATCTTCCCGAACCTTCAAATCATTCTTCACGTAGAACCATTCTTTCATCCATTCCCCGGGCCATCTTTTCCGAAAGGTTGGCACGGGACAGCTTGACCCAGAGCGGGCACCGAAGCTATAGCAACCAAAATTATTATGATATTGCTCCTTACCCCAGGGTTTCGTCTCATATACTAGCTCGTGTATATTGCAAAAGCTTTTTGCACTTGGTTCCAGGCCCTGGCTCCTCACAGCCCAGACAAAGATTCCCAATCTTATCACTGCTTCGGGGGTAAGTTGATGAAGGTAAATTTGATATATTTTCAAAACTTCTACCACAAACCTGCTCAGAGGGAATCGTAACCCAACCTTTAAGAAGCTTCGAAAGATCACCACCTCATTATCTTCGGGGGTTGGCGTAGTTTTTTCTCCGTCATCTGCCCTCACCATGGATATATCTCGGAAATATCTCCCCCTTATATTTTCAAGGTGACTCTGTTTAATAGTTGATTTTCCGAAGTTTGAGTGACTAGGCCGCCACGGGCGATCTTCGGAGTCCTCCCCACCACTATCCACATCATAGCTGTCACTGTCGCCAGTATCTTCAGATAAACCCTCCAAAGTTTCCTTGACAATCTTTTCCGTATTGGTCTTCGACATTGACTCAAGAAAACCCAGGTGCATCTCCTCCGAAAGGCTTAGCTTCGAAGCACCAGCAACTATCTTATCCTCGGACATTTTCGCGAATGCCGACAAATCAGACTTGATACCGAAGCTTAAAAATCTAAGACCGAGCAAATGCTGACGCGCGCAGGCTGAAAGCTGGGTGCGTAGGCTAATAGCTGGGTGAGAAAAAAGCAGGTGGCAAAAGGGCGTGCCAAATAAACTCGCGGTGAGCTTGTATTTATACACCCAGTATGTCGAAAACTGGAGGGCCCCGCTTGTCAATGTCTGTTGCTATTCTAGCAAAGGGGAGGTGTTTTTCGGACCTTCGGCTTAAAGCCTTCGTCCATGTCGCAATATGAATTTATCTTTACAATAAATTGACATTGCGAGGGGCTACTGTTGGGGGCCTTCGGCTCCCGAAGGTCCTCAAAAGTATAGTCTGATAATATTTTCCAAGTGTAATATGTGAACAGGCACCTTCGGAGCAGGTACCTTCGGAGTCAGGCCGCGAATGTACAAGAGCATGGTTAAGACGAAGCGCGACTGGAATGAAAAATGATCATGACGAAAGATAAGACGATCACGAAGCTATGTGCAGAAAGGCTTCGGCACAATGACAGAAAAGAAGAACCGACTTAAAGATGAAAAGCCGAATTGGACCTCGAAGAACTACTGTAGTTATTGATAAATATAAAGGGCATCAATGTAATTTTGTACGGGCTGCGTCCCGTGCCTATAAATAGGTGAACAGTACTCCCGTACTGTTCACGCTGACTTGTCACACGCCTTTTTGCATCACGATTTGTACCTTTACCTTACATCGGTCTGAAGGTACATTTGTAATTTGTTTTTATGAATTTAATAACGGAAATGTATTGATGATAATGCTGATATTATTACTTGTACATTTTATATATAATTATTCTGTTCACTCATTTATCAACCTAATGAAGGTCTTTTCCTTCATAACCTTCGTCCGGGATTCATTATACCCAAAGGGATATACTGTTTCTAAGGACGAAGGAGTTTGACATTTAACACTTTTATGTTGTCTTGTTCTTAATTCATAGCATTTGAGAACAAGCCCCCAACAGTTACTCTATAATCTAAGTCTTTGAGACTAATACTTGTTTCAAGTTTATTATATGTAGTAGTCTCATTGAAGGAAAATGGAGTCCCCGGAGAAAGACAATAAGCTTCCACTGCAAATCTACAAGTGTTTTCATGTTCCACAAGTGGTTCCATTCTTCAATCGGTATCATTTGCATGCCTTCTCCAGATTTTGATTGGACTATATTTTATGTCTTATACTTCCCATGTTGCTATAAATGCATATATTGTTAAAATATATCTATTACCTATGCATAGGGGGAGTTAGTCTACTCAATCATGTCTTGTTTCCTCTCGTTTTCATATGTTTTTCCTAAATAGAGGATCTCCGACAGGGGGCGTATATCTTCGTCTATGACAAAGGGGGGAAATATTATTTCAAAGGGGGAGAATACTCTTTTAGGGGAAGTAATCTTTATAGGGCAAGTCTTATTTGCTTCCTATATGCTTTTAATGTCTTCCTTTTCGGCGTTTGATTCTAAAGGGGGAGAAGTTTTAGGGACCAAAGCAATTCAAAATATATGAAACACCAAACACTACCCAATTTAAAATTTTAAAATCTTGATCTTACAAGTGGTTTTGGTTCTACAAGTGTTTTTTTGTCTAAAATAGGAAGTATGTGGATTATAGAGTTAGGAGAAGGCTTAAGTCCATAATCTCACATTGTGGGGATATTTATGCATCCTAACAAGTATATTGCATATTTTCATCAAAGTGTTTTTTATATTTGCTTGCTTTGGTTGTGTTGTCATCAATCACCAAAAAGGGAAGATTGTAAGGAAAATGGAACCGACCCATTTGTTTAAATGATTTTGGTGTTTGATGATCAATATAACCTGTGGACTAATGTGTTTGCTAATGTTTTTGTTTGTAATTTCCAGGATGCGAAGAAGATTGGACTGAGCTCTGAGGATGCAACACATTAAAAAAGACCTAAAAGATGCGTAGAAGTCCAAGACTTAAGATCAAAAGAAGCCCAAGAAAATAGTGAAGAAATCTAAGAAGAGGGCAGTCAGCCAGCGCTCTAGTGGCGCACCGGACAGTGAATAGTATATGTCCGGTGTGCACCAGACTGTCTAGTGTGTACTTTTGCATTTATATTGGGAGTTGGAAGCTAAGGAAAACATGCTCCTCGCTGATCCATGTTCAGAAGGATGATGATGCACCAAAGTTCTCTTTATTTCTTTCTTACTGTAATTTCTGATGGTCTAAATCCTAAACAAAAAATAACAGCCAGGATGGCGTGTGAGTTCGGCTAGACCGAGGAGTGGCCAACTCTGAATGGTCCTCTGAATTCCCAAGCTTTGACATCTCACACATTTGTTCTTCCAAGTCGGACCACACTGCTCCTTTTGAAACTGCAGGGATCCTCCCGGTACGAGATGATGTGGGCGCGGGCAGAGCCGCAGTGGGGACTAGCAGCCGTGTTAGAAGGCACATGGAGCAGGACAATCATTAGATGACTGGGGCGATGAAATGTTGGAAAAATAGGTATTTTTAGTTATAATTTAATTCAGAAAATCAATGTGATGATATATATATATATATATATATATATATATATATATATATATATATATCACTACTCACATAAGCAGTAAACAACAGTAAAATATACACAAATACTAATAACAGAGTGTACCCTGTGGAGGGACCGATGTTTAAGGCATCAGTGACTCCATTCACACGAGACATCTCGTGTGTATGTTCGTCGTACGCAATCGACGCAGGCAGATGTACGTAGTGCAATCCCATGAACGGCGCCGGTGACGAGGAACTTGATCAGCGCTGGTCGAGCGAACGAAGCGAGCAGTCGCGAGTACGCTCCCCAAAAACCTGATCGCCCGCACACTCGCACAAGTGTCTCTCTGCGGACGACGATTTCGGAGGCTAGCTCTCCCACACTCTCTGTGCTCACAGAAGGTGAGACGGGGATGGGCTGTACGCAACGCGTCTAAGAATTGTATGTGTGTTCTCTCGTAACTAGAAGCAGCCTCCCCTCCTCGTATATATATACACGCGCAGAGAGAGGCCAACGGACAATAACGGTTATCATCAGAGCTACCGTTACAGCCAGCCCGAAACTGACGCAATCAGTGACGTCCATTAATAGGTGACAGTCATTACAGCTCGTCCGTTACTAGCCATAACACAGGAAACAACCAGTGACGTACGACAGTAATGGACGGTCATTACTCTAAGCAAAATGCGCAACCGTTAGGAAGGAATATTCGGACCAAGGTCTGACCTACCACGACCACGGCCAGGCCCGGCCAGCGGCGCGCGCGCGTGTGGCAGTCCTTCATCCTTTTCTCAGCTTCTCAATAGATGCACCAATGGTCCATCTATTTAAGTTGAGTGAATTGTCACTTGAACTTTCGGTATGGTACTAAAGTACTAGTACACCATAGCATTAAATTGGGCCTCTAGCATTGACTATTATTGAATATTAATATGGGCCAGGTCTATATTAATTCAATAATCCCCACCAAATGTTAAGTCACACTAAAATGCTCTCATTATCTCAAACATTTGATATAGTGGTGTTTCGATGGAGACTGTTAAGTTGAACATCCACCTAGTATCTAGACTACACTTGACCACAACTGCACAATGGACTAGGCCTTGAATTGGCAGTTTTGCGTGGAATAAGTTTCATCTAAACTCTTTACCCTCTGGTTGGAGCATATAAGTCAAACTCCATAGCGTTACATGGGTATCTAGAGACTAGCAGTTGTTGTGGACTTGTTCTCAAATGCTATGAATTAAGAACAAGGTAACACAAAAAGAAAGTTAATGGTTAATGACCTTCATCCTTCAAAATATTATTTCCCTTAGGATACAACGATCTTCGGACGAAGGTCATGAAGGACATACCTTCATCATCACATTTCATATTGATGAGAGAAGAAGCATACGAAACATGAGAAATAACATGAATAATTATATGACTTTATCTATATATCCTTATTATATAATCATAAATGAATAAGAACAATATCGAATTATATTTGTACCTTCGGCTTCACAGAAGACAAGAGTACAAATGTGACGCACGAGCGAATACAAGTCAGCGTGAACAGTACAGGGGTATTGTTCATCTATTTATAGGCACAGGATGCAGCCTGCGTAAAATTACATTCATGCCCTTCATATTTACTATTGACTTAATAATAATCTGTCGAGGACCAGATAGCCTTTTCCTCCTTAAGTCGGTTTCTCTTTCTGCTACTGAGCCGAAGCTTCCTTGCGCGCAGCTTCGGCGCTGGTTCAACCTTCGTTCCGATCCTACTTTCCATATTGTGTACAGCTTCATCCCGAGTCCGAAGGTTCCTGTACATATATTATGCTTGGAAAACATTGTTAATCATGTTTTTGAGGACCTTCGGAAGACGAAGGCCCCCAACAGTAGCCCCTTGCAGTATTAATTTGTTATAATAACGAATTCAGACTGCGACGTGAACGAAGGCCTTAAGCCGAAGGTCCAAAAAAACACCTTCCCTTTGCTAGAATAGCAACAATCAATGATAGACGGGGCCCTCCAAGTTGCAGCGTACTAGGCGTATAAATATGAACTCACACCAGCATCATTTGATACACTGTTTCTGCCATTTGCATTATTTTTCTCAAACTTTTAGCTCTTGCTTACTAGCTCTCGCTAGATTTTCAAGCTTCTTGAGCTTCGGTTTAAATTCACGTTTTCACCATATCTGAGGAAAAATGTCCAAGGAAAAGAAGGTTGTTGTGGAGACGAAGCTAACTGAAGAGACGAAGCTGTTTGAGGAGAAGAAGGCTGTGGATCCTTATATTGCTGGATTTATTGAATCGATGGCAAAGACAAACACAGAGAAGATTACTAAAGAGATGTTGGAAGGTTTTTCTGAAGATACTAGTGACAGCGATAGCTATGATGCAGAAAGTGGAGACAAAGATTCTGAAGATCGTCTGTGGTGACCGAGCCATACCATCTTCGGGAAATTGACTATCAAACTGAGTCACATTGATACTATGAGAGGAAGATACTTCCGCGACATGACTATTATGAGGGTTGGAGGGGATAGCGCTGCTCCTGTTCCTGAAGTGAATGAGGTGGTTATCTACCAAAGCTTTTTGAAAGCAGGGCTTCGGTTTCCATTGAGCAGGTTCTTGGTTGAAGTGCTGAAGACATTTCAAATTTTTCTTCATCAACTTACACCTGAAGCTATAATTAGGATGGGTTTGTTTGTTTGGGCTGTGAGAAGCCAAGGGTTGGAACCCAGTGCAAAAACTTTTTGCAGCATGCACGAGCTCCTGTACGAGACGAAGGCCACCGGGAAGGAGCAGTATCACAACAACTTCGGTTGTTACGGATTCGTTGCTCGATTCAATGCAAGTCATCTAGTTCCCACATTCCGAAAGAGATGGCCTGGAGCCTGGATGGAAGAGTGGTTTTATGTTAAGAGTGATTTAATTGAAAGGGAAGATATTAAGGAAATCATTCAACGTCCTATCTGGTTTCGCTTCGGCCTTCGGAGGCCGAAGGTGGTAATCGATCAAAATGACGAAGCTTGCCAGAAGGCTTTTAGCAAGGTCTGCGCCTTCATTGGCACAAGGGATATTGTTCAAGAGCACATAGCGTACAGAGTATGGCTACTTGTGGAAAACTGGGATATGCCGAAGGAAACTACTGCTGAATCAACTGAAGGTGGGTTGATTCGACTAAAATATACTTTCAGGTTCAGAGACCGGTTTGATGAGCCAAATGATGATTGGCTAAAAAGTATTGAGGCTATCAACGACGAACTACTTGGGACATATAGCAAGGCCAAAGATAATGCTTTGTCCGCAGCCTTCGGGGGCCGAGGGAAGAAAAGAATAAACAGGGTATTTGATGCCATAGGTTTTATATACCCTGATTATCACTACCCGCTGCAAAGTCAAGGGAAGAAAAGAAAAACTATTGCTTTGGCCCTCGCAGCTTCGGCCATCGCTGGTGTACCGAAGGGCAAGAAGATGAAGGTTTTGACCCACCCGCCGCGGTATATCGAACCGGCCGTGGTCCCTGACTTTGGCGCAGGGTCTTCTTCAGCAGTCGAAGCAACTCAAACTGCTCTGATTGCACAGAGCACCGTAGAACCAACTGTAATGCCGAAGTCGCATACACTTGAACCAGTCAAAGATAAGGTTGAAAAGGCTAAAGAGCCGAAAGTTGAAGAAAAAATGCCAAAAATTCTGAGCCCTCCGACAGAGGCAAATCTGCCGAAGGCACAAAAAACTTCTGCCGTGATCCCGAAGAGAAGGATGGCCAATGTGCTAGATGTTGTACTAGAATCTACAAAGGCATTGAGCTCTGCTCCTACAAAGAAAATTGTTCAAGCTAAAGCCAAATCGCAGGCCAAAGCTGGAACTGGGCAAGCAGAAGCCGAAGCTACACAATCTCAAGCTGAAGCCGAAGCTGGGCCTTCAGTGCCTGTTGCAGCGAAACCTGCCGCGTTCGAGGAAAGATCAGTAGGACATATTGCACTTGAAACTCCCACTCCCGAAGCTCCAATCAAAACTATTGACTACATCTTTCGACATGCTTCGGGGAAGAAATTGTCCGAAGATGAAATCGCGGAGGCCAGGCATTATGCCCAAAGACTGAAATATCCAAAAGGAGCCTTAGTTTTTAAAGGAAATAATGAAGATGATTTCTTATACTGTCTCCCGGACAACAAAGAATTATCCGTTTGCCGGGAGATAGGTAGAAGCATTGGATTCCCGAAGCTAGAAGACGGCCTTTCACTTTTGTCGAAGGATGAACTTGCTGACAGCCTAGCGTACAACAGTATGGAGGTATAAAAATTGACTTTGAATCTGAGAATGAAGTATTTTATTTGTCATAGTCAATTCTCTCCTTTTCTATTGCAGGGTTTAATTCTAAGTAACGCCCTTAGGGCGCAGAAAGATATTGAAGATGAAGGGTATACAATGGCTCTAAACAATCATCGCTCGGAGGTGATTGAATTGAGAAACGAAGGTCTTGAAAAAGACAAAATCTTGATTTCTCTGGTTAACAAAGTGAAAGAAGATGAAGCTAGTTTCAAAGCTCAAGCCGAAGCCCAAAAGATTGAAATTGAAGACCTTCGGAGGCAACTGGCCGAAGCTAAGGAAAAATGCGCACTCGCAGAAGCTAACCAAGAAATCAACGAATATTGGAAAAATCATTTAGAGAAAAATGTTGAAGAACTTCGCACATCCAAGGAAAGGTGCTTTGAAAAATCCTTGGACTGTGTGAAGAAAATAAAAGCTAGTTTCGCCAAAGTGGGTGCCTATTCTGCCGAAGAAAACTTCATACGAGGCGACCACGAAGGCGTTATTGAATGGATAAGTGGAGAGGCTGAGACCTTCAAAGAAATTTTAAGTGATCGCGGGGATGTATGCGCGTTTTCCGGTGCGCGGGGATTTCAGCCATCTTGGAGAAGGCGAGATGCGACCATGTTAAGACCATGGCCTAGGCCGAAGCTACCTTCTCCATAAATGATACGAAGGATCCTTCAGCTGAAGCAACCTTGATGGGCGGGAAATTCTATAATGATATCTGGGTGAATGGTGGCCGAGAGATGGCCCATGAAATTATAAAGAAGAGTGAAAAAGGCACCCACGATGCCCAGGCAGAAGTAAAGCGAGCTGAAGAAGCTGCAGAACACGAAGGGCGTATAAGTATTATATCTTGATTACCTAGCTTCGTTATTTTCTTTAAGGCTTCAAACTTATGTGTTTATCTATTTCAGCTGAACTATCCCCGCCACCAGAGCCGTATGATCCCCTTGCTGATCCAGAGATGAAGAAATCATTGAATATCATAAGCATGGCTGAATCCATTATTGATGAAGTCGTCAATAAATTGCTGAACGAAATTGCTGAAAAAGTCCTTAAAGAGGAATATATTTTATTGTAATATTCACTTTGAGAGGCCTGATGTGTAAAATAACTAAAGGAAGACTAGATTTCTTTGGTAACAAATCTATGTAATGTCTGAGACATGTAATATTGAAACAAAATATGTAAATTATTGTAATTTATTTCTTTGCGGTGCATGAAACTTACGCACATACCATTTTTAAGCCTTTGGCGAAAAAACACCTTCCCTTCTTTTCATGCTTTGTAAAGAGAAAGATCCATGCTTCGTAGAGAGAGATATCCTTGCTTTGTAAAGAGAGATCCCTTTTTGTAACAAGACTAATAAAATTGTATTTTCCAAAGCTTACTTCGTGCCTTAACACATTTTCATTTGGACGAAGCATTTTCCGAAGATTGGCTCCGTATTCGATTCTTGTCTGTTGATGTGATATGATGCATGATGTATGATATGACATGATGACATGATGCGAAAATGATGGGAATGCCGAAGACACATAGCCACACGCCCATACACAAAACTCTGCATCCCCTTGGGAATGACTTTAGAGTCTCTGCCGTTTATTTTTCGGCTTTACCATTTATTTTTCGGTATAAGTTCTGCATCCCCTTAGGAACGTCTTTTGAACTTCTTCGCCTTCTATTTCGGCAGTATAAGTTCTGCATCCCCTTAGGAACGACTTCTGAACTTCTTTGCCTTATATTTCGGTGATATTTGGCTCTGCATTCCCTTTGGAACGACTTTTGAGCAGAAAACTTACACTGCGCTCCCTTAGGAACGACATTTTGTAGCTTCGGCAATTTTAGCTCTACATTCCCTTAGGAACGTCTTTTGAGCATAAAACTTATGCTGCGCTCCCTTAGGAACGACTTTTTGTAGCTTCGTAACTTTTGAACTTCGTAAATCTGTGAAGAAAATATATTTCATTCTGATAGAAGCAAAATCATTACAAGAAATTAAAAACTAAATTTACATTGCTTGTTTCTTATTAAAAAGAAAAATGGCATAGAACATAAAAGGATTTTAGAGGCAGGATATCACTCAGTATATGTGCTTTGATTCTGGCACAATACTATTGACTGTACGAGCTTTGGATTTCTCTCTGAATTCACATTGCTGTTGGGAGTGCTGGCTCCCTTCTAGCTGCTGGCTTCGGGAATAAGTAGGTTGCAGTGGTGGTGGCGGTGGGAGCTGAGGTCAAGAAGCCCGTGAATGGCTTGCCGAAGCAACAGAAGCTACAGAATGATTGCCCACATATTCTGGTATGTAGGGAGAGTGGCACGAAGCAGTGTGCAAGACCTGCTTCGGCTGATTCTGCCGAGCTTTGGCTTCAGCGATCTCCTTTTGCTTCAGAATAGTGATTTGGCACATTCTT
This sequence comes from Zea luxurians, assembly GCA_029449295.1. Lineage (NCBI taxonomy): Eukaryota > Viridiplantae > Streptophyta > Magnoliopsida > Poales > Poaceae > Zea > Zea luxurians. The sequence continues at coordinate 15,270,481 of JAOPSE010000060.1, read as the reverse complement.
GTAGTATGGCCCATGTCCTCACCACAGAATAAGCAATAGATTTTCCTGGGCTGATCCCCATATCTTCCTTCGAAGCCCCTACCACCTCTGCCCCTTGGAGCTGGTGGCCTGAAGGAGCTTTGCTGCTGTCCCGAAGACTGTGAGGTGTGCTGTGGTCTCTGAAGCTAGCTTCCTTTGTCATCATTCTGACTGGAGCTGTGGATTGATCTGACATGCCTAGGGTGGATTCTTCCTCCAAAGCCTCTAGTCATCTCAGAGAATCTGTAAGCTTCTTCCCTTCTTTGGCAGAAGTCATTGTCCACCCGGATGTACTCATCCATTTTCTGAAGCAACTTCTCCAGGGTCTGAGGGGGTTTCCTAGCGAAGTATTGGGCCGTAGGCCCTAGCCGAAGACCCTTGATCATTGCCTCAATGACAATCTAATTGGGTACTGTGGGTGCTTGTGCTCTGAGTTGGAAAAACCTTCGAACATACGCCTAAAGGTATTCCTCATGGTCTTGTGTGCACTGGAACAAGGCCTAAGCTATGACTGGCTTCATTTGAAAGCCTTGAAAACTGGTGACCAGCATGTCCTTTAGCTTTTGCCATGACGTGATCGTCCCTGGCCGAAGAGAAGAGTACCATGTCCGGGCCACGCTTCGGACTGCCATGATGAAAGATTTTGCCATGACTGCAGTGTTGCCTCCGTACGAAGATATAGTTGCTTTGTAGCTCATCAGAAACTGCTTCGGATCTGAGTGCCCATCATACATGGGGAGCTGAGGTGGCTTGTATGATGGGGGCTATGCTGTAGCCTGCAGTTCTGCTGATAGGGGAGAAGCATCATCAAAAGCAAAATTTCCATGATGAAAATCTTCATACCAATCATCATCACTGTAGCAATTATCTTGACGAAGCTCTCTCTGTGGAGGTCTTCGGTCCTGGTCATCTTGAGTGAGATGACGCATTTCCTCAGCAGCTTCATCAATCTTCCTCTATAATTTGGAGAGGCGAAGCATCTTCTCCTTCTTTCTCTGGACCTATTGATGAATAGCTTCGAGGTCCCTTATCTCCTGATCCAGCTCGTCCTCTTGGGGGATTGGACTTGTAGCTTTCCTCTTTTGAGTTCAGGCTTCGCGCAACGTGTCCTGGTTGACGTCTAGTGGATGCAGTGCAGCCCCTAGCCCTGAAGCTTTCTTCGGCGGCATGACGAAGGTCACAGCTTGCCGAAGGTGGTCGAATGAGTTCACCAGAGGTGGGAGCCAATGTTGTGGACTTGTTCTCAAATGCTATGAATTAAGAACAAGGCAACACAAAAAGAAAATTAATGGTTAATGACCTTCGTCCTTCCAAACATTATTTCCCTTAGAATATAACGATCTTCGGACGAAGGTCATGAAGGACATACCTTCATCATCACAATTCATATTGATGAGAGAAGAAGCATACGAAACATAAGAAATAACATGAATAATTATATGACTTTATCTATATATCCTTATTATATAATCATAAATGAATAAGAACAATATCGAATTACATTTGTACCTTCGGCTTCACAAAAGACAAGAGTACAAATGTGACGCACGAGCGAATACAAGTCAGCGTGAACAGTACAGGGGTACTGTTCATCTATTTATAGGAACAGGACGCAGCCTGCGTAAAATTACATTCATGCCCTTCATATTCACTATTGACTTAATAACAATCTGTTGAGGACCAGATAGCCTTTTCCTCCTTAAGTCGGTTTCTCTTTCTGCTACTGAGCCGAAGCTTCCTTGCGCGCAGCTTCGGCGCTGGTTCAACCTTCGTTCCGATCCTACTTTCCATATTGTGTACAGCTTCATCCCGAGTCCGAAGGTTCCTGTACATATATTATGCTTGCGAAACATTGTTAATCATGTTTTTGAGGACCTTCGGAAGACGAAGGCCCCCAACAGCAGTTAACCCATATAGGTATGTTCCTCTAAAGATGTTCTGTAGGACAACATCTTTGCTTCACAAAGCCACTTGGAACATATTAAGGTGTAAACTCCAACCTACCTTACAGTAAGGAAAGATGTGCATCTGAAATGAACCTTATTAAGGGTCTTTCCTCTCAGTCTACCACTAGCTTGTTTCACCATTCTAATATGCAGGATCTCCGATCACGTAGAACAGGTTACCACTGTCATAAACTTTAGGTGGGTCTCAGGCCCATCTCACTCAATGCACTATCTATCACACTACGTGATAGCCCCTTAGTAAATTGATCTGCCATATTTTTAGATGTATGGGCATAGTCCAACGCTATTACTCCGAAGTTTCTCAATTTCCTAATAGATTTTAAACGCCTCTTTATGTGCCTTGTCGACTTCATATTATCCTTAGAACAGTTTATCTTGATTATCACAGTCTGATTATCACAGTTCATAAAAATAGCCGGAGCAGGTTTTTCAACAACCGGTAAATCCATAAGGAGATGACAAAACCACTCAGCCTCAATTGAAGCGGTATCTAATGCTGTGAATTCTACTTCCATAGTCGACCTCGTTAAGATGGTCTGCTTGCAAGACTTCCATGAAACAGCGCCACCTCCAAGTGAAAACACATATCCACTTGTGGCATATATCTCATCAGCATCAGGTATCTAATTTGCATCACAATAACCCTCTAGTATTGTTGGGTACCCAGTATAATGGATGCCTAAAGTCATAGTACCTTTTAGATAGCGCAGAACTCTCCCAAGAGCTCGCCAGTGATCATCTCCTGGATTTGAAACAAACCGGCTAAGTTTGCTCACAGCAAACAAGATGTCAGGAATCGTAGCGCTAGCTAAGTACATGAGTGAACCAATTATTTGGGAATATCTCGATTAATCCCTAGCTATCCTTTGATTTTTCTTCAATAACTTACTAGGATCATAAGGTGTTGGAGCAGGTTCACATTCACTATAATCAAAGCGACACAAAACCTTTTCCACATAATGGGATTGCACCAGTGCGATCCCACCATTGCCTTCTCTCAGTAGCTTGATGTTAAGAATAACATCAGCTTCTCCCAAAACTTCTATTTCAAAATTATTGGACAAAAAGTCTTTTGTCTCTTTAATCACATCAAGACTCGTCCCCAAGATTAGAATGTCATCAACATACAGGCATGAAATTACTCCCTCGCCCCCACCATACCAATAATATACACATTTATCTGCTTCATTCACAACAAAGCCGATAGATGTCAAAGTTCTATCGAACTTTTCATGCCATTGCTTAGGTGCTTGTTTTAGGCCATATAAATATTTCAATAATTTACACAACATGCCTTCTTGATCGTTTGCTACAAACCCAGCTGGCTGCTCCATGTAGATTTCCTTATCTAGCTCTCCATTTAGGAATGCTGTCTCAACATCCATTTGATGGACGAGAAGACCATGAGAGGCAGCCAGAGAAAGTAGCACACGAATTGTGGTCAATCGAGCCACAGGTGAATAAGTACCAAAGAAATCTTCACCTTCTTTCTGTGAATAGCCTTTAATTACAAGCCTCGCCTTATACCTTTTAATAGTACCATCAGGCCTAAGCTTTTTCTTGAACATGCATTTACTCCCAATCGGCTTACACCCATAAGGACGCTCAACGACCTCCCAAGTTGCATTAGACATAATAGAATCCATCTCACTCCTTATTGCTTCCTTCCAAAAGTTAGCATCAGGAGAGGAATATGCCTCTTCAATGGTATTTGGGGTGTCATCCACAAGATAACAATGTAATCATCACCAAAGGACTTTGCAATCCTTGGTCTCTTACTCTTTCGAGTTGATACATTGTCATCTTGCATAGGATTATGTATATGGGATTCCTTAGTGTGTTCTACCAGAATAAAATGCTCATGGGGTATCGTTGGTTCATCACTAGACATATCATGTGTAGCTTTCATGGGAAATTCATCCTAAAAAACATAGCATCTCTGGACTCCATAGTAGTACCAACCAACATGTCTGATACTTCAGAGTTTATAATTAAGAACTTATATCCAATGTTGTGAAAAGCATACCCAAGGAAAACACAATCAACAGTTTTCGGTCCTAATTTGCGCTTCTTGTTAATTGGCACATTCACTTTGGCCAGACAACCCTAGGTGCGCAAATAGGAGATATTTAATTTTCTCTTTTTCCATTCCTTGAATGGTGTGATTTCTTTGTTCTTTGTGGGAACTTTATTCAAGACATGACACGCTGTCAAGATCGCCTCACCCCACCATTCCTTAGATAGTCCCGAAGTCTCTAACATGGTGTTAACCAAATCAGTTAGAGTATTGTTCTTTCTCTCAGCAACCTCATTGGATTGTGGTGAGTATGACGGTGTCCTCTCATGAATAATACCATGTTCCACACAAAAATCAGAAAAATCACTCGAAAAATATTCTACACCATGATCAGACCTTAACCGTTTAATTTTCCTCTCGGGTTGATTTTCCACTTCAGCTTTGTAGGTCTTAAAATAATGCAAAGCTTCGTCTTTTGACTTTAAGAGATACACATAACAAAATATAGTAGAATCATCGATAAAAGTAATAAAATATTGTTTGCCTCCCTTAGTCAATATTTCGTTCATCTCACATAAATCGGATTGTATTAAGTCTAGTGGTGCCAAGTTCCTCACCTCTGCAGCCTTATGAGGCTTGCGAGGTTGCTTAGATTGCACGCACACCTGGCACTTAGAACCTTTGACTAAATCAAATTTCGGGATTAAATTTAAATTTGCTAATTGCAACACACAACAAAAATTGATGTCACAAAGTCGTGAATGCCAAATATAGGACTCGTTCGAAATCACATTATTTACAGACTTATTACAAACATTATGCAAAGATAAGCGGAACAAGCCTCCACTGTCATAAGCTTTTCCAACAAATGTCCCATACTTTGACAGTATACATTTATTGGACTCAAACACAAGTTTATAGCCATCTCAACATAGCAACGAGCCACTAACAAGATTCTATTTGATGGAGGGGACATGCTACACGTTCTTCAATAGCACCGTCTTTCTCGATGTAAACTACAGAATGATTGTACCCACACCAAGAACACTTGCATGTGATTCGTTCCCCAACAGCAAGGCTCCAGCCTTTTTGCACTGATAAGAAGAAAACAAAGAAATATCAGCACACACATGAATATTAGCATCAGCGTCAGCCCATCACTCAGGGGATTGACACACTAAAAGAACATTAGGTAAAAGATTACGATACCCCAATGTTCCTTCTGCGGTCTTAACAACCATGCTTACTGATTTGTTCTCATGAGCTGGTTTTTTCTCTTACTTAAATTTGCGGTCTGAACACGTGCTTTCCCAGTGATCAGGACTCTCGCAAACAAAGCAACTAGCTCCTTTGTTCTTTGTTTTAAACGAGGCTGCCTGCTTGGGCTTCGTGGCATTATATTGCTTGTTCTTCTTTTTATTATTATGTGACGCATTGGAGTTCTTCTTTTGTACCATATTGGCACTAGAAGTCTCCACTCATTTTCCATGAGTGTCTTTTGCTCTCAGCCCTCTCCTCAACATCAAGAGAACCAATAAGCTCAGCCACGCTAAGCTCTTGTCTCTTATGTTTTAGAGTGGTAGCAAAATCAGTTCAAGAAGGTGGCAACTTAGCGATAATACCACCAGCCATGAACTTGTCAGGCAAGACACATGGGAATTGTTCGAGTTCCTTAGCTAGTGCTTGTATTTCATGAGCCTGTTCGACTACAGGACGGTTCTCAACCATCTTGTAGTCAAATAGCTGCTCCATGATGTACAGCTCGCTACCAGCATCAGAAACACCGAACTTCTCATCTAATGCACCCCATAACTCTTTTGCAAATGTGCACGTTAGATAAGAATCAACATACTTGTTGGCAAGAGCGTCAATCACGGCGCCTCGAAACAGGTTATCGGCAACGTCGAACATTCTCTCCTCCTCAGGAGTGAACTGTTTCGGTTTCCCCTGTGTGGTGTGATAGCAGTTTATTGCGGTCAACCACAGTATAATCTTACTACGCCACCTCTTGTAAAATGTCCCATCAAAAAGTTCACTTGGTTTTAACGCAGCTGCAAAACCACTAACAGAAAAATGCGTAATATCAGGTTTTGGATTGTTGTAAAAATAGACATTTTCAGTTTTAATTTAATCCAGAAATCACAGTGATGTTTGTGACGATATATATGTGCATACGTGTATCACTACTCACATAAGCAGTAAACAACATTAAAATATGCACAAATACTAAGAACAGAGTGTACCCTGCAGAGGGACCGATGCTAAAGGCATCAGTGGCTCCATTCATACGAGATATCTCGTGTGTATGTTCGATGTAGTCGTACGCAGTCGACGCAGGCAGATGTACGCAGTGCAATGCCACAAATGGCGTCGGTGACGGGGACCTTGATCAGCGCTGGTTGAGCGGACGAAGCGAGCAGTCGCGAGTACACTCCCCAAAAACCTGATCGCGTCTAAGAATTGTACGTGCGTTCTCTCGTAACCAGAAGCAGCCTCCATCAGAGCTACCGTTACAGCTAGCTAGAAACTGATGCCATGAATGACGTCCGTTAATAGCTATAACACAGGAAACGGCTAGTAATGTACGACAGTAATGGACGGTCATTACTCTAGGTAAAATGCGCAACCGTTAGGAAAGAATATTCGGACCAAGGTCCGATCTACCATGGCACGGCCCGGCCCGGCCAGCAGTGCGCACACGTATGGCAGTTCTTTATCCTTTTCTCAGTTTCTCAATAGATGCACTAATGATCCACCTATTTAAGTTGAGTGAATTGTCCCTTAAACTTCCAATATGGTACTAAAGTAATAGTACACCATAGCATTAAAATGTGTCTCTAGCATTGATTATTATTGAATATTAATATGGGTCAAACCCACATTAATTCAACATGAAATAGTGGACCAACCGAGCAAGGATGACTTCCGAGCAGCTTGAGGCCTTGTTCGTTTACATCGGATTGCACCCGGAATCATTTCGGCAAATCAAAATTTATATAAATTAGAGAAGCAATCCAGCTCGGAATCGTTCCGACCCACCGATCCGACACAAACGAACAAGGCCTGAAGGATCTCACCCAACTGTTCTAGGTGTGGAGATTCTGGCCGGCAACAATATTGCAGCCCTCTTATCTATGTCCAGATTACAAGTTCGAACTACTGGTTTAGAGCATAGTAATTACAAATCATCTCGTGAACTCACACCTCTTGATGCAAAAATACTGAAAACACACCTGGTTTTTATGGGACTACCAGCGGTTGCAGATTTATGTCAAATTGTAAACTTGTTTGATAAATAGTAGCAGAAGAAATTTCAAAGATCTATACTTGGGTTCTCAAAATTATCAGAAAACTATCCATTTTGGAATTATCATCATATAACTATATAAATTTGCATGGTTTGCAGTTTTAGCATGATTATTGCATCCGCACCATGTTTTATGAACCAATTTACAGTAACACAGCCCTTCATTCATCGAGTGCCTATAGCATGTTTTGACTACTGAGATATCAAGCATATATGAACCACAGTGCACTTCTCAGTTCTTTCAAGTGCGCTTATTATGTGTGTGTGATTATATTGGAGATCAAGCATATAAGCGAGAGAGGATATTTACTTTGAGAACTATATGAAGTATGTTTCTGCAATCCCATTCTTTTAGTTATTAAGCTAGCTAGGTTTAAAAATTGCAAGATGATTATGAGAAATTTTGTCTCGAATGCAGTGACCCAAAGGCGCCTGGTGGTACACCTATAATGCAGCAACGTGCTCCAGTAAGCCTTGTGCTCACTTGCAAATTATATTGTCTAATTGTTTGTACTGATCAATATTTTAATCCGCTGACTTGATTTCTGATTGCAGAAATTTTCTGCATCAATTGGGCTTCCCAACAGTGAGCCAAAGCATATATATGTAAGCTTTTATTTTCTTTCAGCTTGGGTAACTGCACTTGTCTAGATCTTGTAAAAAAGCATTAATTTGATAGAGAACTAAAATTGTAGGAAAGCCCAACACCTACAAAATATATAGCTTCTCTTCCACAGACTTGAATACATCAAGGAGATCGAGGTTGCCTTTTCAAAGGGATGAGCTAAATCTGTTGTTGATTCTAAAAGGATCTTTTGCCTTGTTATGTTTTATTTTGACCCCCTTGCAATCATTTCCCAAGCCACCGTATCAAACAGATGGCAGTGTCACCCAAGTGTCACCCTAAGAAGCAGCTGTTCGTAATATGTGATTTAGGAATTCTATGAATTATATCTATGTATGGTTACACAGGTTCTATGCTTGTTTGTATATATGAACCTGAAACCTATGTATGCTGAAGCCTGTTGCCACACCTAAATTTAAGGACAAATACAGATGCATCTTAAATGTGTGCTAATATCAAGTCTCACACATATGATGAATCAGGGTACAGAAAATAATGTCACATCTTTATTACTTAATACAAATTTCAGTATAAAATAACTAAATAAATTATATCATATAACGACAACGATCCTCCACAACCATAGTTGACTAGGAGACAATGACCTAGACATCTCTAAACTTATCGTAGCATTCTTCATACTGCTCCGGTGGTACATGTTTTTGACCTTGTGTGATTATAGCAAGAATGATCTTCCATACGGTCAGCGGTCAGCAAGTGTGGGAAAAGTGTGTATGAGCTCACTAACCGTTGGGGCTCATCTATATCTATATCTATATAATCTAATAAATCTATTAAGAATCTAACGTGGGCACCTGGTGCTACCACCCTCTGCGCTACTACACCGTGCAAAAAATAGTGCAAAGCGAGCACTCGAACCCACAACCCTTAACTCCAAACATTGGGGGTAACCACCAGACCACACATACCTTAGTGTTTAATAATAAACAATAATTATATTTGAAAAAATATCTTAATACATATTTATATGATATATAAAAACCGTAGCAAAGCACGAGTAACTGTCTATGTATAGTGTAAGGCTTACCAAAAATGGTTAAGACTGAGCATTGCTTTTAATTAAGTTGATCAAAATTTTATTAGCATTACTAAGTATAAGTGAATACCAAACCAATTAAATAAGAGATCATAAATGGATATTCCCACAATGCAATGCATGACAAGTTAAGTTTAGTTCCATCATTTAATCATGCGAGAGTCCTGAGCCGCTCATGACTGTGAGCACGACTGATATACCAGTTTTACTCTCTATAGAGGTTGTGTGTTTTTACCAATAAGTCATGATACTTATCTGCCATGGGGTCATGAATCTCATACACCTCTTCTAAGGACCCGAGGCAGGGTAGCACTACGAGGCCTTTCCAAAGTTCCACTAGTTTGAGAAAACATGCTACGGTTTAGGAAGAAGGGAGCATAGGAATCCCTTGTTCGAAAAGCCATCACAACATGATCGACTCGAGAACCTTCCTATACTCTGTAGTGATGCCTCCTCTCTTGCCTCTTTCGGGTAAGGTAATCACACATTAGCTTTTCTAATTAATTGACTAAGGGCGTCTCATTCCACCCTTGTGGTAGCACTGTTTTTCTGGGTTAAGCTCCATATTCCAATTGAAAAAATGATCTTATCATGAACAACAAATAATTCATAAGCAGTCAACATTAGTAATAAGGCATGACCATGATTCATATATAATATAAATCCAAAAACCATGTAGAGCAATAACAAGGCTACCCAATAATTCATTTGTGTGCAAGGTGTAGGGTAAATAAAACTAGGTAACCTATTATATCCCATCAAATTAACTTAACTGTGCCACGGTGATTACAGAATCATAAATATTATTAGGTCAAAGAATGTGATTAAGAACACAACTTGGCTTTGCGATTTCAGGTGCTTCCCCAAAGTTGGGATTCAGGTTCCTCATGACATCGCTTTTATTCATAGCAATACATTCAAATAAGCAAATAATGGATACAAATAACATTACACCAAACATGGAACAAACTGTATAGGAATATTCTATGCGTCGCTATGAGATCGTAGGTTCAAAAACCACTAAAATCAGAGTTAAAATGAATTAGTTATGGATTTTCTAAGTCATAGGTCATTGTTGGAACTTGCCGACACGTGGTCAGTCTAGCTCAAACAGTGGGAGAACGAAAATAGTTTGATGCCAGCTAACACAATGTATTAGAGCAACAATGTTTTTTCCATCCCCTGCAATGGTGTTGTACGGGGGTATTTATAGATAACTTGAGGACGGTTCCACCCTGTCAAATACGGTTATGTCCCTGGTTTCCTACGTTATTCTTGGAATATTCCCCTCCCAGGGGTTATCGCAGGTCATTACAGCGTGATTAAGTACATACATGGACAGACACACTATCAACTCTGCCCACACAGTAGCTTACAAGTGGGACCCTGTGGCACGGGGCGGTTATACACGGGCTCCCCATTACAATAATGTGTGGGTAATGACACGTAGTCTTCGCGTTCCACGCGCCCAGCCTTAGGTAGTATTGGAGGCCTTCGCCATTCCCGGCTACGACGGAGAAGGCCTAAGCCTTCGCCCGTTCCGTACGCTCCCTCCGTCATAAGGCTCTCGCTCTTCAGTCTTCGCTTGCTTTTGCTTTCCCTCTGACACGTTCCGCCTCTGCTGTGGAGACGATCGAGCGAGGGGGCGTTGCTCCTTCACCCCATACACTTGCCCTCTGAGGGGCCACTTCAACTAAGTGAGCTGATGTCGAAGTCTGTCGAGAGATGGCCGAAATGCTGCCCTCGCTCGAAGTGGTCCTGCTGGGGTTTTTGAAACGTGACCATTGAAAAGAGACATTTTACAGTGGGACTATTGAGTTACCGAGGCGCTGTCCCTAGCCTATAAAAAGTCGCACCTGGGCTGTGGTCTTTTAGCCATCTACGCACGGAAAAAACCTAGTTTCCTTGCTCTCTGCTTGCTTGCCCTCTTTCGCTCTCGTGCCACTGGTGATCTAGCCCGCGTCAAGCAAACTGCTCGACGCCACCGACGGTACGTGATCATACCATCTTCTTCCTCGTTGTCATCTGTCGCGACTGCGTCCTCGAATGCGTTGTCATCGGAGAAGACAATCAGTCATCCAGCGGCAGTTGTGGAGTTACGACACGGGCATACGATTGAGTTTGGTACATCAAGGATTTACTCGGGCCGCATGCTCGAGATGCAGCATCTGGATTATTTTGGGAATGGTGTCGGGAGGGCTCTAGGGGCTAAAGATGTCCTAGAGCTGGAGGGGCAGTTGGTTGTGTTTGAGGCGTTTTTCGCTGCTGGCCTTCACTTACTGGCGCACCGATTCGTAGTGGAAGTTCTGTGGAAGTTTGAAATTCAAATTCATCAGTTGACACCGAATGCTATGGTTGCATTAGCGAAGTATGTCTAGGTTGTGTCATCGTATGGCAGAGAACTATATACTAAAGTCTTCACCAAGAATTATTGCTTGCATTGGCAGAAAAGGAAGATAAGTGGTTTGATTGCGCAATTTGTGCCCTGTACGTTCACGCCGAGGACTGGGAAGACTTCGGCTGAAGTGATTGAACTTGTTCCTAGTGCAATGAATAAGTGGGGAAAGTGGTGGGACTCTTGGTTTTATGTGGTGCCTAGGGATGTCGAAGGATTACCTGCCTTGCCCCCAGCAATTTTGTGCTCGCATTGCTATGTGGCCATCCCACAATTTAAAGTGAAGAAGGGGGATCGGAACAAGGAGGCCCTTCATTATGCAGCCTAGCTGAGCAGCGGCCGTTATCTAGTGGAAGAATTTGTTGCCTGCGGAGTGTGGCTGCTGGCGCACGGGTGGGATCTAGGCGATGTTAGACCTCGCCCGATGCCGACATTAGGGGAACAGATGGTGCATTGCCCATCCTTCACAATTGATTTGCGGGAACGAGATGTGGTCGCCTTCGTGTGGGAGGTGGAGTCGGAGGACATTAAAATTGTTGGAAAATATGTGCCAAAGACTAAGGTATTGAGGAGTTGGGATATCCGTGGCTCCAATGTCAGGTTGAACCAGGTTTTTGAACTGAATAGTTTGTCATACAGTCCTTATCCGGAGGGGGACTTTGCTGATGTCGGTGACGATCGAGGAAAGCAGGTGAAGACCCGGTCTGAAGAGGACACCTCGAAGGGAAAGGTTGTGATTGCAGCTACTCAAAAAAGGAAAATAGATTTGCAAGGTACGGAAGATGAAAAGATGGGGCCGAAGGCCTCTAGGCTTTTTGTTGAGGAGTTGACGGGGACGTGCGCGGGTCCCGGGGAGGTTATGACTTCGCCCGAGCTCTGAGAAACATCTTCACGCATGCTGAAGGTTACCAGGGGTCAATGGCATAGGAAGGACCCTATACCCCGGGCCGCCGGCGATGACTATTTTACGTCCTGTTTGGCTCGTGAGCTGAAAATCTTTCCTTATGAGAGAAATATTGGTGCTATTGTGTCAGCAGTGATGGATAAAGATCGCTAAGAGATCCAACGGAAGAAGCGGAAAGCCCCGCTACGGTTGGTGGACCCACGCCGCGATGCCAAGGCGGCATGACCCAGTGCGAAGGGGCCGCTCTGTCTGCGACAATGCCCCCTCGCGGCACCAGCTTTGGCTACGAAGCCGTCTTCGTCGCCGCACGTTTCTGAAACGGCGGTGTTGGGGACCGGGGGGATGGGCCAGGAGTTGTCTATAGACTACTACCTGGTGGGTGGAGTCACCATGTTCGATGCCTAGACTGGCCTGTCGCCTGCTGGTAAATGGAATGACTTATGCTTCTAGGCAGGGTGATTCTATTTTTGCTAACTTGTTTGTGGTGTAGGGGTGGAGGCTGAGCAACTGGTAGTGGTGCCGTCTAAGGTGCCTGCCAGCCTGGGAGTACAGCGAAGGGTGACACAGGGACTTCTCTGGACCCATGGTTGAAATTTTGCGCCGTCGCTGATGGCAGAGGCAAAGTCGCCTCAGATGCTGCCACCATTGGCGTAGCGGCGTTTATCGCGTAGCAGCTGCAATATGTAAGTTTTTTGCTGATTTTGGTAAATTGTGATGTCAGTCGGCGGTCTTCGTTGACCAGGTTGCTTCGGGGGCGCTGACCTCGTAGCTGCTTCTAAGAGGAAATGGCTCGAGGGTAGGATTGAGCGCCTTCAGACGCATCATACCGAGGCAATCAGGGACAAGTCGACGACCGAAAATAAGAGCTGAAAGCTTCTCGCCAAGGTGATGGTGCTTGAGAAGGAAAAAGAGGACCTTGGCCACCGACTCTATGATGAGAAGGAAGATGCGGAGAATGCCTGCACGGAGGCCCAAGATGCCTGCAAGCGTGTCGCTGACCTGGAGCTTGAGGTGAGGAACATGTGTGGCTACTACGAGAAGACAGAGTTGGCCACCGTGCTGGGGTGGACCAGGCGCACACACTTTTTGTGGATGTGTACCGTGACCTCCGTGCGTAGACTGCTCCCTTTGACAAGTCTAGGGAGGAGGTGGGGACCCATTTCTTGGGGTGGCTGCAGGAGGAGCTAGAGTCACTCCCGTCCATTGTGACGGGCCTTATGTCCTATGCATCGCTTATGACTTTTGAGGGGGCTACGAATGCCTTGTCCCGTGAGGGATGTAGGCACTTCAAGGCCTTCGATTGGGGCAACGAGGACTTCGATGCTGGTGTATTCTAGATCGAACATGATGTGCTAAAGCGCTCTGCTGGGGCGCTTTACGATAGGATGTGGGGTCCTCACGGTCGCGGTGTCGTTCGAGAGAGGGTCGACCGAGCACTTGCACAGGTATGTTTGTCTTTGACTAGGGTGGTTTGTGTGTGCTCGTTGTCTGAAACATTGTTATGCTGTCTTCACAGGCGATGAGGGATGAAGAGGTGGAGGACCTTGCTAGCCTTGAGAGCTCGAAGGCCCAAAAGGACTCCGTGGTGGAGACGGGAGCGGAAGAGCAATCCTCGCTCAAGGAAGGCAGCACTGAGGGCCCTGTGGTGGCAGGGACTTCTGCGCAGGTTTAAAGAATATAGTAGGAGTGGTTTGACGGTGTTCGCTTTGTATATGATACTTAAGATCGGCTGCTATGCAGGTTCTAGCGTCTGGGCCTGCGCAAGCAAACTTTGATGATAATGAGAATGATGAATCGTTGATGTGTTGAAGTGTAATAATTCTTAGTAGTGATACATCTGATGAATCTGATGTTGAGTCATGGTCTTTGGAGGGTGAGGGGTTGGTGAGCCCATTCGCTGGGATGGATGACGAGTCTTCGGAAGATGATCTAGATTATTTTGTGGCGCTAGATTTGTCTATCGCAGAGTCTCCATCAAGGGTCGCCCCCTACGGCAGCGGGGACTTCAACCAGGGTTTCCCCCAGGTGAACCGCGGGGTCAGAAAAAGATTGGGGTGTCAAAACAAAGTGTGGGAATGGTAGGTGAGTCTTTGCAAGGTATTGGAGTCCCCCGAAGACGTCGCCGAATGGGAAAGGAGAGGTCTCGTCTCCGACGTGGAACACGGTTGGAGCATGGGACCTGTCGGATCATACTGGCACGGACGGCTGGGTCAAGTTTCAGGGAGGGGGATCTGTGGGCTCTTTTTGACGGCGAAGAGTTGAGACTGATGCTGTTCAATTTCCGTGAAGCCGACCTTATCCCGAAATAAGAGCCAATGTAACATGCATGTTGCCATTGCCATTCTTCGGTGAATTTAAGCAAAAACGCTGCCCCTCGCCCCCTTTCGCCAAAGGACAACTTTGGGGACACTTGTACTTGTATAATTTTTTGTGTGTATTATGTATCTTGGACTTGAAATATGATGTGCCTCTCGTTGTGGTATCATTAAAATGTGGTTGCGCTATTTCAGCTGCATCCTATGATGACTTCACATTGTTAGGTGTCGTTAGCACGTTTGTATTTGATTCGGTTGTACCCTTAGGCGACTTGCGCTAGGATATAACTGTGTGTCTAGTGAGGACTTCGTGCTGTTGTGATGTGTATGTTGTGTTAATCCAACTGCACCCTTAGACGACTTTTGCTTGGATAGAAATATGTGTCTCTTGGACGACTTCACACTCTTGGATGCTTTTATGCACTTGTTGTGCTGGTCCAGCTGCACCCTTAGGCGACTTTTGCATGGATCAAGAATATACACCTCTAGGATGACTTCGCACCCTTGGGTGCTGTTACGCACTTGTTGTGCTGATCCAGCTGCACCCTTAGGTGCCTTTTGCTTGGATAATGCCTGTCGCACGTAATGGTTGTTTAAACTTGCCATTGGGGTGATCGTTTTAGCGTCAAATGCCGAAGACTGACTCCGCAATCTTTTTTGACATCCTGCTATCATGGTGTCTCCTCTTGTTTATAGGGGGATTTTTGTGGCGATATATTACATGGCGCTGCCCCATTAAAAACCTCACCCCCTGTAAGGAAAAGAGTGCGAGCCCGACTGAAATAATGTCTGTAGGTGTTACAAAGGCGCGAAGACCTTGGTATTTGTTGCCTTATACATAAAATTTTCTCAAGTTGTCTATATTCCACGAATGCTTGAGGTCTTCACCGGATTGTGTTATGAGTCTGTAGCTATTTGGTGATGTTTTCTTCTTGATGATGAAGGGCCCTTCCCATTTTGGCTCGAGTTTGCCAAGGGATTTTGTTTTACTGGTTTTGATTAGGACGAGGTCCCCTTCGTCGAACTCTTTAGGGGTGATGTTGTTGTCTCTCCATGCCTTTGTTTGTGCTTGGTATTTGTTCAATGTTTCGAGGGCAAAGACTCAATCTCCATCAAGAAGGTCCTTGGTAGTTGAGTCGTCGACATCTGGTGTAGCCTTGGCATTTGTTCATGGTGATCCATGCTTCAGCTCTTGCGGAGTCATTGCTTTGGATCCGTAGATTCTGTTGTGTTTGGTGCCCAAATGACTTCAAGAAGTTGGTCAACCCATTTGCCCTTTTTGTCGTCAAGAAGTCTATTCTTTATAGCGCTGAAAATCTTGTCATTGGCGCGTTCTACTACTTCTTTGGATTGTGGGTGGTAGACTAATGCGAACACTGCCTTCGTGCCGTTGGAGATGCAAAATTCCCTGAAATCTTGATTGTCGAATTGTTTGCCATTGTCGATTGTTAACTCAGAGGGGACTCCGAATCGACAGACAATATTCTGCCAGAAGAACTTTTGCGCTGTGTTCGACGTTATTGTTGACATAGCTCTGGCTTCGATCCACTTAGTGTTGTGATGAAGGTGAATTTTAAATTGCCTTGCGTTGTTGGCAGTGGTCCAACAATGTCGAGTCCCCAACGTTGTAGTGGCCAGGTGTGTGCAATGAGCTTTATGAACTGCGAAGGGGCGCCCGTTGAAGGTGAGAATTTTTGGCATGCTTCGCATGAACGGGTCACTCTGTTGGCTGCACACACGATGGCTGGTGAGTAGAAACCTTGGCATATGACCTTAGCAGCGAGAGCTCTAGGTCTCGAATGTGATCCGCATGTTCCTCTATGGACTTCTCAGAGAAGTTCTATGCCTTTGACTTCAGCTATGCATTTTAACATGGGTTGACTTAACCCCTTTTTGTATAGTTGTCCGTCGATCACAATGAAGTCTCTACTTCTGTGTTTTAACCTTTTAGCTTCACTTTGGTTGGAAGGATGATAGTGGCCTTGATGGTATAAGGTGATGGGTGTCCGCCAGTCTTCGGTCATTATTAGATTTACTATTCGGTGCCTGTCAAGGTCTTATGTTATCTACAGACCTTCAAAGTTTCTTATGGCTGGTGTGCCAATCATGTGGAAAAACACGTCGGCTGGCAAGGGTTCACCCTTTGCTGCTGCTTTGGCTAACATGTCAGCTTCTTCATTCTTGTTCCGCTCTACGTGTTGCAAGGTGAATCATTTGAATTGCTTCTCTAGACTTCGTACGACATAGAGATATTGCATGAGGACTAGTTCTTTGGCAAAGTAGTCCTTTTCGATTTGGCCGGTGACTACCTTAGAATCACTATTGACTATGCATGTTTTCACTCTGAGGGCTCACAGTTTGTGAAGGCCTAGGATGATGGCTTCATATTCTATGATGTTATTTGTGCATTTGTCTGAGTCCAGTGAGAAACGGAGATGCATGACATATCTGTGTTTGAGTCCTGTGGGCGATGTAATGATTGCTGCAGTGTCGGTGCCCGTGTGACACCACACCTTATCGCAGTGAATGGTCTAGATAGTCTCTACGCAAAGCTGTTGTGGCTCCGAAGGCCCTGTCTAGTCTACTATGAAGTGTTCCAAAACCCGGGATTTGATTGCTGTTCTGGGCTCAAAGGTGATGTTGTAACTGGAGAGTTCAGTTATCCATTTAGCTATTCTGGCGAATGCCTCCAGATTTCTAAAGTGACCCCGATCTGAAGTGACTCGTACTTTGTGTGCCTCAAAATAGTGTCTTAGCTTGAGTGAAGCCATGACGATGGCGTACGCTATCTTTTCTAACTCAGTCATGTTGCATTTGGAGGCGGTGAGCACTTCAGAGACAAAATATACTAGGCATTGGTGGGTCTTGCCCTCTCTGCACCTTTCTTGTACCAAGGCTGGCTAGGTGATGCTGCAATGTAGAGTAGTAGGGGTAAAACTGGGTCTAGGCTGGTTAATGTTGCCAGGTCAGATAGATATTGTTTCAAAGACTCGAAGGTTGCGGCTTGCTCTGGGCCCCAGGTAAAGTCCTTGGCACCGCAACATTTTGAGGAAAGGAAGGCTTCGCTCAGCAGATCGTGAGATGAATCTGTTCAGTGTGGCCAGTCTTCCTGTCAGTCGTTGGATGTCTTTTGTTGACTGTGGCTGTGCCATGTCCATGATAGCCTAGATTTTGCTAGGTTTGGCTTCGATCCCTCTGTGCGATACGAGATAGCCAAGTATCTTGCCTTGGTGGACTCCAAATATGCACTTTTCTAGGTTCAGACGGAGTCGGGCTTCGCGCATGTTGGCAAATGTTTCTGCGAGGTCAGATAAGTGGTCTTCTTTGTTTTTGCTCACAACAACTATGTCATCAACATATGTGAAAACGTTGCAGCCCATCTGGTCTTCGAGGATTCTTTTGGTGAGCCGAGAAAAAGTTGATTCGGCGTTCTTGAGTCCTTTGGTCATTCGCACGAAACAATATGTGCCGAAGGGTGTGATGAAACTTGTGTTGGCTTTGTCCTCTTCTTTCATGTAGATTTGATGATAGCCTAAAAAGCAATCTAGGAGAGACATGACTTCGTAGCCAGCTGTAGAATCAACGATTTTGTCGATTCATGGCAAAGGAAAATTGTCCTTTGGGTAGGCTTTGTTGAGGTTGGTGAAGTCAATGCACATTCTCCATTTTGCACCATGATGACATTGGCGAGCCAAGTGAGGTAAGCAATTGGTTCGATGAATTTTGCTTCTAATAGACAATGTACTTTGGCCTTCGCAGCTTCTATTTTTTCATCGGACATTTTCTGTAGCTTTTGTTTCCTTGGGCGCACAGAGGAGTTGATGCCTAGGCTACGTAAATGATTGTGCGGCTGACCCCAACGAGGTCTAAAGCAGACCATGCGAAGACATCCTTGTTGCGGTTAAGACAAGAAAGAAGTCTTGCTTCTTTGTTGGGCAGGAGGTCTTCGCTGACTAAAATTGTTTGCTTGGGGGTCGCGGGGTCGAGAGGGACTATCTTGGTTCCCTCGTTGCTCTGTAGTTGTGCGTTAACTTTTTTACTTTTGGTTGTGCGAGAACTATTGATGTCTTCGCATTTTGTCGTGAGGCAATGCACATTACGCTGGTCGGGGACGAAGTCTCTTTCTATGTTTCTGGCTGCCTGTTGATCTCCATATATTGTGATTGCACCTTGAGGGCCTGGGATTTTCATGCACAGGTAGAGTCTGTTTATTATTGCCTCGAACTTATTGATGGATCCTCGCCCCATGATGGCGTTGTAAGGATAATCCATATCGATTATGTCGAATGTGACTTGCTCACTTCGCGCATCGGGCTCATTGCCGAAGGACAGTGGTAGCTCTATTTTACTGATTGGAAATGTTCCTTTTCCTCCAAAGCCATATAAAGGGTTATATGTAGGCTTGAGTAGGTTGTGGTTGATGCCCATGCGATCGAATGCATGCAAGAAGATGATGTCAGCCTGACTGCCATTGTGGACAAGTACTTTGGGCAGTTTCCATCCTACCACCTGGTAGTTGATCACCATGGTATCTGCATGTGGCGCACTGCGTAGGTTGACGTCTCTTCCATCGAAGGTGAGTGGTATATGAGACCACTTTGTCTGAACGACCGGCCCGGTGAGGGCTACATGATCGACTCTTCGGTAGTGGTCTTTCTTCTACCGTTTTGTGTCAAAGTCTACGCTCGATCCACTGGTAATCATATGGATGACCCCTCAGAAGGGTTGATCGGCGAAGTCTTCTTGTTTGGGTGCTGGTGATGGTGGTGGTGGATTTTGGTGATGTGGTGGCGGTGGAGGTAGGGGTAGGATTTCTTGGTGTTGCTGGTACATATGGTTTTTTTGGTGGGGATGGTAATGTTCATTGTGGAATTGTTGCTGGTGATATTGTTGGGGGTGGTAGGTGTGGGTGACAACTCTATGGTTGTCAACCGGTTGATTTCTGGCCATCCTATCTTTGGTGGCCTTGGTTTTAGGGCAATCCCTGGTGGGATGTGCCGAGTCTTCACTGTGGAAAAGGCAGTAAAACCTTCACTATTGCGGGACTCAGCCTTTGCCTCTACTTCTGGTGTTGCTATCGTGGCCCTGTTGCGTGGCTACTCATGGCGACGAACGATGTCTCTAGTCTGCTGGTGATTGGCGATGGTGTTCACTTGGGACTGGTTATGGTTTGGCTGGCCTGAGTTTGACTGTGTAAGCCTGACCCATGTTGTCACACTCGGATTTAAGGGATAAAGCCGGGTGCGTCTCATATGTGCGCCAAAGAAGATCGCATATAATGATAAAGTGTATAGAGATAAATGTCACGAATATCATAAATGTCATTATTACATAGCGGAAGTCTTACAAAAATAAATGATAATAATAAAGCAAACTAAGTATTATTCCTTGGCACCACAAAGCTGACTGGGAGACACCACCTAGATCAACTCGTACTCCTCATTGTATGGCTCCTCCTAGACCACTTGTTCTTCTCCTAGGGGGGTTTATATATCGCAAGGATGAGCTCACAAAAGATCATAGCACAACAAGTTGTGGGGAACAATGTGCCTGAACTCATCAAAGATGAGAGTTCATGTGAAGTGTAAGGCCGACCAACAAATAAGGGTTAAAGCTGAGCATTGCTTTTAATAAGTTGGTCAAATTTTATTAGTAGTTACTAAATGTAAGTAGATACCAAACCAGAGTAATAATAGATCACAATTAATAATAAATCCCAATGCGATGCAAATGACAAATTGAATTTAATTCCATAAATTAATCATGCAAGAGTCTTGAGCTGCTCATGACCGTGAGCACGGCTAGTATTCCAGTTTTACTCTATAGAGGTTGTACCCTGTACCCACAAGTCGTATATCCCATGTAGCCTGGGTTTGCAAGGCCCTTAGACACTGCCGAGGTGAATGGCTAGGGATCCACTACGAGGCCTTTACAAAGTTCCATTAGCTTCAGAAAACACGCTATAGTTCTAGGAAGAGCAACGCAGGAATCCCCCGTCTGACCGTCATCGCAGCAAAATCAACCCGAGAACCTCCCTACACGCCTACTCCCTTACTGCCCTTGCCCCTTTCGGATAAGGTAGTCCTCCACTAGCTTTCCTAGTTAGTCAGCCAAGGGCGTCCCATACCACCCTTGTGGTAGCACATGTTTCTCAAGTTAAGCTCAATGTTCCAATTAACGTAGTTGCCTTATCATGAACAGAAATAGAACAGTAATAAAGAACGATCATGTGTAATAGTTATCTCAACACCTAAAACCATATATAGCAATAGCAAAGACTACCCAAAAATTCAGGGGTAAACAAGGTGAAAAGATAACCAGACTAGGATGGTCTATTGGGTCCCACCAAAATTAAGCCTATGCATCATAAAATGATTATAGAGAACATTATTGGGTAAATAAAAGTGGTCAAGGGCACAACTTGCCTTCAATGAGTTCCTGCTCAGTAACTTCTACCTGTTGAACACCCGGAACCTCTGTGGCTTGCTTGTCAACTCGCAACAATACAAACAAACATGGTATAGCAGAAATTAACATCACACCAAACATGAATACAAAATACATAATAATAATCTACGCATTGTAACGAGATCGTAGGAACAGGAATCACTAAATCCGGAGTTACGGATTGCGAGTTATGAATTTCAGAAGTATTTATGTGTTTGGCACAAAATTATCAAAGTGGTTAATTTTAATATGGGTTTCATGCTAAAACAGTGGTAGTACATGATAAATAATATTAATACAAAATTATAGAAATTGAAATGGGTCAAAAAGGAGTTAAAATGTATTTTCTATGAATTAAACAAGTTTCTGCAATTAATTTTATGCTAAAATCATTTTCGAAATGAATTTCTTAGGTTTTATTAACTACCTGGACTGCGCTTATAATCCGAGAAGCTCGGGGGTTCTACGCAAAATATTCTAAGACTAAGAGCATAGTTGTTGTGGACTGCGGGTTGATTCACTATAAGCGCATGGGTTATTTTGCATATTTACATGGCCGAAGGGGTATGATGGTTTCTTGGTCGCGCAATTAAAAATGGATGGTGCGGATTAGATCAACTCCACCATGAACCGGTATGCACTGGCAACCGACCGATCGGAAACCAACGCACCAGATTTAAAACGCTGCTATCAATCCTGTCCACACGGTCATGGCGTACATAGCTGAAAGGGTACCCCTGGATTAGATCTTATCCGCGCCTACACGATCTGACGGTGCAGAACCCCTTCCCCATCTCCGACAGAAGAGCGCAGCAACGCACGCGGGTCTGCGGCGAACGCCATCGACGGTGACGGCCAATCCGGCGCCCTAACCCATTTCACCCAACGTGGCTAGGTATTTAGAGAGAAGAGGATACGGTGATCCCAATCGAACACTCCATACTAGGTATTGGCGACTCGACGGTGCTGGTCACGGTGTAAGGCTGAGCCGCGGCGAAGCTTGTCCATGGCGAGAAATTGTGGCATGTCCGCGGCAAATCTGGAGTAGCGCAGCCACGACCGTCCTTCCCCGCGCCTGAGGAAGACACTGGCACCATCGACGGCACAAATAATAGCCCAATCAAAGATTTCTCTGGCAGCAATGGCGCTCCCGCTTCCTTTCTCTGGTGGCGATGAAAAGAAGGGCAAAGGGAAGAGCACAAGTGGTCCCGGGTCCGCTTTTGAAGCCTTGGGCAATAGAGTCGTGGGGAGCAGGGTTATCGCGCGGGCGCAACAGCACGTGCAGGTTCCCCGGCTGGGAAGAGGAACAGGGGCGATGCGGACCCCGCACGCCAGAGAGGGCAAAGGGTGAGTGTGCGTAAGCGGGAGACTGCGGACGGGCCCCGTCCGTCAGTCGGCTGGTGCGCACCAGAGAGATGGGCCACGCGGGGTAGATGGTCTCCGTGGAACGGACCGAGCCAGGGAAAAACGGTCCAGCGCGCGAGGTGAGATTTTTCTTTTTCTTATTTCTTTCTATTTTTCCAAATTCAAGTGTTCCAATAAATTTGAATTGGGGATTTGAACTTTACACCTTCATGTGGCTAATAAAACCTTATTATGAATAATACTACCTCCTTTTGAAATAATTATCACTTATTTATTGGCATAATTATTAGATATCTTCCATTCTTTACTCTATTATTCCCATTTTATTTGATGCCCTAATTTGAATTCGAAACTAGACTCGCCTCCATTATAAATATTGTGTTTGATACACAAACAAACAAAAGAAGTCCAGCATGATGCACAGGTTACTTACATGACATTTATTAATTATTCACTTTTAATTGTGGGTGTTCACATGTGCTAATAAATAGAGGCAATTCATATAAAGAGAACAACTCTATTCTTATTATTTACACTTTTTGGGTATTACACATGTCCAACTGGACTGCGGAGTGTCCTTGGGTTTCCGTTGTGACTCGACTTTTCACTGGTGGAGCTATTCATACCAGTCATATTTTTTGAATAGCTGATATAACTCTTGCAAGGTTTTGGGTGGGTCTCTTATGCAGTGACTGTATAAGACATCGGCACGAAGAACACTGATTGCGTAGTGGATGGCTATGTGGTCATCGATAGATGGCAGTTGTGACTTTAGTAGAAGGAACTTTTTATAGTACTACCGAAGGGTTTCTTTTTCCTGTTGTCTGCAGAGTGATAATTCTGCCAGGGCATCTGTGTTTGGCCTGTACCCTTGGAAGTTTAACAAGAGCTTGTCGCAAAGGGTTTTCCATGAATCGATTGATAGTGGCGGCAGTCTGGTGTACCATATCAGGGCTTGGCCTTCGAATGCTATAATGGAAGATTTGGCCATGGTGGCGTTGTCCTGTCCAAAGGATGCGACCGCAACCTGGTAACTCATGATGTACTGTGCTAGGTCGGTGCTACCGTTGTACATGGGATAAGTACCTGCTCTGAAGTTGCTAGGCCAAGGTGAAGCCTGGAGTTGTGGTGCAAGTGGGCTTTGCTCATCAAGGTAATTTATCCCTTGAAAAGTGGTTGGAGTCGTGACTGGTATATAGGGAGAATTCTTTTGCATTTGGTGACAGCCTTCACCTTGTATATCTGTGATTTGTTGTTCTAGCTCTCTAGCCTTCTGCTCCTCATCTAATATCGTCTGCCTGACCTTGGCCTGCATGGTGATGCGCTTGGCTACAAGTATTTCTTTCTGTTTCTGTAAATGATTATTCTTTATGCGAAGGGCTCGCAGCTTGAGTTGGTCTTCGGCTGAAATGCCTAAGATTTCGCCGTCTTCGACGATGTCCTCTGCCTCTAAGGGGTGAAGCCTGGAGGGGGTGCCTGAGGTACTCCCTCAGAGCTGCATGTGTGCACGGTGCCCTCTAGGGTAGGCGAATTGTCTTGGCATTGTCTTTTGCTATTGACTGCCTCATCATCGAAAGCCTCCTGAGGGATGTCGTCCGAGAGGGGAGCCTTGCCCTTCTTTTTAGCTAGAAGGGCCGCCTTCGCTGCATAGTTGATGGAAGTAGCAGCCTTCGAAGTTGCTCTCTTGGGGGCCATCATGGGAATAGTTTTTCATTGCATGAACGGTGGGTGCCAAATGTTGGAACTTGCCGACATGTGGTCAGGCTAGCTCAAACACTGGGAGAACGAAAATAGTTTGATGCCAGCTAACACAATGTATTAGAGCAACAGTGTTTTTTCCATCCCCCGCAATGGTGTTGTACGGGGGTATTTATAGGTAACCAGGGGACGGTTCCACCCTATCAAATACAGTTATGCCCCTAGTTACCTACGTTATCCCTGAAATATTCCCCTCCCAGGGGTTATCGCGGGGTCATTACAGTGTGATTAAGTACATACATGGGCAGACACACTATCAACTCTGCCCAAACAGTGGCTTACAAATGGGACCCTACGGCACGGGGCGGTTATAACGGACCGCCTATTACAATAACGTGCGGGTAACGACATGTAGTCTTCGTGTTCCAAGCGCCCAGCCTTAGGTAGTCATGGAGGCCTTCGCCATTCCCGGCTACGATGGAGAACGCCTAAGCCTTCGCCCGTTTCGTACGCTCCCTCCGTCATGAGGCTCTCGCTCTTCCGTCTTCTCTTGCTTTTGCTTTCCCTCCAACACGTTCTGCTTCTGCTATGGAGACGATCGAGCGAGGGGGCATTGCGCCTTCACCCCAACAGTCATTTGGATATTATTTTTTTATACCTAAAACGGTTATTAGATATTTTCCATGATTTTCCTTAATTGATTTTACCTAGAAAGGACGACGACCATTAATAGCTAGAAGTTCAAGGTCAAAACACTAAACACAGGACCTATCGGTGAGATTCTTTACACATTGCAGGACTACGGGTTTATTACTCGAAACCTCAGGGGCTCTTAATTAAAAATGCCACGACAAAGGGGCCAAATTTTTTGCATTTTAGCCATTTATCAGGAAGAAAATCACGTTTAGACCTAAAAAATTTTAATCTCAATTTTGGACCCTTAGCTCGGCGCCATAGCCTATGGCACCAAGGTAACACAGCTCGGCGCCATAACCTATGGCGCCGAGCGCTGACGTGGCCACGGCGGCCAGGCATGACGTGGGAGCCCGCGTGGCACCTAGCTCGGCGCCACAGATCTTGGCGCCGAGCTAGGATTAAACCATGTGCGGACCGTTTCTTCTTCGCGTTCTCTTCTCTGTTCTTCTTCGTGTTTCTCCGCCGCCAGCCCCGTCGTCCCGCCACCGTGAGCCACCCCGTCGTCGTGCCACCGCGAGCCGTCCCGCCAGCCCCGCCGTCTGGCCACCGCGCGTGCCCGCCACCGCGAGCCGCCTCGCCGCTGCGCGCCCGCCGCGAGCCGCCTCGCCGCTGCGTGCCACTGCGAGCCGCCTGCCGCTGTGCGCCCGCCGCGAGCCGCCTCGCCGCTGCGGGCCACCGCGAGCCGCCTACCGCCGCGCGCCAGCCACCGTGCGCCTCGCCGCTGCGTGCCCGCTGCCACCGCGCGCCAGGAGCTCCTCCGCCTGCCGCCAGGAGCTTCCTCCACGCGCCAGCCGGTAATTGTTTTCATTGTTGTTATTTATTTAGTTAGTAAATTGTTAGTGTTTAGCATAATGTTAGCTATTGTTAGTGTTTAGTAAATAGTTATCTATTCACTTGTTTAGCATATTGTTAGTATATTGTTAGTGTTTAGTAAATAGTTAGCTATTCACTTGTTTAGCATATTGTTAGTGTTTAGTAAATAGTTAGCTATTCACATGTTTAGCAGATGCATATTGTTAGTGTTTAGTATATTGTTAGTGATTATATAGTTAGCTATTCACTTGTTTAGCAATGCATATTGTTAGTGTTTAGTATATTGTTAGTGTTTATATAGTTAGCTATTCACTTGTTTAGCATATGCATATTGTTAGTGTTTAGTATATTGTTAGTGTTTATTATGTAGATATCGTGCAGTTTTCTGTGTTGGCAACCATCGTGTTGTCGTTTATTTGCAGGTTTTAGAAACATCACTTTACAGGGGAGGTGCTGCCAAATTTTTTATTGACAATAGTATTTTTTGCACATAGGTGTTCTTCCGACTTGACCTTCTCCATCGTTAGCTGGACTCGTACGCGATCTCAGGTATACATTGTTTTCGTACATTATTCATAGATTATGTAATTTCATTTGATGTGGTCATTTAATATTTACTATATAGTTATTAGTTAATTAGTAGTTACTATTTATTTATTATTTAGTAAGTTTTTAGGCTTAAGTACCTAGCCATTATTGAGTTAGTAATCCATTTTTGCAATAGATGGACACCCTAGTGACACTATACCATGGAGGAAGCGTGGGGATAGATGCTTATGGGAATGTTAGTTTTGATGGTATGAAGATCGTGACCATGTTGTTCGATGAAAGACCATCTTTTGACAAGATTTTCGCTCGAGCTTGTGAGGAGATTGGTTGCAACATAAACGACCCTAGAATATCAATTCAGGGTTTGTTGTCCCATATTACATATGGAATAGTTGTCCGACGGTTGATCTCCATTGCCTCAGAAGATGATTGGGTGAGATATGTAAGAATTGTGAAGACGATGCTTCCACCATGTTTGGATGTGGTTGTTCAAAAGTTATCTGTTACTCATCATGATGCTCCAGTCGGGTTGTCTCCACAAATGCCAAATGCATCTCGTATTGAAGCTCCTTTGGTAGAGCTTCCGGAAGAAGTGGTTGTTGTGCCCGATGCTCAATCGGGGCCGCATGAGTATGGGATTTCTCGTCCTCTTCCTGGCATTTGTGGGGCTTCTAATCCGGTGGTACCCCCCCAAGAGATCCCATTGACCCAGGATCCAGTTCAGGATCATCCTAGTAAGTGTCTTTGACACGTTGTTCATATCCATCATTATTTCGTTTGATTAGACTTTTTAATGTGGTATTTCTTGCTTGGACCCGATGCAGGATCTCCACAAATAGATAATGGTGCTTATCTTGATGTGCCTGTATCATATAATATGGACAACATATGCAGGGCATCCAATAGTGTTGATGTTTAGATTGAGGATGAGGAGGAGCCATATGAGGCTGCACGGGCCTTAGATTCTGATGATGACTGTCCGGTTCAAGAAATGACAGAGCAAGAAATTGAACTCATAAGACATTTGTGTCCCGAGCGTGACCCTGCAGTACATGAATTTAGCAGTCTAAGTCATTCCACCCGTGCATATGCTGAAGGACGTGATGATGAACTGCTAGAGGATCCGAATAACACCGACAGCATTGAGATTAAGGTAGGCTTACTTTTCAAGGACCTGCCTACACTGAGACGATGGCTACAGGAATACTCTGTGAACCGCAAGAGGCCGTTCAAGGTGAGACACTCGTATGCACATGTCGTTACACTGTTTTATGCGAGGTGTCGGAATGTAATTGGAGGGTATGTGCCCGAAGGCAGAAGGAAACCGGAAAGTTTAAGATCACCAAAATTGTAGGTCCACACACTTGTGCCCAGACAGAGCTGAGCTCTAAGCATCGTCAATTGACATCTACCCTAATTGCGAAAAGGATATTGGGGATATTGAAGGGTCAGCCAAACTTGAAGGTGAAGTCAATTATGACCATGACTTCAGAGCTGTTTGGTTACAAGATCAAATATGGGAAAGCATGGAGGGCAAAGCAGCGAGCATGGAAGATGATATACGGGGATTGGGAGGACGGTTATGAGAAGTTACCAGCATTGTTCAATGCAATCAAAGCAAAAAACCCAGGCATGCATTGCGAGTACATCCCCAAACCTAATGAATGGAGGAATGGCAGAGAGATCTTTTTTCGTGCTTTCTGGTGTTTCTCGCAGTGCGTAGAGGCCTTCAGGCATTGTCGTCCCGTGCTCTCTATTGATGGTACTTTTCTGCTTGGGAAGTATAAGGGCACATTGTTGGTTGATATATCATGCGTCGTAGACAACGCATTGGTTCCTTTGGCATTTGCTTTGGTGGAGAGAGAGAACAGAGATAGTTGGTCTTCGTTCTTGCAACTTGCTCGGATCCATGTCGTAGGCCCTGGTCGCGAGGTTGGTGTCATATCTGACAGACACCAAGGTATTCTTAATATAGTGCAAGAGCAGATTCCTGGCTACGCACCCATGCACCACAGATGGTGCACTCGACATCTAGCAAAAAATCTTCTTCGAAAGGATCATAGCAAGGCTAACTTCCCCTTTTTTGAGGAGGTATGTCGACAGTTGGAGGTTTCGTTTTTCGAGGATAAGATGAAGGAACTAAAAGATGCAACTAATGCTGAAGGTAAGAACTGGATTGCTGGATTGCTGAGGGAACCGCAGAAATGGACAAGGGCCTACGACGAAGGTGGCTGGAGGTTCAAGTTTTAGACTAGCAACATGGCCGAGTCATTTAACAGTGTGCTCAAGGGTATACGCGACATGCCAGTCAATGCTATAGTAACATTCACTTTTTATAGGCTTGTGGCTTGGTTTAATGATAGACACGCACAGGCCAAGGCAATGCAGACGCGAGGTCAGAGATGGGCACCTAAACCAACATCACACCTTAATAACGCAAAGGAACGTGCCCATAGACATGATGTACAATGCTTTGATGAGGAGTTGGGTAAATATGAGGTAACAACACTAGGCGGCATAACTTTTAACGGTGAGGTGCGGCCTTCGAGGACACATGTCGTGTTACTTGATGCATTCTCGTGCGGTTGTGGTAAACCTAGACAATACCATTTTCCATGTTCGCATTATGTTGCAGCCGCACGTCATCGTAACTTTGCATTTGAGAGCAGAATTCCTTCGGAGTTCAGTGTAGAGAGCTTAGTACGTACCTGGAGCCCTCGTTTTGAGCCATTTCTTGATGAGTCACAATGGCCAACGTACACCGGTCCAGTATACGTTGCTGATCCAGCGCATCGATGGGACAAACGTGGTAGTAGGAAAAGGAGCCGGTGCAACATGGTTATGGATCAGGTTTCCAGTCGCAATAGGAGAGGTCGAGCGTCCCCCTTTCTCGTAGACCCAGAGCAGAATGAATGCAGAAAATGTGGGAGACTTGGCCACAACTCACGTACATGCATTTGGACACTTAGTCAGGTGTGATACATTTTAATATTTTTGTGTACTCAACTATTATTGTAATATGTCGTTGTTTTTGTTACACTTAGTCAACAACATGTATTGTACTATGCCAATGTTTCTAATATTTTTACTAACCTTGATATCTTAATTTGCAAGATGGCGCAGTTCCACTTGCTGGACCCTCACTACGACGAGCACCACAGGGGTCGTCTCAGCGCAGAGGGAGAGGTAATATTTTGCACATATATTAAAATTTCGAATTAGTATAAGCGGCGTATATTTTACTAATCAAATTACTTTGATTGCTAGGTGTTGCCCGTTCTGCGGGTCCAGACCCACGACCGGTTTCTGGAGGAGATGAGGTACGATGACAGGTACACTCCTCTCCTAGAGAGGGCTGGCTTGGACGTCATATCATTCCAGGTTCGCCGTGGACTGCCCACTTTCAACCCAGCGGCGTTGACGGCTCTGGTCGACAGGTAAAGACTTCTATATTTGTTTAACATCTTACAATAATCACATCTACTTTGCATACTAATGATTTTGTATTCGTTTGTCTTCCAATAGGTGGCGGCCAGAGACTCACACTTTCCACCTACCCTGCGGTGAGATGACCGTGACGCTGGAAGATTGCCAGAAGATTCTTGGTCTCAGCATTATGGGTCGTCCAGTGACCGGTCAGGTAGCACTAGGTGGTTGGAGGCAGAGGGTTGAGGCCTTCCTTGGGAGACTGCTTCCTGATGACCTACGAGGTAGCCACAACACCGGAGTCCCACTCACCTGGCTTAGGCAGGCTTTTGGTGAGTGTCCACCTGGTGCAGACGAGCAGACGGTTGGCTACCATTGTCGAGCTTGGATTCTCCACCTATTTGGTTCAGTTCTTTTTCCAGACGCGATAGGCGACAGCGCGTCATGGATGTTTCTGCCCTGCCTGACTGACTGGGATACGACAGGAGGTTATAGCTGGGCTTCTGCAGTGTTGGCCTTCCTCTACAGGCAACTTTGCGAGGCTTGTCGTCGTTCGTCGAGGACCGCTAGCTTAGGTGGGTGTGTCTACCTACTATAGCTGTGGATGTGGGCACACATACCTGTTGGTTGACCTAGAGAGTTTGCTCCTCGCCAGTGGTTCGTGGTAGCTAGACATCGACTTAAGCCCACGGCTGCCTACCACTGGGACCAGGTCGAGGAGCCATTCGCATGACACCAGCGTGCGTACGTGGAGTACTCAAACGAGCTCGACGCACTTACTCCTTCGATGGTGAGTTGTCTACTTTTATCTTATTTCTTAATAGGTTGGTTAAATGACTATAAACTTATATGTGAATTCTAATACTTTCCATGTGACCTGGCAACCGTATCTTGATCCATATTTCGCCAGCATATAGTTGAGAAGCGTGTGCTCAATAGACGAGAACATCTACCTAATGAGGTGTCCCCTCATTTGTTTTTATGCTGTTGAGTACCACTTGCCCCACAGAGTTGCTCGACAGTTCGGATTGCGACAGGAGTTTCCGGTGGAGCCGTTCTCAACTTCAATACAACTTCACAATTGAGTGACTTTGTCCACTAGTTATTCTAACTATTATTTCAAATATGCAATTAGTTACTAATATATGTGTCTAACTTTTGTAGGTTCGACAGACAGAGGCAAAAGAAGGTCACGGACTTCGAGACCCACCACCGTGACTATATTGATGAATGGGATCAGCAGGGGGATCTAAACTATGTCAACGACCAGCCACACACAAACTACAACTTCCGAAGGTATTTGATTTGGTATGCTGGTGTGACTAGGTGCAAGCTTAAGGGACAGTGGACAGCTGCTGACTATGCCGAGCAAGAATCGTCGGACGACGAAGACACTTCGTTCGACATAGCGGCTCGACTAGGGTCCCACATTGAGGCTGCTCCAATCCTTGACAGAGTGGTACTAAGTTTTTTACTAAAATTAGTTCTGTTAATTCAATGCATTATGTCTTATTTTGCGCATCCTAATGTTCTAACTTGTGAATAGGAAAACTCTATGCTCGTATCTGTTGTTGAACTTGATCATATCTCACAGAGAACTTCAGACAGTACTACGCTTTCATTACTATCAGTGAGTATGAATGTTTAGAATCGAAAATGTTTATTTCTATGTTATAACATATGTATGTAACTCATCTTTCAATTACAGAGGGTATCACGTCGTCTTCGTCGTGCAGCAGCTCATTGTGGATGTCGGTCTCTAGCGAGCGTTGACATCTAGCTGCCTGTGCCTCCTATGCAGCCGGACGTTCAGCGTCCCATTTCTGCAGTTAGACCATCTACAGCTGGACTGAGCTCCTCGCGATCGACGCAGGATACGTTTCAAGACGTGGACCACGACGACAACAACGACGACGACGACGACGACGCTGGCGCCGCAGCTCATGAGGAGATTGGACCATCACAGCTGCAGGATGCTCCTACGACTCAGCCATCACAACTGACACCACGTAGAAGGTGTCCACGTGACCCTTACACTCCAGGCACCGACGCTCTTGGGGCCAAGGGCAAGGGTAAGACTAGGAGGAAATAAAAACTACGTGATGTGGTCGTATGCTGCAAACTTATTATGTGGACTATGTTATGTGATCGTATGCTACATGTATTTTGGACTATGTTATGTGGACATTGTATTTTGGACTATGTTATGTGGACGATGTATTTTGGACTATGCTATGTGAACGATTTATTTTGTCATATTCTCTGTTATTTTGTGATTGATTGTATGTTGAAATGTGGTGATGTCTTATAATATGTGATTATTATAACTGTGGTTGTTAATAAAACAAGGGAAACTCTTGCGAATTTTTTCTGTGAATTGTAAAAACCATGACAAATGCAATAAAAATAATACAGATATGAAAGTACTACATAACAGGCTAAAAGTTTGTTCAATCAGAATCACAATCTATAAGTAATTCATCTTCAGAGTTATCTGTCGCGCAATCCTCAATGACAACCTTGTTCCACTTGCTGCATTGTCCTGCATCACACTTGTCAGCAGTTCTCTTGTAATAATTGGCTTCTGCTTCATCTGCAGCTTGGGAGAATAGCTCATCCTCAGCCTCATTAGACTTCTGCTTGTAATAAGCCGCCTCTACCTCTTCGGCGGCCTGAGACATAAACTCGTCCTTCTTCTCTTAAGCATGTAATCCTGCCTCAGCTAGTGCGATGAGCTCACTCAACCTTGATGTGTC
Organism: Zea luxurians; assembly: GCA_029449295.1. Lineage (NCBI taxonomy): Eukaryota > Viridiplantae > Streptophyta > Magnoliopsida > Poales > Poaceae > Zea > Zea luxurians. The sequence goes on along the minus strand of JAOPSE010000060.1, from coordinate 15,238,126 downwards.
GTCCTCCTCTTGCCCATATAATCCTGCCTCTGCGAGAGCGATAAGCTCACTTAATCTAGATGTGTCGTCGTCCTCCTCCTCCATAAGTTCCACCGTCGCCATTTTTTCCTGAACATATCTTGCATGTGCCTCATCTGCCATATAGTTTACGTCACATCCAATCTCTGCAAATATAATGAGAAAAATAAGTTAGCGAAGTCAGGATAAATAAATTGTATTAACAATATTATAGTACCATTTTTGTCACTCACTTCCCTTGAGACGATCAGCAAGATTATCCAACATCTGTTTCTCGGCTCTAGCCGCCTCCCATTCCCTTGCATCCTGTGCTCTCTTCTCATGTGCCGCCTTCAACCTCCTCTGCTCTGCACGCTGCGGGCTATCAAAAAATGCAGATTTCGCGTACCTACGCATGTCGCGTATGCGATCGTTAATGTACGAATCGACGAGCTGAGATCCACAACGCATCTTCTGTCCCATTAGTCTCTTGGACTCTATTGTGCGCATCACCTCTCCTTTGTCGTCATAACTCTCCTAACTGCATTTCCTCGTCTCCTACAAAAAAATAGTAAGTACGGGTCTAACATTACAACTGGTGTCAAATAATAAATAAATACCAACCTCATCGTAATCTACCATATGTCCACAAAAATATCCAACACCAAGCTCAGAAGGAACTAATCCATACTTAGCTTCAATACCACATTTGCATAGTACTGGATCAAACTTCAACTCTTCCATCCATAGATTTTTTTTCTTTTTCTTTTCCTCTGCCTTTGGCCAATGGGACAAAGGACCATACAACCACTCTCTGAAATGACACTTACGCCACCCGTATGGCTACAGGAGAATAAATTAGTAATTTATTATAAAAAATGATAAGTTTATAAATTTAGCGCATCGATGGGCTCACATAATCAATGTTCGGACACACGAAGTACTTCGCAGTGTCTTCGTCGATGACAACACGATCTCCACAATCACATCGAGGCGGTGAGTCCATCCTTCTTTCTGTTGCTACCTCCTTCTCTGCATCCGTCATTGGTGGAGGATTCGGGGGAGGAGGTACCCAACGCTTAAAACGCTCATGACTAGTCCTTCCACACAGCCAATTAGCGAAAAGAAGATATCGAGGGTCAAATTTATCAGGACCGTCGATCCACTGAAAAAAGAAACACCTTAGGTGCTCCTAAAACAATGGAATGAAGCACTATTACACATCTAGTAAATAAAAAATTCAAACAAAAATAAGTCACAAGTCATAAGCTATGTACGTTAAAACCGCCACAAAGGTAGAAGCAGCGAGCAGCCGTGTCTGGATGTTTGGATTGACATATCCAAGCCAGTCTGCCACAGTCACAATTAGGCACAGGAAGTTCAGGAGGAACAGGAGCATCCTTACTAGACACGTCCGGATATAACTCCCAAGGACGACCTCTCTTCTGCCACAACGCCTCCCGGTACATGTCTTTCATCTAATAAACGATTATAATTATCACTTGTACCTAATAGACTTTATAATCTGTTTACACAAACTATCATATGAAATGTACTCATCATATTAACGATATTATATATATTATGAGCAACATTGGAAACTAATAACCAAAAAAGTACAATACAATATACAAAATGAATCAGTGAGACACCATACCTTGCTCTGCAAAGTGTTGCAACTCGAAACTTTGAATACAACAACTTTTTGACGAACTTGTGAATTGAGAGGAGATGAGGTCTTCTCGGCCAGCAGCGTGGGCGGTTTTATAGGCGTTTGTAGCTCGGCGCCAAAATCTGTGGCGCCGAGCTACGAGGACGCCGCCGCGCCACCTTGATGCCAAGTCAGCCCTAGCCGCAATTAGCCGTTTTCGCCACGTCACAGCTCGGCACCATGGGCTATGACGCCGAGCTGTGTTACCTCAGCGCCACAGCCCATGGCGGCGAGTATCGGGGTCCAAAGTTGCATTTAAAATTTCTGGGGGTCCAAACGTAAATATTTTTTAAAAAATAGGGCTGAAAAAGAAAAAATTCGGGGGGCCGAATTTTTTGCATTTGGTTACTTCTGGGCCGCTAGATCTAAACTCTGCGGCCAAGATTAGATCAAGCCAAAGAGATATGCTGCTCCTAACCCTAGCAACACATCACGAGATCCATGGTCAGCGACAAGGATCCCACTGAACCGTCCGATCACAGATCTGGGGACACGATTTAATACGTGAAGGGGTATGAGATGGACCTAATTTGGGTCGTTTGCTCCAGAATCAACGGCCCGTAGCATTCCCTCCTCAGGCGCGGCGGCCCAAGCGGTGGCGCTTAACAGGCGCAGCAGCGACCACGCCAAAGAACGGTGGTTCGGCTCTCTAGTGAACCTTTCCCAGCTCTATACGTAGCTAGGCACACGATAGACTCAGAGGAGAGGTTCTTACCGGCGAATTGCGTCATAGCACCCTCACCCACGGCGCAGGCGGGCAGGCGACGATCTCCTAACTCCGGTGAGCAATTTCTCGATAGCTGCACGCTCCTCTGGCTCCGCAGGCCCATAGCCATGATCCACGGCTCTTGAAGAATCTCCCAAACCTACTTGCTCAACCTCGGATAACGGTGCTCCCTAGTTCCCGCTTGCGGCAGCGCCCTCTCTACGGTTCGTCGTGGAAGCAAGGGGGTTGGCTCTAGAATGCCCAAAGGGGGTGCGACGACCATGAATTTATATCCTCACGCCTCGGCCCGGCAGCAAACAACATCAGACTATGGCACACGGATCGAATCTTCCCCTTCACGATCTCTGTGTTCGGATTGCAACTACTCGGCTGGGTTTGTTGCAATAGAGATGGAGCTGACGAGGCGGCCCCACCTGTCAGGGACACGGTCACGTGTGAACACAAGGAAGAGAGGCTGACCACCGGGGGCCCCTAGGTCGGCGTCGCGCGAGCGTGGGCCGGCGCATTGGATGCTGTTAGATGGGCCTGGGTGGCGGAAGGGAAGTGAGGAATGGACCGAAGAGGGGGAAACCGGCCCAAGTGCCTATTTCCCTTTTTTCTTTTTATGTTTTCATTTTCCTAATTCCAATTCAAGTTTAAATTTAAATTTTGAATTGTATTTAAATGGAGTTCAAACTTCAAGCCTATTTAAATGCATAAACCAAAATCTCGGCATGGATGCAAAATTTAGTTTCATTTATTTATTACCTTAGATAAGCAAAGGTTTTTAAATGTGCAAGTCATACCAAAAATAGTTACTTTGAGAATAATAAATCCTAGAGTATAACTTTTATTAAGAGATGTTTTTAACTTAAATATATAGTTAAACAAAAGGGGTGGCTAAATTCATATAGTGATTCTTTCATTTATTTATTTATTTGTTAGCAAACATATTTATTCTAGGAGATGTATCCTTAAAGGTAAGAGAAATTCTTATTAAAATGATATTCTAATGCTAACTTTTGGAGAATCCTACCAAATCTCAGAATGAGATTTTGAGGTGCTACACCTGTGTAAGCTAGTATGAGACCTGTTTGTAGTATTTTTGGTAGCCTAAAATCCGAAAATTGTTTTCTATGATGTGTATGTTGCTTTTTGAGATTTTGGTAACCTAAAACCTGTTGTGTATCATGTGCATACTGCTTTGTGGAAACCTAAAATCTGTTTTGTATACAACAGCTTCTATGCTGGTATTAGATTGAAACCATAGAAGATGATGTTTTATATGCTGCTTGTATGCACAAGGTTCCACAAAGCTTCTATCGTTCAGACCAAAAAAGCGGTTATTTTGTATGACACTCTTTTACCTGTTTTGCTGAAAAAAGTATTGCATTGTTAGAGTGTTGGCAAGAAGAGCTTTGCTAATAGTACTGCACAAGCTGACCAGAATTCACAATGGATGAAGCCACATGCCCAAAAGGATGGAAAATGATCAAAGAAGACCTCCCAATTAGGGTCAGATGTCAGGTAACATAATTGAGGGTCACCATTTGTAATTTTGAATTCATGTTTAGTAACATAGATTGATATGCATTTGTTGCTGCCAAGATAGCTCCAATCATCTCTATATATTTCCAACTATCCAGCTTCTAGACAATGACGAAACATATAGCTTCTTGTTTTCCATGTCAACCTTGTTTATCTCTTGCTTATTTGTCTTTGCTCCTGGCTTGCCATTACATACTATAAGCTTCTGCAATTTTCACATATGGCGTGACATGTGTGCATTATTGTGGTTGTGTAACTTGCAGGTTTCCACTTGACCGTTAACTTGCTTGATGCATGTCCAGGTCATGAATTTTATGTTGTGAGGGGAATAAATTCCAAAATGGTGTGGTGAACACACCATAGCAGAGCAGGGACACAAAGGTTCAACAGATGTACAAATGTTTGATAGGAGAGATATTGTTTGTGTGGCATTCTGTTGCTTGTTTCTTAAATAGTCAACATAAGGACACCTTATGTTATAGTGGTATCACAGATAGAGGCGACAATGGGCTCTAATTTTTACACTATAAAAATTTAAGGATCAGATCGAATTAGGATCAGTCTCTATTTCTATTCATTTTTTAACTAGAATTAGTTTAGGGCCCTAGCAAATTATGAAGAAACATTTGAATCGTAATCCATTACCACCCCTAATCACAGAACCCATGCAACTAGGTTGTTGTTAGGTGATTGCATTATAAGTCAAATGGACGGTCGTAGAAGATACTCCCTCCGTCCTAATTTATAATTTGTTTTACTTTTTTATTCTAACTTTGATTGTCTCATCTTATACAAAAAATTTATAATAATTATTAATTTTTACTGTGATATCATTTAGGAGTCAGTCAAATTTAGTAAAAAAAGTATGTCTTTAAATTTTTTATTTTTCATAATTTTTTAATAAAACGAGTCAGTCAAATTTAGTAAAAAAAAGTTAAATAAATTATAAATTGGGACCGAGCGAGCAGGAGTCTTCGATCATGGCTGTCTTCGCGAAATTTGACTGGAACTTCAGAGTCGTATCGAGGCCTATTGATTTTCTTTGTTTGCTGCGCTCCCTTGCTGGACTGAACCAATTTTTATTTTGCTGTGACTGTGAGTGTGTCAACCTTATAGCATTATTAGTTAGTTTAAACCGTGACTAGTATCATCCTCGGGCGGCAGAGTCTTAGACTTTGTTTTATTATTAAAAGAAATATGTTGTTATTGAAACTTGACCATGTCGTTTAATGAAGCTGACGCGGAGTCGTTCCAGCAAGATTCGCCCATGTGCTAAACATTCTCAGGCTTCACGGCGGCGGGAAGCGTGGCGGTGATGTGCTTTGGGCGTAGTACAGCTATGAGCCTATGATGTGATTTACTGCTTTGGAGTTTGGACCAAAAGCAGTGCGGCAAACAGAGCACTTTTGTTTGTCATGCATGCATGTGTAGGGCAGTCACCAGTCCCTATCTTCCGTGCACGCTTTTGTGGGAGGCCTATTGGAACAGTCACATACGTGTTGCGTTAGTTAGGGATGAAAACGGTCGGTCAACACTAAAACTATTATCGTTTTCATTTTTATCGGAAACAAAATCGAAAACGGTAACTCCAGAAACAGAAACAATATCGGTATTTCGGAAACATCGGAAAAGAAAGTTCGGTGCGGAAAATACACCGGTAATGGTCGAAATCTAAAATACGATCGGTAAACATATCAAATTTCACAATACAACAAAGTTGACAAAAGATCACAAAGACCATAAGTTCACAATTCATGATATAACAAGTTCACAAGGATCACAAATTTATAATATAAAAAGTTTACAAAGATCACAAGTTCACAATATAACAAGTTCATAAAGATCACAAGTTCACAGAGATGTTAATCTCAACTGCCTTCCAACACCATCTATCCCAAAAAAAATCTTAAGACGTTCAAAAAATACAAAAATAAGTAATCCTTGTCCAGAGACGTACAAGCGATGCAAAAAAATCACATGCTGGAAAATTCTGGAAAAAATTCCGAGACACAATTCCGAAAAATTCTGAGACACAAATCCGGTAATTTCCGACAAAAACCGGTAACCGAAGGAAACGGTCCGTAAAACACCACGCCGATTCTGATAGATAATTCCGAAAACCGATTTCGTTTTCGAAAAATACCGTTACCGGTGAATCCGATCGAAAAATTTCGAAATCGGTTTCCGGAATACCAAAAAATTCCAAAACCGTTTTCATCCCTAGCGTTAGTCGTCTGTGACGAAACTGACTAGATCGTTAATTTGCATTCTGTTAAGCACAATAAATGAGAGGCGGATGGTGCAGCGCTAGGTTAGAACCTTCTAAGTTATTGAGCATATATGTATCTGTCTTTGTTTTAAAGACCTCGAACTGCTATGTATCTGCACTAGATAAATTTATAGGATCTGTTCGAGAGTTTCAAGAACCCAAATAAGCCATTTATAACCAAGATCACAAGGTTAAGTAAACACAATTCACACACCAATATTTTTGCAACGGAATTCTTATCACAAAATTTTACATGTTACAACAAATTAAGTTTACAATATACATAAACCGGAGTGGTTACATCTGTGATTCAAAAGTAGTACAACTTTGAAAGAGTCCGAGTTACAACTTTTGAAATATAAAACAATTAAACATTTGTAATATATGCTAGCTCATATGATAATCCTCCGAAAGAAGATAGATGGGATATACTTATATAAGAAGATCGAAGCCGAGTCCACCGGTACTTAGCACTATCCACAACAGAACAAAACTATTACCAGAAAAACATAGGCAATAAAACTCTGAGTAGGCAATTACTCAGCAAGACTTATCCGACTAAAGAAAAATACTCCAAGGGTATGGTGGCTTTTAGGAATCAAGGTAATGCTAAGTAATAATCAAGGACGCTTTTTTGCAGAAAAGCTTACTAATAGTGGATCCTTAAGCCATCTTTTAATTATCAAGTTAAGTTCTTGTCTGATTCTAGATTTTCCTAATCTAGATTAATCACTTGTTCTAATCTAGCTTTCTTTTATTAACCGTTATTTCACTTTTTAACTATGATGAGTCAATGAGTGGTCGGAGGGTAGAGTCTCCATGACCGAGGAGCAACAACGATTCGAACCGATCATACTTAGATGGGGATCCCTAATCACATGACATATGTAGCATTTAACCCTTGCATATGTCAACCATTCCCACTGATCCTCCAAAACGTGAACCTAGCATTTAACCCTTGCATATGTCAACCATTCCCACTGATCCTCCAAAACGTGAACCTGTCCACGCTACCCGGGAGCACAGTACTCCCCCATCTCCCATGCCTAGTGCGCGGTTGTCTTTTCATGTATGAAATAGCCGAATTTAGGCTTACCGAAGCATGTGGCTAGTTGCTAAGTCTCGACCACAACAAGCCTACATCGAATGGTCCTTAAGCGACACAGACGTGCTTGCCTGGGATAAGACACTAGGTTAGTGTTGTTAGATGATACTCGCTTGGCGAGCATCTCCCATCCTGGCACTTGATCAGATCATCCATTCTTAGGTTCATCCATTAGCATCACCTTGAGATCCATCCGGATTTTGTCCTTCACATTACGTGATCAATTAACGTACCTAAATGATATGTGAAATGCACATGAATGAGTACAAGTATAAATAGCACAAGATAGAGAATACTATCCGAAGTAGAATAAACATTTATAGCAAGACATCACAATTCTAATACGAAAACACTAGAGACTTTTAACTCTCTAACACAACAATCTTGATCTTCCAGGTAATCGCACCTAATTCAAACATCAAATAACAGAAACTATCTAGAAGTCCTAACATCCTCAGTTAGAGTATGACACCGATGGATTGCAACACTTAAAAAAAATACCAGATGTTGACATATCACTAAGCACAACCAACACGTTTCTCCAGCTTAACTGGATCTAACACAAACATCAAGAATAATAAACCATGCATGAGGATTATATTTTTTTTCTAAGCTAAAGCATACACCAACTAATTACCAAACTTATACTCACTAGTATCGGACATCTAAGACTTAGAATAAGGATAGGAGCATTTTAATTATTTTTGTAAACTTCCTTTCTTTGGACTAAATTGCATAACACACCACTACTAAAACATCACACGTTTTCATAATTTAACAAGTAGAGCATCATCACACAACATAGAGCTTCATGAAATTGCATTCTCAACAACTAAAGATCTAAAGCATAAAAGATGTAATAGAGGAAGTGCTCCAATTGATCTAGGCAATCAATTGATGATAACTAACAAAATTAATGACACCACGAGACCATTATGACTTGCATTTGTTCATAATAACCCATAATACCTAATCATTAATTAAGGGAACTGTACAATAAGATGAATGAATGACCATAGCGGGTTATACCAAAGTAAAATCAGAAGCAACCAAAAACTAGACTAAGCCTTAAAGGGCCTAACAAAGAGATTTGGTATTTAGGACTATGAGAACAGGATGGAGACACATGCTCAAGGAGACCATCATACTAGGAACTTCAGTAACAAAACAATTTGGCCATGCATGCCAAACAAGATCTCTGGCTAGAAATCAGCACAAATAGTTGAACAAATAGAGGACGTGCCAAAACCTGACATGTAGGTTAATAATCACTAGAATGCCTACCCTAGGCTCCAAGTGTAGGAATAGTGAGTAGTTAGCACAAACTCTAGGCAAGGCATCGAGTCCATACAAACAAACGACACCTCATCATAAGCAACACTAATAATTCTTAGCGACGAAGCACTAGAAGTACTAAACATTTCTTTGCATTATTAACTTAACCATGCCTCACAAACTCGTTTCCCAAAGCACTCTTTGCCTAAGCAAACACCATCCTTCGCATACATAGAAACTACTTAATCACATATATAGACTACGTCTACTCCATGATCGTGAACACAAGCACATCGCAAACATTGACTCAACCTAATCACACTTTTGAGCTAACAGTAGATCATTGATTCCACTACCCAAACAAAATCAACATATCACTAGTGATACTGACAGATACTACTAAACACCTCTATCACAACCCTAACATAATCACATACATATTCATCAATACAATTAAATAATTATCGCAACCCCAACAACACATATCCACAAATGCTTGAAGAACTAAACTCGTCCCACTGCGCATAATTCACATTACAACCTAAGCATCACCCAACAAAGACGATGTGTCTACTCCACATTTATGAGCATAACCACACCACGGTTTACAAAACCATTTCGGGTGGGAAAACTGTTACCCACCAGTAATGGTTTACCGTCGGTAAACCGGTAAAAACCGGCCGATTTGACCAATCCAAATCAATTTGAATTCGAACTGGTTTACCGGTGAAAAACCGGCAAAAAACCGCTAGTTTACCACGAAATGGACCGGTTTTTGCTGTTTTTTACAGAAAAATAGAAAATTTTGATAGGATTTATTTGTAATTTGCTTGATTCACATTGGACAGAAAATATTAATTGATCCACATGACATATGTTCACCAAAATAACATACAACATACATATGCAACCACAAACTACAGTTCTCATGCAACAAACAACCAGTGAACTTCGCAATACTCAATTACAAGTTCTTTTAAAACTCTCCAACGAGGCAATGACACATAGGTAGACTTATTTCACAATACTCACATGTTCAGCTCGAGTCATAGTGATAGTACTCATGCATGTTGGAAGGATCGTGATATTGTTCCAATCCATCATAGTGATAGTGATAGATATATACAAAAGGTATGAGATACATTAGCGAGAAAACAAGAACGACAAATAAATACTTATCCACAAAGCAAAAAACATATCGGTATGCGTGTTTGATGTTTGTGTATTGCATGTTAACCTCACCAAGTGTTGAACTTTTCTTCTAATCAGCAAATCTTAGAAACACATACAGAAGAACTGGAGCTAAGGGTTCTAGATTGGGTCTTGTCCAGATGGGTAGTTAGAAGAACTAGAGCTACTTGAGCTACGGATTCCATCTTGGACAGGAAATGAAACCAAAATTAACCACTAAATGCCTAAACTGGACTTGAGTTACGGATTTCATCATCACATATAGCATATACCATCTTCACATATAGCATATAACAGTAAATAAGACTAATATGCCTAAATTGACCACTAAATGCCTAAACTGGAACTCAATCTTGGCATTAAATCCAGTCTAAATTGGCGGTTTACTGGCCTAAAATGACAGTTTACCGGTCCAAAAACGGTTTACCGGCAGTTTTCAGTTTTATGATTTTTTTTCAATTTTTTGAATTTGGAGCGAATTTTGAAAAAAAAGCAGTGGTTAACCGAAACCGCACCCCGGGGGTTTCGGTAAACCGACTGGTTTACCACCGGTTTCCACCGGTTTTGTAAACTATGAACCACACACTACATGTGAGGAGTTATTTTAACAAACATTTAATATAACCACAATGCACATGTGAAACTAACAGAAGATTCATCGTGGCCAACATACTTACTCAATCCATCACACAAGTCAACTAGCACGAGTAGCGAATAGCTCACCAAACCAACCTTGACTTGAATCCGTGAAATCAACGACGGATCCTAGTTCGAGTATTCGACCGAACACCAAAGGAGCGACCGACACGGGGTTTCTTCTCCTCTCCACAAAAACCTTCTAGAATATCTCCTAGCATTAACCACACAAGGAATCACACTAGGGACAACGACAAGCACGATGACATATATTATAAACAGAAAACAGATGATGGCGCGGTATCTACGTCCTCACGAATGTCACGGCAAGCACGACGATGCAGCTTGGAGAAGAACGACCATGGCCTGGCTTAGGCATGTGCGAGCCATGCGCTCGCACAGGGCCTCAATAAATCGAGGGCCTCAATAAATCAGCAGATTTATTCCTGTTTTATAGATACATGTCTTGAGTTTTTTACATTCATCTCTTTAGATACACTCGAAGACACAACTCAAGACACCTATTGTATATGCCCTAATCCCAACCACATCTATGAAGTTTTCTTTAGGGACCACTTTAGTCACCAGCCGCCTCTAAAGGTCATCTATTTTTAAAGATATGTGTTGATACACTATCAGACAGAAGCTCTTTGCCGAGTGCCCCAGACAGTCGGCAAAGGTCATTTTACACTCGACAAAGCCTTTGCCGAGTGTTACTCTCGATAAAAAATACTCAGCAAAAATTTTATCGGCAAAGGGTTGTTTGCCGAGTACTTTTTTCGGACACTTGGCAAAGCCTTTGCTGAGTGTCGAAAAACACTCGACAAAGAAAAGCACTCGACAAATTAAGAATCACAAAAAACCCCAAAAAAATAGCAAAACATTTTTTAAAATTATCGGAACAACTCCCCAACTACTGCTATGGCCCTACTCATCGCCATATCATTTTCACCATTTTTTGAATCAAATTTACATGTTTTGTGAATGGTGAGATTGAAACTCGTAACCTCTCTCTCGCGTATAACCTCCTCTACCACTACACTACTACATCAATTATCTCTATATTATGTTTTCATTCCTCACGAATTATAACAAACTGAGAGTAATTTGATTAGTTTAGGCACTAAATTCAATTAAAAATGTTGCCAACTATAAAGTTGTATAACTTTTCAAGACCTACAAGTTCTATTTTTATAGTTTCTACATCCGAGGCCGTTTCACAAAATTTGAATTTCAAATTTGAAAACTTCACATGAATTTTCTATGATAAGATGATTTCAAATTTAAAAATTGTCAAATACAAAGTTTCATTACATTTTGAGAGCACCTAGAGGGGGTGAATAGGTGATCCTGTAAAATCAAATACTAAATAGTCCAAACTTGGTTACGAAATGTTAGTTAGATCAAAATCAAGATGCTATAGCGAGAACTCTTCACTTGATTGTTCCTTCAGAATGAGTATTAAACTTAGGAACAAAAGCACAAGTGATTAAGTAAGAACTCAAGAAGAAAAACCAATCACAATAAAAGATGACACAAGGGACATAGTGATTTTATCCCGTGGTTTGGTCAATGCCTACTCCACGTTGTGGTGACCTCCTTCGGTCAAGGATTGCACTCAATCCCTCTCAAGTGATCCAACGATCAAACTTGAGTACTTCGGTTTTCTTCCTTAGTGATGTTTCCCATTTGTGAGGAATCTCCACAAGTTGGAGCCCCTCACCCTTACAATGTTGATCACAAGAAATGCACAAGAGTAAGGGAGGGAAAAACACATACAAGACTAGAATCGCAGCAACAATACGCACACGAGCCAAGAAGAGAGCACAAAAGAACAACGCCACAAGTTCACAAAACACTTAGTGCTCAAATCTCAATCACGATGATCCAAATGCGTATTTGTGGAGTCTAGGCGTCTTAGGATGTTTTGTGAATGCTTGGTGTAGTGCTCCATGTGCCTAGGGGTCCATTTTATAGCCCCAAGGCAGCTAGAAGCCGTTGGAATTCCATTTGGAAGGCAATTCTTGTCTTCTGTCGGGTGGCGCACCGGACAGTTCGGTGCACCACCGGACATGAACAGTCCTTGTCCGGTGCCCAATCTCCTTCCTTTTCTAGTGAAGCCGACCATTGAGCCATCGGCCCCTTGGCGCACTGGACACTGTCCGGTGCACACCGGACAGTCCGGTGCGACCAAGTTACCGTTGGCCCAGGCCACGCGTCGCCCACAGATTGCGCTGCCGATCGTTGGTGCGGGCGCCATTGGCTCACCGAACAGTCCGGTGAATTATAGTCGTAGCGCCCTCGATGAATTCCCGAGAGCGACGAGTTCGTCGCCAAGCCAGCCTGGGCACCGGACACCGTCCGGTGCACCTCAGGCTGGTTCAAGTTTGGCTGCACTTAACCAACCTTCTCCAATCCAATCTTAGTTGATTAACCAAGGTTCCTAGTACTTAGAGAAATATGTTAGTACCCAAAAACAAATTACTAAGGCCAGAGTCATACCTTGATTCTTTGATTTGCATCTCTTCCACACTTAGTACATTTGAACCAAAGTAATTTGTGTTGGGCATCTAATCACCAAAACATTTATAGAAATGGCCCAAGGGCACATTTCCCTTTCAATCTCCCCCTTTTGGTGATTTATGCCAACACATTAAAAAGCAATTAAAAGTGCAATATCATTCTCAAAGAGTTCAAATTTGAAGACCAATTTATCTTCACTTAGGATTTGGCATATTTGGATCACTTTTGCCACCACTTGGTTTATTTTCACAAAACAAATTCTTTTTCCTATCTCTAAGTCAAACACACTTGTTTGAGCAAATAGAGAGATATTTCATGAATAAATTTGATCAAATGCAACAAACTCTCCCTTTTTCCCATAATCAAAATTCTCCCCCGTAAGAGAACGATTTTGCAATAAAAGGGTTTTGATCAAATACAAAGCTCCTAACTATGCAATTTTTTTTAAAAAAAATCACAAGTGGTTGGCTGATCCATTTGCTTTAGCCTTAATTTTCTCCCCCTTTAGCATGAAGCACCAAAACGGGAGACCTTTTTTGCCCTTTAACCCTATTGCCTCACCAAAATGTCAAATATGAGCAAAAAGGCAATTAGAGTGCAACAAAGAACTTAGGACAAGATACATTTTACCGAAATGCAGTGGAAGCTCTTTTCTTTGTCCAAGTTCACATTTTTCTTTCAATATCCCATTGAGACTATTACAAGAGCACTTAGACAAACAAGTTAGTCGCAAAGGAGTCCAGTTGTAGCACATCCTCCCCCTAAACATGTGCATCATTTGCATAGTGACTTGTGAGGTCCGGGGATGACTTGTACAACTTGAGCACCAAATATAAGCAATAAGACAATAAAGCTTAAAGTAACATGATCAAAGGCATAGAACACATGTATGTTATAGATCAATCCAAGTTACGCGAATCTAAGACATTTAGCTCACTACGCAACCTGCAAAACCTTTTCTCATCTAAAGGCTTGGTGAAGATATCGGCTAGCACTTCACGACGGTTGATCTTTAGCGACCCTTATTAGGTACCAACTGTTGGTTGCTAAAGGTTAAAGACCGACGGTCAGTCGCTAAATCCCTTTTGTAGCAACGGTCGGTTGGTCGCTAAAAGTCTAGAAATTTAACAACTTATGGTTGGTCGCTATAGATGTCGTCGGGGACTAGCGGTGGGTCGCTATAGAGCAAGGATCACTATCAAATCTTATAGCCTGAACTTACATGTAGATGTTAGTGACTAAAAATTAATTAAAACAAGTAAACATTGATCGCTAAATTGCGTGGTGATTTATTTCTTTTTAATATTGCTTGTATGTTTATTTCATGGTTTGTTTATGTATGAACATGACTATAGTATGCAACTGTGTTCTTTGTGCTTATACAATATTAGTTATTACGATAAATAGGGTAATAAATTTTTATTCAAATGTTTATTATTTATTTGCGTTCGTAATAATTTATTCAAATGTTTATTATTTATTTGGTAAATTTTTATGAATTTTTGAGTAATTAAAAAATGTATTTCGAAATAAATAAAAAAAAGAAAACCCTCCCTAACCCTAAGGCCCACTAGGGGCCCATCTAACTAACCCTAGCAGCCGCGCGCTACCTGGCTTCTCTCCCAGCTAGGGATGGCAGCGGGTACGGATATGGGTAAATAACCGCAGTTATTTACCCATCGGGTACGGGTATGGTGGATTTTCATATCCATGGGTACGGGTATGGATCGTATATAATATCCACGGTTAATAATTTTGTGGGTATGGATATATACTATCCATATCCGTCACCCGTTGGGCATATGACATGTGGGCCATGAGTCCGTGAGAGTTGAGACCGTGACCCAGGGTCCCTGCTGTAACCTGCCAGCGACCAGCAGTTAGCAGACCTCGAGTCCTCCTAATTCCTAAAGTCCTAACCCTAGCCGCCGCCCACCAGGCTCCAGCAGATCCCAGTCCGGCACTCCGCCGCCCCTCATCTCCGACCTGATCACCTGAGCGCGCCGCCCCGCCTCTCCCTCGGGCACTGACGCGCTGTCCGCGCCTCCGCGATCCGCCGGTCCGCCAAGGGCACAGGCAGTTGCTGCCTGCCTGCCTTGCTGTCGTCTGCCCGTCCGGCGTCCGCCAGGCCGCCCACACTACTTCTACGGCCAGCCACCCAGCCACACTAGTTGGTTAGTGCTTTTTCCCTTGCATCATTTGGTGATTTGGTCTTAATCTCATTAACTTGTATCTTACGTCCTTATTTCAAGTAGTGTTGCTACGCTGTTTCACTAACTATCGACTTCTGCAGATCATTGCACCAATAACAAACTTCCTTAACGTTTCAACTGATCCGACAACTTTTGTTCAGGTTAGTAGCTTGTACATTTTCCCCTGCACTGGTATCTGAAAGTTGCCTAGAGGGGGGGTGAATAAGGCGAAACTAAAATTTATAAATATAAACACAACTACGAGACGAGTTAGCGTTAGAAATAATAATGAGTCCGAGAGAGAGGGCGCAAAACAAATCACAAGCGAATGAAGAGTGTGACACGCGGATTTGTTTTACCGAGGTTCAGTTCTCACAAACCTACTCCCCGTTGAGGAGGCCACGAAGGCCGGGTCTTTTTCAACCCTTTCCCTCTCTCAAATGGTCCCTCGGACCGAGTGAGCTTCTCTTCTCAAATCAACCCGGGAATAAAACTTCCCCGCTAGGACCACCACACAATTGGTGTCTCTTGCCTCGGTTACAAATGAGTTTTGATCTCAAGAACAAGTGAGAAAGAAAGAAGCAATCCAAGCGCAAGAGCTCAAAAGAACACGACAAATCTCTCTCGCTAATCACTAAAGCCTTGTGTGGAATTGGAGAGGATTTGATCACTTGAGTGTGTCTAGAATTGAATGCCTAGCTCTTGTAAGTGGTTGAGAAGTGGAAAACTTGGATAACTTGAATGTGGGGTGGTTGGGGGTATTTATAGCCCCAACCACCAAACGCACCACACAATTGGTGTCTCTTGCCTCGGTTACAAATGAGTTTTGATCTCAAGAACAAGTGAGAAAGAAAGAAGCAATCCAAGCGCAAGAGCTCAAAAGAACACGACAAATCTCTCTCGCTAATCACTGAAGCCTTGTAACACCCACTTTGTAATTGCTAGATAAAATACCAATAGACAAAACAATTTCTCTCTTTATGTGAGTTTGATCTTTATGCACCATCATATGAGAACACCATGTCCAAGAACAATTAATAAAAGATATGCTACTAAATTGTTGCATCATGCTGGATATTTTATTTGTGTGTGCATTTGGTGACAACATAGAAATAAAATGACAATGAGAAGAGGATTAGAGGAAAAAGGAGAAAGAAAGAAAGAAATAATATAAAATGTAAAACAAAATTTATAAATACACAAACTCAACCATACTGGTATGATTGAAATTTATCTATAATTTGAGTACAAATTCAAAGTCATACTTGGAATTCAAATTGGGAATTGAAAAATAAAAAGAAAAGAAAACAGAAAACAGAAAATAAAAAGGGAAAAAGATAAAACCTTACCTGGGCCGGCAGACTCCCATTTCGGCCCATCTACCGTTCACCCACGCGCGGCCCGCTCGGAGTGGTCATCTGCGCACGGTATAGCCACTGGCATGTGGACCCCACAGATTCGGCTCATCCCCTCGCCGCGGATCACTTACCTGTGGGACCACCCCGTCAGTCGCTCACCCGCGTGTCTGTCGTCTTCTTCAACGATTTTGCCGCGGATGGCGGGGGCGCGCCGGGAATCTCGGCGTCTGTTGACGAACCATACTCGGCTCCCCCTCCCACATAAGCTGCGCCCCCCTCCTCTCCACTCGTTGCTTCTTTTTGCGCCGTAGTCGTAGGTCCAAGCCTCCATCGCCGACCCTTTTCACAGCCGCAAGCTTGGAGCCGCGCCGCCACCGTTGAATCGGGCCTTGGTCGGATTATCGGCCACGGTGAATTGGTCTGCAACTCCACACGCCCCCGCCACACGTGTAGGAACCATCCGTTGGCAAGGAGCGCCTGCAGCGGACTGTTAATTCCTCGCCGTCGCCGTGGATTCACCGTGCGCCGTGAGCAGGGCCGGAGACCGTCGGGATCGTGGTATGGATGCGCTCCTCGAGTTCGCCATTCTCTTAATTTCAATTTGCACCTGTGATGCGTAGACATTGTGTACCAATTCACACGATTGGCATCTCGGCCATGGCGCCGCCGCGCGCGGGTGTATCCCGGTGGCCGGAGTTGGGCGGGGTCGGCCGGAAATCGTGTGCCGTCGATTCCTCACCGTACGGCTCAGATTAGAAAACGCGTAGCGCTTCGGTCGGGTTCGCGATGGCCGTCGATATCCGATCGGATGGATCGGGTAGCCCTGAGTAAAAATTAAATATGCGCCGTTGGATCGGGCACGTACGGGTACGATTAGATCCAGGGTTGGGGTGATCGGGACCGTCGGATGGCGCTCGGACGGTTACGATTAGATCAGGGCGTACCTCTTCGGGGATTGAACCAGAGCCGTTGATCGCCGATCGAACGGTTTCAGTCGCGTACCGGTTCGGTGTATAATAAATCTAATCTGGGCCGCTCAGTTCAGATCGTGCGGCCGAGATTCAACCATACCTTTTCGCGCTGGCACTTTTATTAAAGAGCCCCTGGATTTTTGGAAATAGAACCCGCCGTCCAGAGCACTGTGCGCTGTGTCTCGGGCAACTTGCCCCGAGCCCCCTGGGTTTTCCAGGAATTGACGCCCAGTCCAGAGCCTAATTAAATCGAATAAAGGATTTGGAAAATGGATTTTTAATAGGAAAATAATTGCTAGAACTTCAATAATTCATAGAAAATTCATACTAACTCCAAATTGAGCCATTCCAGTTCCTAAAATTTTGTAATTTTATTCTCTAGCACTTAGTGTCTCTGTTTTATCATGAAAACAGTAAGAAATTTATTTATCACTTAATCCTATTTAAAGCACATAAAACCTTTGAAAATGCATAACTTAAATTCCATAACTCCAAAAATTATGATTTCTGTTCCTAGGTTTTTATTTTAATATGTAGAATATCTCTGTGTATTTTGTTTACATGCTTGGTGTAATGTTAATTTTCCCTATATCCTGTGCTTGTTTGTATTGTGGCGAGTAGAAGAGCCCGTTGCTGAGGATCCTGGTGAGCAGCAGGTTGAAGTAGCTGAGCAGGAGCTCATTGAAGGCAAGTTGTGCCCTTGACCACTTTTTACCCAATAATGTTCTTTAATATCACTTATCCATGCATAGGTTAATTTTGATGGGACCCAATAGGTCACCCTAGATTGTTTATCTCATTACCTTGTTTATCCCTGAATCACTTGGGTAGTTTGCTATTGCTTTATATGGTTTTGGGATAATCATTTATTACCTCTATGTTCCAATTCTTGTTGTTATTCTGTTTATGTTCATGTTGATATCATTAATGTTAATTGGAACATAGAGCTTAACTTGAGAACCACGTGCCACCACAAGGGAGGAATGGGACCCCTTGGCTGACTAATTAGGAAAGCTAGTGGAAGACTACCTTACCCGAAAAGGGGCAAGGGCAGTAGGGGAGAGGTCAGTGCAGGGAGGTCCCTGGTTGATTTTGCTGCGATGGCGGTCAGCCAGGAACCCTGTACTGGATCTTCCTATAAACTGTAGCGGGTTTTCGGAAGCTAGTGGAACTTTGTAAAGGCCTCGTAGTGTTGCCCTGCCGCGCTTCCTAGGTAGAGGTGTATGGGATTCATGACCCCTTGGCAGATGGGTAACATGAGTTGTGGGTAAAGGGTACAACCTCTGCAGAGTGTAAAACTGGTATACTAGCCGAGCTCACGGTCACGAGCAGCTCAGGACTCTCTGATGTTTAAATTATGGAACTTAAATTAAATTTTGTCATTTGCATTGCATGGGTTTATTATTAATTTTGTTCTATTACTTTACTTATGGTTTGGTATATACTTACACTTAGTAACTGCTAATAAAATTTTGACCAACTACTTAAAAGCAATGCTCAGCTTTAACCCCTATCTTTGATTAGCCTTACACATCACATGAACTCACACCTTTGTGAGTTTATGTTCACTGTTTCCCCACAACTTGTTGAGCTATGATCATGTGTGAGCTCACCCTTGCTGTCTCACACCCCCCCCCACAGGAGATGATCAGGTGGTTCAGGAGGAGCCGCCTAACACTGAGGAGTTCGATCTGATCTAGGTGGCATTTCCCAGTCGACATTGGCGCCGACGATCCTTAGTTCGTTTTACCTTTATTATTTTATTTTGTAATAAGTCTTCCGCTATGTAATAAGTACTCTGATGTTTTATGACATTTATCTCTATACACTCTGTTATTATATATGTTGTCTTCTTGGCGCATGTATGAGATGCACCCGGCTTTGTTCCTTAAAACCGGGTGTTACAGAAGTGGTATCAGAGGAAATGTTGACTGTAGGACGAGACCTAGATAGAAATGGACAAAACCCTTACCTACTTATCTCATTCTGATTCATTCTACACTCACCTTACTCTGATTCTTTCTACACTTATCTTGATCCTGTCTCACCTTCTACTGTTCTACTCTGATCACTCTTACCTTTTCTACTCTAAGACAAGATGGATTTCACACCTTGGAATCCTATGACTATGATCTTTCTAAGAGATAGGGAACCTAAGACAAAATTTAAAACTACTTTCTCTATTTAAAAAAAAATGTTGTTTGATTGTGCTGATGCTAAATGCCTGATTTGCTTCTTTGATTGATTGAACTATGGACATCTTAGTATGTACCACCATAAGGTATTGAATTAGCTAGGATATGTAAAATATTAATCTGCTTAGCTAAAAAGTCCCCCAAAGTAACCTGATTTGTAAATACCTGCCTTGTCTACTATTTTCTTACTATATGTATCTAACTCAGATGGTCAATACCAGGCGGGGTGGTGGAATTGATTTGCCTCCCAATCGACACACTCGGAGAATATACAGACAACCCCAGCCACAGCCTGCAGGGATGAATCCTCCCAATCCTCCACCAGGCGGAGTTGACCCACTGGTTGCTGCTCAGATGGCGGTGATGCAGCAGATGACAGACACTATGGCTGATATGCGTGCTCAGATGCAGCAAGAACGCCAGGAGATGCGTCAGGAAAGAGAAGATATACGACAGGAGTTGCGCCAGGAGCGAGATGAGATACGCCAGGAAAGGAGGGCGCAATAGCAGCAGCTGCAACAGCAAATGCAACAACAACAGCAACAAGTGCCATTGCCTCCACCACCACCACCAGTTCCACCCCGAGATAAGCATAGGGAGTTCATGAGCCATAAGCCACCCACATTTGCAAGCTCACCAGATCCACTTGATGCAGATGATTGGCTGAAAGCAATTGAGAAGATGCTGAATATTGCACAATGCACTGACCGGGAGAAGGTTTTATATGCTTCTGGACGTCTGATTGGTCCTACTGCTGACTGGTGGGATTCTTATACTGCTGCCCATGATGCTGCTGATACTATTACCTGGGCAGAGTTCAGTACGCAGTTCAGGAACTACCATATTCCAGCTGGTATGATAAAGATCAAGAAGAAGGAATTCCTGTCGCTGAAGCAAGGAGGTATGTCAGTCAGCGAGTACCGCGACAAGTTTATCCAGTTATCCAGATATGCCCCTGAAGAAGTTGCTGAAGACGAGAGGAAGCAGGAGCATTTTATTGAAGGACTTAATGGACCACTGCAGTATGCTCTAGTGGCACACACATTTCCATCATTTCAGAGGCTGCTTGATAAGGCACTGGCTATTGAACACAAGCGTGTTCAACTGGGAGATTTGAAGAGAAAGGCCATATCTCAAGGACAAGGAAGCAGCAGTGTTCGTCCTCGCTACAGTTCACCACAGGGTACACCGACTCGACCCGGAGGACCACGCCCAGTTCCGCAATCACCACTGAGGACTCCACCTCCTCGACAGGCTACCCCTACTGGCACCCCGACGAAGTTTTCGGGACAGAGTCCGGGCACTCAATGTTTCAAGTGTGGGAAGATTGGTCATTATGCAAATGTCTGCCCACAGAGGATTGCTACTACTCCAGCTCAGAACAGGCAGCAAACTCCAGGAACTGGCAAGGGATATTCTATTGCCAAGGTTAATCAAGTCAGCGTTGATGCTACTCCAGATGGAGGGGACCTCGTAATTGGTATGTTTTATGTTAATGCAATTCCTGCAACCATATTATTTGATTCTGGTGCTACACATTCATTCATGTCTGCTAGATATGCCAACACAAATGAAATACCACTGCTAAATATGAGAAAACCCCTGATAGTAATTACACCTAAAGGGCCTGTTGAGGCGAATCAAATGACACGTAGATTGACATTAACCATTATGGGTAGGGATTTTGGAGCTACTGCTATAATATTGGAGTCAAGCAGTATAGATTTGATCCTTGGTATGTCATGGCTAAGAAAGGCAAAGGCCGTTATAGCATGTGGTAGAGGTACCGTGGAACTCACTACCACTAAAGGAGAAAGATTTCAAGTTAATATTGCAGTAACCTCCTCATCCATGCGTGCAATGTTCTTTATGCCTGAGGAGTTTGTTGGTGACAACATCCGGGTGGTTAGAGATTTTCCGGATGTCTTTCCAGAGGAGTTACCAGGGATGCCACCTGATAGAGAAGTTGAGTTTGTTATTGATCTCTTACCTGGAACCGCCCCTATTTCTAAACGGCCATATAGAATGTCCGTAGAGGAGTTGAAGGAACTTAAGAAGCAGTTAACTGAGTTACAAGAGGCTGGGTACATTCGTCCGAGTTCCTCGCCTTGGGGAGCACCGGTCTTGTTCGTACAGAAGAAGGATGGATCGCAACGGATGTGTGTGGATTATAGATCTCTTAATGATGTTACGGTGAAGAACAAGTATCCGTTGCCCCGTATTGAGGATTTGTTTGATCAAATGAGAGGTGCTAGAGTATTTTCGAAGATTGATCTCCGATCCGGTTATCATCAGATGAGGATTAGACCATCGGATATTCCCAAGACGGCGTTCTCGACTAGATATGGATTATATGAGTTTACTGTTATGTCGTTTGGATTAACCAATGCACCAGCTTATTTTATGAACTTAATGAACAAGGTGTTTATGGAGTATTTGGACAGATTCGTCGTGGTATTCATCGACAATATTCTTATTTATTCTCAGAGTGAAAGTGATCACGAGGAACATCTGAGGATGGTGCTACAGAAGCTACGAGATAATCAACTCTATGCTAAGTTCAGCAAGTGCGAGTTTTGGATTGGCGAAGTGCCATTTCTTGGTCATATTATTTCTAATGGAGGAATAGTAGTGGATCCTGCTAAGGTTAAGGAGATAATGGAGTGGAGAGTACCCACTACAGTTACTGAGATTCGGAGTTTCTTGGGACTTGCTGGATATTATCGGAGGTTTATTGAAGGATTTTCTAAGATTGCTAAGCCTATGACTTCGCTTTTGGAGAAAGGAAAAGAATTTAAGTGGGACGAGAAGTGTCAAGACAGCTTTGATCTATTGAAGAAGAGGTTGATGTCGCCACCAGTATTGGTTATGCCAGATCTACAGAAAGGATTTGATATCTATTGTGATGCATGTGGCCAAGGCTTAGGATGTGTGCTCATGCAAGAAGGACATGTGATTGCTTATGCTTCTCGTCAGTTGCGGAGACATGAATTGAACTACCCTACTCATGACTTGGAACTAGCAGCCGTTGTGCATGCGCTTAAGATTTGGAGACATTACATCATGGGGACCAAGTGCCAAGTATATACGGATCATAAGAGTTTGAAGTATATATTCACTCAGAAGAATCTCAACCTTAGGCAACGTCGTTGGTTGGAGCTTATTAAGGATTATGATTTGGAGATTCACTATCACCCGGGCAAGGCAAACTTGGTTGCAGATGCCTTGAGTCGCAAGGAGCATGTTCATTCAGCTGTTGTTGCCCAGCTACCCGATGAGATTGTTGAGGACTTCAGGAGACTTAACCTGGGGATAGTTGCTCATACTGAGGGAGTTACTATTGATGTGGAACCTACTTTAGAGCAAGAGATCCGCAAGGGACAAATTGGTGATGCTAAGATAAAAGAGATTAAGGATCTGATTACTGAAGGTCGAGTTCCGGAGTTCACGGAAGATGAGCAGGGCACTATATGGTTCAAGGACAGGATGTGTGTCCCTGATATTAAAAGCCTTCGAGAGACTATTTTAAAGGAGGCCCATGATTCGGATTATTCTATTCATCCTAGTAGTACCAAGATGTATCAGGATTTGAAACGGAAATATTGGTGGTATGGACTGAAAAGGGATGTAGCTGCACATGTGGCTATGTGCGATGTATGTCAAAGAGTTAAGGCTGAACATCAGAGGCCAGCTGGGCTATTGCATCCACTGAAGATACCCGAGTGGAAATGGGAAGAGATTGGTATGGATTTTATTACAGGATTGCCTCGCACCCAGAAAGGATATGATGCTATATGGGTGATTGTGGATAGATTGACTAAAGTGGCTCACTTTATTCCTGTGAAGACTACTTATAAAGGTTCTCAGCTAGCAGAATTATATATGGCTCGGATTGTGTGTTTACATGGAGTACCAAAGAAGATCGTGTCTGATCGAGGTTCACAGTTTACCTCAAGGTTTTGGAGAAGCTTTCATGAGAACATGAGTACAAAGTTGAATTTTAGTACAGCTTATCACCCTCAGACTGATGGACAGACTGAAAGGACTAATCAAGTATTGGAGGATATGTTGAGAGCATGTGCCCTTCAGCATGGAGGAAGTTGGGATAAGAGTCTGCCTTATGCTGAGTTCTCATATAACAATAGTTATCAGGCTAGTCTGAAGATGTCACCCTTTGAAGCTTTGTATGGGAGGAAGTGCAGGACTCCTCTATATTGGGATCAGACTGGAGAGAGACAGTTCTTTGGGCCTGAATTGATTCAAGAAGCAGAAGAACAAGTTCGTATAATTCGAGAGAATTTGAGGGTGGCTCAAACCAGGCAAAAGAGTTATGCTGATAACAGACGAAGACCACTGGAATTTGAAGAAGGAGATTATGTGTACCTCAAGGTGTCACCACTTCGTGGAATGAGGAGATTTAAAGTCAAGGGCAAATTGTCCCCTCGCTATATTGGACCATTCCTGATCTTTAGGAGAGTTGGAGAGATGGCATACCAACTGGAGTTACCGGATAGTCTATCGGATGTGCATAATGTGTTCCATGTGTCTCAACTTAAGAAGTGTCTCCGTGTGCCTGAGGAACAGTTACCAATGGAAGAGCTTAGTGTTCAAGGTGATTTGACTTACACGGAGTACCCGATCAAGATTTTGGATACATTGACTCGAGTTACAAGGAATAAGGTGATAAAGATGTGTAAAGTGCAATGGAGTCACCACAGTGAAGATGAAGCAACTTGGGAAAGAGAAGAAGAGCTTCGTATAGATTTTCCCCACCTTTTCTCTAGTTCTTCTTAAATCTCGAGGACGAGATTATTTTTAAGGGGGGTAGGATTTGTAACACCCACTTTGTAATTGCTAGATAAAATACCAATAGAGAAAACAATTTCTCTCTTTATGTGAGTTTGATCTTTATGCACCATCATATGAGAACACCATGTCCAAGAACAATTAATAAAAGATATGCTACTAAATTGTTGCATCATGCTGGATATTTTATTTGTGTGTGCATTTGGTGACAACATAGAAATAAAATGACAATGAGAAGAGGATTAGAGGAAAAAGGAGAAAGAAAGAAAGAAATAATATAAAATGTAAAACAAAATTTATAAATACACAAACTCAACCATACTGGTATGATTGAAATTTATCTATAATTTGAGTACAAATTCAAAGTCATACTTGGAATTCAAATTGGGAATTGAAAAATAAAAAGAAAAGAAAACAGAAAACAGAAAATAAAAAGGGAAAAAGATAAAACCTTACCTGGGCCGGCAGACTCCCATTTCGGCCCATCTACCGTTCACCCACGCGCGGCCCGCTCGGAGTGGTCATCTGCGCACGGTATAGCCACTGGCATGTGGACCCCACAGATTCGGCTCATCCCCTCGCCGCGGATCACTTACCTGTGGGACCACCCCGTCAGTCGCTCACCCGCGTGTCCGTCGTCTTCTTCAACGATTTTGCCGCGGATGGCGGGGGCGCGCCGGGAATCTCGGCGTCTGTTGACGAACCATACTCGGCTCCCCCTCCCACATAAGCTGCGCCCCCCTCCTCTCCACTCGTTGCTTCTTTTTGCGCCGTAGTCGTAGGTCCAAGCCTCCATCGCCGACCCTTTTCACAGCCGCAAGCTTGGAGCCGCGCCGCCACCGTTGAATCGGGCCTTGGTCGGATTATCGGCCACGGCGAATTGGTCTGCAACTCCACACGCCCCCGCCACACGTGTAGGAACCATCCGTTGGCAAGGAGCGCCTGCAGCGGACTGTTAATTCCTCGCTGTCGCCGTGGATTCACCGTGCGCCGTGAGCAGGGCCGGAGACCGTCGGGATCGTGGTATGGATGCGCTCCTCGAGTTCGCCATTCTCTTAATTTCAATTTGCACCTGTGATGCGTAGACATTGTGTACCAATTCACACGATTGGCATCTCGGCCATGGCGCCGCCGCGCGCGGGTGTATCCCGGTGGCCGGAGTTGGGCGGGGGTCGGCCGGAAATCGTGTGCCGTCGATTCCTCACCGTACGGCTCAGATTAGAAAACGCGTAGCGCTTCGGTCGGGTTCGCGATGGCCGTCGATATCCGATCGGATGGATCGGGTAGCCCTGAGTAAAAATTAAATATGCGCCGTTGGATCGGGCACGTACGGGTACGATTAGATCCAGGGTTGGGGTGATCGGGACCGTCGGATGGCGCTCGGACGGTTACGATTAGATCAGGGCGTACCTCTTCGGGGATTGAACCAGAGCCGTTGATCGCCGATCGAACGGTTTCAGTCGCGTACCGGTTCGGTGTATAATAAATCTAATCTGGGCCGCTCAGTTCAGATCGTGCGGCCGAGATTCAACCATACCTTTTCGCGCTGGCACTTTTATTAAAGAGCCCCTGGATTTTTGGAAATAGAACCCGCCGTCCAGAGCACTGTGCGCTGTGTCTCGGGCAACTTGCCCCGAGCCCCCTGGGTTTTCCAGGAATTGACGCCCAGTCCAGAGCCTAATTAAATCGAATAAAGGATTTGGAAAATGGATTTTTAATAGGAAAATAATTGCTAGAACTTCAATAATTCATAGAAAATTCATACTAACTCCAAATTGAGCCATTCCAGTTCCTAAAATTTTGTAATTTTATTCTCTAGCACTTAGTGTCTCTGTTTTATCATGAAAACAGTAAGAAATTTATTTATCACTTAATCCTATTTAAAGCACATAAAACCTTTGAAAATGCATAACTTAAATTCCATAACTCCAAAAATTATGATTTCTGTTCCTAGGTTTTTATTTTAATATGTAGAATATCTCTGTGTATTTTGTTTACATGCTTGGTGTAATGTTAATTTTCCCTATATCCTGTGCTTGTTTGTATTGTGGCGAGTAGAAGAGCCCGTTGCTGAGGATCCTGGTGAGCAGCAGGTTGAAGTAGCTGAGCAAGAGCTCATTGAAGGCAAGTTGTGCCCTTGACCACTTTTTACCCAATAATGTTCTTTAATATCACTTATCCATGCATAGGTTAATTTTGATGGGACCCAATAGGTCACCCTAGATTGTTTATCTCATTACCTTGTTTATCCCTGAATCACTTGGGTAGTTTGCTATTGCTTTATATGGTTTTGGGATAATCATTTATTACCTCTATGTTCCAATTCTTGTTGTTATTATGTTTATGTTCATGTTGATATCATTAATGTTAATTGGAACATAGAGCTTAACTTGAGAACCACGTGCCACCACAAGGGAGGAATGGGACCCCTTGGCTGACTAATTAGGAAAGCTAGTGGAAGACTACCTTACCCGAAAAGGGGCAAGGGCAGTAGGGGAGAGGTCAGTGCAGGGAGGTCCCTGGTTGATTTTGCTGCGATGGCGGTCAGCCAGGAACCCTGTACTGGATCTTCCTATAAACTGTAGCAGGTTTTCGGAAGCTAGTGGAACTTTGTAAAGGCCTCGTAGTGTTGCCCTGCCGCGCTTCCTAGGTAGAGGTGTATGGGATTCATGACCCATTGGCAGATGGGTAACATGACTTGTGGGTAAAGGGTACAACCTCTGCAGAGTGTAAAACTGGTATACTAGCCGAGCTCACGGTCACGAGCAGCTCAGGACTCTCTGATGTTTAAATTATGGAACTTAAATTAAATTTTGTCATTTGCATTGCATGGGTTTATTATTAATTTTGTTCTATTACTTTACTTATGGTTTGGTATATACTTACACTTAGTAACTGCTAATAAAATTTTGACCAACTACTTAAAAGCAATGCTCAGCTTTAACCCCTATCTTTGATTAGCCTTACACATCACATGAACTCACACCTTTGTGAGTTTATGTTCACTGTTTCCCCACAACTTGTTGAGCTATGATCATGTGTGAGCTCACCCTTGCTGTCTCACACCCCCCCCCCACAGGAGATGATCAGGTGGTTCAGGAGGAGCCGCCTAACACTGAGGAGTTCGATCTGATCTAGGTGGCATTTCCCAGTCGACATTGGCGCCGACGATCCTTAGTTCGTTTTACCTTTATTATTTTATTTTGTAATAAGTCTTCCGCTATGTAATAAGTACTCTGATGTTTTATGACATTTATCTCTATACACTCTGTTATTATATATGTTGTCTTCTTGGCGCATGTATGAGATGCACCCGGCTTTGTTCCTTAAAACCGGGTGTTACAAGCCTTGTGTGGAATTGGAGAGGATTTGATCACTTGAGTGTGTCTAGAATTGAATGCCTAGCTCTTGTAAGTGGTTGAGAAGTGGAAAACTTGGATAACTTGAATGTGGGGTGGTTGGGGGTATTTATAGCCCCAACCACCAAACTAGCCGTTTGGTGGAAGCTGTCTGTCGTATGGTGCACCGGACAGTCCGGTGCACACCGGACATGTCCGGTGCGCCAGTCACGTCACCAAAGCCGTTGGGTTCCGACCGTTGGAGCTCTATCTTCTAGGCCCGCCTGGATGTCCGGTGGCGCACCGGACATGTACTGTAGAGTGTCCGGTGCGCCAGTATGGGCGTTCCTGACTTCTGCGCCCGCTGGCGCGCAATAAATGCGCTGCAGGTAGCCGTTGGCGCCGTCATAGCCGTTGCCCCGCAGTTACACCGGACAGTCCGGTGTACACCGGACATGTCCGGTGAATTATAGCGGAGCAGCCATTGCAGTTTCCCGAAGCTGGCGAGTTCCTGAGGCCGCTCTACCTTGGAGCACCGGACACTGTCCGGTGTACACCGGACAGTTCGGTGAATTATAGTGGAGTTGCCTCTGGATTTTCCCGAAGACGACGAGTTTGCACTGGAGTCCTCTGGCACACCGGACATGTCCGGTGGCACACCGGACAGTCCGGTGCGCCAGACCAGAGGTGCTTTCGGTTATCCCTTTGCTCTTTTGTTGAACCCAATACTTGGTCTTTTTATTGGCTAAGTGTGAACCTTTGGCACCTGTATAACTTATACACTAGAGCAAACTAGTTAGTCCAATTATTTGTGTTGGGCAATTCAACCACCAAAATTAATTAGGGACTAGGTGTAAGCCTAATTCCCTTTCAATCTCCCCCTTTTTGGTGATTGATGCCAACACAAACCAAAGCAAATATAAAAGTGCATAATTGAACTAGTTTGCATAATGTAAGTGCAAAGGTTGCTTAGAATTGAGCCAATAAATATCACTTACTAGATATGCATGGATTGTTTCTTTATTTTTAACATTTTGGACCACGCTTGCACCACATGTTTTGTTTTTGCAAATTCTATTTGTAAATACTTTTCAAAGTCCTTTTGCAAAACAGTCAAAGGTAAATGAATAAGATTTTGAGAAGCATTTGTAAGATTTGAAAATTTCTCCCCTTGTTTCAAATGCCTTTCCTTTGACTAAAACAAAACCCCCCTTAATAAATTCTCCTCTTAGCGTTCAGGAGGGTTTTAAGACTCAAGTTTTGAAAATACTACTTGCTCCCCCTTTAGAACACAAAGAGATACCAATTTGAAATTTACCAATTGAAAATCATTAATTTTTAAAAAATTAGGGTGGTGGTGCGGTCCTTTTGCTTTGGGCCAATACTTTCTCCCCCTTTGGCATGAATCGCCAAAAACGGATACTCGGAATGACATATAGGCCCTTTCCTAACTACATTCTCCCCTTTGGCAAATAAAACATATAAGTGAAGATTATACCAAAGATGGAGAGTGATGCGGAGCGACGGCGAAGGATGAGTAGTAGAGTGGAGTGGAAGCCTTTGTCTTCGCCGAAGACTCCTATTCCCTTTCAATATACCTATGACTTGGTTTGAAATACACTTGAAAACACATTAGTCATAGCATATAAAAGAGACATGATCAAAGGTATACTTAAGAGCTATGTGTGCAAATTAGCAAAAGAAATTTCTAGAATCAAGAATATTGAGCTCATGCCTAAGTTTGGAAAAAGTTTGTTCATCTAGTGGCTTGGTAAAGATATCGGCTAATTGATCTTTAGTGTTAATGTATGCAATCTCGATATCCCCCTTTTGTTGGTGATCCCTAAGAAAATGATACCGAATGGCTATGTGTTTAGTGCGGCTATGCTCAACGGGATTATCCGCCATGCGGATTGCACTCTCATTATCACATAGAAGGGGAACTTTGGTTAATTTGTAACCATAGTCCCGCAGGGTTTGCCTCATCCAAAGCAATTGCGCGCAACAATGGCCTGCGGCAATGTACTCGGCTTCGGCGGTAGAAAGAGCGACCGAATTTTGCTTCTTTGAAGCCCAAGACACCAAGGATCTTCCCAAGAACTGGTAAGTCCCCGATGTGCTCTTCCTATTAATCTTACACCCCGCCCAATCGGCATCCGAATAACCAATCAAATCAAATGTGGATCCCCGAGGGTACCAAAGCCCAAACTTAGGTGTATAAGCCAAATATCTCAAGATTCGTTTTATGGCCGTAAGGTGTGATTCCTTAGGGTCGGCTTGAAATCTTGCACACATGCAAACGGAAAGCATAATGTCCGGTCGAGATGCACATAAATAAAGCAATGAACCAATCATCGACCGGTATACCTTTTGATCGACGGATTTACCTCCCGTGTCGAGGTCGAGATGCCCATTGGTTCCCATGGGTGTCTTGATGGGCTTGGCATCCTTCATTCCAAACTTGGTTAGAATGTCTTGAGTGTACTTCGTTTGGCTAATGAAGGTGCCCTCTTGGAGTTGCTTGACTTGGAATCCTAGAAAATACTTCAACTCCCCCATCATCGACATCTCGAATTTCTGTGTCATGATCCTACTAAATTCTTCACATGTAGATTCGTTAGTAGACCCAAATATAATATCATCAACATAAATTTGGCATACAAACAAATCATTGTCAAGAGTTTTAGTGAATAAAGTAGGATCGGCTTTTCCGACTTTGAAGCCATTAGCAATAAGGAAATCTCTTAGGCATTCATACCATGCTCTTGGGGCTTGCTTGAGCCCATAAAGCGCCTTAGAGAGCCTATAGACATGGTTAGGATACTCACTGTCTTCAAAGCCAGGAGGTTGCTCAACATAGACCTCTTCCTTGATTGGTCCGTTGAGGAAGGCACTCTTCACGTCCATTTGGTAAAGCTTGAAGCCATGGTAAGTAGCATAGGCTAATAATATACGAATTGACTCAAGCCTAGCTACGGGTGCATAGGTTTCACCAAAATCCAAACCTTCGACTTGTGAATACCCCTTGGCCACGAGTCGAGCTTTGTTTCTTGTCACCACACCATGCTCGTCTTGCTTGTTGCGGAAGACCCACTTGGTTCCTACAACATTTTGGTTAGGACGTGGAACTAAATGCCATACCTCGTTCCTAGTGAAGTTGTTGAGCTCCTCTTGCATTGCCATCACCCAATCCGAATCTTAAAGTGCTTCCTCTACCCTGTGTGGCTCAATAGAGGAAACGAAAGAGTAATGCTCACAAAAATGTGCAACACGAGATCGAGTAGTTACCCCTGTAAGGAAAATGAACCCCGGGCCATTTGGCTAATTGAGTTTTGGTGTTTGATGAACAACACAATCCGTGAACTAATAAGTTTTCTAGTGTTTGTGTTTGTAGTTCACAGGATGCGAAGAGAATTGGACCAAGGCAATGAGGATGCAACACCTCAAAAGAAGACATAAAAAGATGCATAGGAGTCCAATACTCAAGAACAAAGAAGCCCGAAGAAATCAGCGAAGAAATCCAAGACGAGGGCTGTCAGCCAGCGCCTGGTGGCGCACCGGACATTGGTGTCCGGTGTGCACCGGACTGTCCGGTGAGGCACCGGACAGTCTGCGCAGAGAGGCCACAGACAGGCGCTCTCTGGCTGTAGCACCGGACTGTCCGGTGTGCACCGGACTGTCCGGTGTGCCAACGGGCAGACGGCAACGGTCGGATCCAACGGTCGACTGCTACAGGCGCCAACGGTCGGCTGACGTGGCGTGCACCGGACATCTACTGTGCAGTGTCCGGTGGTGCACCGGACTGTCCGGTGCACCCGACGACAGAAAGCTGCTGCTTTCTGTCCAACGGCTAGTTTGGGGTGTGGAGGCTATAAATACCACCCCAACCGGCCATTCTCAAGTGTGAGAGCCCAAGCAACATACCAATACACATAGTGCATATTTCCAAGAGCTCAAACACCCAAGTGCTTAATAGAATCACTCGGTGATTAGCGTAGGTGCTTTGCGAAGTGCTTAGGTTAGTTAGACCGCTTTAACGCTTGCTCTAGGTGAATCCTAGATTGTTGAGTGAGTTTAGATAAACCTCACAACCCCTCGGCTCTTGCGCGAGCCGTTGTAATTGTACCGAGTGGGGCTAGAGTCTTGCGAGACCGTGACAACCGCGTTTGTGTCATGGCCGCCACCGTGTACCGGAGGGAACGAGGCCCGCGGCGTTTCGGCCGGAAGCTCGATAGTGGAGACGGCGGGGAGCGTCCGAGAGGAGCCGGAAGCGGAGCACCACTTGCGCGTGGAGAAGGCCCGTGGCTCTCTACGGAGTTACTCGACCGTGGTGCTTGGCCCTCGCGTGGGCTTCCCTTTGCGTAGGGGCACCAACGAGGATTAGTCGGGACCTTGCGTGGTTCCGGATACCTCGGTAAAAATACCGGCATCATCCACGAGAGTTTGCTTCTCTACTTAGCTCTTTACATTCCGCATTTATATTAAGCATTTAAGTTTCAATCTTGTAGTCATACTTATTTAGTGTAGATTGAAACTTAGCCTTTGCGGTAGAGATAGCAACACTTAGTCAAAACCTAGGTTGCACATTCTAGTTTTGATTATTTGCATAGGTTTTGCTCTAGGGATTTAATTGTGGCCTAGTTTAGTAAAAGTTTTAGAAGTCCTATTTCACCCCCCCCCTCTTAGGCGTCACCCGTTTCCTACAAGTGGTATCAGAGCCCGGTTTGGCTCATTTGAAACGCTTTAGCTTCACCGCTAAAAGAGCCGACGCTTTTTAGAGGAAGGGATGGATACCCATAGGCCACCACACTTCGACGGTACTAACTTCCCATATTATAGTGCTAGAATGGCTTGTTACCTAGAGGCCGTTGATCTAGGTGTTTGGAGAGTCACTCATGACGGGATGAAACCTCTCAAGAATCCCGAGAAACCCACCACGAGTGAGGAAAAAGAAATCCATTTAAATGCTAGAGCCAAAAATTGCTTGTATGAATCTCTTAGCATGGATATTTTCAATCAAGTATTTACCTTGAAAACTGCTAATGAGATTTGGCTAAAATTGCATGAGCTCCATGACGGCACATCCAATGTCCGTGAGCAAAAACATTGCCTAGTCTTAAATGAGTATAATTCTTTTGCCATGAAAGATGATGAGCTTGTTAGGGACATGTATTCTCGTTTGAATCTAATAATTAATGAGCTCAACTCTATTGGCATTAATAAGTTAGGTGATGCGGACATTGTGAGGAAGATTATCTCCCTGCTACCACAACAAAGATATGGGAGCATCATCACCATCCTTCACAATATGGAGGATTTGAGCAACATGACCCCGACCATTGTGATTGGGAAAATCGCGGCCTTTGAGATGTCGCGAAAAATGAGTCGGGGAGAGGAGCCAACTTCCTCAAGACCATATGCTTTTGCATGTGATGAAAGGAAGGGCAAAAAGAAGGCTCCCACTCCAAGTTCCTCAAGCGAAGAAGAGGAAGAAGAAGAAGAAAGTGATGATGATGAAGATAATCAACCATGCACATCATCCTCCGAGGACGAAGAAACAATCCGACGCGTCGGAAAGGTAATGAGGATGATCCGCAAGATTAATCTAATGGGTGTGCCCCTATAGGTCGAGGATCTTCTCTTTAACATTGACAGGAAAAAGCAAAGGAAGAGAGGATGCTTCGCATGTGGGGAGAAGGGCCACTTCAGGGACAACTGTCCAAATATGGCCAAACCCAAAAAGGAGAGGAGCAAAGGCAAGGCGCTCACAAGTGTTAGAACTTGGGATATTCTTCAAGTGAAGATGAACCTCCAAGAACGTGCAGCCACCGGTCCTCGTCACGATCATCACGATCATCACACAAATGCCTTATGGCAAGAGGTAACAAAAGCATTCCATCCTCTAGTGATGAAAGTAGTAGTGATGATGAAGGCGAGGGAAAGGCCTCTCTAGAAGAGCTTGCGGAAGCCGTAAAATTTTTCCAGGATGTTTGCACTAAGCAAAAAGCTCAACTTAAAACTTTGAAAAATAAGTTGGTTAGCTCTCAAAATGATTACAAAGGTTTGCTAGAAAAATTTGAAACTTTTGCAAACTTAAATAGTGAGCTATCAACTAAAATTGAGCTATTAGAATCTAGTGCTCCATCCACTGCTACCGATGATAGCCTTATTAAAAAGAATGAAAAACTTAAGGCTAAGTTAGCTAGCTCCCAAGAAGCTATTGAAAATTTGCTTGAGAAAATGGAAATTCTTAGCATACACAATAATGAGCTAACTACTAAGCTAGAAAACATTGGTAGCACCCCAGCAGCATCTTTAGTTGAAATACCTGAAATAATTAAGAAAGATGCTTCTACTTCCTGCTTTGATTTAATTGATGATTCTAACCCCTGCAACCAAGTCGTTGTTGAGAATATTGTTGTAGAGACATGTACGGATGAGGTTGCAAAGGAAAATGAACAATTAAAGCAAGAAGTGGCTCGCCTTGGCAAGGCTTTGTATGACAAGAAAGGCAAAGCCAAACAAATCCGACCTCCACAGGATAACACCACTGCGGGAGTGAACAAGCCTGTAGAGGGAGAAACTGTGATTTGTAGGCTATGCCACAAGGAAGGCCACAAGTCTTTCCAATGCAAGGCGATGACCGGGGATAAACAAAGGCAAAAGCTCAAGCAAAAGCCATCAAGCAAAATCTCCAACACCTACATCAAAAAGGTGAACAAAAAGGATGCTACACCATATTTGATCAAGAAGAAAAAGAACGGAAAGGTGATAGCAATCAAGGCCAACAAGCAAGCTAACAAAGGAAAGGGGGCCAAACGCATCTGGGTGCCAAAGGAGATAATTTCAACCATGAAAAGCACCAAGAAGGTTTGGATCCCGAAAGGGAAGTGAGTGGACCGAAGGTCTTCGGGAAATTTGGAGACTTGGCAAAGTTGGGATGTATATCATGGGGTACATCATATTGGATCAAGTTTATTGCCAAGTGGGTTAGTGAAAACTTTGGACCCAAATTTCTCACCCATGACTAAGGTAACTAGTTTTATTGTATTCTTCGTTTTTAGATATGTGTATCTATTTACCGTTTATCTAGTTTACCTTTCTTGCCTAGTATTACATTTGTTATGTACGATTGTTTAAAATCATGCATACTAGGTAAATCATATGGTAGGATTGCTTGTTTTTAATTCATATACTTAAGCAAACCTACATGGCATAAAATGTTTAGTTAAAGCACGGTACATAGCTTTTATATCACTCCATAGTAAATGATGCATCAATTGAAAATTTTGATTTCTACAAAGTGTATCATTTAACTTATATGTGCCAAAGTTTGGATTATGGATAATTTGCCCCTCTTGATATCAAATCAAAGTGCATGTCTCCTACAAGTATTCAAAACTTGTATGCACACCTTTAGGGGGAGGTTACTCTATAATCTAACACTTTGAGACTAACACCTTTTCAAGTCTATTTCATGTGATAGTCTCATTTTAAGGAAAATGAAGTCCCCGGAGAAAGACAACAACCTTCCACTGCAAAATCTCCAAGAACTCTCATGTCTCTCAAGCTCACCATTGACTTTCAATTGGTATCTTTTGAGACTACATTCAGTATCATTTACATGTCTTCTCCAATATTTGATTAGACTATATTTCATATCATATGCTTCCATGTTGCAAAAATGCATAAGTAGTTAACTCATATTCTGTTACCTATGCATAAGGGAAGCTAGTCTTTTCAAATCATGTCTTGCACCTCTAATTTTCACATGCTCTTTTCCTAAGTAGAGGATCTCTGTCAGGGGGAGTATTTCTTCATCTCTAAAGGGGGAGAAAAACTCTTTCTAAAGGAGAATACTCATTTAGGGGGAGTAATCTTTTAAGGATTCCTACATGTGGTATCATTCATGGCTTAACTTAATATCCTTCTAGCGATATCATTTGATTCAATTCTTGTTGAGGGCAAGCTTTTATTTACTTCCTACATGCTTTTAATGTCTTCCTTTTCGGTGGTTGATGCCAAAGGGGGAGAAGTTTAGGGACCAAAGCAATGAAAACTATATCAAACACCAAACACCACCAATTTCAAATTTTATATCTACAAATGGCTTTTTAAGTGGTTTTGGTTATTTGGTCCAAAAATAGGAAGTAAGTGAATTATGGAGTTAGGGGGAGGCTTAAGTCCATAATATCACATTGTGGGGACAATCATGCATCTTAGCAAGTAAAATGCATATTTTCATTCAAATACTTGTATTATTTGCTTGCTTTGGTTGTGTTGTCATCAATCACCAAAAAGGGGGAGATTGTAAGGAAAATGAACCCCGGGCCATTTGGCTAATTGAGTTTTGGTGTTTGATGAACAACACAATCCGTGAACTAATAAGTTTTCTAGTGTTTGTGTTTGTAGTTCACAGGATGCGAAGAGAATTGGACCAAGGCAATGAGGATGCAACACCTCAAAAGAAGACATAAAAAGATGCATAGGAGTCCAATACTCAAGAACAAAGAAGCCCGAAGAAATCAGCGAAGAAATCCAAGACGAGGGCTGTCAGCCAGCGCCTGGTGGCGCATCGGACATTGGTGTCCGGTGTGCACCGGACTGTCCGGTGAGGCACCGGACAGTCTGCGCAGAGAGGCCACAGACAGGCGCTCTCTGGCTGTAGCACCGGACTGTCCGGTGTGCACCGGACTGTCCGGTGTGCCAACGGGCAGACGGCAACGGTCGGATCCAACGGTCGACTGCTACAGGCGCCAACGGTCGGCTAACGTGGCGTGCACCGGACATCTACTGTGCAGTGTCCGGTGGTGCACCGGACTGTCCGGTGCACCCGACGACAGAAAGCTGCTGCTTTCTGTCCAACGGCTAGTTTGGGGTGTGGAGGCTATAAATACCACCCCACCCGGCCATTCTCAAGTGTGAGAGCCCAAGCAACATACCAATACATATAGTGCATATTTCCAAGAGCTCAAACACCCAAGTGCTTAATAGAATCACTCGGTGATTAGCGTAGGTGCTTTGCGAAGTGCTTAGGTTAGTTAGACCGCTTTAGCGCTTGCTCTAGGTGAATCCTAGATTGTTGAGTGAGTTTAGATAAACCTCACAACCCCTCGGCTCTTGCGCGAGCCGTTGTAATTGTACCGAGTGGGGCGAGAGTCTTGCGAGACCGTGACAACCGCGTTTGTGTCACGGCCGCCACCGTGTACCGGAGGGAACGAGGCCCGCGGCGTTTCGGCCGGAAGCTCGATAGTGGAGACGGCGGGGAGCGTCCGAGAGGAGCCGGAAGCGGAGCACCACTTGCGCGTGGAGAAGGCCCGTGGCTCTCTACGGAGTTACTCGACCGTGGTGCTTGGCCCTCGCGTGGGCTTCCCTTTGCGTAGGGGCACCAACGAGGATTAGTCGGGACCTTGCGTGGTTCCGGATACCTCGGTAAAAATACCGGCGTCATCCACGAGAGTTTGCTTCTCTACTTAGCTCTTTACATTCCGCATTTATATTAAGCATTTAAGTTTCAATCTTGTAGTCATACTTATTTAGTGTAGATTGAAACTTAGCCTTTGCGGTAGAGATAGCAACACTTAGTCAAAACCTAGGTTGCACATTCTAGTTTTGATTATTTGCATAGGTTTTGCTCTAGGGATTTAATTATGGCCTAGTTTAGTAAAAGTTTTAGAAGTCCTAATTCACCCCCCCCCTCTTAGGCGTCACCCGTTTCCTACAACCCCCTTATGAATGTCGCCGAGGATGCTGTCGACGGGGTGATCTCGTTGGATTGCTTGGTGGACTCTTGGGTGTGGCGGTCTTGGTTCTTCATCCTCCTTGTCTTGATCATTTGCATCTCCCCCTTGATCGTTGCCGTCATCTTGAGGTGGCTCATCTCTTTGATCTTCTTTTTCATCAACTTGAGCCTCGTCCTCATTTTGAGTTGGTGGAGATGCTTGCGTGGAGGAGGATGGTTGATCTTGTGTATGTGGAGGCTCTTCGGATTCCTTAGGACACACATCCCCAATGGACATGTTCCTTAGCGCGATGCACGGAGCCTGTTCTTCACCTATCTCATCAAGATCAACTTGCTCTACTTGAGAGCCGTTAGTTTCATCAAACACAACGTCACAAGAAACTTCAACAAGTCCTGAGGACTTGTTAAAGACTCTATATGCCCTTGTGTTTGAGTCATATCCTAGTAAAAAGCCTTCTACAGTCTTAGGAGCAAATTTAGATTTTCTACCTCTTTTAATGAGAATAAAGCATTTGCTACCAAAAACTCTAAAATATGAAATATTAGGCTTTTTACCGGTTAGGAGTTCATAGGATGTCTTCTTGAGGATTCGGTGTAGATATAACCAGTTGATGGCGTAGCAAGCGGTGTTGACCGCCTCGGCCCAAAACCGATCCGGTGTCTTGTACTCATCAAGCATGGTTCTTGCCATGTCAAATAGAGTTCGATTCTTCCTCTCCACTACACCATTTTGTTGTGGTGTGTAGGGAGAGGAGAACTCATGCTTGATGCCCTCTTCCTCAAGAAAGCCTTCAATTTGAGAGTTCTTGAACTCCGTCCCGTTGTTGCTTCTAATTTTCTTGATCCTTAAGTCGAACTCATTTTGAGCCCGTCTCAAGAATCCCTTTAAGGTCTCTTGGGTATGGGATTTTTCCTGCAAAAAGAACACCCAAGTGAAGCGAGAACAATCATCCACAATAACTAGACAGTACTTACTCCCGCCGATGCTTATGTAAACGATCGGGCCGAATAAATCCATGTGTAGGAGCTCCAGTGGCCTGTCACTTGTCATGATGTTCTTGTGTGAATGATGAGTGCCAACTTGCTTCCCGGCTTGGCATGCGCTACAAATCCTGTCTTTCTCAAAATGAACATTTGTTAGTCCTAAAATGTGTTCTCCCTTTAGAAGCTTATGAAGATTCTTCATTCCAACATGGGCTAGTCGGCGGTGCCATAGCCAACCCATGTTAGTCTTAGCTATTAAGCAAGTGTCGAGTTCAGCTCTATCAAAATCTACCAAGTATAGCTGACCCTCTAACACTCCCTTAAAAGCTATTGAATCATCACTTCTTCTAAAGACAGTGACACCTACATCAGTAAATAGACAGTTGTAGCCCATTTGACGTAATTGCGAAACGGAAAGCAAATTGTAATCTAAAGAATCTACAAGAAAAACATTGGAAATGGAATGGTCAAGAGATATAGCTATTTTACCCAAACCTTTGACCAAACCTTGGTTTCCATCCCTGAATGTGATAGCTCGTTGGGGATCTTGGTTTTTCTCGTAGGAGGAGAACATCTTCTTCTCCCCTGTCATGTGGTTTGCGCACCCGCTGTCGATGATCCAACTTAAGCCCCCGGATGCATAAACCTACAAAACAAGTTTAGTTCTTGACTTTAGGTACCCAAACGGTTTTGGGTCCTTTGGCATTAGAAACAAGAACTTTGGGTACCCAAACACAAGTCTTTGAGCCCTTGTGTTTGCCCCCAACAAACTTGGCAACTACCTTGCCGGATTTGTTAGTCAAAACATAAGATGCATCAAAAGTCTTAAATGAAATGCCATGATCATTTGATGCACTAGGAGTTTTCTTTCTAGGCAGCTTAGCATGGGTTGGTTGCCTAGAGCTAGATGTCTCACCCTTATACATAAAAGCATGTTTAGGACCAGAGTGAGACTTCCTAGAATGAATTCTCCTAATTTTGCTCTCGGGATAACCGGCAGGGTACAAAATGTAACCCTCGTTATCCTGAGGCATGGGAGCCTTGCCCTTAACAAAGTTAGACAAATTTTTAGGAGGGGCACTAAGTTTGACATTGTCTCCCTTTTGGAAACCAATGCCATCCTTAATGCCAGGGCGTCTCCCATTATAGAGCATACTTCTAGCAAATTTAAACTTTTCATTTTCTAAGTTATGCTCGGCAATTTTAGCATCTAATAAAGCTATATGATCATTTTGTTGTTTAATTAAAGCCATGTGATCATGAATAGCATCAATATCAATATCTCTACATCTAGCACAAATAGATACATGCTCAATAGTAGATGTAGAGGGTTTGCAAGAATTAAGTTCAACAATCTTAGCACGCAAAATATCATTGTTATCTCTAAGATTGGAAATTGTAACATTGCAAACATCTAATTCTTTAGCCTTAGCAATCAATTTCTCATTCTCATTTCTAAGGCTAGCAATAGAGACATTCAACTCATCAATCCTAGCAAGTAAATCAACATTATCATCTCTAGGATTGGAAGTTGAATCAATACAAACATGAGAATTAACCTTAGCAATTAATTTAGCATATTCATTTCTAAGGTTGGTAATAGTGTCATGGCATGTGCTTAGCTCACTAGATAATTTCTCACATTTTTCTACCTCAAGAGCATAAGCATTTTTAACCTTAACATGCTTCTTATT
This sequence comes from Zea luxurians, assembly GCA_029449295.1. NCBI lineage: Eukaryota > Viridiplantae > Streptophyta > Magnoliopsida > Poales > Poaceae > Zea > Zea luxurians. The sequence continues at coordinate 15,197,885 of JAOPSE010000060.1, read as the reverse complement.
TTCCTTGATTAGGAAGTCCTCTTGGGAGTCCAAGAGATCATCCTTTTCTTGGATGGCACTAACTAGCTCATTTAGTTTTTCCTTTTGTTGCATGTTTAGGTCGGCGAAAAGGGTACGCAAATTATTCTCCTCATCACTAGCATTATCATCACTAGAGGATTCATATTTAGTGGAGGATTTAGATTTAACCTTCTTCCTTTTGCCGTCCTTTTCCATGAGGCACTTGTGGCCGATGTTGGGGAAGAGGAGTCCCTTGGTGACGGCGATGTTGGCGGCGTCCTCGTCGGAGGAGGAGTCGGTGGAGCTCTCGTCCGAGTCCCACTCCCGGCAAACATGGGCATCGCCGCCCTTCTTCTTGTAGTACCTCTTCTTTTCTCTCCTCTTTCCCTTCTTGTCGTCGCCCCTATCACTAGATATAGGACATTTTGCAATAAAATGATCGGGCTTACCACATTTGTAGCACACTTTCTTGGAGCGGGGTTTGTAGTCTTTTCCCCTCCTTTGTTTGAGGATTTGGCGAAAGCTCTTGATGATGAGCGCCATTTCCTCATTATCGAGCTTTGAGGCGTCGACTGGTTGTCTACTTGGTGTAGACTCCTCCTTCTTCTCCTCCATCGCCTTGAATGCGACCGGTTGTGCCGCGGATGTGGAGGGATCATCTAGCTCGTTGATTTTCTTCGAGCCCTTGATCATATACTCAAAGCTCACAAAATTCCCGATTACTTCCTCGGGAGTCATTAGTGTGTATCTAGGATTACCACGAATTAATTGAACTTCAGTGGGGTTAAGGAAAATGAGAGATCTTAGAATAATCTTAACCACCTCGTGGTCGTCCCACTTCTTGCTCCCGAGGTTGCGCACTTGGTTCACCAAGGTTTTGAGCCGGTTGTACATATCTTGTGGCTCCTCCCCTTGGCGAAGACGAAAACGACCGAGCTCCCCCTCGATCGTTTCTCGCTTGGTGATCTTGGTGAGTTCATCACCCTCGTGCGCGGTCTTGAGTAGGTCCCAAATCTCCTTCGCACTCTTCAACTCTTGCACCTTGTTATATTCCTCTCTACTTAGAGAGGCGAGGAGTATGGTTGTGGCTTGGGAGTTGAAGTGCTCGATTTGGGCCACTTCGTCCGTATCATAGTCTTCATCCCCTACGGATGGTACCTGTACACCAAACTCAACAACATCCCATATACTTTTGTGGAGTGAGGTTAGGTGATATCGCATCATATCACTCCACCTAGCATAATCTTCACCATCAAATGTTGGTGGTTTGCCTAAAGGGACGGAAAGTAAAGGTGTATGTTTAGAAATGCGGGGGTAGCGTAGGGGAATCTTACTATACTTCTTGCGCTCTTGGCGCTTAGAAGTTACGGACGGCGCATCGGAGCCGGAGGTCGACGTTGATGAAGTATCGGTCTCGTAGTAGACCACCTTCCTCATCCTCTTGTGCTTGTCACCTTTTCGATGCGACTTGTGGGAAGAAGATTTCTCCTTCTTCTCTTTGTGGTGTGAAGAAGACTTCTTCCCTTTGGAGGAGTCCTTCTTCTTCTCCTTCCTCTTGGTGCGGGACTCTTCCGATGAGGTGCTCCCGTGACTCGTAGTGGGCTTGTCGCCGGTCTCCATCTCCCTCTTGGTGTGATCTCCCGACATCACTTCGAGCGGTTAGGCTCTAATGAAGCACCGGGCTTTGATACCAATTGAAAGTCGCCTAGAGGGGGGTGAATAGGGCGAAACTGAAATTTACAAATATAAACACAACTACGAGACGGGTTAGCGTTAGAAATAATAATGAGTCCGAGAGAGAGGGCGCAAAACAAATCACAAGAGAATGAAGAGTGTGACACGCGGATTTGTTTTACCGAGGTTCGGTTCTCGCAAACCTACTCCCCGTTGAGGAGGCCACGAAGGCCGGGTCTTTTTTAACCCTTTCCCTCTCTCAAACGGTCCCTCGGACCGAGTGAGCTTCTCTTCTCAAATCAACCCAGGAATAAAACTTCCCCGCAAGGACCACCACACAATTGGTGTCTCTTGCCTCGGTTACAAATGAGTTTTGATCTCAAGAACAAGTGAGAAAGAAAGAAGCAATCCAAGCGCAAGAGCTCAAAAGAACACGTCAAATCTCTCTCGCTAATCACTAAAGCCTTGTGTGGAATTGGAGAGGATTTGATCACTTGAGTGTGTCTAGAATTGAATGCCTAGCTCTTGTAAGTGGTTGAGAAGTGGAAAACTTGGATAACTTGAATGTGGGGTGGTTGGGGGTATTTATAGCCCCAACCACCAAACTAGCCGTTTGGTGGAAGCTGTCTGTCGTATGGTGCATCGGACAGTCCGGTCCGGTGCGCCAGCCACGTCACCAAAGCCGTTGGGTTCCGACCGTTGGAGCTCTGTCTTCTGGGCCCGCCTGGATGTCCGGTGGCGCACCGGACATGTACTGTAGAGTGTCCGGTGCGCCAGTATGGGCGTTCCTGACTTCTGCGCCCGCTGGCGCGCAATAAATGCGCTGCAGGTAGCCGTTGGCGCCGTCGTAGTCGTTGCCCCGCAGTTACACCAGATAGTCCGGTGTACACCGGACATGTCCGGTGAATTATAGCGGAGCAGCCGTTGCAGTTTCCCGAAGCTGGCGAGTTCCTGAGGCCGCTCTTCCTTGGAGCACCGGACACTGTCCGGTGTACACCGGACAGTCCGGTGAATTATAGTGGAGTTGCCTCTGGATTTTCCCGAAGACGACGAGTTTGCACTGGAGTCCTCTGGCACACCGGACATGTCCGGTGGCACACCGGACAGTCCGTTGCGCCAGACCAGAGGTGCTTTTGGTTATCCCTTTGCTCTTTTGTTGAACCCAATACTTGGTCTTTTTATTGGCTAAGTGTGAACCTTTGGCACCTGTATAACTTATACACTAGAGCAAACTAGTTAGTCCAATTATTTGTGTTGGGCAATTCAACCACCAAAATTAATTAGGGACTAGGTGTAAGCCTAATTCCCTTTCAGTATCCATTCATTTCAAAAAAAATTCAACGTAGGAGACCTGCATATCTTTTATATAATTATTATAAGAGACCTCCGTTTCTAATAATTAAAAGTGCTTACACGCAAACATGCCATATATTCTTTTAATGATATATAATTGTCTCATCAATTCAAATGTGTTTAAAATAATGGTGATTTTGAGTCGTGCTACTTCATTTTGCCCTGTGATCTGTGGAAAGAAAAGTGCGATGTTATTTTAGACAACATGAGTTTTGTAAGTACGAGACCTGAAAATGGGAAATTGTCTCATCTGTAAACATGCTTTCAGGATCCCAGTTTCTAACTAGTATTCATTTTTATTTTCAGAAGCACTTTCCTTACATATTTTGTCTCATAACTAAGACTTACTGTGAAAATTTTGATTAGGGAGCACTTCCCCATATTCTTGAGAACACAAAGGAAGATTTTTTCAGGAGGATCATTGGTCTGCTAGCAGAAACCTCAGAGATATGTTACAGAGAAATAAAGGACATCAAGTGCATCACCTGCCCTCATAAGCCAGAAGGTTCCATGTTTGTCATGGTAATCAATTTACTAAATTATATGTTGTTATAGTGGTTGAACAGGAAAAAAATAGTAACACAAATGAAACAGTTGAGCACTATGTTAGAACAATCAGCATCTGAAATGGTAATATAAATCTTTCAATTTACTACAATAGCTCTTGTCTATTTAGAAATTATTTATTTTTTCATCAAAAAGTAGTCATGTTATATAAACATTATCTCTCTATATATTATCTGTTACACACAACCACACTGAATGAAACATATAGATACTCTTAGAACTTGTTGGTCAGTTTTCTAACTTGGAGAAGTCACAAACAGGTGAAATTAAATTTGTATCTTTTGGAGGGGATTCATGACGATATTGATTTTTGCTGCAAGCTGGCAAAAGAAGAGTCTGTGATTTTGTGTCCAGGTGAGATGGATTTGATTTGTTGGAAAAAATCATATCTGACAAAAACTCATTTTGGCTCTAGCAGTTGTCTGTTTCGAGTTACAGGTATTCCAGGCCTAAACTGTATGTTTGCGCTCAGAAATGCTTTAAGAAAACAGTGAATTAATGCTGGAATACAATCATGAATCATCTTTTGTTCATATGAGAAAAATGTAATATAGGAGATTCACTAATATATAAATGAGGGGTGATTCTCCTTTATCAACAACTTATAAATGTTACTGACGAATAGACAGAGAGATATACTCCTTGGTAACTTGTGAGATTTTGGGAGTAGCTTTTACAACTAGGCTTAAGTGTCTAACTGTTTAGGATAGACATTTGGATATTTGTTACTCTGAGGCACTGGTTAAGATTCTCATCTTAAATTGATATCAGCATTTAATCATACATACATGTGTTACTCTGAGGCATTATTTGGCGTTTTTTATGGATATGGAGCATGAAAAACTAAATGCAAAGAATAGTACTTTTTACGTCTATGATTTATTTCACATCATAACTGTATTTTTATTTGCAAATGTAGCAACAATATACTAATTTGATGTACTTTTTTCTAGGGTATTCTCGACAAAGAAAGCTTGTACCTTAAAACAGGAGGATACAAGAAGCTGGAGTGGTTGTCTGAAGGCTTTTGAACTGCTTGAAGCATTAGTGTAGCTTTGGTGCTTTTGTGACTGATCAACTCTGGAGCAACTAGAGTGTAGTTGTGGGCTTTTGAACAATAGTTGGAGTGATATGAAACATTAGTGATGTAGTTGTGGGCTTTTGAACTGCTTCAAGCTGGAGTGATGTCGCTGTGGTGCTTTTGTGATTGATCATCTCTGGAGCTTTTGTGAATGATCTAGCTAGCTATCTGTAAATGATCTAGTTGTGAATGATATTATAATTGTGATGCTTTTGTGAATATATAATTGTGGTGCTTTTGTGTTTATGTGATGGATCTATTACTGTGGTATACTGATTAATTATGTATATCTTTATGATTTGTGTATAAAAATCTGTGATTTGTGGTGCTTAATTAAATGTATATTATTATTAATAACAACTGTAAAAAGGACGACTTTCTGTTGGTTGCTAAATGTATAGTATGACGACTTATGGTTGGTTGCTAAATCTATAGTACAGCAACCCACGGTTGGTCGCTAAATATACAATATTAGCAACGGACGGTCGGTCGGTAAAAAGATGTCGGTCGCTAAAGCCTTTAGCGACGGCACTTACAGCGACCATCCTTATGGGTCGCTAAAAGTTTTTAGCGACCAACCGTAGGTCGCTGAAGGCCATTTTAGCAACCAACCGTAGGTCGCGGTAAGTGAACCGTCGTGTAGTGTAGCTGGTTCTCAGTGCTAATATGATAAATATCGATATCTCCCCTTTGCTAGTGGTCTCTCAAAAAGTGATGCCGGATGTCTATGTGCTTAGTGCGGCTATGTTCAACAGAATTATCCACCAAGCGGATTGCACTCTCATTGTCACATAGGAGTGGGACTTTGCTTAGATTGTAGCCAAAGTCCCGGAGAGTTTGCCACATCCAAAGCAGTTGCGCGCAACACGGTCCTGTGACAACGTACTCGGCCTCAGCGGTGGATAGGGCAACAGATGTTTGTTTCTTAGAGCTCCAAGACACTAGGGACCTTCTTAGAAACTGACAAGTCCCTGATGTGCTCTTCCTATCAACCTTGCACCCGGCATAATCGAAATCTGAATATCCGTTTATGTCAAAGGTAGACCCCTTTGGATACCAGATCCCGAAGCAAGGCGTAGAAACTAAATATCTAAGAATTCGCTTAACAGCCACAAGATGACACTCCTTGGGGTCGGATTGAAATCTAGCACACATGCATATACTTAGCATAATATCTGGTCTACTAGCGCAAAGATAAAGCAAGGATCCTATCATAGACTGGTATGCCTTTTGATCAACGGACTTACCTCCTTTGTTGAGGTCCAAATGTCCGTCCGTTCCCATTGGTGTCTTCGCGGGGTTTGCATCCTTCATCCCAAACCTCTTGAGTAGATCATGAGTGTACTTCGTTTGGAAGATGAAGGTGCCTTCCTTGAGTTGCTTCACTTGAAATCCAAGGAAGTAGTTCAACTCGCCCATCATAGACATCTCAAACTTTTGCATCATTACCCTGCTAAACTCCTCACAAGACTTTTGATTAGTAGAACCAAATATAATGTCATCGACATATATTTGGCATACAGAAATATCACCATTGCAAGTCTTAGTAAAGAGAGTAGGATCAGCTTTCCCAACCTTGAAAGCGTTAGAAATGAGAAAATCTCTAAGGCATTTGTTGGGGACTTGTTCTCAAATGCTATGAGTTAAGAACAAGGCAACATAGAAAATGTCAAACGTTACAGTCCTTCGTCCTTCAAAGCATTATTTCCCTTGGGATATAATGATCTTCGGACGAAGGTTGTGAAGGGCATACCTTTATCGACACAACATATAATGATGAAGAAAGAATCATATAAAACATAAAAGATAATATAAACAGTCATATATCATTATCAGCTCATTTCTATTTTATTACTATGGAAAAATAGAAATGATAACAAATTACAAGTGTACCTTCGGCTTGAAAGAAGGTAAAAATACAAGTGTGACACAAAAGTAAATACCAAGTCAGCATGTACAGTACGAGAGCACTGTTCATCTATTTATAGGCATGGGACGCAGCCCATGTAAAATTACACCCATGCCCTTTACATTTGCTAATAACTCTATTGTAACCCGTCGAGGTCTACATAGCCTTTTCATCTTTAAGTCGGTTTCCTTTTCTGCTATCATGCCGAAGCTCTTCTGCGCACAGCTTCGGCTTCGCGCCATCCTTCGTATTCCTTTTGTGCTTCTTCACACTGTGGTTTTAACTCAAGTTCGAAGATACCTGTTCATGCATTATACTCCAGAAACTTTGTTAAATCATGTTTTTGAGGACCTTCGGAAGCCGAAGGCCCCCAACAGCATTCATACCACGCTCTTGGGGCTTGCTTAAGTCTATAGAGCGCCTTAGAGAGCTTGTAGACGTGTTTGCGATACCTGTCATCCTCAAAGCCAGGGGTTGTTCTACGTATACTTCCTCCTTGATTGGTCCATTGAGAAAGGCGCTCTTCACGTCCATTTGGAATAGCTTAAAGGAATGGTGAGCAGCATAGGCTAATAAAATCCGAATTGATTCTAACCTAGCCACAGGAGAAAAAGTCTCCTCAAAATCCAAACCTGCGACTTGGGCATAACCTTTTGCCACAAGTTGAGCCTTGTTTCTTGTCACCACTCCGTGTTCGTCTTGCTTGTTGCGGAAGACCCACTTGGTTCCCACAATATTTTGCTTTGGACGTGGCACCAGGCTCCAGACTTCATTTCTCTTGAAGTTGTTGAGCTCTTCCTGCATGGCCAACACCCAGTCCGGATCCTGCAAGGCTTCTTCTACCCTGAAAGGCTCAATAGAAGAAACAAACGAGTAATGCTCACAAAAATTTGTTAAACGTGAGCGAGTTTTTACTCCCTTGCTGATATCACCTAGAATTTGATCCACTGGGTGATTCCTTTGGATTGTGGACCAAACTTGAGTTGGAGGAATTTGGGATGCTCCTTCCTCCTTATCCTGTTCTTCATGTGCTCCCCCTTGATCCTGCCCTTTTTCTTGAGGTACCTGTTCAACATCTTGAGTTGGGGGTTTCACCAGTGTAGAGGAGGAAGGTTGATCTTGCTCTTGTGGTTCCTGTGGTCGCACATCACCTATCATCATTGTTCGCATTGCGACCGTCGGAACCTCATCTTCATCTATATCGTCAAGATCAACTTGCTCTCTTGGAGAGCCATTAGTCTCATCAAATACAACATCGCTAGAGACTTCAACTAATCATGATGAATTGTTGAAGACTCTGTACGCCTTTGTATTTAAGTCATAACCTAGTAAAAACCCTTCTACAGCTTTGGGAGCAAACTTTGAATGCCTACCTTTCTTTACCAAAATGTAGCATTTGCTCCCAAATACACAAAAATAGAAAACATTGGGTTTGTTACCAGTTAGGAGTTCGTAAGGGGTCTTCTTGAGGAGGCGATGCAAATAGAGCCGGTTTATAGCATGGCAAGCTATGTTCACAGCTTCCGACCAAAACCGCTCAGGCGTCTTGTATTCTCCAAGCATCGTCCTTGCCATATCAATTAGTGACTTGTTCTTCCTCTCTACTACACCATTTTGTTATGGTGTGTAGGGAGCAGAGAACTCGTGCTTGATGCCTTCCTCCTCAAGATAATCCTCGACTTGAAGGTTCTTGAATTCCGATCCATTGTCGCTCCTTATCTTTTTCACCTTTAGCTCAAATTCATTTTGAGCTCTCCTTAGAAAGCGCTTTAAGGTTCCTTGGGTTTTAGATTTATCCTGCAAAAAGAACACCCAAGTGAAGCGGGAAAAATCATCAACTATAACAAGACCATACTAACTTCCCCCGATGCTGAGATAAGCAACGGGCCCAAAGAGATCCATGTGTAGGAGTTCCAGGGGTCTTGTTGTTGTCATCACATTCTTGCTTTGATGAGTGTTTCCCACCTGCTTTCCTGCCTGGCATGCTGCACAAGGTCTGTCTTTCTCAAAACAAACATCGGTTAGTCCTAACACATGTTCTCCCTTTAGAAGCTTATGAAGGTTCTTCATTCCAACATGTGCTAGACGGTGATGCCAGAGTCGGCCCATATTAGTCTTAGCAATTAAGCAATCTAGATCGGCATTCTCTTTTGAGAAATCAACTAAGTAGAGCTTGCCATCTAATACACCCTTAAAGGCTAATGAACCATCACTTCTTCTATAGACAGATACATCAATATAGCCCATATGACATAATTGGTTTACAGACAATAAATTATACCCGAGCGATTCTACTAAAAACACATTAGAGATGAATGCTCAGTTGTGATGGCTATCTTGCTTAAACCTTTGACCTTGCCTTGGTTCCCATCTCCAAAGATGATGGTGTCTTAGGAATCCCTGTTCTTGACGTAGGAGGTAAATAATTTCTTTTCCCCCGTCATGTGGTTTGTGCATCCGCTATCAATAATCCAGCTTGAGCCCTCGGATGCATAAACCAGCAAGGTAATTAAGCTTGGGCTTTAGGTACCCAACTCTTGTTGGGTCCTACAAGGTTAGTTACAACAGATTTTGGAACCCAAATACAAGTTTTGTCTCCCTTGCATTTAGATCCCAATTTTCTAGCAACTACTTTGGCATTTTTACATGACAAAACCAAAAGAAGCATTACATGTTTGATACATAGTAGTTGGACCAGTGTATACTTTCCTAGGTGCATGAGAAACAGTATGATTACACCTAGGCCTACTTCTACCATGAACATATGTGGAGCTAGATGCAAACATAGCATGAGAATTATGATAAGTTGGTAAAGCAGCATGATTATAACACTTATCATGATGGGCAACATTGGAAATTTTTTTGATATGAGCATAAAGATAAGCATGATTCTTTTGATCATGTGAAGAATACGAGCTACTAGCCATAGGAGCCTTCTCTTTCTCCTTATTGAGACTGGAAGTCCTTTAGCTTGTTATGTTCTTGGTTTCTTTTTGGAAACCAAGTCCATCCTTAATTGAGGGGTGTCTACCAATGGTGTAGGCATACCTAGCAAATTTGAGTTTCTCATAATTATCTTTGCAAGTCTTAAGTTGATCATTAAGACTTGCAACATCATTGTTTAACTTAATAATGGTAGAAGCATGTTCATTACAAGCATCAACGTTAAAATCTTTGCATCTTTTGCAAATAACAACATGCTCTATGGATGAACTGGCAGAATTTGCTTCTTCTAACTTAGCATTTAAATCATCATTTAAATCTTTAGGCTAGAGATAGATTCATTACAAGCAGATAATTTAGAAGTCAATAGTTCATTCTTCTTAGTTTCTAGAGCAAGGGCTTTTCGAACATTAATGAATTTATCATGTTCTTCATAAAGAATATCCTTTCTTTTCTAGAAGCCTATCCTTTTCATTAAGAGCATCAAATAATTCATTTATTTTGTCTACTTTAGTTCTATCTAATCCTTTAAACAAATCAGTATAATCCACTTCATCATCAGACGATTCCTCATCACTAGAAGAAGAATACTTGGGGGTATCTCGAATACGTACCTTTTTCTCCTTAGCCATGAGGCACATGTGTCGTTCGTTGGGGAAGAGGGAAGACTTGTTGAAGGCTGAGGCAGCTAGTTCTTCATCATCGGAGTCGGATGAGGAACAGTCGGAGTCCCACTCTTTTTCGATGTGCGCCTCGCCCTTTGCCTTCCTGTAGTTCTTCTTCCTTTCCTTCTTCCCATGCTTCTCTTGTGCCTGGTCATTATCGTTATCGGGGCATTGTGCTATAAAATGACCAGACTTACCGCATTTGAAGCAGTAGCGTTTTCCCCTTGATTTGTTCTTGTCAGGGTACTCCTTGCATCCTTTTAAGGCGGTCTTGAAGCGCTTGATGATGAGCGCCAGCTCATCCTCGTTGAGCCCCGCAAGCTCCACTTGTGCTACCTTGCTAGGTAGTACCTCCTTGCTGCTGGTTGCTTTGAGAGCAATGGGCTACGGTTCGTGTAGAGGAAGCGGTCCGTTTAATGCGTCGTCCACATATCTTGCTTCCTTTACCATCATGCGCCCGCTCACGAATTTTCTGAGAATTTTCTCGGGCGTCATCTTGGTGTACCTAGGGTTCTCACGAATAAGATTTACAAGATGGGGGGTCAATAATAGTAAATAACCTTAGCATGAGTCGGACGACGTCATGATCCGTCCATCTTGTGCTTCTGTAGCTTCGTATTTTGTTGACAAGGGTCTTGAGCCGATTGTACGTTTGAGTTGGCTCTTCTCCCCTTATCATGGCTCTTCTCCCCAGCTCGCCTTCCACCAGTTCCATTTTGGTAATCATGGTGGCATCATTACCCTCGTGAGAGATCTTGAGTGTATCCCATATTTGCTTGGCATTGTCCAAGCCGCTGACTTTGTTATATTCATCCCTGCATAGAGATGCTAGCAAAACAGTAGTGGCTTGGGCATTTTTATGTATTTTCTCATTGTTAAATACAGGATTATCAGTACTATCGAAATGCATTCCATTTTCAACAATTTCCCAAATGCTGGGATGGAGGGAAAATAGGTGACTACGCATTTTATGACTCCAAAATGAATAGTCCTCTCCATCAAAGTGTGGGGGTTTTCTGAGTGGAATAGAAAGTAAATGGGCATTCGAATTATAAGGGATGCGATAATAATCAAAAGAATAGTTTTGATTAACCGTCTTCTTTTTCGACGAAGAATCTTCGTCGTCGTCATCCCTTGGTGAAGAGGAGGCGTCACTGTCGTAGAGATGATCTTCTTGATGTGCCTCTTCTTCTTCCTGTCCTTCTTCTTGTGACTTGAGCCTAAGTCAGTGGGCTTGTCATCTCTTGGCTCGTTGAAGAGGGACTCCTTCTCCTTGTCGTTAATCACCATCCCCTTACCCTTAGGATCCATCTCTTCAGACGGTTAGTCCCTAAATGAAGAGTACGACTCTAATACCAATTGAGAGCACCTAGAGGGGGTGAATAGGTGATCCTGTACAATCAAATACTAAATAGTCCAAACTTGGTTACGAAATGTTAGTTAGATCAAAATCAAGATGCTATAGCGAGAACTCTTCATTTGATTGTTCCTTTAGAATGAGTATTAAACTTAGGAACAAAAGCACAAGTGATTAAGTGAGAACTCAAGAAGAAAAACCAATCACAATAAAAGATGACACAAGAGACACGGTGATTTTATCCCGTGGTTTGGCCAATGCCTACTCCATGTTGTGGTGACCTCCTTCGGTCAAGGATTGCACTCAATCCCTCTCAAGTGATCCAACGATCAAACTTGAGTACCATGGTTTTCATCCTTAGTGATGTTTCCCGTTTGTGAGGAATCTCCACAAGTTGGAGCCTCTCACCCATAAATGTTGATCACAAGAAAAGCACAAGAGTAAGGAATGGAAAAAAACACACACAAGACTAGAATCGCAGCAACAATACACACAGAAGTCAAGAAGAGAGCGCACAAGAACAACGCCACAAGTTCACAGCACACTTAGTGCTCAAATCTCAGTCACGATGATCCAAATGTGTATTTGCGGAGTCTAATCGTCTTAGGATGTTTGGTGAATGCTTGGTGTAGTGCTCCATGCGCCTAGGGGTCCCTTTTATAGCCCAAGGCAGATAGAAGCTGTTGGAATTCCATTTGGAAGACAATTCTTGCCTTGTGTCGGGTGGCGCAACGGACAGTCTGGTGCACCACCGGACATGAACAGTCCTTGTCCAGTGCCCAATCTCCTTCCTTTTCTAGCGAAGCCGACCGTTGAGCCGTCGGTCCCCTTGGCGCATGGGACCGGTGCGACCAAGTTACCGTTGGCCCAGGCCACGCGTCGCCCGCTGATTGCGCAGTCGACCGTTGGTGCAGGCGTCGTTGACTCCGGACAGTCTGGTGAATTATATCCACAGCGCCCTCGACGAATTCCCGAGAGCTACGAGTTCGTCGCCGAGCCAGCCTGGTCACCGGACAGTCCGGTGCACCTCAGGCCGGTTCAAGTTTGGCTGCACTTAGCCAACTTTCTCCAATCCAATCTTAGTTGATTAACCAAAGTTCCTAGCACTTAGAGAAATATGTTAGTACACAAAAACAATTTACTAAGGCCAGAGTCATATCTTGATTCTTTGATTTGCATCTCTTCCACACTTAGTACATTTGAACCAAAGTAATTTGTGCTGGGCATCTAATCACCAAAACATTTATAGAAATGGTCCAAGGGCATATTTTCCTTTCACATTTCAAGACCTACAACTTTTATTTTGGTGGTTTTTCCATCCGATGTAGTTTGAAAATTTCAAATTTTAAAATTCAAACATAGTTTTGCATGACAAGATGATTTCAAACCAAAACACTGTCAACTACAAAGTTTCATATCTTTTAAAGACTTACAACTTTCATGTTGGTAGTTTTTACATTTGAGGTCGTTTTCAAAATTTAAATTTTTTTAAATTCAGACATAGTTTTCGTTGACAAGATGACTTCAAACGAAAAAGTTGCCAACAATAAAATTCTATACCTTCTCGAGATCTACAAAGTTTATTTTATTTGTTTGGTCATTTGTTCATCCCACATGATGGCTTTAACATTATTCACAAATCTTGTACATCCCTCTTATAGTTTTATAGACTACGAGAGAGATATATGTTTTATGAACAAATTTACTTTTTTGGATACCTAGCAAAAAGTTTCTTTATCGAGTGTTTTTAACACTAGGCAAAGACAATTTAAAAATCACATTTTAAAGTAGTTAATTAATTCAAATGAAAATGTTTTCAACTATAAATTTGTATAACTCGTCAAAATCTTGTAGTTTCAAAAATAAAACACTCGGCAAAGAGTTTCTTGCCGAATGTCTTTTACCGAGGGTGATTTTTTGCTTGGCACTCGGCAAAGAGCTTCTTTGCCGAGTGTCAAAAAAAACACTCGACAAATTATTTGGCATTCGGCAAAGAGCCGAATTCGGGTAGTGATAATAGTCGCCTATAGAGATAGATTTATAGAGACGGCTGGGGTTAGAGCTACCTCTATAACTTATCTTTAAAGACGGTTTATCTTATGGGGCGTAATAGATCGTCTTTGTGTTCTGAAAATCATTTTAAAAAGAAAAATAAACTCAATTTTATTATGATGTAATAAGAATCTTCGTTGCCTAAAAAGCCTAGATATTTAGCTGGCCTTTCCGAAAGAAATCCATATATGTGACAAGACACGCACACGATGTATCTCAAAAATCGAGTTGTTAGCTTGAGTTTAAAGCCAACTATTTAGACTGTTGTAGCTGTAATCTATTAAGACAAAACACTATAAAAAAATAGTAGAAGTTGGTATAAACTAAAATCAAGCGAAGCGAAGGTGTCCACGTACTCGTTTTTCCTTTACCACTTTATTGAAGGTTGAGCACAAAAGAACAATGTTCCCAAAGAACAAAATAACATAATTACTTAAAGTACAGTTCCCATCCATTCCTAGCTACTTAAACCCTAGTTCAAGAAAAGCATCTTTCGTCTGCATGCCACCTTTATTAACCCCTTCTACTTACATGCATGTAATTTTTCGGTCGACCTCCAAGTAATTATTCATACAGCAGCGGTAGCCTTGGCAGACCAGACCAGACACCAGAGCGGCAAAAATAGCTAGTAGCAGCTAGCAGCCATGTTAATAATTTTTGTTTCACCATGCACACTACCGCTTAATTAAGTGTTGCTGGTTAATTCATTAATTGGCACTTGGCAGCACGGATGGACGATGGATGTGAATGAGGATGCATGCATGGTCAGACGCGTCAGGCGGTGCTCCTCTCGAGCATCTCGCAGAAGCGCTTGAAGGAGTCGAGCTTCTGCAGCTTGAGCTGGCGGTGGATGCGGCGGATGAAGACGTCGGCGACGTGGTCGATCTCGTCCTCGAGGCTGAACTCGGCGGCGTTGCCGTCGCCGGCCTCCCGCGCCCTGGCGTCGCGCATGACGTCGATGACCGAGCCCGGCGCGTTGACCAGCTCGTCGTCCTCGTCGGCGAACAGCGAGTGGGTGAGGTAGTCGTCGCTGTCCTCCTCCTCCTCCTGCGGCGGCGGCTCCACCTCGTGGGCGCCCAGCTCCGCGGAGAAGCTGTAGCTGGGGGGCTTGTAGAGCACGATGGCCTTATTCGTGCCGCCGCCGCCGTCTTCGTCGCTGCTGTCGCGCTGCTGCTGGCCGGCGCCGTTGTCTGCTGCTTCCTGCTGCTGCCCCATGATGGCGTGGATCTTGTGGTTGATGGCGGTGACGAGCAGCTTCTTGTTGCGGAGGATGCCGAAGATGAGGAGGCGCGTCTTGAGGGCGCTGGTCTTGACGCGCACCGCCGTGGACTTGGCCTTGACTACCGCCACGATGGTCGACACCATCTGCTTCAGGAACCTCGACGCCTTGCCCTTCATCTTAGTTGTTACACACTTGCCTCGCTAGCTTGCAGCTGCAGTATGTAGCGGCTGTAGCGTGGAGAGATTCTTGTGGATGGTGGTGTCAGTGTGTGTGTATGTGACGGACAGTACTGGCCGGCTAGCGACGATTTGAGTGTGTTGTTGGATGGTTGGACATGGAGTTTGGCCTGTGGGACGCCGTGGGTATATATAGAGGTCGGCCGGGCACGGGAGCAGGGTCGAGGAGGATATCTGGAGCCAGGAGGAGTTCAGCACTCAGCAAGTGGTGGGCTTTGTGTGTTGCATGCATGTGCTGCTAGAAGCTTCAGGGTTACTCTGGAACCAAAAGCAACCGGTTTAACACCGCACGACACGGGGTGGATATCCCCCCGGGTTAAGGAATGGGCGCGAGAACGGAGGAAAATATGATGCCGGGCGCGCCAAAGGTTAGCGAGAAAGCGAAAGCAGCCGTAACAACAGGTGATCAAAGGCGGTGGGCATGCACGCATGCATGCATGCATGCAAATTAAGCTGGCTAGTACGGAGATGCATGCAAAAGTTGATGGATGCAAAAGGAGCTTGGGGGATGGGGGGTGTGGCATCATGCATGCATGGTCCAGCTACGCTGTACCCAAACGCCCAGCCATAGGAGGGTCGCCGTTAGGGGAAAAAAATTTGGTGGTGCTGCAAACTAGAGTGTTTACAGCCCCTCACAAAAAATTTGGCGGAGCAAGCGAGGTTTGTCACGTTGCTACGACTTTACATGCACGATGGCATGCTGTCAATTTCTTCTACGCGCACAAATAGAAGAAGAAGAAAAAAAAAACATGTGCACGAACACGTACGAAACATGAAACCCGCCCGCAGGCGCATAGCTTTGTTGCTAATTAGCCAGATTTCGGCGATATAAAATAATACTATACCTCAGCTGAAGCAGTGAGCTCTGGAAATTAACATAATCGGTCATATAAAAGCTGAGATATTCGTTATGGATCTATTAATTATCGCCGGTTTTTTTTAATAAACTCGGCAGTGACTAGCTGTTGTGACGCAGTGGATGAAGCAGTCTCTTTACCTGTACGTTATGTTCTGATGGAGGCCGGCTAGAACCGAATCGCTCACGCACACTACCGCCGCCGGTTACTCTTTTCACTTGCCAGGCTGCAGGCTTTTTATTTTGATCTGGCGGTTAACAAAATAAAGGTAGCACGCCGCAGAGGTAGTAGTGGTCTGCACATCCTGCCCAACGATTAGTGCCAGTGCCACGCTGTCAGCCACTGGCTGCCTGCGCACTGCACTGCACTGCACTGCACGCACAGGGAATGCCTTCGCCGCTAAGGCTTCTGTGCCTGTGCGACGCGCTCCTCAGAAGGCCGCGCGCAGCGCAGCCGCCGGCCTCCGTGCTGTGCTGGTCACGCACGCAGCGGCGCACGGCTTTTCACACTGCGCTGCGGCAAATGGCATCCAGTGCCGTTGGCCATTTGGGAGCATCCCACCCAGCACAGCAGGAAAAAGACCGCACTATTATTATTATTATTATTATTATTATTATTATTATTATTATTATTATTATTATTATTATTATTATTATTATTATTATTATTATTATTATTATTATTATTATTATTATTATTATTATTATTATTATTATTATTATTATTATTATTATTGTTATTATTGTTATTATTGTTATTATTGTTATTATTGTTATTATTGTTATTATTGTTATTATTGTTATTATTATTATTATTATTATTATTATTATTATTATTATTATTATTATTATTATTATTATTATTATTTCATGTAGGGAGAAGTACATACTATGCAACATCTAGGTTTAAGACTGGAGTTACTACAAAGCGGGTGACATCGAAATAGATTTAATTAGAGATGATGGATCCATATGTCTAAATATCCAATATTTATATTCACTCCAGCGTTAATATAATATTTGTATCCATATCTAATTTTAGCATGCATGCTAATGAATATATTTGAATTCGGTTTTTTTATGATTCTTTTATGTTGAATTTCACATTGGTATTAAAAAAAAAAGAAATATGTGTTATAGTTATCGAAGATTGTTGGATAGTGAATGTACGGGTTTGTCACGAGATTGGTAATTACTCCAAAGGTTAGGGCATGAGAGGCACGTTAATTATATAGGTTCTAGCTCTAAATGCGATGTAATACCATGTATCTTGGATGTGGTGGATCTGTTACATCATCTTCTAATTATTATGGATTCTCCCATGCCTTAATTTATATTCTAAGGAGGGACTGTGATTACATGGTACGTACCGAATCGGGTACCAAGTTTATGACGGAACCGAGTCGGTTACCGAGTTGTATATGAATCTAATTCTATGTTTACAAGTTTATCACTTATTTTGTTGAGACCTTTATCATATCTAGGCTTTTAGAATCCTCCTAGCTATGGGCTCCCTCTCCGTCTATTGTCGAGTCCTTGGGCTAGTTACCGAACCCATCTGCCAAATTCAAGAGGGAAGATGCCGGTTGCCGGTAGTGGGAGGGCAGAAGGGTCGAACGGCGCATGTTGCAATAGCCGATGCGTCCACCACCAGCGAATGCAAGAAGGCGCAGGGACGATACGGATCACGGAGCTGGGTCGGCGGCGAAAAATAAATCTGCGGGTACAGGTTCCGACGGCCAGAGCTGAATGTTGGAGAAGATGAAAACCGAGGGGCAACTTATAAGTAAAAAAAAAAAAAAGAAAGGGGGTTCGGCGTGGGCTTGCATTTGGACCAAAGTGGCTGAGCAGCATGCCAAGCGATTCGTTGATTTTGTTTTTTAATTTGATGCATGCGTGAGCGTGAGTGCGTGAGTTTGGTTTTTCTTTTCTTTTTTAAGAAAAACTCAATATATAATAGATATAAATATTCTAAAAAATATAATCATTTAATAAAATAATATTTATATAAATGAAATACCAAATTTTCGTTTTTAGACGAAAGTCTATCATAAATAGAGAATAAAAAATTCTTTGCAATTCATTAACAAAAAAAAATCATGCGTCAATAATCAATGCATCAAACATTTGGTAGATTTTAATTATTCACAAAATTTATTAAACCCAGTGTTGGGGGACTGCTTCATCGCCGAAGGTTCTTTTAAGAAGAAATACCTTCGAAAGATCAGCACATAAGCAAGTACAAGCGCGAAGGTACATGCCGCAACTACCCTCTAGGGAGCTTCGACATTGCGACATATAGGGCTGGATGAAATGCTCGTGGCTCGCTGGCTCGCTCGATTTATGGTCAAATCCCAGATCAGCTCGGCCGGATCGGCTCGTTTAAATTTTTTCACGAGCTGAGCTGACATCCTAGCTCGGTTCGTTAACGAGCCAGCTCGTGAGCTAAACGAGCTACCATATTCCAGCAAAACGAAACTATATGTATATCATTTACATAATAATTGATTAACATGTTATATATATGTGAGGTGTCTATGGCCTATGAATTAAACTAATGATTAATGAACTATGTCTATATGTTAATTTAGTCTATGCAAATATAATTATGGGTTAAACTGATGAATATGTATGTGAATTGTGAATTAATGAGTGATGAATTATGCTAATTTGGTGTTATATTGACGTGGTTTGTGAAACTATGAGTATAATTACTATTTTCTATTGTTAAATTAGTTTGAAATTAACTAAAAAATAATTATTATGTATATTTTATTTTTTTGCTCCGGCTCGCGAGCTAAACGAGCCAGCTCGAGCTCGTAAACGAGCCGAGCTGACTCTGTGGCTCGTTACCTTAACGAGCCGAGCCCAGCTGGCTCGTTATCCACCCCTAGTGACATACCTTGAGACGAAGGGCTGTACCAACTTAAAGAGGAAAAGACCAATCGGTCTATAATAATTTGTGTCATGATTGTAACTAGTTATCGAGGACATAAATGTAATTTTGACCGGGCTGTGTCCCGTGCTGTAACACCCGGCTTTAAGGGACAAAGCCAGGTGCATCTCATACATGCGCCAAGAAGACAACATATATAATAATAGAGTGTATAGAGATAAATGTCACAATAATCAGAGTAATTATTACATAGCGGAAGACTTACAAAAATAAAAGATAAATATAACACGAACTAAGGACCGTCGGCGCCAATGTCAACTGAGAAACGCCACCTAGATCAGATCAAACTCCTCGCCTTGTGGCTCCTCCTGAACCACCTGTTCTTCTCCTGTGGGGGGGTGTGAGACAGCAAGGGTGAGCTCACACATGTTCATCGCTCAACAAGTTGTGGGGAATAATGTGACATGAACTCGCCAAAGGTGGGAGATCACGAAGTGTAAGGCTGATCAATGATAGGGGTTAAAGCTGAGCATTGCTTTTAAATAGTTGGTCAAACTTTTATTAGCAGTTACTAAGTGTAAGTGAATACCAAACCTTAATAAATAATAATAGAACAAAATTAATAACAAATCCCATGCAAATGACAAATTGAGTTTAGGTTCCATAATTTAATCATCGGAGAGTCCTGAGCCGCTCATGACCGTGAGCTCGGCTAGTATACCAGTTTTACACTCTGCAGAGGTTGTACCCTTTACCCACAAGTCGTGTTTCCCATGTCGCCAGGGTTAGCTAGGCCCTTAGACACTACCAAGGTGAATGGCTAGGGATCCACTACGAGGCCTTTACAAAGTTCCACTAGCTTCCGAAAACCCGCTACAGTTTATAGGAAGTTCCAATGTAGGGTTCCTGGCTGACCGCCATCGCAGCAAAATCAACCAGGGACCTCCCTACACTGACCACTCCCCTACTGCCCTTGCCCCTTTCGGATAAGGTAGTCTTCCACTAGCTTTCCTAATTAGTCAGCCAAGGGGTCCCATTCCTCCCTTGTGGTGGCACGTGGTTCTCAAGTTAAGCTCCATGTTCCAATTAACAATAACATAATGATCTTGACATGAACATAAATAGAATAACAAAATAACTGGAACATGGATATAATGAAATATTAACCCAAAAACCACGTAAAGCAATAGCATCAACTACCCAAGTGATTCAGAGGTAAACAAGGTAATGAGATAAACAATCTAGGGTGACCTATCGGGTCCCATCAAAGTTAAACCTATGCATGGTAAATGATTATAAAGAACATTATTGGGTAACAAAAGTGAATCAAGGGCACAACTTGCCTGGCACTTGAGATTCCAGGTACCAACTTGCTTTTCAGATGACACGTGTCCTCGCGCTAGTCGTAGCAATACAAACAAACATGATATAGACAAAATTAACATCACACCAAACACAAGAACAAACTGAATAATAATGATCTACACGTTGCTACGAGACTAACGCAACTTGAGCGAATCATTTCAGAGTTAAAACGAATTAGTTATGATTTTCCTAAGGTTCTATGTATTTGATCTAGGATTAATTAGGAAATAAATTTTAAAAGTGGCTTTCATGTCAAATAAGTGACGCTATTTGATAAAGAACATTATTATAAAATTATAGGAACTGGAATGGATTAATTTGAACTTACTATAAATTTTCTAGGAATTAATCAAGTTTCTGCAATAAATTTTATACTAGAATTCATTTTATAAATGATTTCTCGGTTTTATTAACTTTCTGGACAGCACACCAAAAACTGAGAAGTGTAGGGGCTTCCGCGTAAGAAATCCGAGACTCAGTGCACACCAACTGTGGACCGCGGGTTAGTTACTGAAAAAGTAAGGGTCTCTTTAGCTAATATACCACACGAAGGGGTATCACGTATTCCCAGCCATCGGATTAAATCCAACGGTCCCGATTAAACCCATCCGTCCAATGAACCGGTACACCACGCTGGTCGCTCGATTCCAGATCGACGGCCAGATCTTAATTCCCTAACATTAAATCTTGCCCGCCCATTCTTTGATCAACGGCCCAGGTTCACCCAGCGAATCGGTACGCGAACCATTTAATCATGGCCATCCAGGCCAGATCAACGGTCGCCGTTCATCTTCCCCCGCCAACCAAGCAGGGGCGCCTCCGCCATGACCGCGCGGTGGAGGAGATCGACGGTGACCCAATCGATCTCCCCCGAGCACCACCATCAAATTAAATGGAGCTACACGAAGCTATGAACACGGCGAATCAGTGGCAACAGGTCTTACCGAGAATGATGGTGAGGAGACATCGGTCCACGTGCTCAGCAGATCCGCGGTGATGTTCCCACGCCGACGAGGAATTTCACCGACCACCGCTACTCCTTCCGCCAAAATCCTCCACAGTCGTGACCCACGTAGCCAGGAGAGTCGCCCAGACCACACGCAGACCCCGGAATGGCGGTGTAGGCACGCGGCAACGACGGCGGCTTCAGTGGCGATAGGACTCGGGTGTGCACGGCTACGGCTGAGGTTGCGTGAGGGTAGCTGGGAGGGGGCACAGGACCCACGTTTATACTTAAGCCGGCCCCAAACTCCGCCCAGCGCAGACCCCGCCCACCATGCCGAGCATTGCGGAGGTGATTGACCCGGCCATGGCGTGAGTCACAATCTGGGCGAGAGGCGGCCTAATCCGGTTGAGTTTTGCAGGGCGTAGAGTCCGCGGGTGAGGTCGTTTACGGATCTCGCGGTGGTGGCCCGATTTTTGCGCCCGGTTGGAGGAATCGCAGGCAGCAAATCGAGCGAATCGCGGTGCTTTTTGTTTGAGCCTTGGCGGAGATGAAGGTGCTGACATTGATGGCCCACACGGCAGAGGCACTGGTACACGCGACCACCAGCCGAGCTGAGCCGCCCCAGTGCACGAGAGCATGGCTGGCGCGTGGGCCCGCCCTGTCGGCGAGAGCAGGCGCGACAGCGAAAAAAAAGAAGGAGGTGGGCCGCACGCCAGTGAGGGGAAATAGAAGATGGGCCAAATTGTGGTAGAGCCAGCCCAATTAGGTTAGATCCCTTTCTTTTTTTTTCTTTTCTTCTATTTTCTGTTTTTATTTATTCATAATTAATTTGAATCCAAATTTGAATTTGAATATGAGTTTCAGCTTTGGGTTAATTATACAAATTCAAAATCTAGTGTTGGAATAATATATTTTTAATTACTTATTTTATCCACACAATACTTATTTTCTTCTCTCTTCTAAATTCTAGAATTTCTTTTAGATCTTAAATTCCCATTTGGGTATTAATATATTTCTTTTTCACATTATTCTATGTTGTCACAAAATGCACACAAAAATAAAATACCAGCATGATGCATGTATTATTTGAGTGTCTTTTGTTAACTATTTATTTGTTTAAATGTGATTTTCACATGAAATGAGAAACATAGATAACTCATATATGTATACGGAGTACAATTTCTCTGCTTAGACTCTATTTACAAAATAGGTGTTACAAATCCTACCCCCCTTAAAAATAATCTCGTCCTCGAGATTTAAGAAGGTCTAGGGAAAAGATGGGGAAAATCTATGCGAAGCTCTTCTTCTATTATCAGCATAGCTCTTTTGCCTGGTTTGAGCTACCCTCAAATGCTCTCAAATCGTACAGACTTGTTCTTCCGCCTCTTGAATAAGTTTAGGTCCAAAGAACTGTCTTCCTCCAGTCTGATCCAATGTAGAGGAATCCTGTATTTCTTCCCATATAACGCTTCAAAAGGTGACATCTTCAGACTGGCCTGATAACTATTATTATGTGAGAACTCAGCATAAGGTAGACTCTTGTCCCAACTACTACCATGCTGAAGGGTACAATTTCTCAACATGTCCTCCAATACTTGATTAGTCCTTTCAGTCTATCCATCAGTCTGACGATGGTAGGCCGAACTAAAATTCAACTTCGTATCCATATTCTCATGAATACTTTTCCAAAATCTGGGGGTAAACTGTGATCCTCTATCCAAAATGATCTTCTTCGGTACACCGTGTAGAGACACAATCCGAGCCATATATCACTCTACCAATTGAGATCCCTCGTAAGTAGTCTTGTCAAGAATGAAGTGAGCCACTTTGGTCAGTCTATCCACAATAACCCATATAGAATCATATCCTTTCGAGGTGCGAGGCAATCCAGTAATGAAGTCCATACCAATCTTTTTCCACTTCCACTCGGGTAACTTCAGTGGATGCAATAATCCAGCTGGCCTTTGGTGTTTTGCCTTAACTCTTTGACACACATTGCACATAGCCACATGTGCAGCTACATCTCTTTTCAATCCATACCACCAATATTTCAGTTTCAAATCCTGATACATCTTGGTACTACCAGGATGAATAGAATAATCCGAGTCATGGGCCTCCTCTAAAATAGTCTCACGAAGGCTTTCAATATCAGGAACACATATCCGATCCTTGAACCATATGGTGCCTTGCTCATCTTTCGTGAAATCCGGACCTCGTCCTTCAGTAATCAGATCCTTAATCTCTTGTATTTTAGCATCACCAATTTGTCCTTTGCGGATCTCTTGCTCCAAAGTAGGTTCCATATCAACAGTAACTCCTTCAGTGTGAGCGACTATAATAGGTTAAGTCTCCTGAAATCCTCAACAATCTCATCGGGTAGCTGGGCAACAACAGCTGAATGAACATGCTCCTTTCGACTCAAGGCATCTGCAACCAAATTTGCCTTGCCCGGGTGATAGTGAATCTCCAAATCATAATCCTTAATAAGCTCCAACCAACGGCGTTGCCTAAGGTTGAGATCCTTCTGAGTGAATATATACTTCAAACTCTTATGATCCGTGTACACTTGACACTTAGTTCCCATGATATAATGTCTCCAAATCTTAAGCGCATGCACAACGGCTGCCAATTCCAAGTCATGAGTGGGGTAGTTGAATTCATGTTTCCGTAAGTGACGAGAAGCATAAGCAATCACATGTCCTTCCTGCATGAGCACACATCCCAAGCCTTGGCCACATGCATCACAATAAATATCGAATCCTTTCTGCAGATCTGGCATAACCAATACTGGCGGTGACATCAATCTCTTCTTTAATTGATCAAAGCTATCTTGGCACTTCTCATCCCACTTGAACTCTCTTCCTTCTCTAGAAGTGAGGTGATAGACTTAGCAATCTTAGAAAATCCTTTAATAAATCTCCGATAATATCCTGCAAGTCCCAAGAAACTTCGGACCTCAGTAACTATAGTGGGTATGCTTCACACCACTATCTCCTTGACTTTAGCAGAATCCACTGATATTCCTCCATGATATATCCAAGGAATGACACCTCGTCAATCCAGAACTCGCATTTACTGTACTTGGCGTAGAGTTGACTATCTCGTCGCTTTTGTAGCACCAATCTCAGATATTTCTTGTGATCACTATCACTCTTAGAATAAATAAGAGTATCGTCGATGAAAACCACGACGAATCTGTCCAAATCATGAACACCTTATTCCTCAGATCCATAAAATAGGCTGGTGCATTAGTTAGTTCAAATGACATAACAGTGAACTCATATAAACCATATCGGTCGAGAAATCCGTCTTGGAAATATCCGATGGCCTAATCTTCATTTGATGGTAACCCGATCAGAGATCGATCTTCGAGAATACCTTTGCACCTCTCATCCGATTAAATAAATCCTCAACGCGGGGTAATGGATACTTGTTCTTCATAGTGACATCATTAAGGGTCCTATAATCCACGCACATCCTTTGTGATCCATCTTTCTTCTGTACAAATAGAACCGGTGCTCTCCAAGGTGAGGAACTCGGACGAATGTATCCAGCCTCTTGTGACTCTGTTAATTGCTTCTTAAGTTCCTTTAACTCCTCTACGGACATCCTATATGGCCGTTTAGAAATAGGGGCGGTTCCAGGTAAGAGATCAATAACAAACTCAACTTCTCTATCAGGTGGCATCCCTGGTAACTCCTCTGGAAAGACATCTGGAAAATCTCTAACCACCCGGATGTTGTCACCAACAAACTCCTCATCTACTAAAAATGCCGCTAGTCTGATGGTGGTAGTTACTGCAACTTCAACTTCAAATCTTTGTCCTTTGGAACTGTTGAGTTCTATGGTTCCCTTAGCACAGTGTATATACTGCCTTTGCCTTTCTTAACCATGACATACCAAGGATCAAATCTATACTGCTCTCTTCTAACAGTATAGGGGTAGCACATCTGGGTTAGGAATATAGGGTAAGAAAGGAAGAATTGTAGACAAGGCGAGTAATTACGAGAAATGTTACTGCGGGGGATTTATTAGCTAAGTAGATTAGCGTGTTATCCACTAAAGCTAATACATTACCTTATGGTGGTACATGCTAAGATGCCCAACTATAATGTTGCAATCAATCAAAGAAGCAAATCAAGCATTTATCATCAGAACAATCAACCAACATTTTTTTAATAGAGAAAATAATTTTCATTTTTTTGTCTTAGGTTCCCTATCTCTTAAAAAGATCATAATGGTAGGATTCCAAGGTGTGAAATCCATCTTGTCTTAGTGTAGAAAGGATAAGATTAATCAGAGTAGAAAAGCAGAAGGTGAGACAAGACCAAGATGAGACGAGTATAGAATGAATCAGAATAAGGTAAGTAGGTAAGGGTTTTGTCCATTTCTATCTAGGTTTCGTCCTACAGTCAACATTTCCTTTGATACCACTTCTGTAACACCCGGCTTTAAGGGACAAAGCCAGGTGCATCTCATACATGCGCCAAGAAGACAACATATATAATAACAGAGTGTATAGAGATAAATGTCACAATAATCAGAGTAATTATTACATAGCGGAAGACTTACAAAAATAAAAGATAAATATAACACGAACTAAGGACCGTCGGCGCCAATGTCAACTGAGAAACGCCACCTAGATCAGATCAAACTCCTCGCCTTGTGGCTCCTCCTGAACCACCTGTTCTTCTCCTGTGGGGGGGTGTGAGACAGCAAGGGTGAGCTCACACATGTTCATCGCTCAACAAGTTGTGGGGAATAATGTGACATGAACTCGCCAAAGGTGGGAGATCACGAAGTGTAAGGCTGATCAATGATAGGGGTTAAAGCTGAGCATTGCTTTTAAATAGTTGGTCAAACTTTTATTAGCAGTTACTAAGTGTAAGTGAATACCAAACCTTAATAAATAATAATAGAACAAAATTAATAACAAATCCCATGCAAATGACAAATTGAGTTTAGGTTCCATAATTTAATCATCGGAGAGTCCTGAGCCGCTCATGACCGTGAGCTCGGCTAGTATACCAGTTTTACACTCTGCAGAGGTTGTACCCTTTACCCACAAGTCGTGTTTCCCATGTCGCCAGGGTTAGCTAGGCCCTTAGACACTACCAAGGTGAATGGCTAGGGATCCACTACGAGGCCTTTACAAAGTTCCACTAGCTTCCGAAAACCCGCTACAGTTTATAGGAAGTTCCAATGCAGGGTTCCTGGCTGACCGCCATCGCAGCAAAATCAACCAGGGACCTCCCTACACTGACCACTCCCCTACTGCCCTTGCCCCTTTCGGATAAGGTAGTCTTCCACTAGCTTTCCTAATTAGTCAGCCAAGGGATCCCATTCCTCCCTTGTGGTGGCACGTGGTTCTCAAGTTAAGCTCCATGTTCCAATTAACAATAACATAATGATCTTGACATGAACATAAATAGAATAACAAAATAACTGGAACATGGATATAATGAAATATTAACCCAAAAACCACGTAAAGCAATAGCATCAACTACCCAAGTGATTCAGGGGTAAACAAGGTAATGAGATAAACAATCTAGGGTGACCTATCGGGTCCCATCAAAGTTAAACCTATGCATGGTAAATGATTATAAAGAACATTATTGGGTAACAAAAGTGAATCAAGGGCACAACTTGCCTGGCACTTGAGATTCCAGGTACCAACTTGCTTTTCAGATGACACGTGTCCTCGCGCTAGTCGTAGCAATACAAACAAACATGATATAGACAAAATTAACATCACACCAAACACAAGAACAAACTGAATAATAATGATCTACACGTTGCTACGAGACTAACGCAACTTGAGCGAATCATTTCGGAGTTAAAACGAATTAGTTATGATTTTCCTAAGGTTCTATGTATTTGATCTAGGATTAATTAGGAAATAAATTTTAAAAGTGGCTTTCATGTCAAATAAGTGGCGCTATTTGATAAAGAACATTATTATAAAATTATAGGAACTGGAATGGATTAATTTGGACTTACTATAAATTTTCTAGGAATTAATCAAGTTTCTGCAATAAATTTTATACTAGAATTCATTTTATAAATGATTTCTCGGTTTTATTAACTTTCTGGACAGCACACCAAAAACTGAGAAGTGTAGGGGCTTCCGTGTAAGAAATCCGAGACTCAGTGCACACCAACTGTGGACCGCGGGTTAGTTACTGAAAAAGTAAGGGTCTCTTTAGCTAATATACCACGCGAAGGGGTATCACGTATTCCCAGCCATCGGATTAAATCCAACGGTCCCGATTAAACCCATCCGTCCAATGAACCGGTACACCACGCTGGTCGCTCGATTCCAGATCGACGGCCAGATCTTAATTCCCTAACATTAAATCTTGCCCGCCCATTCTTTGATCAACGGCCCAGGTTCACCCAGCGAATCGGTACGCGAACCATTTAATCATGGCCATCCAGGCCAGATCAACAGTCGCCGTTCATCTTCCCCCGCCAACCAAGCAGGGGCGCCTCCGCCATGACCGCGCGGTGGAGGAGATCGACGGTGACCCAATCGGTCTCCCCTGAGCACCACCATCAAATTAAATGGAGCTACACGAAGCTATGAACACGGCGAATCAGTGGCAACAGGTCTTACCGAGAATGATGGTGAGGAGACATCGGTCCACGTGCTCAGCAGATCCGCGGTGATGTTCCTACGCCGACGAGGAATTTCACCGACCACCGCTACTCCTTCCGCCAAAATCCTCCACAGTCGTGACCCACGTAGCCAGGAGAGTCGCCCAGACCACACGCAGACCCCGGAATGGCGGTGTAGGCACGCGGCAACGACGGCGGCTTCAGTGGCGATAGGACTCGGGTGCGCACGGCTATGGCTGAGGTTGCGTGAGGGTAGCTGGGAGGGGGCACAGGACCCACGTTTATACTTAAGCCGGCCCCAAACTCCGCCCAGCGCAGACCCCGCCCACCATGCCGAGCATTGCGGAGGTGATTGACCCGGCCATGGCGTGAGTCACAATCTGGGCGAGAGGCGGCCTAATCCGGTTGAGTTTTGCAGGGCGTAGAGTCCGCGGGTGAGGTCGTTTACGGATCTCGCGGTGGTGGCCCGATTTTTGCGCCCGGTTGGAGGAATCGCAGGCAGCAAATCGAGCGAATCGTGGTGCTTTTTGTTTGAGCCTTGGCGGAGATGAAGGTGCTGACATTGATGGCCCACACGGCAGAGGCACTGGTACACGCGACCACCAGCCGAGCTGAGCCGCCCCAGTGCACGAGAGCGTGGCTGGCGCGTGGGCCCGCCCTGTCGGCGAGAGCAGGCGCGACAGCGAAAAAAAAGAAGGAGGTGGGACGCGCGCCAGTGAGGGGAAATAGAAGATGGGCCAAATTGTGGTAGAGCCAGCCCAATTAGGTTAGATCCCTTTCTTTTTTTTTCTTTTCTTCTATTTTCTGTTTTTATTTATTCATAATTAATTTGAATCCAAATTTGAATTTGAATATGAGTTTCAGCTTTGGGTTAATTATACAAATTCAAAATCTAGTGTTGGAATAATATATTTTTAATTACTTATTTTATCCACACAATACTTATTTTCTTCTCTCTTCTAAATTCTAGAATTTCTTTTAGATCTTAAATTCCCATTTGGGTATTAATATATTTCTTTTTCACATTATTCTATGTTGTCACAAAATGCACACAAAAATAAAATACCAGCATGATGCATGTATTATTTGAGTGTCTTTTGTTAACTATTTATTTGTTTAAATGTGATTTTCACATGAAATGAGAAACATAGATAACTCATATATGTATACGGAGTACAATTTCTCTGCTTAGACTCTATTTACAAAATAGGTGTTACACGTGCCTATAAATAGGTGAACAGTACCCCCGTACTGTTCACGCTGGCTGGTATTCACTCGTGCATCACGCTTGGACTTTTGCCTTCTGTCAAGCCGAAGGTACAAATGTAATTCAATATTGTTCTTATTTATCCATGATGATATAATAAAGTTATATTAATGATATCATATGATTATTCATGTTATTTCTCATGTTTCATATGCTTCTTCTTTCATTAACACATACTGCAATGATGAAGGTACGTCCTTCATGACCTTCGTCCGAAGATCGTTATATCCTAAGGGAAATAATGCTTCGAAGGACGAAGGGCATTAATCGTTAACCCCTTTTTTTGTGTTGCCTTGTTCTTAACTCGTAGTATTTGAGAATAAGTCCCCAACATTGGCGCCACCTCCGGTGAACTCACTTCCACTCTTGAGCTGATGGCTTCGTTAAACAACCAAGTCATAGCACCTTCGGCTACGAAGCTGGTGCTCTCGATAACAGGCGGCTCAAGTTCAGAGCCGGCTAACAAGAAGTAGAAGAAGGAAGCACAGAGAAGGGTGCATCAAGTTGGGGTGCAGGGACCCTTCATCAAGTCAAAATGGTCCCACATCCCAATCACCTTCTCCTAGGAGGACCTTCAGCTCAAAGATTACCCTCACAATGATGCTATGGTCATATCTTGTGTCATCAAGGGATTGCTGGTCCATAATGTTCTGGTCGATACAAGCAGTGCAGCGGACATCATATTTGCTAAGGCCTTCAGATAGATACAAGAGCTAGAAGACAAGATTCATGATGCTACACACTCCCTTTATGGCTTTGGAGGGAGGCAGATTGTAGCACTCGGCAAAATCATAATGTTAGTGACCTTCGGCTTCATCCACAACACAAGGACTGAACAGGTTGTCTTTGACATTGTTGACATAGAGTACCCCTATAATGCAATCATTGGTCGATGCCTTCGAAGCAATACTTTATCCAGCATATTTATGCATGAAGATACCTTTAGAACAAGGGCCCATTGCTGTCCATGAGAGTCAAGAAGCTGCTAGAAGACTCAAAGGAAACTGGACAGATTCAAAGGCAATTCATAATATATATGAAGCTGAAGCCTGTCAGCAGTATAAATACAAAAGAGAGAAGGCTGCTTCGGTGGATCAGCCGAAGCCTATGCTCCTATGCGAAGACATAGCAGAACAAAGGGTACTGCTGGGGTCTCAGTTGTCTGAAGAGCAAGAGAAGACTTTGCTAAGATTTTTATTCAATAACAAAGATGTCTTTGCTTGGTCAGCAAATGATCTCTGTGGTGTCAACAGAGATGTCATTGAACATTCACTCAATGTGGATCCATATTTCAGGCCAAGAAAACAAAGGCTTCGAAAGATGTTTGAAGACAAAGCTGAAGGTGCTCGGAACGAAGTGAAGAAACTTCTTAGTGCTGGTATCATTAGAGAAGTGAAGTACCCAGAATGGCTAGCCAACACTGTTATGGTGAAGAAGGCCAATGGTAAATGGAGAATGTGCATTGACTTCACAGATCTCAACAAGGCTTGTCCAAGGGATGAGTTCCCATTGCCAAGAATAGACTCTCTAGTAGATGCAGCAGCTTCTTCAGAGCTCATGAGTCTGTTGGATTGTTACTTAGGCTACCATCAAATTTGGATGAAGAAGGAAGACGAGCCGAAGACTAGCTTCATAACCCCCAGTGGCACCTATTGCTATCTTCGGATGCCTGAGGGGCTCAAGAATGTTGGAGGAAGCTTCAGCAGAATGAGAGCCAAGGTCCTTCATTCTCAAATAGGCAGGAATGACCTATGTTGATGATATCATAGTGAAAAGCACGAAGCAAGAAAATCACATTGCTGATTTGCAAGAGACATTTGCTAATTTCAGGCAAGCTAGCCTGAAATTAAATCCAGAAAAGTGTGTTTTTGGGGTGAAGAAGGGCAAGTTCCTTGGCTATTTGGTTTCAAGAAAGGAAATTGAAGCCAACCCGAGCAAGATTGAAGCTATCCTTCGGATGGAGCCACCAAGCACAAAGAAGGGGGCCCAACGGCTAGCAGGAAGACTAGCATAATTGAATAGATTCATATCCAGATCAGCAGAAAGAAATCTGTCATTCTTTGAAATACTGAAGGCAGCGAAGTTTTTCAGTGGGGTCCGGCTCAACAAAAAGCTTTCGAAGAGTTGAAGCAATATTTGATTAATCTAACAACATTAACTCCACCTTCGCCAGGGGCTCCATTACTCTTATATGTTGTAGCTTCGCACTCTGCAGTTAGTGCGGCTCTTGTACAGGAGAAGCTAGATGGCCAAATCAAAAAGCAGGCTCCATTATACTTCGTCTCCGAAGTTTTAAGTTTATCAAAGAAAAATTATACAGAATTGGAGAAGGTGTTGTATGCTGTGTTAATGGCCTCCAGGAAGCTTCGACATTATTTTCAAGCATATCACATAATTGTTCCTTCGTCACAGCCTCTGAAGGACATAATGAGGAAGAGAGAAGCTACTCGAAGGATTAGAAAATGGGCTGTAGAGCTTAATGAGTTTAGCATTGATTATGTCCATAGATCCTCAATTCAGTCCCATGCGTTAGCAGACTTCATTGCTGATTGGACGCCAGGGGCTCAGGAAGAAGAAACAAATAAAGACGCTGAAGCTTGGACAGTGTTCTACGATGGTTCCTGGGGAACCTTTGGCGCAGGAGCGGCTGCTGTCCTAGTAGCACCTTCTAAAGTCAGAACATGTTATGCAACAAGGCTTGATTTTAATTGTACAAATAATATTGCTGAGTACGAAGCACTTCTGTTGGGGCTTCGGAAGTTAAAAGCAATGGGAATAAGAAGGGACATCCTAAAAACTGATTCTCAAGTCATTTCTGGCCATATAGACAAAAGTAGCAAGGCAAGAGACCCGAAGCTTGAAAAATATCTGGATACAGTCCAAAGGTTGGAGGCTTCTTTCGAAGGTTTTCTGTCAAGAATATTCCAAGAGGAGAAAACGAGCACACAAATCTGTTAGCCAAATCAGCGGCACATGGCTCCCTCTACCTTCGGAAGTACTTTTTGAAACAATAAAAGCACCTTCGGTTGAGCTTATGGAGAGAGCAGTGCTTGCAATATCCCTTGTGCATAGCAAAGATTGGAGGACTGAAATTGTATCTTTCCTCCAAGGTAATTGTCTTTCGGATGACGAAGCTTATAATAAGAGAATGGAAGCAAGGACAAGACCGTATGTGGTCATAGAAGGGGAACTATACAAGCTTGGAGTCTGCTCTCCACTCCTAAAGTGTTTATCCAGAATCGAAGGTATAGAATTAATGAAGCAGATACATGCAGGTCTATGTGGATCTCATATTGGGTCTAGGCCCTTACTGGGAAAAGTGTTTAGACAAAGATTCTATTGGCTGAAGGCAGCTTCGGATGCAACAGAGTTGGTTCAAAAGTGCGAGAATTGTCAAAATTGTGCAAGAGATCAGAAGCAGCCTTTGTCTCTCACGCAGCTGATACAGCCTACTTGGCCATTACAAAGATGGGGCCTGGATTTATTAGGTCTGCTTCCACCGGCACAAGGTAATTTGAAGTATGTTGTGGTGGCTGTAGAATATTTTCCAAGTGGATTGAAGCAAAGCCTTTGGCTACAATAACTTCAGCCACAGTCCAAAAATTCTTCTGGCAGAATATTGTTTGTCGCTTCGACGTGCCGAAGGCTATAACTGTGGACAATGGAACACAGTTTGATGCCGAAAAATTCAAAGAGTTCTGTGACCATATTGGTACGAAGATCCATTTTGCATCAGTTAGGCATCCAGAATCAAATGGATTGGTAGAAAGGGCAAATGGCATTATTATGACAGGAATAATGAAGATAATCTTCAATCAACCCAGAGGAAAGTGGCCAGAAGATTTGATTAAAGTGGTGTGGAGCCACAATACAACTATGTCAAGATCAACAGGATTTACACCTTTCAAACTATTGTTCGGTGACGAAGCTGTAACTCCAGAAGAAGCTAAAGCAGGATCAATAAGAACAGTAGCTTCGGCAGAACACGAAGCTGATTATCACGTAGCAAAAGATACTATAGAGGGGACCAGACTTAAGGCTATGGAGAACATCAATAAATATCAAGCCGAAATAATAAAATGGCGTGACAGAAAAGTTCAGTTGAAAAATATCAAGCCAGAGCATTTGGTACTTCGGAGAGTGGCTACTCCGGATACAGTAGGCAAGTTGCAGCTGAAGTGGGAAGGACCTTTTCTGGTGGTATCTTTGTCGAGGCCCGGTTCTTACAGATTGAAGGATATGGACGGCAACGACATACCCAGATCTTGGAATGCGGATGAGCTTCGGCGATATTATGTGTAATTTGATGTAGTCTTTTTTCATTTTTTCTATGGCACCCTTTTCCTTTCCAAAGGGGGAGAAAGGTTTTTAATGGGGCCATAGCTTGTAATTTTTCCTTTCTTATTTAGCTCCACGAGAGCCAAATCCCCCAAAAGAATGTAAAATATAAAATCTGAGCATGCACCATCGAGTGCAGAGAGAGAAAAAAGGAGGAAAAGCAGGGAGAAGCTCAAAAGTCGTCCCCAAGGGGATGCAGAGCATGATGAAGCTACAAAAAGTCGTTCCTAAGGGAGCGCAACGTAAGTTTTCTGCTCAAAAGTCGTTCTTAGGGTAATTGAGAGCCAAATACCGCTGAAATATAAGGCGAAGAAGTTCAAAAGTCGTTCCTAAGGGGATGCAGAACTTATACCGCCGAAATAGAAGGCGAAGAAGTTCAAAAGACGTTCCTAAGGGGATGCAGAACTTATACCACCAAAATAGAAGGTGAAGAAGCTCAAAAGACGTCCTAAGGGGATGCAGAGCTTAAGACTCAAAAGACGTTACTAAGGGGATGCAGAGTCTGGGTGTGGCTTTGTATGCGTGTGTTTGGACATTCATTTGCACATTACATCACCTCATTCATTGCATTCATAAACATAGAGTACAAACAAATGCTTCGGCTTTAATGATAAGGCTTCGATGAGTACAAAGAAGCAAAGATATGCTTCGTCGTGTACGAAAAGAAGGGAAGGTGTTTTTTTGCCTTCGACTCAAAAGGTACAAGTTTCGTCCACACCAAAGCAATTCACACACGAATGATAAGGTAGAAATATATTATGAGGTATGGACAAATTTACAGAGTAATGTTTTGAATCCTAAATTACAATATCTTTTACAAAGATAATTCAAATGTCTCTAAAAGCTATGTGCAGCAGCTTCATCAGTCTCCGTCAAGCTTCGGATTTTTGACCTTCGGCATCGTCATCCTGTACAAAACAAAGCAGTATAAGGTAAAAAGTAATTTCTGGAGAGGGTAAGCAACTGGTACAAGTTTAATACCGGCTTGAGATGACTTCGAGCTTCGTCACCAGCTAAGTCTCGCCCACCCTTCATCCAAATTTGTGTTATAAATCTATTTCCAATGCTTCGGGCCAGGCTGGGGATGTCAGTCAAGTCCGCTGGTGATAGGCTAAAGTTCGGCCTGTTTACAATTTTTCCGTGCGTGCAACCAGCCTTCATAAAAGCTATAGCTGTTCCGCGAGAAGCTAGCAGGGCACATAAGTCACCATGCCTAGCTATAACTTCGTCAAGCGCCTCAACTTCGCCCTCAATATGTTCGAAGGTGCTTGGCAGGTCTTCAACCGAAGGTTCAAATTTTTCAGAGATGGCACCCACTGAGTTGAAGACCTGTTTCAGCCGTTGCACGCACCGGTTGCCGAAGTTTAAGCATTTGTCCTGAAGCTCTTTCAAGGATTTTTGCAAATTTGAACTTTTTTCAACTTCGGCTTCAAGCTTCACATCAAAATTCTTCTTTTCTTGCTCGAAGCTTTCTGACTTTAGGAGCAGTTCACTGTTTAATCTGGCAATTTCGGCTTGGGCTTCTGCCAATGAACCCTCCATTGTTTGAAGAAGAAAATCTTTATTTTCAAGAGCAGCTTCATGATCTTTAATTTTACTTTCCAAGCCTTCAATTATAACCTCATTCTTCTTATCTTCGAGGTCCTGTTGCATTCTCAAGGCTTTGCTTAGCAGCATACTCTATGCAAAATAACCTTCATCAGAAATCTTTGCTTCATCGTAAAACAGTAAAAAGCTGAGGAAGAATCTTAACCTTAAAATTAGAATAGAATAAGCTGACGACGATATGCTGTCGTTGGTAGTTGCTGATGTCAGCCTCAAGCTTCAGAAAACCAACACTCTTCGACAGAGTGCTGATAATCTTCGCTCCAGTTCGATCTCGAATACATCCTAAGGCTTCTTCGTTAATTCCGCCGAAGAGCATGGCTCCTGGCTGGTAGCCACAGGATATATCATACTCCTGCAGCTCCTCTTTCTTAGCCTTGGATAATTCTTGACCAATTATATTTGAAAATTGAAGCCTTTTTCTTCCAAAATATCTTCGGCAATTTCCTTCCCTTTTTCAGGCACTGTAGCCAGGACTTCTTCTGCAGCAGCAGCAGTCTCCTCCGCAGCCAAATCCAAGAGCACTTTATCGATAGCAAATAATGTACTCTCCAGGTTGGTAGCTTTGGCAGTCGCAGCTTCGGCAGAAGCAGCGACTTTGGCAGCTGGTGTGATTTTTGATGCTGAGGCCGACGGTGGCGTTTCCTCAATAGCTTGCATAACAGTAACAATGCTTCGCTTTTTTGGCTCAACCGCCGTTTTCGCTGCCGAAGGCTCGTCCTTCTTCTGTAAAAGCTTCGTCAGTTGTGGCCCTAGTGGACTTAGCAGCTTGATAGGTAAGGATTCAGTCATTACCTTTAAAATTTCTTCTACTTCAGCAGCAGAAGGTGTTGAAGGAGTTTCTTCTTCTATCTCAGCTATTTTTGGCTCCAGAGTTGCAGCCCTTCTCTTCTTCGAAATAGCCACCTTCGGCTCAGGATTGGATTTTCTCTTTTTCAAAGCTTCTTCATCCTCTTTCACCATCCTAGCAGCCTGTCTGCTCAGAACACTGACAACCCTTTTTCTCTTTGGCCCTTCGGCACCCTTGCTTAGTCGTTCATAGTCAGGGTATTCAAAGTTTAAAGCGTCCATTACCCGATTCAACCTTCGTTTTGGTCGGGTGACGAAGGCTGCAGTCATCAGTTGATCTTCTTTTTTTGGTATAATTACCCAAAATTTTGTTGCACATAGTTTCAATCATTTCTAGCTACTCTTGGCAAGGCTTTTTGAATTGTTTCTCAAATTTGAAGCGATAGGGCAATCGAACAAGTTCATTCTTCTTCCTTATCCCCTTTAGCTTCGGCATACTCCATTCACTCAACGTTGGAGACACCCTGTTGGCCAGGTATTCTTGCACTAGATCTCTAGTGCTGATCTGTTCAGCCACCACCCTGAATTCTGCTACAGCTTGTTGACATGGTGACCCCGACGTCATGCGGCACAGGGGCCTAGTCAGTCCGAAGCTTAAACTCAGTGGGCTCATGACCCTCGTCTTCAACTTCTCCCTCTTCTTCTCATCGGCCTTGATATAGAACCACTCACTTTTCCAGTCGGTTAGCCACTTGGTACGATAGCTGAGCACCTGAGCCTTCGTATCCTTGTGATATGCGAAGTTATAACAACCGAAATTTTCATGTAACCCGTCTTCTTTGGCCTTCGTTTGATAATGCAATTCGTGCACTCGATAGAAAGCTTCAGCATTTGGGTCCATTCCTTGGCTTCGAAGGGCCCAGATGAAGACGCTGAGCCTAACGATAGCGTTAGGGGTCAGCTGATGAAGA
The DNA here is from genome assembly GCA_029449295.1 of Zea luxurians. Taxonomy (NCBI): domain Eukaryota; kingdom Viridiplantae; phylum Streptophyta; class Magnoliopsida; order Poales; family Poaceae; genus Zea; species Zea luxurians. Next base: position 15,161,175 of record JAOPSE010000060.1, on the reverse strand, counting down.
TAGATTTCATAATTATCCAAAACATCTCCAATCATCTCGTGAAGCGAAAACCGCAATCCTGCTCTGAAAAACTTTTGAAAACTACTACTTCGTCATCTTTCGGCTTTGGAGTGGTTTTTTCTCCGGCAAAATGAATAAGTTTCTTCTCAGCTTCTTCGAAGTAACCTAGCTTCATCCTCATGGGCACATCAACCTCAGACATAGTAGATTTTTCAAAATCAAAGTGGCTGGATTTTGATGGGATCAGAGTGTTATAGTCTTCTTCTTCTTCATCAACATTTTCTTCTTCGATGTCAGCTTGTTCAGCTTCGGCAGTAGGTGCACCTTCGTCAATAGCTTCCTCCATCACAACCAATCCCGATTGTCTCATGACTTCGGAGATTGGGGCTGTCTCGGTGGCTTCAGCCTCCTCTCCTTCACGGGTCACCCTTGCAGTCGAGCGTACTCTGGCCATCTGATGATGAATTTTTTGCAGTTTTTACGAAGCTGATGTTTTTATAGTTTTTTGATGAAGCTCCCTCTTTTGACGAAGCTAATTCAAGATGATGGTTCACTCGAGAATGCAGTGAAAAAGCTTCAGTTATGGATAAATTTTTCAACAGCACAACAGTGCAATGGCAATGAATGCTGTTGTAACTTCACACCTACCCGTCTATTTATATAGTGCTGCAGGTGGGAAGGTGAATCTTCAAGTTGCCCGCACCCGCTGAACAGTTACCCGCACCCGCTGAAAGGTGGACCACTCGGCGCTTGGGAGGTGTCACACCCGGTTTCAGAAGGCAAACCGAATGCGAACCATGTACGTGCCAGGATCAGTTATTCACGTACACAGCAGTTACATAACATGGACATCATCACACAGTGCTCAAAATAGCATTAAAAAGGGAAAATAGTCGATTACATCATACGTCTGAGACGTCCATATAGTCATTACAATAAATCAAAGTGCGAACACGAAACGTAGATAAACGCGGCCTTCACAGGCAGCCGACTGGGGGTTGCCGCTAACCCACGCCTAGAACTCGTCGTAGTCTTGGAACTCCCGGAAGTCTCCTTCCACAGCTTCATCTTTGCCTGAGCAGTGGTTGCAATGCTGACAACCTGGGGGGGGGGTTTGGTGTGTAGAGCAAGAGTGAGTACACATCAACATACTCAGCAAGTATCCTGTTTGGCTGTAGTGGACTAGCTTTATGTGGGGGTAAGTCAAGCAGTTGCTTTTAATTGGTCAGATTATTATTTACTAGTAGAAAGCCAGGTTTTAACATTAACCCAAGTTATTAGCCCGATGTACCCTTTCCAAACGGAAAGAATACCACTTACCAACACCATGGACGTAACCAAAACCATCAGTCCCATTGCCACCTGTAAACCAAAATGTCTCTGATCAAGTACCACTAATCATTGGAGCTCCCTTGGCCGCTCATAACCGCGAGCATGGCTGATATATCAGTTTTCAAACACTCTGCAGAGGTTGTGCACTTTACCCACAAGCCGTGATTCCCTCTTGCCTCGGGCGGATCAAACCCTTAAACACTACCAAGGTGAATAGGCAGGGTTTCACTACATAGCCTTTACAAAGATTCCCCGGGGCTGTAGCCGCCCGTTAGGTTTCCTAAATGTACCGCACTCCTCCCCAAGGGACAAATCAACCTTGGCAGAGCGAGCCGCATACACCGAGCCCCATTGACGGCACGACGGCGAAGCGAACTACACCCCGGATCCTCTAATTATTCAGCTAAGGGCGTCCCACTCCACCCTCATGGTTGCACTGTTTTCCCGGGCGGTCATCCATAGAACAGGTCCTTACGGAGAGGCACTCGAGAAACCGCTTGAGCCCCCTTAAAGGCCACAAGTACAACATCATCATAAGAGAAGGGAAAACAACGTATCATATATAATCTCATCATGTTCATTGATTAGAGTTGAGCAATGGCATGAAGCTAAACAATAATAATCCAACCCAAATAGGTAAACAAGGACATGGATAACAAAAGCTAGTCAATCCTTAAGTATAAATGTGTAATGCGGGAGGTGAATTAAAGAATGAATAGGACAGAGATAGGTCAAAGGACACTTGCCTCTACCAACCGACTGCTGCTCAGGTGCTTCTCCTACGAGTTCTTCGGGCTCCTCGACCGAATCGTTCTCTATGCGATTGCAAGCATACATACATCCACATATTTAATACAAAAAAACAGTACACCATACAAGAGAATAAAGTAAATATGCATAGAATATCACATACGATAATAGATTTACCTTGGTTAGAAAGAAACGAGGGAAGGTCTCGCAGAGGTTAAGGCTTATGCTCGAGGTGCACTACGGGTAAACGAATAACTAGACGTCACGTGCTCTAGGTCCACTTAGCTTCAATGATAAGAATTAGCTATATGCACTAGTGTAAACGTGACCATTTTTAGTAGATTAACATTGAATAAGATAGACGATTAGCTATACAATTTAACTAACGTAACCAATTTCCAAATTGAGACTCGTATCTTATTAATATAAACAACGTGATTAGCGCATATAGGATACGGGGGGGGGGGGGGGGGGGGTAGACGGGGCTAGGGGGTAGACGATCGTGTCGCGAGCGCGACAGGGCGCTATGCGTCGCGTCACGAGCACGACAAGCTACGCCAGAACGCTGCGCGAACACGCGCACGCGCAAAGCCACACTTAACGTGCCACGAACGAGTCGCGCACGCGTCGGGGCCGTGCGCTGGGCGAGCTCGAGGCCGCGCGCCGAAGGCACGCTGGGCCGAGCTCGAGGCCACGCCGAGGGCCGACACGACGCGAGCAAGGCACGACGGGGCGAGCGGGCAAACATGCTAGGGCAAGCGAGCACGGGCGAGCGAGGACGCCGCAGACCACTGCGAGCGAGGCACAGATGGGGCGAGGACACGGTCGGGCGAGGCCGGGCGCGGGGGCGGGGCGACCGGGCTAGGGCGCGATGGGAGCGGCCAAGCCGGGGCACGGGGCGGCCGAGCCAGGGTCGGGGCGGGGCGGTTGGGCCGAGCGCGGGGGAGGGGCGGCGCGGGCGACCGAGCCAGGGGCCGGGGCGGTTGAACCGGGGGGGGGGGGCGAGCTCGCCGGGAGGCGGGCGGACGAGGGGGGCGGGCGCGGGACTAGCTCGCCGGAGCGGCCGAGCCGAACGGCCGGGGGCGGGGCCGAGCGGGCGAGGCGGCCGAGCCGGGGGCGGGGGACGCCGGCGCTAGGCCGAGGCGGGCGGCTGGGCCGCGGCGAGGGGCGGCCAGGCGCGGAGCCGGCCGGGCGCGGGCGGGGCCGGGGTCGGGGGAGAGGCGGCGCGGGCGGGGCCGAGCCGGGCGGGGTCGGGGGCGCGGGCGGCCGGGGCGGCCGGGGCTGGGGCCGAGCCGAGCTCGCCGGAGCGGCCGAGCCGGGGGCCGAGGCGGGCGGCGCGGGGCGTGGGGCGTGGGGCGCGGGGGAGAGCGCCGGAGGGAGGAGAGGGAGGAGGGAGAGAGGAGGGAGGGCCTCACCGGAGGGGGGGGGGGGGGGGCGGGCGGCGGCGGCGGCGTCGGGGAGGGGCGGCGGCGGTGCGGGTGAGGGGCGGCGGCGGCTAGGGTTAGGGTGAGGGTGAGGGAGAGAGAGAGGGAGAGGGAGGGGATTTTTGGAAAAGAAAAAAAAGAAAAAAAAGGAGGGGGGAGGACGGTTGGGCCGGCTGGGCCCAAAGGGGAAGGGGGGGGGGGGCGCGGCTGGGCCGCCAGGCCGGCCCACGGCGGGGGAGGGGGCGGCTGGGCCGAAATGGGGAAGGAGGGGGGAGGGGAGGAGAAAAAGGTTTTCTTTTTTTCTAAAATCTAATTTCCTCTAGATGAAAGCATTCATGTTTTTAATCAATCAAAAAGTATGCATGGTTCGGCATGGTGCATCACACAAAATAAAGTATTTTTAAGGTTTTGCTTTACACGAGGTCTAAAGCCAAAACCCGCTATGACTTTGGAAAAGATCAAGGTTTAGCAAGGGGAAAAAGGAAAAGAAAAGGGTAACGCCTGAATTTGGTGAGAGAAAAGAAGAAAAAATTCTACCCCCAAATTCAGGGCGTTACAAACCTATCCCCCTTAAAAGAATCTCGCCCTCGAGATTCAGGGTTGGCTAGCAAAGAGCTCAGGGTATTTGGCCAACAGATCATCTTCACGCTCCCAGGTTGCTTCTTCCTCTGAATGGTGATTCCACCTGACTTTGCACATTCTGATGGTCTTCCTTCGGGTGACTCTGTCTACAACCTCAAGGATTTGCACTGGCTTCTCAACATAGGTCAAGTCCTCCTGGACTTCAAGACCTTCCACTGGCAACTGCTCTTCTGGCACACGCAAGCACTTCTTCAACTAAGACACATGAAAGACATCATGCACTGCGGACAAATTCTCTGGCAGACTGAGCTGATAGGCCACTTCTCCATGCTTTGCGAGAATCTGGTACGGACCAATGTAGCAGGGTGCTAGCTTGACCTTGACTCCGAATCTTCTAACTCCTCTGATCGGTGACACTTTCAAATAGACAAAGTCTCCGACTTCGAAACTCAGCTCTCTTCTTCTTGTGTCTGCATAGCTTCGCTGCCTTGATTGCGCTATCTTCAGGTTCTCTCGAACCATCTTGATGTTCTCTTTGGCTTCAAGCAAAATGTCTGGCCCGAACACTTGCTTTTCCCCAGGCTGATCCCATTGCAACGGAGTTCTACAACTCCTCCCATAGAGCGCTTGAAATGGTGACATCTTCAAACTGGCCTGGTAACTGTTGTTATAAGAAAACTCTGCATAAGGCAATCGCTTATCCCATCCGGACTGATCTTGCAGCGCACAGGCTCTCAACATATCTTCGAGAATTTGATTGGTCCTTTCGGTCTGGCCATCTGTCTGCGGATGATAAGCTGAACTGAAATTCAGATGTGTGCCCAAAGCCTCATGCAACTGCTGCCAGAAATGAGAGATGAACTGCGTTCCTCTGTCTGACACTATCTTCTTTGGCACACCATGAAGACAAACGATCCGAGACATATACAATTCTGCCAACACTGCACTGCTGTAGTTGGTCTTGACAGGTATGAAGTGGGCGGATTTGGTCAAACGGTCCACCACTACCCAAATGGAATCGTAGCCGGCTCGAGTACGAGGCAATCCGACTATGAAATCCATACCGATTTCATCCCATTTCCACTGAGGAATTTGCAACGGTTGCAACAATCCAGCAGGTCTCTGCCTTAATTCTTCGACAACTATCGCACATAGCCACATGCTCTGCGATTTCCCTCTTCATTCCGTACCACCAGAATTTCTTCTTCAGATCCTGATACATCTTCTCACTGCAAGGGTGAATCGAATAGGCTGTCTCATGAGCTTCCTTGAGGATCAACTCTCGAATAGACTGGACATTGGGAACACACAAACGATCCTTGAACCATACCACACCTCCTGCATCTTCTCGAAAATCTTTGCCTCTGCCATCTAGAATCAGTCACCGAATCTCACTGATCTTTTCATCATTCTTCTGCGCTTCTTTGATTTCCCGCTCCAAGGTAGGTTCCAACTCAACTGTGACTCCTCGCGAATGGTTCAGAAACCCGAGACTCAACCTGTCAAACTCCTTGGCCAACTCATAAGGCATCGGACGAGCGACCATCAGATTGACTTGACTCTTCCTGCTCAAAGCATCTGCCACCACGTTTGCTTTGCCTGGATGGTAATGAATCTCCAACTCATAGTCTTTGATCAACTCTAACCATCTTCGCTGCCTCATATTCAATTCTGACTGAGTGAATATGTACTTCAGACTCTTGTGGTCTGTGTAAACATCGCATTTCTGTCCATACAGATAGTGCCTCCATGTCTTCAGTGCGTGAACCACTGCTGCCAACTCTAGGTCATGGATTGGGTAATTCTTCTCATGAACCTTCAGCTGTCGGGACGAGTAAGCCACAACTCTTCCCTCTTGCATCAATACGCATCCCAAACCTGTGTAACAAGCATCACAGTACACAGAGAAGGGCTTGTGCACATTAGGCAAGACTAGGACAGGCGCTGTTGTCAACTTCTCTTTCAGCGCTTCGAAAGCCTCTTGACATTTCTGGGTCCACTTGAACTCAACTTTGTTGCCTAGCAACACTGTCATTGATTTCGCAATCTTTGAAAACCCTTCAATGAATCGCCGATAATATCCGGCCATTCCAATGAAACTCTTGATTCCTCGAGCATCTGTTGGCGCTTTCCAGTTCAGAATGTCTGCCACTTTCTTCGGATCCACAGCCAATCCTTCTTTGTTGATTATGTGACCCAAGAACAGGACTTCACTGGTCCATAACTCACACTTGCTCAACTTTGCATACAACTGGTGCTCTCGCAATCTCTGCAATACCATCCTCAAATGATCTGCATGCTCTTCTTCGCTTTGAGAATAAACCAGAATGTCATCAATGAACACCACCACAAACTTATCAAGATAATCCATGAATACGCTGTTCATCAAGTTCATGAAGAAGGCTGGCGCATTGGTCAAACCAAAGGACATCACAGTGAACTCATACAACCCATACTTGGTAATGAATGCCGTCTTCGGAATGTCCGAAGGTCGAATCCTGAGCTGATGATAACCCGACCTCAGATCAATCTTGGAGAACACACTGGCTCCTCTCAACTGGTCGAACAGATCTTCTATTCTGGGCAAAGGGTAATTGTTCTTGATTGTGACCTCATTCAAAGCTCGATAATCGATACACATCCTTTTGGTGCCATCTTTCTTCTCCACAAACAGGACAGGGGCGGCCCAAGGCGAGGTGCTTGGCCGGATGTAACCTTTCTCTGACAACTCATCGATCTGCTTCTTAAGTTCAACTAACTCTGGCCCAGATATTCTGTAAGCTCTCTTGAAGATGGGGGCGGTTCCAGGAAGTAGCTCTATGGCAAACTCAACTTTCCGCTCTGGCGGCATACCCGGTAAGTCCTTTGGAAACACATCTGGGAACTCAGACACAACCTTGATACTCCCAATTGGGTCTGCTTCACTGCTATCGACAGCCATCTAGTAACAACTTCCTTTCTCTGGCTCAGGCGGGACTAATTCGGTCACCACTTCCTCTCCTAGTGGGGACACCAACTTGACTGTCCTTTTATCACAACTGATAACTGCCTGATACTTATCTAGCCAATTCATCCCTAGGATGACATCTATTCCCTGAGTACCCATTACTATAAGGTTAGCGGGAAACGCTATTCCCCTTATTTCCACACTTATATTCAAACAAATGCTATCAGCTCGAATTCTACCACCAGCTGAGTCAATTTGAATGGGGGTTGACATGGTAGTAATTGGAAGATTATGTGCTTCTACCCATGATGCAGTAATGAAAGAATGCGTTGCTCCAGTATCAAATAACACCTCTGCAATGTGAGAGTCGACTGGGAACGTACCTACTATCATGCCAGGGGTCTCCTGAACTGCTTCAGCCTCCAAGTGGTTCAGTCTTCCATGATTGTAACGCGGCTGAGAGCGGTTGCCTGCTCCTAGCTGAGGCACATTCTGCTTTGCTGGGGATTGGGGCCTGACTGCTGCTGGGCTGCCTTCTTCGAACATTGCATCACCCAATGGCCTTGCTCTCCACAGTGGAAACATGCTCTGTTTCCAACCTGAGCTGGTGCTGCCTGATTGTTCTGCTGGTTTGCTGGGGCAGGAAGACGAGGTGTCTGCTGATTCTGCCTCTGAAACTGACCTCCTGACTGATTGTTCTGACGATTCTGATACTGGTGCTGAGGATACTGCCTCTGGAACTGTTGATGCTGCTGAGGTGGACGCTGGTTCTGCCTGAACTGCTGAGGTTGATTGCCTGAGAAACGAGGACGGCTGCTGCTTCCAGGCTGGGGTCCACTGATCTTGCGCTTACGATCCTCCATCTCCTTACGCTTTCTTTCTGTCATGATTGCTCTGTCAATCAAGTGCTGGAATGTCGGGAAGGTGTGATTCATCAGCTGATAGTGCAGAGGGTCAACCAAGCCTCTCAAAAAACGGTACTGTCGCTTGGCGTCGGTGTTGACATCTTCAGGAGCATAGCGGGACAACTGCAGAAACATGTCTCGGTACTCACTGACAGATGATGACCCTTGCTTAAGGGCCAGAAACTCCTCCTTCTTCACTGTCATCAGACCTGCAGGCACATGGTACTGACGAAAGCTACCTCTGAACTCTTCCCAAGTGATGGCGTCAGGGTTGGCATGGGTGGTGAGATAAGACTCCCACCATGACTGAGCTGCTCCTCTCAACAGGCGGGGACCATACAAGACTTTCTCTCTATCATCGCACTGAGCGGTATGCAACTCCCGCTCCACAGTGCGCAGCCAATCTTCAGCATCCATGGGGTCAGAAGAGTGAGCAAATGTTGGTGGATGACCTCTCATGAATTCAGCACGCTTGTCTCTAGGCATCTGAGGCATCTGAGGCTGAGGTGGTGCTTGCTGCTGTTGCTGCTGCTGCTGCTGAATGGCAGCCAGAGTCTGACCGATGGCTTGAACTGCTTGAGTCTGCATCAGAAACATTTGCTCGATGGACATCGGGGGTGGGGGCGGCATGTGCTGCTGCTGAGGCACCTCATCCTGCGGAGCGGCTCGCTCCTGCTGAGCACGCCTTCCTCCTCTGCGCCTGTTCTCTGACATCTGCAGAATGCAACCACACATCAGAACTGATCTTGCAAATCTTGCAGCATAAGAAAAGAGTATAGAATTCTTCAACAGCACTGAACAGATGAGCATCTTCACTGATCTCCAACACAGATCACACACCTTCTCAGATAAAGAGGGAAGTGGAATAAAAGGTTTCCCAACTATATAGCTAACTCCATTAACATATAACAGGTAAACCATAATGCAGGGGATACCCACACTCTGGTGACAGTCATTACAAAGATCCAAACCAAACATAGTTCATCATGACAAACATAAATGCACAGGATATAGCAAACTACCCTGTCTAACTAAGACTAACTAGAAGCGAGACCAACGCTAAGACTGTAGCTTCTACGTATATATTTTGTATTAATTACAAGATCCGACTCTAGCGATCTATGGTTCTAAATTTATCTTGGTCTTGCAGTCGGGATTGCCATAAGACTGGCGTCCACGCCGAGGTGAGCGGTACGGGTGCTGAGTCCCGACGGGAGCGGGGGAACCATCATCCTGGTGACGACGTTCCGCGCGCTCAGCCCACAGCAGGGCGATCTTAGCACGAGCTCTACTCAGCTCGTCTAATGCATGGTCCAGCTCCGTGTTTAGCACGGCGGCTAGGTTGACTGTGCTGCTCAACCTAGGATTGTCCTCACCAGCAGGTGAAACAATCACGCCTCCTGTGCTGCCAGATGGACGGCGGGGGTAATACTTCAGGTCGAGACCGTCAGCTACCCCACCGAGAACCGAGCAGTAGTGCGAAAGCGCACGCCGTGCAGCATCTTGCATGGCTGCTTCAGCTGAGTCCCGCTCAGAGATAGAATAGTGCTCTAAGCAGGCCTCTGCACCCTGGAGACTGTTCTCCGGACGGCGCACCAAGCAGGTCGCCTCCCAGCGGTCCGGGTAGACCCCGCGACTATGCTGGTAGACCACACAACGATACTCGATGGACCAAGTACACCGGTCAAGTGCCCGACATAGCAGGGTGTCGAGCGCATCGTGGAAGTGACACCCGCGAGCAGCGTCGCGAGTTATGGGTCGAGCATCCCATCCTTCCAGCTCATGGTCAGCAGGGAAGTCAGTGTCGTGGCTCGGGCTGTCGTCGCCACCTCCGTCGTCTGGGTCTCCTCCAGCAGCTACTCCAGAGGCTGGGGCGCCCAGTGGCGGTGCAGGGGGCGCCTCCAGAGGAAGCACAGGGGAACAGCTCCTCACAGACTCTATCTCCTGCTGGAGCGAGAAAGAAGAGCCCTGCTGCTCCTGTCATCGACGTTCCTGCTCCTCATGCAGGCGGTGGTGCAGTCTCTCCAAGTGGCTGGACTGACCGGCCACGGGACGGCGAAGCGGATGCTCCGCAAGGCGGGAGGGTAAGAAGGGGATGACGGACTTTCGTGCAGTGTGTCTAAGTCGAGCCATCTACAAAAGACATCGCAAGCAAAAGGGTGAGAACAGAATTAATATGACCAGCAAATAATTAATCATGAATAAATGAAGGATTAGAATAAAACATAATTTTCAGCAAGGTATAATATATAGTAGAATATAGGTTTGGTTGGTATGACCAACTTTTGAAGGAATACCAAAGTCAAGGCAGGGACAGAGGTCTATAGTCCTTAGAACGACCATTCTACTCTAGGTTAGCGGTCCTACGGTCAGCACGGCTTTGATACCAGCTTATGTCACACCCGGTTTCAGAAGGCAAACTGAATGCGAACCATGTACGTGCCAGGATCAGTTATTCACGTACACAACAGTTACATAACATGGACATCATCACACAGTGCTCAAAATAGCATTAAAAAGGGAAAATAGTCGATTACATCATACGTCTGAGAGGTCCATATAGTCATTACAATAAATCAAAGTGCGAACACGAAACATAGATAAATGCGGCCTTCACAGGCAGCCGACTGGGGGTTGCCGCTAACCCATGCCTAGAACTCGTCGTAGTCTTGGAACTCCTGGAAGTCCCCTTCCACAGCTTCATCTTCGCCCGAGCAGTGGTTGCAATGCTGACAACCTGGGGGGGGGGGGTTTGGTGTGTAGAGCAAGAGTGAGTACACATCAACATACTCAGCAAGTATCCTGTTTGGCTGTAGTGGACTAGCTTTATGTGGGGGTAAGTCAAGCAGTTGCTTTTAATTGGTCAGATTATTATTTACTAGTAGAAAGCCAGGTTTTAACATTAACCCAAGTTATTAGCCCGATGTACCCTTTCCAAACGGAAAGAATACCACTTACCAACACCATGGACGTAACCAAAACCATCAGTCCCATTGCCACCTGTAAACTAAAATGTCTCTGATCAAGTACCACTAATCATTGGAGCTCCCTTGGCCGCTCATAACCGCGAGCACGGCTGATATATCAATTTTCAAACACTCTGCAGAGGTTGTGCACTTTACCCACAAGCCGTGATTCCCTCTTGCCTCGGGCCGATCAAACCCTTAAACACTACCAAGGTGAATAGGCAGGGTTTCACTACATAGCCTTTACAAAGATTCCCCGGGGCTGTAGCCGCCCGTTAGGTTTCCTAAATGTACCGCACTCCTCCCCAAGGGACAAATCAACCTTGGCAGAGCGAGCCGCATACACCGAGCCCCATTGACGGCACGACGGCGAAGCGAACTACACCCCGGATCCTCTAATTATTCAGCTAAGGGCGTCCCACTCCACCCTCATGGTTGCACTGTTTTCCCGGGCGGTCATCCATAGAACAGGTCCTTACGGAGAGGCACTCGAGAAACCGCTCGAGCCCCCTTAAAGGCCACAAGTACAACATCATCATAAGAGAAGGGAAAACAGCGTATCATATATAATCTCATCATGTTCATTGATTAGAGTTGAGCAATGGCATGAAGCTAAACAATAATAATCCAACCCAAATAGGTAAACAAGGACATGGATAACAAAAGCTAGTCAATCCTTAAGTATAAATGTGTAATGCGGGAGGTGAATTAAAGAATGAATAGGACAGAGATAGGTCAAAGGACACTTGCCTCTACCAACCGACTGCTGCTCAGGTGCTTCTCCTGCGAGTTCTTCGGGCTCCTCGACCGAATCGTTCTCTATGCGATTGCAAGCATACATACATCCACATATTTAATACAAAAGAACAGTACACCATACAAGAGAATAAAGTAAATATGCATAGAATATCACATACGATAATGGATTTACCTTGGTTAGAAAGAAACGAGGGAAGGTCTCGCAGAGGTTAAGGCTTATGCTCGAGGTGCACTACGGGTAAACGAATAACTAGACGTCACGTGCTCTAGGTCCACTTAGCTTCAATGATAAGAATTAGCTACATGCACTAGTGTAAACGTGACCATTTTTAGTAGATTAACATTGAATAAGATAGACGATTAGCTATACAATTTAACTAACGTAACCAATTTCCAAATTGAGACTCCTATCTTATTAATATAAACAACGTGATTAGCGCATATAGGGTACGGGGGGGGGGGGGGGGGGGGTAGACGGGGCTAGGGGGTAGACGATCGTGTCGCGAGCGCGACAGGGCGCTATGCGTCGCGTCGCGAGCACGACGAGCTACGCCAGAACGCTGCGCGAACACGCACACGTGCAAAGCCACACTTAACGTGCCGCGAACGAGTCGCGCACGCATCGGGGCCGTGCGCTGGCCGAGCTCGAGGCCGCGCGCCGAAGGCACGCTGGGCCGAGCTCGAGGCCACGCCGAGGGCCGACACGACGCGAGCGGGCAAACATGCCAGGGCAAGCGAGCACGGGCGAGCGAGGACGCCGCGGACCACTGCGAGCAAGGCACGGACGGGGCGAGGACATGGTCGGGCGAGACCGGGTGCGGGGGCGGGGCGACCGGGCCGGGGCGCGACGGGAGCGGCCGAGCCGGGGCACGGGGCGGCCGAGCCAGGGTCGGGGCGGTTGGGCCAAGCGCGGGGGAGGGGCGGCGCGGGCGGCCGAGCCGGGGGCCGGGGCGGTTGAACCGGGGGGGGGGGGGGCGAGCTCGCCGGGAGGCGGGCGGACGAGGGGGGCGGGCTCGCCGGAGGGGGCGGGCGCGGGACGGGGCTCACCGGAGCGGCCGAGCCGAACGGCCGGGGGCGGGGCCGAGCGGGCGAGGCGGCCGAGCCGGGGGCGGGGGACGCCGGCGCTAGGCCGAGGCGGGCGGCCGGGCGTAGAGCCGGCCGGGCGCGGGCGGGGCCGGGGTCGGGGGAGAGGCGGCGCGGGCGGGGCCGAGCCGGGCGGGGTCGGGGGCGCGGGCGGCCGGGGCGGCCGGGGCCGGGGCCGAGCCGAGCTCGCCGGAGCGGCCGAGCCGGGGGCCGAGGCGGGCGGCGCGGGGCGTGGGGCGCGGGGGAGAGCGCCGGAGGGAGGAGAGGGTGGAGGGAGGGAGGAGGGAGAGAGGAGGGAGAGAGGAGGGAGGGCCTCACCGGAGGGGGGGCGGGCGGCGGCGGCGGCGCGGGTGAGGGCCGGCGGCGGCTAGGGTTAGGGTGAGGGTGAGGGAGAGAGAGAGAGGGAGAGGGAGGGGATTTTTGTTAAAGAAAAAAAAAGAAAAAAAAGGAGGGGGGGAGGATGGTTGGGCCGGCTGGGCCCAAAGGGGAAGGGGGGGCACGGCTGGGCCGCCAGGCCGGCCCACGGCGGGGGAGGGGGAGGGGGCGGCTGGGCCGAAATGGGGAAGGAGGGGGGAGGGGAGGAGAAAAAGGTTTTCTTTTTTTCTAAAATCTAATTTCCTCTAGATGAAAGCATTCACGTTTTTAATCAATCAAAAAGTATGCATGGTTCGGCATGGTGCATCACACAAAATAAAGTATTTTTAAGGTTTTGCTTTACACGAGGTCTAAAGCCAAAACCCGCTATGACTTTGGAAAAGATCAAGGTTTAGCGAGGGGAAAAAGGAAAAGAAAAGGGTAACACCTGAATTTGGTGAGAGAAAAGAAGAAAAAATTCTACCCCCAAATTCAGGGCGTTACAGGAGGTGAATCGCCAGACCGAGTGTACCCGCCGCATGGTGGGCCACCTCGCGCTCGGAATAATTTAATCGTTTCTCGGCAATAACCTCAGGGAAGGTATTTTTCGGACCTTCGGCATTCCAAAGCCTTGGAGATTTTTCACGGATCAAGCTCGTTACGAAAAACGATCTAGCACCGCGAAGGGGCTACTATTAGGGGACTGCTTCGTCGCCGAAGGTCCTTTAAGAAGAAACACCTTCGAAAGATCAGCACATAAGCAAGTACAAGCGCGAAGCTACCATCTAGGGAGCTTCGTGTCACACCCGGTTTTAGAAGGCAAACCGAATGCAAACCATGTACGTGCCAGGATCAGCAATTCACGTACACAGCAGTTACATAACTAGACATCATCACACAGTGCTCAAATAATGACATAAAAAGAAGGTATAATAGTCGATTACATCATGATGCCCGAGACATCCACATAGTCTTTAACAATAATCAAAGTGCGGAAAAGAAACGTAGATACACACGGCCTACACAGGCAGCCAACTGGGGGTTTGTTGCTAACCCACGCCTAGAACTCATCGTACTCTTGGAACTCCTGGAAGTCCTACTCCATGACTTCATGTTCACCTAAGCAGTGGTTGCAACGCTGACAACCTGGGGGGGTTGGTGTGTAAAGCAAGGGTGAGTACACATCAACATACTCAGCAAAATGTCCCGTTTGGATGTAGTGGACTAGCTTTATGTGGAGTTAAGTCAAGCAGTTGCTTTTAGTTGGTTAGGTTATTATTTACTAGTAGAAAAAGCCAAGTTTTAAAATTAACTCACATTATTAACCCAAATGTACCCTTTCTAAACGGAAAGAGTACCACTTACCATTACCATAGTCAATGCCAAACCATCATTCTCATTGCCACCTGTAATCCGAAAATCTCTGATCAAGTGTCACTAATCAATGGAGCTCCCTTGGCCGCTCATAACCGCGAGCATGGCTGATATATCAGTTTCATAACACTCTGCAGAGGTTGCGCACTTTACCCACAAGCCGTGATTCCCTTTCTGCCCGGAGAGAGCTACTCCCCATTGACCACTACCTAGGTGGCCTAGCAGGGTATCACTATGTAGCCTTTACAAAGATTCCCCGAGGCTGTAGTCGCCCGTTAGGTTTCCTAAATGCACTGCACTCCTCCCCAAGGGGCGAACCAACCTTGGCAGAGCGAGCCGCATACACTGAGCCCCATTAACGGCACGACGGAGAAGCGAACTACACCCCAGTTCCTCTAATTACTCAGCTAAGGGCATCCCACTCCACCCTCATAGTTGCACTGTTTTCCCGGGCGGTCATCCAACGAACAGGTCCTTACGGAGAGGCACTCGAGACACAACTCGAGTCCCTTAAATGTCACAATATCATCATCATAATCAAAAGGGAAAACAACGTATCATAGATATCTCATCATGTTCATTGATTAATGTGAAGCGCTAGCATAAAGCTAAACTGAAATAACCCAACCAAAATAGGTAAACAAGGACAAGATAGACAAAAGCTAGTCAATCCTTAAGTATGAACTGTGTAAATGCGGGAAGTGAATTATAAGAATTGGTAGGACATAGATGGGTCAAGGGACACTTGCCTTCACCAACCAACGGCTCCTCAGGGTCTTCACCTGCAACTCCTTCGGACTCCACCAACTGACCATTATCTATACGAGTTTCAAGCATACATTTCACACATTTAATACAAAGGAACAGTACACCATACAATAGACTGCAATAAATAAACAGATGTTCGACGCAGGGCTCGCACCTACAACTAAACGAGAAAGGGAAAGTAACGGTCGAGGCTACGGGCGATCACGTTACACGAATATAAATCAAAGTACTCACCTAAATATAATAGTATTAATTTAGCCATCACGTTAAGCATAGGGTAAAGTCATGTTCCATGTTTAATCATTATAAGCAGATAAAGGTAAATTAAAAGGATTGTCGCGTGACGAGACGCGCGACACAACACTTGAATTAAAATAAGAAATAAACAACCCGTCACGCGACGGGGCGCACAACGAGACTCTTGCATTAATTTGTAAATAAACGTTAAGCATCGCGCTACGAAACGCATGACAGCATACGTCATCCAAACTGAATTTAAAATG
Source organism: Zea luxurians (assembly GCA_029449295.1). Lineage (NCBI taxonomy): Eukaryota > Viridiplantae > Streptophyta > Magnoliopsida > Poales > Poaceae > Zea > Zea luxurians. The sequence continues at coordinate 15,145,428 of JAOPSE010000060.1, read as the reverse complement.
GAACGTCGCGTGACTAGACGCGCGACGTCACACATTAAACAACCTAAAATTAAAATAAATCATCGCGAGATGAAGCGCGCGACGCAGCACATCAATAAAATCTGAAATTAAACAAATTCGTCGCGCGACGAAGCGTGCGACGCAGCATGCTAACTAAACAGAGTTCAAAATTAATTAAAACCAAGAATCAATCACCACGCGCGTGGGACTGCGCACACAGGAATGCGTTGGGTGAACGAGGGGCGCAAGGCCGTGCCGGGGCACGCGCAGGGACCGCGCCGGGGAACCACGCTGCCGAAGGCAGGGGCCGCGCACCGGGAGTCGCGCCGAAGGTCTTGTAGGAAGAAGCAGCTTCGGCTGAAGCTGTCCGCAGGAGACGACCGAAGGTTCCTCTTCATGAAGCTTCGGTATTATAAACCGACTTAAAGATAGAATGACCTTTTAGTCCACAAAGGTCTGAGTCAATGTTGTAAACTTTTATGAGGGGCATAATTGTAATTCTTCACAGGCTGTGTCCTGTGTCTATAAATAGATGAACAGTACCCCCGTACTGTTCATGCTGACTCGGCATTTTGCTTTTGCATCATCCTTATACTTTTTGCCTTCCTGCAATCCGAAGGTACACTTGTAATCTGAAATCATTTCTATTTTTCTATGATAATAAAATAGAAATGACGTTGTGATAATATTCAAATGTTTATATTACTTCTTCTGTTGCATGTAAATTCTTCATCATCGTTTATTATGCTTACGAAGATATGTTGTTTGTGACCTTCGTCCGGAATACATTATATCCCGAAGGGAAATAATGTTTCAAAGGACGAAGGACTTTATCATTTAACACTTTTTATGTTGCCTTGTTCTTAATCCGAAGCATTTGAGAACAAGTCCCCAACATTGGCGCCCACCTCCGGTGAACTCACTTCCACTTTTTTGAGCTGATGGCTTCGTTCAACGATCAAGCTGGAGCTGCTTCGGCTCCGAAGCTGCTACTCCCGATAACAGGCGGTTCATGTTTAGAGCCAGCTAACAAGAAGCAGAAGAAGGAAGCGCAGAGAAGGGTACAACATGTTGGGGTGCAAGGACCCTTCATCAAGTCGAGATGGTCTCACATTCCTATCACCTTCTCCCAAGAGGACCTTCAACTCAAGGATTACCCACACAATGATGCCATGGTTATCTCTTGTGTTATCAAAGGATTTCTGGTCCACAATGTCTTGGTTGATACAGGCAGTGCAGCTGATATCATATTTGCTAAGGCCTTCAGGCAAATGCAAGAGCCAGAAGATAAGATTCATGATGCTACACACCCTCTCTGTGGCTTCGGAGGAAGACAGATTGTAGCGCTGGGCAAGATCACCATGTCAGTGACCTTCGGGTTCATCAATAACACTAGAACTGAACAAGTTGTGTTTGACATTGTTGACATGGAATACCCTTACAATGCAATTATTGGTCGTGGCACCCTCAATGCTTTCGAAGCAATTCTTCATCCTGCCTATCTTTGCATGAAGATACCTTCGGATCAAGGACCTATCGCTATTCATGGAAGTCAGGAAGCTGCCAGAAGGGCCGAAGGAAACTGGACTGACTCAAAAGCAATCCATAACATAGATGGAGCTGAAGTTTGTGAACAGTACAAATTCAGAAGGGAGAAAGCAGCTTCAGCAGATCAGCCGAAGCCCATGCTCTTATGTGAGGACATAGCAGAGCAGAAGGTGCTGTTGGGCTCTCAATTATCCGAAGGGCAGGAGAAAACCTTGATAAGGTTTTTGTTCAACAACAAAGATGTTTTTGCATGGTCAGCTAATGACCTCTGCGGAGTAAATAGGGATGTTATTGAACACTCGCTCAATATTGACCCATCCTTCAGACCCAGAAAGCAGAGGCTTCGGAAAATGTCTGATGATAAGGCCGAAGGTGCTCGTAATGAAGTCAAAAGACTCCTCAGTGCAGGAGTTATCAGAGAAGTAAAATACCCAGAATGGCTAGCTAATACTGTTATGGTAAAAAAGGCCAATGGCAAGTGGCGAATGTGTATCGATTTTACAGATCTCAACAAGGCTTGTCCGAAGGACGAATTCCCATTGCCAAGGATAGACTCTTTAGTTGATGCAGCAGCTTCTTCAGAGCTCATGAGTCTGCTAGACTGTTACTCAGGCTATCACCAAATCTGGATGAAGAAGGAAGATGAGCCGAAGACTAGCTTCATAACCCCAAGTGGCACATATTGCTATCTTCGGATGCCTGAGGGGCTCAAAAACGCTGGAGGAAGTTTCAGCAGAATGACTGCGAAGGTTCTCCAGTCTCAGATAGGCAGAAATGTGCTAACTTATGTTGATGACATCATTGTAAAAAGCACGAAACAAGAAAATCATATTGCTGATTTGCAGGAGACCTTCGCCAGTTTCAGACAAGCTGGCTTAAAATTGAATCCAGAAAAATGTGTCTTCGGAGTAAAGAAGGGGAAATTTCTTGGATGCTTGGTTTCAACAAAGGGAATTGAAGCTAATCCAAGTAAAATTGAAGCTATACTTCGAATGGAGCCACCAACTACAAGAAAGGGGGCCCAAAGATTGATAGGGAGGCTGGCATCTCTCAATAGGTTCATATCCAGATCAGCAGAAAGAAATTTACCATTCTTCGAAGTGCTGAAGTCAGCCGAAGTCTTTCAATGGGGACCAAGCCAACAAAAAGCCTTTGAAGAACTGAAGCAATATTTGATAGATTTAACAACATTAACTCCACCAACGCCAGGGGCTCCTTTGTTGTTATATGTGGCAGCTTCGCACTCAGCGGTAAGTGCAGCACTTGTCCAGGAGAAGCTTGATGGCCAAGTCAAGAAGCAGGTTCCAGTGTATTTTGTATCTGAAGTTCTTAGTGTATCAAAGAAAAACTATACAGAATTGGAGAAGGTATTATATGCTGTTTTGATGGCATCCAGGAAGCTTCGGCATTATTTTCAAGCATACAATATTGTTGTTCCTTCTTCGCAGCCGTTGAAGGATATTATGAGAAATAGAGAAGCTACTGGACGGATTGGAAAATGGGCTGCAGAGCTCAATGAATTTTGCATTGATTATGTGCATAGATCCTCGATCCAGTCTCAAGCGTTGGCAGATTTCATTGCCGATTGGACGCCAGGGGCTCAGGATGAAGAAACAAATAAAGATGCCGAAGTGTGGACAGTGTTTTGCGATGGGTCTTGGGGAACCTTCGGAGCAGGAGCAGCCGCTGTGTTGGTCTCACCATCCAAAGTTAAAACTTGTTATGCGGCAAGACTCGATTTTAGTTGTACAAACAATATTACTGAGTACGAAGCCCTGCTTTTGGGCCTTCGGAAATTAAAAGCAATGGGAATCAGAAGGGCCATCCTTAAAACTGATTCCTAGGTTGTTTCGGGTCATATCGACAAGAGTTGCAAGGCTAAAGATCCGAAGCTTGAAAAATATCTAGACACGGTCCGAAGAATCGAAGCTTCCTTCGAAGGATTTTCTGTCAAAAATATCCCTCGAGGGCAAAATGAGCATGCTGATTTGCTAGCTAAGTCAGCAGCACAGGGGCTGCCTTTACCTTCGGATGTGTTCTTCGAAACAATAAAGGCACCTTCAGTAGAACTCCTTGAAAGAGCAGTCCTCAATATATCTCCTGTTTATAGCGAAGATTGGAGAACTGAGATCATTTCTTACCTTCAGGGTAAGTTCCTTTCAGATGACGAAGCTTATAACAGGAGGATAGAAGCAAGAGCTCGTCCATATGTCATGATAGAAGGGGAGTTGTACAAGCATGGAGTTTGCGCTCCGCTACTCAAGTGTTTATCTAGAACCGAAGGTATAGAGTTGATGAAAGAAATACATGCAGGCCTGTGTGGATCTCACATTGGATCTAGACCGTTACTCGGAAAAGTTTTCCGCCAAGGGTTTTATTGGCCGAAGGCAGCTTCGGATGCAGCGGAATTAGTTCAAAAGTGCGAAGGCTGTCAGAAATGTGCAAGAGATCAAAAACAACCTTCGTCTTTAACACAGCTCATACAACCCATCTGGCCATTGCAAAGGTGGGGCCTTGACTTGTTAGGTCCATTGCCACCGGCTCAAGGGAATTTAAGATATGTTGTAGTGGCTGTGGAATATTTTTCTAAATGGATTGAGGCAAAGCCATTAGCCACAATAACTTCGGCCACTGTCCAAAAGTTTTTCTGGCAGAATATTGTTTGTCGTTTCGGGGTACCAAAGGCCATCACTGTAGATAATGGAACACAATTCGACTCCGAAGCTTTCAGAGATTTCTGTGATCAAATTGGTACGAAGATCCATTTTGCATCAGTCAGGCACCCGGAGTCAAATGGGCTCGTTGAAAGAGCCAACGACATTATAATGATAGGAATAATGAAGTTAATCTTCAATCAACCCAGGGGAAAGTGGCCAGATCAGTTAACCAAAGTGGTGTGGAGCCACAATACAACAACATCAAGGTCTACAGGCTTTACTCCATTCAAGTTATTATTCGGTGACGAAGCAATAACTCCGGAAGAAGCTAAAACTGGATCAATAAGAGTAGTAGCTTCGACAGAATCAGGTCCTGAAGATGCTTGTTTTGTGGAAAAAGATGCTTTAGAAGGGATCAGGCTTCAAGCTGTGGAGAACATCAATAAATACCAAGCCGAAACAGTCAAATGGCGAGATAGAAAAGTTCGGCTAAAGAATATTGAGCCAGGACACTTGGTGCTTCGGAGAGTGGCCAACCCAGACACAGTGGGCAAGTTACAGTTGAAATGGGAGGGACCTTTCTTAGTAGCATCTTCGTCAAGACCTGGTTCATACAGATTGAAGGACATGGACGGCAACGACATTTCTAGATCTTGGAATGCGGATGAGCTTCGGCGATATTATGTGTAACTTGATGTAACTTTTTATGTTTTTTCTTTTTCATGGCACCCTTTTCCTTTCTAAAGGGGGAGAAAGGTTTTTAATGTGGCCATCATATGTAATTTCCTTTTTTAGTTCTATAAGAGCAAAATCCCCCAAGGAATGTAAATGTAAAAGCTGAGAACGCACCATTGAGTGCCGAAAACTAAAAAAGCGAAGAAGCTCCAAAGTCGTTCCTAAGGGAATGCAGAGCTTACAGCGAAAAGTCAACGCTGATTCCGCCGAAAGTAAAAGGCGAAAAAGCTCCAAAGTCGTTCCTAAGGGAATGCAGAGCTTACAGCGAAAAGTCAACGCTGATTCCGCCAAAAGTAAAAGGCGAAGAAGCTCCAAAGTCGTTCCTAAGGGAATGCAGAGCTGATGTGTGATTGTTTCTAAGGAAATAATGGCTGAGGGTATGGCTTCGGATATGTGTTTGGACATTCATTCGCACATCACATTACATCATAGCATTTGCATTCATAAACATTCATTCAGGCATATGTAGAATAATCATCATCATGGCATAAGTGGTTGCTTCGGCATAAGAGAAGAGCTTCTTCGCGTACAAAAAGGAGAGCTTCGGAAAAAAGGGAAATGTTGTTTTCTATGCTTTGCTGTGTACGAAAAGAAGGGAAGGTGTTTTTTTCGCCTTCAGGCTCAAAAAAAAAAGATAATTTCGTCCACAACAAAGCACTTCACATACAAGGGTAAGAGCATAATACAAGGTATGAACAGAAATCATTAAAGACAAGTTTAGTTACATTTACACAAGTTATCTCAAAAGTTTCCTGAGTCTGTCTACAGTCTACTCCTACCTAATCTTCGAGGGATTTTGGCTTCGGCGTCACTCTTTTTAATCATCGACTTCGGCTTCGTCATCCTACATGAATTAAGTAGTTATAAATCAAAATCGAGCTTGAAGGAAGAGGTAAGCGCAAGGTAAGATTTCTTACTGGTTCAAGATGACTCCGAGCTTCATCTCCAGCCTTTTTCTCGCCCGCCTTTTGTCCATATCATTTTTATAAATCTATTGGAAATACTTCGGGCGAGATCAGGGATGTCATCTAGGATTGATGGTGATAAAGTGAAATTGGGCCTATTGACAATCTTTCCATGGTCGCAGCCAGCTTTTAGGAAAGATGCAGCAGTGCCCCGAGAAGCTACCCAGGCACAGAAGTCACCATGCCCAGCTATAACTTCGTCGAGCTCGTCAATTTCACCCTCAATATGTTCGAAGGTCTTCGGCAAATCTTCAGCTGAGGGGGCGAATTTCTCACTGCTGGCTCCAACTGAGTGAAAAATTTTTCTTAGTCGTTGAATGCATTTGTTGCTAAATTCCAAACATTTTTCTTGAAGGTCCGCCAATAGTTTTTTCAAATCTGAATTATGTTGAGCTTCGGCTTCAAGTTTTGCCTTAAGTTCTTGCTTTTCTTGTTCAAACTGCTTAGATTGGCAAAGAAGCTTCGTGTTCAGTTCTGTTATTTTTGCTTCGGCTTCCGCCAATGAACCTTCAGTTGCCTGGAGCTCAAAGTTTTTTTTTCTCAATGTCAGCTGATTGCTCCTTTATTTTGTTTTCTAAATTTTCAATTATAACTTCGTGTTTCTTGTCTTCAAAATCTTGCTGCATTTTCAAGGCCTTGCTCAACAGCATACTCTACACGAAAACAACCTTCGTTAGACATGTTTTCATTATTAAAAACAATAAAAGTCAAGGGAATAGTAGTTCACCTTGAAATTGGAATAAAATAAACTACCAACGATATGTTGTCGTCGGTAGCGGCTAATGTCCATTTCCAGCTTCGGAAAACCAATACTCTTCGACAGAGTACTGATAACTTTGGCTCCAGTTTGGTTTCGGATACAATCTAATTTTTCATCATCAATACCTCCGAAGAGGAGTGCTCCTGGTTTGTACCCGCAAGATTTGGCATACTCCTTAAGCTCTTCTATTTCGGGTTTTGACAATTCTTCTCCAATTAAATTTTGAAACATGAAGGCTTCGTTCTCTGAAGCTTCGTCAGTAATTTCCTTTCCTTTCCCCGACGCAGCGGCCACGGCCTCTTCGAAGGCAGCGGTAGCTTCTTCTGTGGCCATGTCTAGCAGTATCTTGTTGATGTGTTCGATTGTGCTTTCCAGGTTCACATCTTCAGTTGAGGCAGCTTCGGCAGCTGCGACCTCCGAAGGTGTGATTTCAATATTTGTTCTTTCCTCAGCCGCTGGTGTCTTCTGAGCCGAAGCTCTTGGTGGTGTCTTGTCAATAACCTCTGTTACAGTGATAATTCTTTGCCTCTTTACTTTAGTCGTCTTCTTCGTTTTTTCGGGCTCCTTTTCCTTCTGAAAAAACTTTGTCAGTTGAGGCCCCAATGGACTTAGCTTTGCAGGCAGGGATTCAGTCATTACCTTCAAAATTTCCTCCACGTCAGTGGCAGAGGGTGATGCGGGGGTTTCTTCTTCTTCTTCAGATATTTTTTGCTTCGGAGAAGACGCTTTCCTCCTCTTCGGAATTCTCTTCTTTGATGGTTCTTTCTCATCTTCATTTAAGGCTTCAGTTGTCCTTTTCCTTTTCTGGCCCCCGGCACCTTTGTTCAGATTTTCATAGTCAGGGTATTCAAAACCCAGGGCGTCCAGCACTCGATTCAGTCTTCGCTTTGGACGGGTGCCGAAGGCCGCAGTCATCAATTGATCTTCTTTTTTGGAGTAATTGCCAAGTATTTCATTGCACATCACTTCAATTGTATCCAGCCACTCTTGACAAGGTGTTTTAAAGTATTTCTTAAACTTGAAATAGTAAGGTAAACGCACAAGTTCACCTTCTTTCTTCTCCCCCTCTAGCTTCGGCATTTCCCATTCTTTTAAAGTAGGAAAAACCCTGAAGGCCAAGAACTCCTGAACCAGGTCTCTTGTACTGATATGCTCTGCAATAGTTCTGAATTCATCCATTGCCTGTTGTGTTGGACCTTCTGGTGTCATGTTGCAGCGAGGTCGGGTTTCTCCGAAGATCAGTTCGAGTGGACTTTGCACAAGCTTCTCCTTGTCATCATCAACCTTGACATAGAACCATTCTGATTTCCAGCTTGCCGGCCATTTGCTTCGGTAGCTGATTACAGGAAACTTTGTGGTTTTCCGATAAGCAAAATTATAGCAACCAAAATTGTCATGCAATCCATCTTTTCTAGCCTTCGTCTGATAGTGCAGTTCGTGAACTCGATAGAAACTGTCTGCAAACGGCTCCACCGCTTGGCTTCGGAGGGCCCAGATGTAAACGCTAAGCCTAACGATAGCGTTAGGAGTTAACTGATGAAAGTAGATACCAAACCTCTTCAGTACCTCTGCAATAATCTCATGTAGGGGGAATCTTAACCCAGCCTTTAGAAAACTCTTGAAAATGACAATTTCATCCTTCTCCGGCTTTGGGGTAGTCTCTTCTCCCCCGAAGCGTAACAGCTTCTTCTGATTCTCATTGAAAAGCCCGACTTTACCATTTTGGAGAGATCAGCCTTCGAAACAGTAGACTTTCCGAAGTCTAAGTGGCTGGGCTTACTAGGCATGGCAATACGATAATCATCTTCGGGATCAGTTTCTTCAACGTTCTCTTCTTCTGCTTCGGCAGTTGCTTGTTCTGCTTCAACAGTGGGGGTTCCTTCCGAAGTTACCAGTCCGGATCGTTGCATTGCTTCGGAGATGGGAACAGTCTCCGAACCTTCAGCTTCGCCCCCCTCACGCTCAACCCTAGCGGTAGATCGCACTCTGGCCATTTAATTCTGAGTTTGTGGAAATTAAATACTTTTTTCTTCTTCCGAAGTCTTTCCTTCTGACGAAGCAGGCTTCAGGTTGGAGCTTCGTTCGATTCCGAGAATCAAGCTTCGGCGATGGTTAAAAATTTTGGCAGCAAAACAGTGCACATAGCAATGAATGCTGTGGTAACTTCACACCTACTTGTCTGTTTATATAGTGTTGCAGGTAAGAAGGCGAAACGCCAGGATTTTTTACACCAGGCGGACAGCCGCTTGCACTCGCTGCACGGTGGACCGCAGAGACCAAACAGTAACTCTGCAAGGTGGGACCGCTACGCGCTCGAAAATTGAATCGTTTCTCGACAACGAGCTCAGGGAAGGTGTTTTTTTGGACCTTCAGCTTCCCGAAGCTTAAGAGACTTTTTTCACGGATCAAGCTCGTTACGAAAAACGATCTAGCGCCACGAAAGGGGCTACTGTTGGGGCTATGCTTCGTCGCGCCGAAGGTCTTGTAGGAAGAAGCAGCTTCGGCTGAAGCTGTCCGCAGGAGACGACCGAAGGTTCCTCTTCATGAAGCTTCGGTATTATAAACCGACTTAAAGATAGAATGACCTTTTAGTCCACAAAGGTCTGAGTCAATGTTGTAAACTTTTATGAGGGGCATAATTGTAATTCTTCACAGGCTGTGTCCTGTGTCTATAAATAGATGAACAGTACCCCCGTACTGTTCACGCTGACTCGGCATTTTGCTTTTGCATCATCCTTATACTTTTTGCCTTCCTGCAATCCGAAGGTACACTTGTAATCTGAAATCATTTCTATTTTTCTATGATAATAAAATAGAAATGACGCTGTGATAATATTCAAATGTTTATATTACTTCTTATGTTGCATGTAAATTCTTCATCATCGTTTATTATGCTTACGAAGATATGTTGTTTGTGACCTTCGTCCGGAATACATTATATCCCGAAGGGAAATAATGTTTCAAAGGACGAAGGACTTTATCATTTAACACTTTTTATGTTGCCTTGTTCTTAATTCGAAGCATTTGAGAACAAGTCCCCAACAGGATTCAAGGTTGGCCTGCAAAGAGTTCAAGATACTTGGCCATCAGATCATCTTCATGCTCCCAGGTTGCTTCTTCCTTAGAGTGGTGACTCCATCTGACTTTGCACATTCTGATAGTTTTCCTCTGGGTGACTCTGTCTGCAGTCTCAAGAATATGCGCTGGCTTCTCAATATAGGTCAAGTCCTCCTGGACCTCTAGACCTTCCACTGGCAACTGCTCCTCTGGCACACGCAGACATTTCTTCAACTGAGACACATGAAAGACATCATGCACTACGGACAATCCTTCTGGCAAACTGAGCTGATAGGCCACTTCTCCACGCCTTGCAAGAATATGGTACTGTCACACCCGGTTTTAGAAGGCAAACCGAATGCGAACCATGTACGTGCCAGGATCAGCAATTCACGTACACAGCAGTTACATAACATGGACATCATCACACCGTGCACAAATAGTATTAAAAAGGGAAATAATAGTTGATTACATCATATGTCTGAGACATGCACATAGTCTTCACAATAAATCAAAGTGCGGAAAAGAAACGTAGATAAACGCGGCCTTCACAGGCAGCTGACTGGGGGTTGCCGCTAACCCACACCTAGAACTTGTCGTAGTCTTGGAACTCCTGGAAATCCTCCGCGTTGCCTTCATCCTCTCCTGAGCAGTGGTTGCAATGTGGACAACCTGGTGTTTTGTGGTAAAGCAAGGATGAGTACACATCAACGTACTCAGCAGATGCCCCGTTTGGCTGAAGTGGACTAGCCCTTTTTTGTGGGGTTAGGCTCAAGCAGTTGCTTTTAGTTGGTCAGATATTTATTGTTAGTAGAAGCCAGGTTTTATCATAAAACCCAAGTTATATCCCAAAAAGTACCTCCTCAGAGAGGAAATATTAGAATTCATAATTAAAGTCACCATCATTAACCATCATCATTAAAGTCATCATCTGAGGTCTATCCAGAGTTTCTCTAATCAAAGAGGATCCCAAGGCTGCTCTTAACTGTGTGCACGGCTGATATATCAGTTTCATTACCCTCTGCAGAGGTCTCACACTTTACCCATGAGCCGTGATTCCCGTTTTGCCCGGAGATCATGACTCTCCATTGATCACTACCAAGGTGGTCCGGCAGGGTATCACTACGTAGCTTTTATAAAGATTCCTTAGTGGTCCTAGCCGCCCGTTAGGTTTCTCCAGTTTTATAAACACAGTACCCCTCCCCGCAGGGGGGTGACTAACAAAAGCAAAACGAAAGAACCTCGGCACCCAGCCTCGGCAGAGCAAGCACTGTGCCTGGACCCCATTGACGGCACGACGGCGAAGCAACTACACCTCTAGTTCCTCTAATTAATTAGCTAAGGGCGCCCCATTTCACCCTCATGGTTGCACTGTTATCCCGGGTGGTCTCTCAACGAACAGGTCCTTACGGAGAGGCACTCGAGAAACCGCTCGAGCCCCCCTTGAATGCCACAAGTATAACATCATAATAAAGAAGGGAAACAACGTATCATTGGTAAATCTCATCATGTTCATTAATTAGTGTTGAGCAATAGCATAAAGCTAAACAATAATAATCCAACTCAAATAGGTAAACAAGGACATGGATAACAAAAGCTAGTCAATCCTTAGGTATAAAGGTGTAAATGCGGGGAGTGAATTATAGACTAGTATAGGACATAGATAGGTCAAGGGACTCTTGCCTTCACCAAGCTGCTGCTGCTCAGGGTCTTCTCTTGCAATTCCCTCAGACTCCACGAACGGACCGATATCTACGCGAGTGCAAACATACATTCAACATTCTTGAAACGGAAGGAAACAATACACCATACAACAATATAGATCAAATAAATATGCACGCGGCATAGAGTTCGCATCTATGACTACACGAGAAAGGAACTGAGACGACCGACGCTACGGTCGAGGGATATCACGTTTACACTAAGTGGATATGAGTTATAATATTTAATTCAGCTTAATCATATTAACAGACATTTATCATATGCCAAGTAAAATTATTACTTAGTCCCGATTAGTTCGCTACTCAAATAATTGTCGTTTAAATATGTACTTAATTAGCGTGAGTTATTCTAGGTGAGGCGAATAATTAACGTGCGATGAAGCGCACGACGACGCGTGCGAACGGCACGCGCAACGCGCTCTAAAGCACGTGACGTTTTTAACGTGCGATGCACGGGCGATGGCGAGGCGAGCGACGCGAATGCACACGGGGGGGGGGGGGGGGTAGACGAGGGTAGACGGGGGGTAGACGACAACATCTAGGGGGGTAGACGAGCGTGGACAGAGTCCCGTCGACGCACTACGCGTAAGCGAACGCGAGTGCATGCAATAGTTGCACGACGACGGCTGTGAGAGCACGGCGAGGTGCTGTGCACGCGTGATTTGACGTGCGCGACACGGCTGACGGCGAGCCCGAGGCGTGGCGAGGGTAGACGAACGGCCGGGGCGGTTTGTAGGGACGTCGGCGGGGTCGGGCTCAGCAGTTCGGCCACCTTAGCCAGCCACGGCGGCCACGGCCGATCGAGCACGGGGTGCTGGGGGCGCAGCGGCCCGCTGGCTTGGGCCCGGTTCGGCCGCGCTAGCATCGCGCCGGTGGCCAGGGGCATGGGGACGGGGCTGGGCGTGCCGAGCGCGCGGTGACTCGGCCGCGGCGCACAGGGGGCGAGGCTCACCGGCGAAGGGAGGGCGGCCGGGCCAGCTCAGCCGAGCCCTGGCCATGGCGGGCGAGTGCCACGCCGACACGGCAAAAGGGCGAGGAGGAGAGTGGTGGAGAGAGGAAGGGGGCGAGCTCACCTTGGCGGCGCGGTGAGGCGGCGAGGCACAGGGAGGCGCTGCGCGCTTGGGCTTCGGCGACCCGCACGACGACGGCAGCGGCAGCACTCCGGGCGGGGCGCGGCTCCAACGGCGGTGATGGCGAGGTGGAGGGTGAGGTCGAGGCGAGGAGAGGTGGCGTGGGTGAGAAACTGCGCGAGAAGCACGGGCTCGACCGGTTTTGAGCTCGCACAGGCGGTTCAGGGAAGATGCACAATGGGGCATGGGCGACTTGGCTCCCTGGCTCGCGGGCCCACCTGAGCAGGCGGCGGTGGTCGCTGGGCGCACCACGCGCGGTGCACGTGATCGTGGGCGCTGGGCACACCATGGCTGGGCCGCGCGGGACAGGGGCACGGCGGGCGCGCGCTGGGCCGCCATGAGCGCGCGTATGCGGGGTGGGCGGGCAGGCCGCGGGGCTGGGAGCTGGGCCACGCTCGCGTGGGCCCAGGAGGGGAGAAGGGGGCGCTGGGCCGAGCGGGGGGGGGGGGGGGGGTGGGGGGGGGGAGGGAGAAGGGGACCGGGGTGGGCCAGCCGAACGGGCCAGGGAAGGGGAGGGGGCTGATTCCCTTTCTCCTTTTCTTTATCTACTTCTATTATTTCAGTTTGACATCATGTGAAAATCATTGATTAAATGAAGATCAACTAAACCACTCATCAAACAAAAATAAATGCCTTCCAGCATGATACAACAACAATTGTTCCCTTAGGGTTTTATTAAAACCTGAATTTGGTGGATATTATAGAAGAAATTTTATACCCCTAGATTCAGGGTGTTACAAACCTATCCCCCTTAAAAGAATCTCGCCCCGAGATTCAAGGTTGGCCAGCAAAGAGTTCAGGGTATTTGGCTTTCAGATCATCTTCTCGTTCCCAGGTTGCTTCTTCCTCAGGGTGGTGACCCCATCTGACTTTGCACATTCTGATGGTGTTCCTCCGGGTGACTCTGTCTGCAATCTCCAGAATCTGCATTGGCTTCTCTATGTATGTCAGATCCTCTTGGACTTCCAAGTCCTCCACTGGCAACTGTTCTTCTGGTACCCGCAGACACTTCTTCAATTGCGACACGTGGAACACGTTGTGCACTGCCGACAGACTTTCTGGTAGGTTGAGCTGGTAGGCCACTTCTCCATGCTTTGCTTGAATCTGATATGGTCCAACATACCGAGGCGCTAACTTTCCCTTGACTCCGAACCTTCTGACTCCTCTGATAGGCGACACCTTCAGATAGACATAATCTCCCACTTCAAAACTCAGTTCTCTTCTTCTTGTGTCAGCATAGCTTCGCTGCCTTGATTGTGCTATCTTCAGATTCTCCTGAACCATTTTGATATTCTCTTCGGCTTCAAGAAAAATGTCGGGGCCAAACACCTGTCTCTCTCCAGGTTGGTCCCAATGCAGCAGAGTCCTACAACTCCGTCCATAGAGCGCCTGAAACGGTGACACCTTCAAGCTGGCCTGGTAACTATTGTTGTAGGAGAATTCTGCATAAGGTAACCTTTTGTCCCATCCTGACTTGTCTTGCAACGCACAGGCTCTCAACATATCTTCTAGGATCTGATTAGTTCTTTCAGTCTGACCGTCTGTCTACGGGTGGTAAGCCGAACTGAAGTTCAAATGCGTGCCCAAAGCTTCTTGTAGCTGCTGCCAAAAATGAGAGGTGAACTGTGTTCCTCGATCTGACACTATCTTCTTCGACACACCATGTAGGCAGACTATCCGGGACATGTATAACTCAGCTAATGTTGCTCCGGTGTATGTTGTCTTCACAGGTATGAAATGGGCCACTTTTGTTAAGCGGTCCACAACCACCCAGATGGAATCATAGCTGGCCCGGGTACGAGGTAGGCCAACTATAAAATCCATCCCGATTTCATCCCACTTCCACTGAGGAATCTGCAATGGCTGCAGCAGTCCAGCAGGCTTCTGATGCTCTGCTTTGGTTCTTTGACAGCTATCACAGATGGAGACATATTCCGCGATTTCTCTTTTCATGCCATACCACCAAAACCTCCTTTTTAAATCCTGATACATCTTCTCACTTCCAGGGTGTATGGAGTAGGCTGTCTCATGAGCTTCCTTAAGGATCAGCTCCCGAATATGTTTGATGTCGGGAACACACAGTCGGTCCTTGAACCATATTACTCCCTCTTCATCCTCTCGAAAGTCCTTGCCTCTTCCTTCTAAGATCAGCTGCTGGATCTTGTTGATGTTTTCATCATCTTTCTGCCCTTCTTTGATCTCCCGCTCTAGGGTGGGCTCTAATTCCACTGTTACTCCTTGCGTACTATTCAGAAAACCGAGACTCAGTTTGTCGAACTCCTTGGCTAACTCATATGACATTGGGTACGTGGCCATCATATTGACTTGGCTCTTCCTGCTCAGAGCATCTGCAACAACATTGGCTTTGCCTGGATGGTAATGTATCTCCAACTCGTAGTCCTTGATCAATTCCAACCATCTTCGCTGCCTCATGTTTAACTCTGACTGGGTGAATATGTATTTCAGACTTTTATGATCTGTGTAGATGTCGCACTTCTGCCCATACAGGTAATGTCTCCATGTCTTTAAAGCATGAACCACTGCTGCCAACTCCAGGTCGTGTGTGGGATAATTTCTCTCATGGATCTTCAGCTGTCAAGATGAGTATGCTACAACTCTTCCTTCTTGCATTAGCACACATCCCAATCCGGTGTAGGAAGCATCGCAGTACACCGAGAATGGCTTGTGAACATCAGGCAGAACCAACACAGGTGCTGTAGTCAATCTATCCTTCAGTTCTTCAAATGCCTCTTGGCACTTTTGGGTCCACTTAAACTCAACTTTCTTCGCTTGCAATGCTGTCATTGGTCTAGCAATCTTTGAAAAGCCTTCAATTAAACGCCTATAGTATTCGGCCATTCCAATGAAACTCTTGATTCCACGAACATCCTTTGGTGCTTTCCAGTTCAGAATGTCTGCTACTTTCTTTGGATCCATAGCTAACCCATTTTGGTTTATGATGTGACCCAAAAACAAGACTTCATGAATCCAGAACTCGCATTACTCAGCTTGGCATACAACTGATGCTCTTGTAGCCTTTGCAATACCATCTTCAAATGTTCCACATGATCTTCCTCACTTTGAGAATATATAAGAATATCATCGATGAACACTACCACAAACTTGTCTAGGTAGTCCATGAACACACTGTTCATCAGATACATAAAGAAGGCTGGCGCATTTGTCAGACCAAAGGACATAACTGTATACTCATATAACCCATACTTGGTGATGAATGCTGTCTTCGGTATGTCTAAGGGTCGGATTCTGAGTTGATGGTAACCTGATCTCAGATCTATCTTCGAGAATACGCTGGCACCTCTGAGCTGGTCAAACAGATCTTCTATCCTTGGCAGGGGGTACTTGTTCTTAATGGTGACTTCATTCAGGGCTCTGTAATCTATGCACATCCTTTTGGTACCATCTTTCTTCTCTACAAACAATACTGGAGCGGCCCAAGGCGAGGTACTTGGTCTGATGTAACCCTTCTCTAACAGCTCATCTATCTGCTTATTGAGTTCCACCAATTCTAGCCCAGACACTCGATAGGCTCTTTTAGAAATGGGGGCGGTGCCAGGGATAAGCTCTATGGCAAATTCGACTTTTCTCTCGGGTGGCATGCCCGGTAGTTCCTCGGGAAACACATCTGGAAAGTTCGACACAACCCTGATAACCTCGAGCGGGTTGGCCTCCTTGCTATCAACCGAAATCTGGTGACAATCTTCTCTCGCTGTTTTAGGCATCCTTAGCTCAGCCACTACCTCCTCTCCGGACGGGGACTTCAATGTTACGGTCCTCTTGTCACAGCTAACACTCGCTTTATACTCCATTAACCAATTCATCCCTAGGATGACATCTACCCCAGGGGTGTTTATTACTATTAGGTCACTAGGGAACCCTATCCCCCTTATTTCCACCCTTACATTTGAGCATATCTTATCTGCGTGCACTTTACCACCGACCGAATTAACCCTCATGGGTGGCATCATTGGCTCTATTGAGATGTCATGCATTTCTACCCATGTTGCAATGACAAATGAATGAGTTGCACCAGTATCAAATAACACTTTTGCTGGATGAGATTCGACTGAGAACATACCTACTGCCACATCTGGTGCATCCTGGATCGCTTCGGCCTCCAAGTGGTTCACCTTTCCACGGTTGTACGTATGGCCACGATTACCTGCTGCCTGTTGAGGTACACCTTGCCTTGCTGGAGCATTGGGGGTTGTCTGATGCTGCGCCATCTTCTTTGGGCAATGCATCACCCAGTGGCCTTGCTCTCCACAGTGGAAGCATCCTCTGCCTCCTCCTTGTGCTGGGGTTGCTTGGTTGTTCTGATTCGCTGCTGGGGCAGGAAGGCGAGGTGCCTGGTTGTTCTGCCTCTGATACTGGTTACCTCCCTGCTGGCTGTTCTGACGATACTGCTGCTGCTGTGGGTACTGCCTCTAAAACTGCTGCTGGTACGGGCGCTGACTCTGATGCTGGTATCCCTGTGGGTGACCATGCTTGCATTGCTGAGATGAACTGCCTGAGAAGCGGGGGCGGCTGTTGCTCCCGGACTGTGGTCCACTCATCTTGCGCTTCCGATCTTCCATTTCCTTGCGCTTCCTCTCGGTCATGATTGCCCTATCGATCAGGTGCTGGAAGGTGGGGAAGGTGTGGTTCATCAGCTGGTAATGCAGGGGATCCACCAAACCCCTCATGAACCTGTACTGCCTTTTAGCATCAGTGTTGACGTCTTCAGGTGCATAACGAGATAGCTGCAGAAACCTGTCCCTGTATTCACTAACAGACAGGGGTCCCTGCTTCAGAGCCAAAAACTCCTCCTTCTTCACGATCATCAGTCCCTTGGAACATGGTACCTGTGGAAATTCTCTCTGAATTCCTCCCAAGTGATGGCTTCGGGGTTGGCATGGGTGGCGAGGTAGGACTCCCACCAGGACTGGGCTGCTCCCCTTAGTTAGCGGGGACCATACAGAACCTTCTCCCTGTAATCACATTGGGCGGTGCATAGTTCCCTTTCCACTACACGCAGCCAGTCTTCTGCATCCATGGGGTCAGCAGAGTGGGCGAAGGTAGGAGGGTGCCCTCTCATGAACTCGCCACGTTTGTCCCGTGGCATCTGGGGCATCTGCATCTGTAACTGGGGTTGGGGTTGCTGTTGAGCCTGCTGCATGGCTGCCAGAGTTTGCCCAATAGCCTGCACTGCCTGAGTTTGCATCAAGAACATCTGCTCCACTGTCATCAGGGGTGGCGGGGGAGGCTGCCTCCGGTGTTGCTGGGGTTCCTCCTCCTGCTGGACATGTTGCTCCCGCTGAACACGCCTGCCACCTCGGCGTCTGTTGTCAGACATCTATGGAAGACATTCACACATCAGCATTGATCTTGCAATCCTTCAGCATAAGAAAAGGGTATACAGAATTCTTCATGACACTGAGTGAACAAAGAACTTCACTGATCCTCATTACGATCCAATACAGCTTCTCAGATAAAAAAGGAAAGTAGAAGTAAATGGTTTCCCAACTAAATAACTGACTTCATTAACATCACTAGCTGAACCAAACTGAAGGGGAAGCCCACATGTTGGCAACAGTCATTACAAAGATTCAAATCCAGCACAAGTTCATCATAACAAGCATGGAAGCAACTGATAAGCAAACTAACCTGACCATCTAAGACTGAGACACCTAACTTAAGAATTTATTACAAACTCCGACGCTAACGACCTAAGGATCCAGATCTATCCTGGTCCTACAGGCAGGGGAACCATAGGTGTGGTGACCACGTGGCGGCGAGCGGTAAGGGTGGTGAGTCCCAACAGGAGCGGGGGAACCACCCTCCTGGTGGCGGCGCTCTGCCAGCTCAGCACGCAACTCAGCAATTTCTGCTCGAGCTCTGCTCAGCTCGTCCAGAGAGTGGTCCAGCTCAGTGTTAAGCACAACGACTAGGTTGACTGTGTGGCTCAACCTAGGGTTATCCTCACCAATAGGCGAGACAACCACACTCTCTGTGCTACCAGTAGGACGGCGGGGGTAGTACCTAAGGTTAAGACCGTCAGCCACCCCACCGAATAAAGAATAGTACTGGGAGAGTGCACGCCGTGCTGCGTCCTGCATAGCCGCCTCCGCAGTGTCCCTCTCGGAGATGGAGTAATGCTCCGAGAAGGCCTCTGCATCCTGGAGGTCATCCTCCGGACGGCGTACTAGGCAGGTAGCCTCCTAGCGGTCCGGGTACCTCCCGCGACTGTGCTGGTAGACTACACAATGATACTCGATCGACCAGGTGTGCCGGTCGAAAGCCCGGCGCAACAAAGTGTCGAGTGCGTCGTGGAAGTGACAACCGCGAGCGACGTCACGGGTGATGGGTCGGGCGACCCATCCCTCCGCCTCCTGCTCCTCAGAGGGCTCAGTACTGTGTTCTGAGCCATCGTCGACTCCATCGGGGTCTCCTCTAGGACCTCCTCCAGTAGCTCCTCCAACAGCCGGGGCGTCCTGCGGTGGTGCAGGGGGCGCCTCCAGCTGAGGAACAGGGGAACGGCGCCTCACGGACTCCACCTCCTGCTCAGGCGGGGAGGAAGAGCCCTGCTGCTCCCTCTGCTGACGCTGGCGCTCCTGCTCCTCACGCAGGCGGTGGTGCAGCCTCTCCAGGTGACTCGACTGACCGGACAATGTGCGGCGCAGAGGACGCTCCGCAAGGCGAGACGGCAGGAAAGGGATCACCGACTTACGAGCAGTGTGTCTAAGACGAGCCATCTACAAAAGACACCGTAAGTATAAGAGTAAGAACAGAACTAATATGACAAGTAACTAAACCATAGACAGAGCAAAATAAAATTTTAGCAAGGTATAATATTATATATATACTAGCTGAATACCCGTGCGTTGCAACGGGAATATATAATACGAGTATACTACAATAACTTATATACAAAAAATTTAAGTTGAAAATATTATTCAAACAAAAGAAATTGCATGAAAGGCTCTTCTTTAAATACTACTCCCTCCATCCAAAAATATAATTCAAGAATTTCGGTGATACTTATCTACTATTACGCATTGTGCAAGGGTAGCAGGTGGGTTTGGCGAGAGATGTAGTAGATGTGTTTTATATTATAGATGTAGATATAAACACACATGTGGTGTAGTGGTAGCTACCACTGGCATTTGCTTGAGAGGTCGTGGGTTCGAATCCCCTTGGGGCCATGTGTATTTTTTTAATTTTAGCTAGGCGTTGGCTACACAGAGAACATAGGAATGGACTGTGCGTGGGGAGGAGGGAATCAGAATGGGCAGGAGGGAATCAGAAAGGCAGAACATAGAGAACATGGGAATGGACTGTGCGTGGGGAGGAGGGAATCGGAATGGGCAGGAGGGAATCGGAAAGGCAGAACACGGAATGGGCAGAACGCGGAATGGCAGACTACTATTGCAGTCTTAATAGTAGTAGAGATATGTAGTAGAACATAGGGTTGGTCGGGGTGACCGACTTTTGAAGTGACACCAGAGGTCAAGGTGAGAATGAGGGTCAATAGTCCTTAGTACGACTAGTGCTACTCTAGGTCAGCGGTCCTACAGTCAGCACGGCTTTGATACCACTTATGTCACACTCGGTTTTAGAAGGCAAACCGAATGCGAACCATGTACGTGCCAGGATCAGCAATTCACGTACACAGGAGTTACATAACATGGACATCATCACACCGTGCACAAATAGTATTAAAAAGGGAAATAATAGTCGATTACATCATATGTTTGAGACATGCACATAGTCTTCACAATAAATCAAAGTGCGGAAAAGAAACGTAGATAAACGCGGCCTTCACAGGCAGCTGACTGGGGATTGCCGCTAACCCACACCTAGAACTCGTCGTAGTCTTGGAACTCCTGGAAATCCTCCGCGTTGCCTTCATCCTCTCCTGAGCAGTGGTTGCAATGTGGACAACCTGGTGTTTTGTGGTAAAGCAAGGATGAGTACACATCAACATACTCAGCAGATGTCCCATTTGGCTGAAGTGGACTAGCCCTTTTTTGTGGGGTTAGGCTCAAGCAGTTGCTTTTAGTTGGTCAGGTATTTATTGTTAGTAGAAGCCAAGTTTTATCATAAAACCCAAGTTATTATCCCAAAAAGTACCTCCTCAGAGTGGAAATACTAGAATTCATAATTAAAGTCACCATCATTAACCATCATCATTAAAGTCATCATCTGAGGTGTATCCAGAGTATCTCTAATCAAAGAGGATCCCAAGGCTGCTCTTAACCGTGAGCACGGCTGATATATCAATTTCATTACCCTCTGCAGAGGTCGCACACTTTACCCATGAGCCATTATTCCCATTTTGCTCGGAGATCATGACTCTCCATTGATCACTACCAAGGTGGTCCGGCAGGGTATCACTACGTAGCTTTTACAAAGATTCCTTAGAGGTCCTAGCCGCTCGTTAGGTTTCTCCAGTTTGATAAACATAGTACCCCTCCCCGCAGGGGGTGACTAACAAAAGCAAAACGAAAGAACCTCGGCACCCAGCCTCGGCAGAGCAAGCACTGTGCCTGGACCCCATTGACGGCACGACGGCAAAGCAACTACACCTCTAGTTCCTCTAATTAATTAGCTAAGGGCGCCCCATTTCACCCTCATGGTTGCACTGTTATCCCGGGTGGTCTCTCAATGAACAGGTCCTTACGGAGAGGCACTCGAGAAACCGCTCGAGCCCCCCTTGAATGCCACAAGTATAACATCATAATAAAGAAGGGAAACAACGTATCATTGGTAAATCTCATCATGTTCATTAATTAGTGTTGAGCAATAGCATAAAGCTAAACAATAATAATCCAACTCAAATAGGTAAACAAGGACATGGATAACAAAAGCTAGTCAATCCTTAGGTATAAAGGTGTAAATGCGGGGAGCGAATTATATATAGACTTGTATAGGACATAGATAGGTCAAGGGACACTTGCCTTCACCAAGCTGCTGCTGCTCAGGGTCTTCTCCTGCAATTCCCTCAGACTCCACGAACGGACCGATATCTACGCGAGTGCAAACATACATTCAACATTCTTGAAATGGAAGGAAACAATACACCATACAACAATATAGATCAAATAAATATGCACGCGGCATAGAGTTCGCATCTATGACTACGCGAGAAAGGAACTAAGACGACCGACGCTACGGTCGAGGGATATCAAGTTTACACTAAGCGGATATGAGTTATAATATTTAATTCGGCTTAATCATATTAACAGACATTTATCATATGCCAAGTAAAATTATTACTTAGTCCCGATTAGTTCGCTACTTGAATAACCGTCGTTTAAATATGTACTTAATTAGCGTGAGTTATTCTAGGTGAGGCGAATAATTAACGTGCGATGAAGCACACGACGACGCGTGCGAACGACACGCGCAACGTGCGCGAACGGCATGCGACGTTTTTAACGCGCGATGCGCGGGCGATGGCGAGGCGAGCGACGCGAATGCACACGGGGGGGGGGGGGGGTGTAGACGAGGGTAGACGGGGGGTAGACGGCAACATCTAGGGGGGGGGTAGACGAGCGTGGACAGAGTCCCATCGACACACTGCGCGTAAGCGAACGCGAGTGCATGCAATAGTTGCACGACGACGGCTGTGAGAGCACGGCGAGGTGCTGCACACGCGCGATTTGACGTGCACAACACGGCTGACGGCGAGCCCGAGGCGCAGTGAGGGTAGACGAACGACCAGGGCGGGTTGCAGGGACGTCGGCGGGGTCGGGCTCGGCAGTTCGGCCACCTTAGCCAGCCACGGCGGCCACGGCCGATCAGGCACGGGGTGCTGGGCGCGCGACAGCCCGCTGGCTTGGGCCCGGTTCGGCCGCACTAGCAGCGCGCCGGTGGCCAGGGGCATGGGGACGGGGCTGGGCGTGCCGAGCGTGCGGCGACTCGGTCGCGGAGCACAGGAGGCGAGGCTCGCTGGCGAAGGGAGGGCGGCCGGGCCGGCTCAGCCGAGCCCTGGCCATGGGGGTGAGTGCCACGCCGACACGGCAAAAGGGCGAGGAGGAGAGTGGTGGAGAGAGGAAGGGGGCGAGCTAACCTCGGCGGCGCGGTGAGGCGGCGAGGCACAGGGAGGCGCTGCGCGCGTGGGCTTCGGCGACCCGCACGACGACGGCAGCGGCGGCACTCCGGGCGGGGCGTGGCTCCGACGGCGGTGATGGCGAGGTGGTGTGGGCGAGAAACTGCGCGAGAAGCACGGGTTCGACCGGTTTTGGAGGCGCCGTGAGCGGTTGCTCCACTGGGAGCTCGCACAGGCGGTTCAGGGAAGATGCACAGTGGGGCGTGGGCAACTTGGCTCCCTGGCTCACGGGCCCACCTGAGCAGGCGGCGGTGGGCGCTGGGCGCACCACGCGCAGTGCGCGCGATCGTGGGCGCTGGGCGCACCACGGCTGGGCCGCGCGGGACGGGGGCACGGCAGGCGCGCGCTGGGCCGCCATGAGCGCGCGTATGCGGGGTGGGTGGGGCAGGCCGCGGGGCTGGGAGCTGGGCCACGCTCGCGTGGGCCCAGGAGGGGAGAAGGGGGCGCTGGGCCGAGCGGGGGGGGGGGGGGGGGGGGGGAGAGGGAGAAGGGGACCGGGGTGGGCCGGCCGAACGGGCTAGGGAAGGGGAGGGGGGCTGATTCCCTTTCTCCTTTTCTTTATCTACTTTTATTATTTCAGTTTGACATCATGTGAAAATCATTGATTAAATGAAGATCAACTAAACCACTCATCAAACAAAATAAAATGCCTTCCAGCATGATGCAACAACCATTGTTCCCTTAGGGTTTTATTAAAACCTGAATTTGGTGGATATTATAGAAGAAATTTTATACCCCTAGATTCAGGGTGTTAGAGGTACGGACCGACATAGCGGGGTGCTAGCTTGCCTTTGACTCTGAATCTTCTGAATCCTTTGATCGGTGACACTTTCAAATAGACGAAGTCTCCGACTTCAAAACTCAGCTCTCTCCTTCTTGTGTCTGCATAGCTTCGCTGCCTTGATTGCGCTATCTTCAGGTTCTCTCGAACCATCTTGATGTTCTCTTCAGCTTCGAGCAGAATGTCTGGCCCGAACACTTGCTTCTCTCCAGGTTGATCCCATTGCAACGGAGTTCTACAACTCCTCCTATAAAGCGCCTGAAATGGTGACATCTTCAAGCTAGCCTGGTAACTGTTGTTATTGGAGAACTCTGCATAAGGTAGCCTCTTGTCCCATCCGGACTGATCTTGCAACACACAAGCTCTCAACATATCTTCAAGGATTTGATTAGTTCTTTCAGTCTGGCCGTCCGTCTGCGGATGATAACTTGAACTGAAATTCAGATGTGTGCCCAAGGCTTCATGCAACTGTTGCCAGAAATGAGAGGTGAACTGCGTTCCTCTGTCTGACACTATCTTCTTTGGCACACCATGAAGACAAACGATCCAGGACATGTACAACTCTGCCAATACCGCACTGCTGTAGTTGGTCTTGATAGGTATGAAGTGGGCTGACTTGGTTAAGGGATCCACCACTACCTAAATGGAATCGTAGCCGGCTCGAGTGCAAGGCAATCCGACTATGAAGTCCATACCGATTTCATCCCATTTCCACTGAGTAATTCGCAACGGTTGCAACAATCTAGCTGGCCTCTGATGCTCTGCCACTTTCTTTGGATCCACAACCAATCCTTCTTTGTTAATTATGTGACCCAAGAACATGACTTCATTGATCCAAAACTCGCACTTACTCAACTTTGCATACAACTGGTGCTCTCGCATTCTCTGCAATACCATCCTCAAATGTTCAGCATGCTCTGCTTCACTTTGAGAATATATAAGAATATCATCAATAAATACCACCACAAACTTGTCAAGATAATCCATGAATACATTGTTCATCAGATTCATGAAGAAGGCTGGTGCATTTGTTAGGCCAAAAGACATCACAATGAACTCATACAACCCATACTTGGTAATGAATGCCGTCTTCGGAATGTCTGAAGGTCAAATCCTGAGCTGATGATAACCTGACCTCAGATCTATCTTTGAGAACACGCTGGCTCCTCTCAACTGGTCGAATAGATCTTCTATTCTAGGCAAGGGGTACTTGTTCTTGATTGTGACCTCATTCAGAGCTCGATAATCGATGCACATCCTCCTAGTGCCATCTTTCTTCTCCACGAATAGGACAGGGGCGGCCCAAGGCGAGGTGCTTGGCCGGATGTAACCTTTCTCTGACAGCTCATCAATCTTCTTCTTGAGTTCAACTAACTCTGGTCCAGAAACTCTGTAGGCTCTTTTAGAAATGGGGGCGGTGCCAGGAAGAAGCTCTATGGCAAACTCAACTTTTCGCTCAGGTGGCATACCTGGTAAATCTTCAGGGAACACGTCTGGGAATTCTGACACAACCTTGATAATCTCGAGTGGATCTGCTTCACGGCTATCAATAGCCATCTGATGACAACTTCCATTCCTTGGCTCAGGTGAGGTTAACTCGGCTACCACCTCTTCTCTTAGTGGGGAGATCAACTTAATTGTCCTCTTATCACAACTGATAACTGCCTGATACTTATCTAGCCAATTCATCCCTATGATGACATCTATTCCCTGAGTACCCATTACTATGAGATTAGCGAGAAACGTTATCCCCCTTATTTCCACACTTACATTCATGCAAATGCTATCGGCTCGAATTCTACCACCGGCTGAGTCAATTTGAATGGGGGTTGACATGGTAGTGATTGGAAGATTATGTGCTTCTACTGTCATTCTGGGGGTTTCCTGAACTGCTTCAGCTTCCAAATGGTTCAGTCTCCTGTGGTTATAGCGTGGCTAAGAGTGGTTGCCTACTCCAGGCTGTGACATATTCTGCTTTGCTAGGGCACTGGGCCTAACTGCTGTTGGGCTGCCTTCTTCGAACATTGCATCACCCAATGGCCTTGTTCTCCACAATAGAAACATGCTCTATTTCCACCTTGAACTGGTGTTGCCTGACTGCTTTGGTTGGTTGCTGGGGCGAGAAGACGAGGTGCCTGCTGATTCTGCCTCTGGAACTGACCTCCTCCTGATTGGTTGTTCTGGTGATTCTGCTGCTGGTGCTGAGGGTACTGCCTTTGGATCTGCTGCTGCTGAGGTGGACGCTGGTTCTGCCTGAACTGCTGAGGTGAGTTGCCTGAGAAACGAGGACGATTGCTGCTTCCAGGCTGAGGTCCATTGATCTTACGCTTGCGATCCTCCATTTCCTTGCGCTTCTTCTCTGTCATAATCGCTCGGTCGATCAGGTGCTGAAATGTGGGGAAGGTATGATTCATCAGATGATACTGCAGAGGGTCGACTAAGCCTCTCAGGAAGCGATACTGCCGCTTGGCATCTATGTTGACATCCTCAGGAGCATAGCGAGGCAGCTGCAGAAACTTGTCTCGGTACTCACTGACAGACATAGGCCCTTGCTTGAGCGCTAGGAACTCCTCCTTATTCACTGTCATCAGACCTGCAGGAACATGGTGCTGATGGAAATTGTTTCTGAATTCCTCCCAGGTAATAGTGTCGAGGTTGGCGTGGGTGGCGAGGTAAGACTCCCACCAATTCTGAGCTGCTCCTCTCAACAGACGGGGACCATACAGAACTTTCTCCCTATCGTCGCATTGAGCGGTGTGCAACTCCTGCTCCACAGTGCGCAGCCAACTTCAGCATCCATGGGGTTAGATGAATGAGCGAACGTTGGGGGATGACCTCTCATGAATTTAGCACGCTTGTCCCTGGGCATCTGAGGCATCTAAGGTTGAGGTGGTGGCTGCTGCTGCTGCTGCTGCTGAATGGCGGCCAGAGTCTGACCGATGGCTTAAACTGCCTGAGTCTGCATCAAGAACATCTGCTCAGTCATCATCGGGGGTGGGGGTGGCAGTTGCTGTTGCTGGGGTGCCTCATCCTGCTGAGCTGGCCACTCCTGCTGAGCACGCCTTCCTCCTCTATGCCTATTTTCTGACATCTGCATGACACAATCACACCTCAGAACTGATCTTGCAACTTGCAGCATAAGAAAAGAGTATAGAATTCTTCCACAATACTGAACAGATGAACATCTTCACTGATCTCCAACACAAACCAACACAGCTTCTCAGATAAAGAGGAAAATAGAACAAAAGGGCTTCCCAACTAAATGACTAATTTTATTAACACTTAACAGGTAAACCAAAGTGCAGGGGATACCTACACCCTGTCAACAATCATTACAAAGATCCAAATCCAAATCCAACATAGTTCATCATGACAAGCATAAAGGCACAGGATAAGCAAACTACCCTGTCTAACTAAGACTAACTAAGAGTAAGACTGATGCTAAGACTATAGCTTCTATATATATTTTCATATTAATTACAAGATCTGACGCTGACGATCTATGGTTCTAAATTTATCTTGGTCTTATAGTCGGGGTTGCCATAAGTCTGGTGTCCATGCTGAGGTGAGCGGTACGGGTGCTGAGTCCTGATGGGAGCGGGGGAGCCATCCACTAGGTGACGATGCTTTGCATGCTCAGCCCGCAGCTAGGCGATCTTAGCATGAGCCCTACTCAGCTCGTCTAATGCATGGTCCAGCTCTGTGTTTAGCACAGTGACTAGGTTGACTATGCTGCTCAACCTAGGATTGTCCTCACCCACAGGTGAGACAACCACACCTCCTATGCTGCCAGATGGACGACGGGGGTAATACTTCAGGTTGAGACCATCAGCTACCCCGCCGAGCACTGAGCAGTAGTGCGAAAGCGCACTCCGTGTGGCATCTTGCATGGCCGCCTCAGATGAGTCCCGCTCAGAAATAGGGTAGTGTTCTGAGCAGACCTCCGCACCCCGGAGACTGTTCTCCAGACGGTGCACTAAGCAGGTCGCCTCCCAATGGTCCGGGTAAGCCTCGCGACTATGCTGGAAGACCACACAACGATACTCCATAGACCAAGTACGCCGGTCAAGTGCCTGGCGTAGCAGGGTGTCGAGCGCATCATGGAAGTGACACCCGCGAGCGGCGTCACAGGTGATGGGTCGGGCAACCCATCCTTCCAACTCCTGCTCCTCAGAAAGGTCGGTGCTGTGGCTCGAGCTGCTATCGCAACCTCCGTCGTTTGGGTCTCCTCCAGCAGCTACTCCAATGGCTGGGGCGCTCAGTGGTGGTGCAGGGGGTGCCTCCAGCGGGAGCACAGGAGAACAGCTCCTCACAGACTCTATCTCCTGCTGAAGCGAGAAAGAAGAGCCCTGCTGCTCCAGCTCCTGTCGTCGACGCTCCTGCTCCTCGTGTAGGCGGTGGTACAACCTCTCCAAGTGGCTAGACTGACCAGTCACTGGACGGCGAAGCGGACGCTCCGCGAGACGAGAGGTTAAGAAGAGGATGACATACTTCCGTGCAGTGTGTCTAAGACGAGCCATCTACAAAAGACACCGTAAGCATAAGAGTGAGAACAGAACTAATATGACCAGCAAGTAGACCATAAATAAATGAGGAATTAGAATAAAACAAAATTTTTAGCAATGTATAATAATATATAGTAGAACATAGTTTTGGTCGATATGACCAACTTTTGAAGGGATACCAAAGTCAAGGTGATAATAGGGGTCTATAATCCTTAGAACGACCATTCTATTCAAGGTTAGCGGTCCTACAGTCAGCACGGCTTTGATACCACCTATGTCATACCCGGTTTTAGAAGGCAAACCGAATGCAAACCATGTACGTGCCAAGATCAGCAATTCACGTACACAGCAGTTACATAACTGGACATCATCACACAGTGCTCAAATAATGACATAAAAGAAGGTATAATAGTCGATTACATCATGATGCCCGAGACATCCACATAGTCTTTAACAATAATCGAAGTGCGGAAAAGAAACGTAGATACACACGGCCTACAGAGGCAGCCGACTAGGGGTTTGCCGCTAACCCATGCCTAGAACTCATCGTACTCTTGGAACTCCTGGAAGTCCTCCTCCACGAATTCATCTTCACCTGAGTAGTGGATGCAACGCTGACAACCTGGGGGGGTTGGTTTGTAAAGCAAGGGTGAGTACACATCAACATACTCAGCAAAATGTCCCGTTTGGCTGTAGTGGACTAGCTTTATGTCGAGTTAAGTCAAGCAGTTGCTTTTAGTTGGTTAGGTTATTATTTACTAGTAGAAAAAGCCAAGTTTTAGAATTAACCCATGTTATTAACCCAAACGTACCCTTTCCAAACGGAAAGAGTACCACTTACCATTACCATAGTCAATGCCAAACCATCATTCTCATTGCCACCTGTAATCCGAACATCTCCGATCAAGTGTCACTAATCAATGGAGCTCCCTTGGCCGCTCATAACCGTGAGCACATCTGATATATTAGTTTCATAACACTCTGCAGAGGTTGCGCACTTTACCCACAAGCCGTGATTCCCTTTCTGCCCGGAGAGAGCTACTCCCCATTGACCACTAACTAGGTGGCCTAGCAGGGTATCACTATATAGCCTTTACAAAGATTCCCTGAGGCTGTAGCCGCTTGTTAGGTTTCCTAAATGCACCACACTCCTCCCCAAGGGGAGAACCAACCTTGGCAGAGCGAGCCGCATACACCGAGCACCATTAACGGAACGATGGCGAAGCAAACTACACCCCGGTTCCTCTAATTACTCAGCTAAGGGCGTCCCACTCCACCCTCATGGTTGCACTGTTTACCTGGGCGGTCATCCAACGAACAGGTCCTTACGGTGAGGCACTCAAGAAACAGCTCGAGTCCCCTAAATGTCACAGTATCATCATCATAATCAAAAGAGAAAACAACGTATCATAGATATCTCATCATGTTCATTGATTAATGTGAAGCGCTAGCATAAAGCTAAACTGAAATAACCCAACCAAAATAGGTAAACAAGGACAAGATAGACAAAAGCAAGTCAATCCTTAAGTATGAACTGTGTAAATGCGGGAAGTGAATTATAAGAATTGGTAGGACATAGATGGGTCAAGGGACACTTGCCTTCACTAACCAGCGACTGCTCAGGGTCTTCACCTGCAACTCCTTTGGACTCCACCAACTGACTGTTATGTATACGAGTTTCAAGCATACATTCCACACATTTAATACAAAGGAACAGTACACCATACAATAGACTGCAATAAATAAACAGATGTTCGACGCAGGGCTCGCACCTACAACTAAACGAGAAAGGGAAAATAACGGTCGAGGCTACGGGCGATCATGTTACACGATTATAAATCAAAGTACTCGCCTAAACAGAATAGTATTAATTGAGCCATCATGTTAAGCATAGGGTAAAGTCATGTTCCATGTTTAATCATTATAAGCAGATAAAGGTAAATGAAATGGATTGTCGCGCGACGAGACGCACGACACAACACTTGAATTAAAATAAGAAATAAACGACCCGTCGCGCGACGGGGCGCGCAACGAGACTCTTGCATTAATTTGTAAATAAACGTTAAGCATTGCACGACGAAACGCACGACGGCATACGTCATCCAAACTGAATTTAAAATGGAACGTCGCGCGACTGGACGCGCGATGTCACACATTAAACAACTTGAAATTAAAATGAATCGTCGAGCGACGAAGCACGCGACGCAGCACATTAATAAAATCTGAAATTAAATAAATTCGTCGCGCGACAAAGCGCGCGACACAACATGCTAACTAAATAGAGTTGAAAATTAATTAAAACCAAGAGTCAATCACCGCGTGCGTGGGACTGCGCACGCGGGAACGCGTTGGGTGAACGAGGGGCGCAAGGCCACGCGAGCCGCGCCGTGGCGTGCGTAGGGACCGCGCCAGGGAACCAAATTGCCGAAGGCAGGGGCCACGCACCGTGAGCCACGCGCACCGGGGCCGGGGAGCCGCGCGCAGGGGGCCGAGAAGCCGCGCCGCCGGAGAGTCGAGGCCGCGCTGGGGGAGCCGGGGGACGCCGCGGGGAGGGCCGGGCGCCGCGCCGCGGGGGGGGGGGGGGGCAGGGGGCCGTGCAGGGGTGCGCGCGCGCAGGGGGAAAACAGGGAGGGCGCGCAGAGGAAGAAAGGGGAGGGGGAGAGGAAGAGAGAGAGAGGGAGAGGGGAGCTCACCTCGGGGTCCAAATCCGGCGATCACCGTCTCCAACTCCAAAACCTAGGGCACCACGGGGAGAGAGAGAGAGGTGGGAGAGAGAGGTTGCTGTGCGGGAGAAATCAAATGAGAGGAAGGGACAGGGGGGCGCGCATGGGGAGCAGGGGGCGCCAGGGGCGCACGGGCCGAGCTAGGCCGGGCCGGGCTGGGTCAGACTGGGCTGGGCTGCACCGCGGGTCAAAATCCCGTGGCACGCACAATCCACAGATCGGAATTCAATTCGCGAAGCAAAATCCGAAACGAAACTAAGCAACGCACGCGATTGAGCACGACATCAGACAAAGAAATATGATTCGGCATGATGCAACACTCATGACCACTTAGGTTCTGTTTACACATGACACAGACACCAGTCGCTATATTTCTTTGAACTCGGGAAGAAGGAGCGAAACAGGAAAAGAAAAGAGAGTAACACCTGAATTTGGTGAGTAAAAAGAAGAAAAAATTCTACCCCAAATTCAGGGCGTTACACTTTGGCATAGCGACATACCTTGAGACAAAGGGCTGCACCGACTTAAAGAGGAAAAGACCAATCGGTCCATGATAATTTGTGTCATGATTGTAACTAGTTGTCGAGGAAATAAATGTAATTTTGGTCGGCCTGCGTCCCGTGCCTATAAATAGGTGAACAGTACCCCTGTACTGTTCATGCTGGCTGGTATTCACTCGTGCATCATGCTTGGACTTTTGCCTTCTGTCAAGCCGAAGGTACAAATGTAATTTAATATTGTTCTTATTTATCCATGATGATATAATAAAGTTATATTAATGATGTCATATGATTATTCATGTTATTTCTCATGTTTCATATGCTTCTTCTTTCATTAACACATACTGCAATGATGAAGGTACGTCCTTCATGACCTTCGTCCGAAGATCGTTATATCCTAAGGGAAATAATGCTTCGAAGGACGAAGGGCATTAATCGTTAACCCTCTTTTTTGTGTTGCCTTGTTCTTAACTCGTAGTATTTGAGAATAAGTCCCCAACACCCAGTTATATCACTACTTTAATTATTCAAAAATCTTTTTCTTCTTAATGAAAGTAAATAAACTTAGATTGTTTTTAATTCATAGATTTGAGGTGTTACAAAATGTAACCCTAAAAAGAATCTCGTCGTCGAGATCAGGAAACTTTTGAGAATAGCTGGGGAAATTCTGCTCTGAGTTCATCTTCTCTTTCCCTAATTGCCTCATATTCTGAATGATAACTCCACTGAACTTTGCACATATTGATAACTTTACTCCGAGTAATTCTATGTGATGTTTCCAAAATTCTTATCAGATACTCAGAATATGTTAATTTCCCATTAACATTAAGTTCTTCCATGGGTAACTGTTCCTCAGGTAATCTTAAACACTTTTTGAGCTGTGATACGTGGAATATGTCATGCACATATGATAAACAGCCAGGTAGTTCCAACTGATATGCTACTTCTCCTTTCCTTTCCAAGATCTTCAATGGACCAATGGACCAATATAACGGGAAGATAATTTGCCTTTAACCTTAAATCTTCTCATTCCTCTCATTGGGGAAACCTTAAGATACACAAAGTCTCTAACTTCAAAGGCTAATTCTCTTCTTCTATTGTCAGCATAGCTTTTTTGCCTTGATTGTACTGTTTTCATATTCTCTCTAACAATCTACACTTGCTTTTTTGCTTCATGAAGAATTTCTGGACCAAACACTTGACTTTCTCCAGTTTGATTCCATTATAGCGGTTTTCTGCATTTCCTTCCATAGAGTGCTTCAAACGATGCTATCTTTAGACTTGCCTGGTAACTATTGTTATAGAAAAATTCTGCATAGAGCAAACTCTTATCCCAACTTTTATCATACTTTAAAGCACAAGCTCTTAACATATCCTCTAACACTTGATTTGTTCTTTCTGTTTGGCCATCTATCTGCGGATGATACGCTGAGCTAAAATTTAGCTTAGTATCTGTATATTCATGCAATCTTTTCCAAAAGCGTGAGGTGAATTGGGTTCCTCTATCTGACATAATTTCCTTTGGTACACCATGTAGGCAAACAATCCTTGTTATATACAGTTCTGCTAACTGAGCTCCTGAGTAAGTGGTGTTTACAGGTATGAAATGTGGAACCTTCGTTGTCTACAATAACCCATATGAAATCATAACCATCACGGGTATGGGGTAACCCAACTATAAAATCCATACCAATTTCTTATCATTTCCATTCAGGCACTTTAAGAGGTTGTAGCAAACATGCTGGTCTTTGATGTTCTGCCTTTACTCGCTGACACACATCACATAATGCAATGTGAGTAGCAACGTCTCTTTTCAAACCATACCACCAATAATTTTCTTTTAAATCCTGGTTCATCTTAGTACTTTCAGGATGTATGGAGTATGCTAAATCATGAGCTTCTCTGAGTATAAGCTGACAAAGGCGTTCGATTTCTGGTACACAGATCCTGTTTTTAAAATAAATTGTGCCTTGTTCATCTTCTTTGAAATTGGGGCTTTACCCAAACTAATATGAGTCTTAATTTCTTTAACTTATCATCTGATTTTTGTCCTTTACGAATTTCTTGTTCCAAAGTAGATTCCACTTCCATAATTGTTGCCTTTGTATTATTAAGCATACCAAGATTAAGTTGTTACATTTCTCAACATAATTCCTACGACATCAAATAAGAAGGGACATTGTTCACTTGACCTTTACGGCTCAAAGCATCTGCCACTACATTCGCTTTTCCTATATGATAATGTATATCTAAATCATAATCTTTTATTAACTCAAGCCATCTTCGCTGTCTTAGATTGAGTTTCTTCTAAGTGAATATGTATTTCAAACTTTTGTGATTAGTGAAGATTTTGCACTTATTTCTAACCATGTATTGTCTCCAAATCTTCAAAGCGTGTACTACGACAGCTAATTCCAAGTCATGTGTCGGGTAATTCTTTTCATGTTTTCTCAACTTCCTTGAAGCATAACTATTACTTTTCCTTCCTACATTAACACACATCCATGTCCTAGATGCGACATATCATAGTATACATCAAATCCTTTGTGAATATCAAGCATTACTAAGACTGATGCAGTGGTTAGCTTTTCCTTAAGTTCTTCAAAACATTTCTGGCAAGCTTCATCCCATTTAAAATTTTTACCTTTCTCCAGCAATGAAGTAAGCGGTTTTACTAACTTAACTTAAGCATACTCCTTTTTTATTTAATGAGTTGATATTAATTAAATATCTTTTTTTAGATTTTTGCAAAGGTTTAATTTACGCCTAATCCATATTGAGTAGACCCTGTCGTTGTGAGAATTCTTAATTCATGAGTTGTAGGGAGGGACTTATGTAACCACAAACAGAAAATAAACCAACTGTTGGATTTAAAGCTGGTGTTAAGGATTATAACCTGACTTACTACACCCTGGAGTACGAACCCAAGGATACTGATATCTTGGCAGCATTCCGAGTAACTCCTCAGCTCGGGGTTCCACTTGAAGAAGCAAAGCCTTCGATGAATCTTCTATAATATCCTGCTAATCTAAGGAAACTTCTGATCTTTGACACATCTTTTGGTTGCTTCTAATTTAGCATTTCACTTATTTTACTGGGGTCTACCTTGATTCCTTCATCTATGATGATATGTCCTAGGAAAGCGACTTCCTTAGCCAAAATCACACTTTGAGAACTTTGCATACAATTGGTTTTCATGAAGCTTTTGCAGAACTAGTCTTAGATGATCTTCATGTGTTTCTTCATTCTGAGAGTATACTAGTATATCATCGATGAATACAACCACAAACTGGTCGAGGAACTCCATGAATACTTTATTCATCAAGTTCATAAATTATGCCAGTGCATTAGTTAGTCCAAACGACATGACCAAAAACTAATATAGTCCATATCTTGTGGTAAAGGCTGTCTTAGGTACATCTTCAGTTCGAATCTTCAGCTGATGATATCCTGATCTTAGATCTATTTTCGAGAATATTTTAGCTCCTCGCATCTGACCAAACAAATCTTCAATCCGAGGTAAAGGGTATTTGTTCTTAATTGTCACTTCATTTAAGCTTCTATAATCGACACACATTCTTCTTGGACCATCTTTCTTGTTCACAAATAGAACTGGGGCTCCCCAAGGGGATGAGCTTGGACGGATAAAAACTTTTCTAACAATTCTTCTATCTATTTCTTAAGTTCACCTAAATCCTTGACATCCATTCTATAGGGTCTTTTTGATATAGGTGTAGTTCTAGGTAATAACTCAATAGAAAATTTTACGTCACGATCGGGAGGCATATCTGGTATTTCCTCTAGAAATACATCTGGGTACTCACAGACCACCTGGGTATTTTCTAGAGACTTTTCTTTCAAATGATTTACAATGGTCTATGTATCTGTTGGCATGCTGAGACTGACCACAACTCTATCTCCCTGTGAACTTGTTAACACAACTGCTCTCCTTACACATGATATCATTCCATCATACTTGACTAGACAATTCATTCCCAATATCACATCAATGCCGCAAGATTTCAAGACTATTAAGTCAACTATAAAGTCTATCCCCATGATCTTAAGGTTAACATTGGAACATCGATATCTGGCTTCCATTTCACCTCCCGGTGAACTAACAAGTAGCTTCTTTCTCATAGGTTGTTTAGGAACGTTATGTTTTTTCACAAATATTTCAGTTATGAAAGAATGTGATGCTCCTGTATCAAATAAAACTGAAGCGTGTATTGAGTTGATAATGAACGTACCAAGTATAAGTTCTGGTTTCTCCTGAGTTGTCTCAGTCGTGATGTGGTTGACCTTGACTCTGCTATGATTTTGCTGGCCTTTTCCTTGGGTGTTGTGTGCAGACGTGCTCTGGTCAAACCTTTGACTGATGTTTTTCTGTGGCGTCTGGGGATTGCGCTTTGAGCAGTTATTGGCATAGTGACCTATTTCGCCACACTTGAAACATCGGTTGGGCTGAACTAGGGTAACTTGATTTTGGTTTTTGGCTGGTGTGTTCATGGCACTTCGCTGGCGATTCTGTGGATATCCACTAGACCTTTGACCTGTCTGAGATTGCTTCTCTGCTGATTATTCCTCTGGACTTGTTTCCCTGAACGTTGCATCTATTGTTGATTGTTCCCATCTTGATTTCCATAGCGATATTGAGAACCTTGTGAGTTGTTATGATGACGGGAGTTCCTGCGGTATTGTCCTTGAAATTTCCTCTAATGGTCTACCAATTCCTTCCTTTTGCTTTCTAAACCAATTGCTTTATTGAGTAGAGTTTGGAAGTTGGGAAACTGTGGATCTGCAGCTGATAGTTCAAAGGTCCAATCAAGCCTTCTAAGAAACGCTCTTGGCGCTTATCATTAGTGTCTACTTCTTTTGGTGCATAGCGTGAAAGCTAAGTGAAGGGATCACAGTACTCGCTAACAGACATGTTTCCCTAGGTAAGAGATAGAAATTCCTTCTTCTTAAGTTTCATTATTCCTGAGGGAATGTGATGAGCACGAAAGTTCTCCTGAAATTCCTGCCAAGTAATGGTGTTAGCATTTGCATGGGCCGCAGTGTAGGCATCCCACCAGTCGGACGCAACACCTTCCAATCTTCTGTAAGCATATAAGACTTTTTGCCTGTCATTGTGCTGAGTGATATCCAACTTCTTGCCTATAACCTTAAGTCAATCATCGGTGTCCAAAGGATCAACCGAGTGAGAGAAAGCAGGCGAATGATGGCTCATGAAATCTCTATGTTTATCCCAAGCTTGGGGTGCGTTTTGATACTGGGATTCTGCTGATTTTGTTGATTTTGCTGAATCTGCTGTACCGAGGAAATAACGCCTTAGAGAAGTTGCATCTATGCGGCGATGAATTGTTCCATTGTTGAGTTGGGTGGTGGTGGTGGCAACCGTTGACCAGTTCGTTGATCTTGAGTCTGTCTAGGACCTGAGCGAGTGTTCACCATTTGGTTGGTTAGAAAGTGCATCCTTTTAGATAAGTGAAGAATAGAGAAAAAATCTAGGGGGTTTAGCTTTCGAACTCAAGTTAAACTTATTTATTAATTTTAATGTTCTTATGGCCATCTCCCATAAGATCATTGCACTCAAATAAAAATTAAAATCAAACATTATGCAAGCATCACCATCACATTGTTATTATTATAATAACACCATCATAAAGATTTTCATCATCTAACGTGAAATCGAACTTATTACATTATGACTTATAAAACTCTAGAGTGGCCTGGTAATAGATCCGGGGGCTCCATAGCGAATTCTCTTGCGGAGCGAGGACACAGCTATGGCAGGGACTTGAGCTTCAGGTGGATCTATTCCTTCAAGTTGAGCCTCGAGTGCTGCAATCCTTGCACGAGCATCTTCAAGCTCCTCATGTACCCTTGAGAGATCAAGGGTCGCACTGTCCAGGTCGGTGTTAAGACCTGCCACCACACCTACAAGGGTGTTGAGGTGATCTTCTCTAGCTTCACCTGGAACCACGCTTGTCTGGCTCTCACCATGAGGACGTAAGGGAAGGTGCCTGTATGCCGTGTCATGCAACTGCTGCCGATAGGTGTGGTTGAGGGACCACAAAGCTCTCCGAGAAGCATTACTGACCAAAGCAGCGTAGGTGGATAGCGGCGTCAGAGACTCATGAGATGATAGTCCTAAAGCCTCTATCTCCTGCATCCAAGACTTTGATATGCACGCGAGTGATGTAGTAACAAGCCCGAGGGGGCTCAGATACCCGTCTGGTGTCATAAAGAGGTCGAACGTAGGTTCCTAGCGCATGCAGCACATCCTGCAACAAGTTTGGGAAGTGTCCCGTCTCAAACATTGAGGTGTAATGCTCTGTTATAGGCCACATTCCAACAAAGTTGTCCTCTTGTTCATCGTTGGCATCTTCATCGTTGTTTTCTTCTTCTTCTGCATCATCATCATCATCGTCTCCACCATCACTAGAATCATTAGGGTCATCACCTCCAGGAGCAGGGACTTGAGCTACTGGCACCGGTGGCGCTAAAGATTAAGCTCCAACAGCAAAGGCATGAGACTCTGATATCGGGGTGGGTGTCGCTAGAATCTCCTCAGAGTTGTCCTCCAGGATCACACCATTCCTCACATGAAGGTGGTGCAGCTCCATAGGGACCTCTTCCACCACAACTAGGTAGAAAGGAGCCTACTGAGGTGGAGGAATACAGTTGCTGTTCACACAGGTAATCTGAAGAGTGCGCACCATCTACAAGACGAAAGTGTCACCTTAGTTAAATTTTAAAGAGACAAGATTAATAAAATAAATTTGTAAGTGCAAAATAAGCATATTTTGAACAGAATGGACTTTCCATTTCTAACTAGTCTAACAACCTAGAGTCAGTATAGCTTTGATACCACTTCTATCACACCTGGTTTTAGGGACAAAACCGAATGCATATCATATCTGTGTCAGGATCTATTTTCCACACATATGTTGATGTCACAAGTGTAATATATCAAAAGACCATGCAATAAAGGCGTAAAAGAGAGTATAATAACTTTATTACATCATCCGGATTAAGAGTCTTAAACATTATCATATTCAAAGTACAACAGAAATAATATGGACGATCTCCCATAGGAAGAAGACCGGAGCATCGCTAGACTTAGTACTTGTCAACATCTTCGTCAAAGTCTTCCTCATCAATTTCTGATAAAAAATTTAGCAAGGGGTAAGCTCACTTACGGTGGGGGCTTAGCAAATGGGAGGAACTATGCAAGATTAATAAGGTAGGCTATGGTTATGCGGTAAGCATTTTAGTTGGTCAATATTTTATTAACGACATCCTATTTGCTAATTATAAGTGTATCGCCAAAACCCGATTAATCATGAGAAAAATGATTATACCTCAAAAACACTTAAGTGAAGCCACTTAAGCAAACCATTTTAAACCAAGTGATCATGATTTATTCTCCATCTTTAAGTTCAATTATCATGTGAGGGTCCAGGCTGCTCTTAACCATGAGCACGACTAACATTTCAGTTCTACAATCTGCAGAGGTGGTACAACTTTACCCACAAGCCATATATCCCCTCTAGCCTAGGTTGTATGGACCCTTAAACACTACCGAGATGAATGGCTAGAGATCCACTATGAGGCTTTCACAAAACACACTTAATACAAAACAACCCACTAAGGTTTCTAGGTCAGTGTGGAGGCCCTCTGGGCGAGGCAGCTTAGCCAAGACTACGTCCCCATGTTAACGTGAGCTGCCACCACTGCCCCCTCTTGCCATCTTTCAGGAAAGGTTGCTAAGTACTAAGCGCATTAAGTTAATTACCAAAGCCAGAGCCATGATAGCACTCGTGGTTGCACTGTTTTTCTGGGTGGTCACTCCATGTTCCATTTAATACATCATGATCTTGTTTAATCATCAGATTAACAAAAATAGTACACATTTGGTAGATTTTAATTATTCACAAAATTTGTTAAACCCAGGTATATCACTACTTTAATTATTCAAAAAATTATTTTTCTTCCTAATGAAAGAAATTAAATTAGATTGTTTTTAATTGATGGATTTGAGGTGTTACACCGGGTACCCATTACTACCAGATCAATGGGGAACTCTATCCCCCTTATTTTGACTCTTGCATTTGGACAAAATTTATCTGTTTGGGTCCTCCCACCAACGGAACTAACCCTCATAGGTGGGAACATGGGTGCTACTGGTATGCTGTGTGTTTCTACTCATGATGCAGTCACAAAAGAATGTGTGGCTTCAATATCGAACAACACATTTACAGGATAGGATTCGACTGAGAACGTACCTAGTGCCACTCCTGGGGTCTCCTGAACTGTGTCGGCCTCCAAGTGGTTTACCTTTCCATATTGAGTACGTGGCTAGCCATGGTTGCTTGGTCCCTACTGAGGCGCATTCTGTCTTGCTGGGGCATTAGGAGCTGACTGCTATTGAGCCATCTTCTTCGGGCACTGCATCGCCCAGTGGCCTTGCTCTCCACAATGTAAACATCCCCTTCCTCCTTCTTGCACTGGGGCTGCCTGGTTGTTCTAATTAGCTACTGGGGCAGGAAGGCGAGGTGCTTGGTTGTTCTGCCTCTGGTACTGATTTACTCCTGGTTGGCTATTCTTACGGTACTGAGAGCACCTGGAGGGGGGTGAATAGGTGATCCTGTAAAAAATAGATCGACAAAACAAACCTGGTCTAAAATGGATAAGTGAGATTGAAAACCAAGTTCGAATGAAGAGTGTGAGAGGTGACAACTTCTTCACTTAATTGCTCTCACAAGATGAGTATTAAACTTAGAGCAATATTGTAAGTGGAGTGAAGTGCTAGAAAGAATAGAGTCGCAGTAAGGTAAAGTAAATAAGTGACACATCGATTTTTATCCAGTGGTTCGGTCAAGTATAAAATGCTTGCCTACTCCACGTTGTGGCATCCCAATGAACGAGGGTTGAACTCAACCCCTCTCAAGTGATCCACTGATCTACTTGAGTACCACGATTCTCTTTCTTATCTCAAGTTTTTCCCGTTGTGAGGAATCTCTACAATTTGGAGTCTCTCACGCCTTACACAATTGATCTCAAATAAACCACAAGAGTAAGGGGGATTAGAAACACACACAAGAGACAAAGTTACAACAACAACACACACACACAAGTCAAGAGAAGAGCACAAGAGACAATGCAGCAGAGTTACAACTCAAAACACATGCTCGAATCTCAATCTATCAAAGCAAAAGCCTGGTCGAAGTGCCTGCGTGTTGTAGGATGTTCAAAGGATGCTTCGTATACTGGTAGAGGCACCTAGGGGCCCCTTTTATAGCCCCGAGGGCCAAAGGAGCCATTGCTTCTCCATTTGGAAGGCTCGATTGCCTTCTATCCGAGGGCGCACCGGATTGTCCGGTGCACACCAGACAGTGAACAATGTGTGATTCCTTTCCTTATTTGGTGAAGCCGACCGTTGCTAACCTCTAGCTCCAAGGCATACCAGATAGTACGGTGGTGCACCAGACAGTCCGGTGCAATCTGGTGACTGTTGGCCAGGCACACGTGGCGCCCACTGATCATGTGGTCGACCGTTGGCCAGGCGCGCGGCTGGCACAACGAACGGTCTAGTGTGTTGGGGGGTCTAGTCCGGTGTGTTGGGGGTCTCCTTCCCTGCCGAAGGTCATCAGGACTAAAAAATCGTCTACAGCCAAAAGGACTGAGCGTCGAAGCTGCAACAGACATGCATAAAATGTCGAAGGTTTACAGCTTCGGCCCAAGATGGTTAAGAAGATCAGACGTGATACCGAGCCAGAGACGAAAAGATTCGTTGGTCCCTGATGCTTGTATTAGGTTAATGTTTATGTATCAAGGTCATAAATGTACTTTTGCTTGGGCTATGTTCCATTGCTATAAATAGATGAACAATGCCCCGTACTGTTCACGCTGGATTGGAATTGCACTCACGTTTTTACCTTCGAGCAAGCCAAAGGTATAAATGTAATGTACATTATATATCAGTTTTTTAATGCATAATATGGATTTTAATATTGTTTAAATATTTGGTATGAAGTGAATGAATGAAATAGTGTTACCTCTGTAACTAT
Organism: Zea luxurians; assembly: GCA_029449295.1. Classification (NCBI taxonomy): domain Eukaryota; kingdom Viridiplantae; phylum Streptophyta; class Magnoliopsida; order Poales; family Poaceae; genus Zea; species Zea luxurians. The sequence continues at coordinate 15,104,156 of JAOPSE010000060.1, read as the reverse complement.
ATCTTTATATTAGTTAATGATGAAGACGTGTTCTTCATGACCTTCGTCTGAGATTCATTATACCTGAAGGGAGATAATGCTTTGAGGGATGAAGGTCCTTAATGTTCAACTATCGTGTTTCCTTGTTTTATGGTTCACAACAATTAAAAATAAGTAACCAACATTGGCGCCCACCTCCAGTGAACTCACTTCCACAACCACAATAATGGCTTCCCAAAGTCATCAAGTTGCATCACCTTCGGCGATGAAGCTCGTGCTTCCGATCACACGTGGTTCAAGCTTCGAACCAGCCAACAAGAAGCAAAAGGAAGCACAAAGAAGGGTACAACATGTTGGAGTACAAGGACCCTTGATCAAGTCCAAATGGTCTCATGTGTCAATTACATTCTCTCAAGAGGACCTTTTGCTTAAGGATTATCTCCACAATGATGTCATGGTCATATCCTGTGTCATTAAAGGGTTTTTGGTCCACAATGTCCTCGTGGATATGGGCAATGCATCAGACATCATCTTTGCAAAAGCCTTTAGATAGATGCAAGAGCAGGACGACAAGATACACGATGCAACACACCCCCTGTGTGGCTTTGGAGGAAAGCAGATAGTGGAACTTGGAAAAATAACAATGCCAATCACCTTCGGTTACGTGCACAACACCAGAACTAAGCAAGTTGTATTTGACATTGTAGCATGGATTATCCTTACGATGCAATCATTGGACGAGGAACATTGAATGCTTTCGAAGCAGTACTTCATCCAGCATATTTGTGTATGAAAATACCATCAGACCAGGGCCCTATTGCTGTGCACGGAAGCCAGGAGGTTGCTAGAAGGGCCAAAGGGAATTGGACAAGTTCCAAGGCCATTCACAACATAGACAGAGCGGAATCTCACTAGCAGCATAAATACATAAGAGATAAAGCTACTTCAGCGGATCAACCAAAGTCTATGCTTTTGTGTGAATGCGTAGCTGAACAGAAAGTGTTGTTTGGATCTCCATTATCTGGGGAACAAGAAAAGGCTTTATTAAAGTTTTTATTCAACAATAGGGATGTCTTTGCTTGGTCAGCCAATGATCTTTGTGGAATCAACAGAGATGTCATCAAGCACTCTCTCAATGTGGACCCAACCATCAGACCAAGGAAGCAGAAGCTTCGGAAGATGTTAGATGACAAGGCCGAAGGCACAAGAAATGAAGTCAAAAGACTCTTGAGTGCTTAAGTAATCAGAGAAGTGACATATCCAGAATGGCTAGCCAATACTGTGATGGTGAAAAAGGCCAACAGAAAGTGGAGAATGTGTATCGATTTCACAGATCTCAACAAGGCATGCCCGAAGGATGAATTTCCTTTGCCAATAATAGATTCTCTCATAGATGCGGCAGCCACTTCGGAGCTCATGGGCCTATTGGACTGTTACTCAGGCTACCATCAGATCTAGATGAAAAAAAGCAGATGAGCCCAAAACAAGCTTCATAACCCCTAGTGGAAGTTATTGGTATCTTCGGATGCCTTAGGGGCTCAAGAATGCTGGGGGAAGCTTCAGCAAAATGACCTCCAAGGTTCTCTGCACTCAGATTGGGAGGAATGTTTTGACATATGTTGATGATATCATAGTCAAGAGTAAGAAGCAAGAAAATCACATTGCTGGTTTGTAAGAAATATTTGCCAACTTCAGAAAGGCTGGCCTCAAGTTAAACCCAGAAAAATGTGTCTTCGGGGTGAAGAAAGGAAAATTCCTTGGCTGTCTAGTATCAAAAAAGGGGATTGAAGCTAACCCAAACAAAATAGAAGCTATACTTCAAATGGAGCCACCAAAGTCAAGGAAAGGTGCTCAGATATTGAAGGATGGCTAGCATCATTAAATAGATTTATTTCAAGATCAGCAGAAAGAAATTTACCATTCTGAGAAGTACTAAAGTCAGCTAAAGTCTTTCAATGGGGACTGGCTCAACAAAAAGCCTTCGAAGATTTGAAACAATATCTTATACAGTTAACAACCTTGACTCCACCTTCATCAGGAGCCCTGCTTCTATTGTATGTAGCTGCTTCCCACACTACAGTCAATGCAGCGCTGGTTCAAGAAAAGCAAGATGAACAAGCAAAGAAACAAGTCCCAGTTTACTTCATCTATGAAGTATTAAGTCCATCAAAAAGGAATTACACAGAGTTGGAGAAGGTACTGTATGCTATATTGATGGCTTCCAGGAAGCTTCGGCATTATTTTCAGTCTTACCATATAATAATACCTTCGTCTCAACCCCTAAAGGACATCATAAGAATAGAGAAGCTACAGGAAAGGTTGGCAAGTGGGCTGCAGAGTTGAACGAGTTCACCATTGACTTTGCTCATAGATCTTCGATTCAATCTCAAGCACTAGCAGACTTCATTGTCGATTGGACGCCAGGGGTTCATGAAGAAGTACACCCGATAGATGACAAAGCTTGGAAAATATTATGCGATGGCTCGTGGGGAACCTTTGGCATAGGTGCAACAATTATTCTAATTTCACCATAAAAATCAATCCTGCTATGCAACTAGGATGGAATTCAATTGCATAAACAACATCGTAGAATACGAAGCGGTCCTTTTAGGGCTTCGAAAGCTTATGGCCATGGGAATAAGAAGAGCAGTACTTAAATCTAACTCTCAAGTAATCACAGGCCAGGTTGACAAAAGCACCAAAGCAAGGGATCCGAAGCTTGAAAAATATCTTGACATAGTCCGAAGAATGGAAACCGTTTTCAAAGGATTCTTAGTGAAAAATATCTTAAGATGAGACAATTAACATGCAGACTTGCTAGCCAAATCAGCGGCATAGGGGCTTCCACTTCCCTAGAAGTATTTTTTGAAACTACAAAGCAGCTTCGGTTGAACTCATGGAAAGGGCGGTGCTTACAATTTCACATGTGCATAGCGAAGATTGGAGAACAAAAATTGTATCCTTTCTCCATGACAATTAGCCTTTGAATGATGAAGCTTACATAAAAAGGATGCATGCCAGAACGAGGCCATATGTGATTATAGAAGAGGAATTGCTCAAGCAAGGAGTATGCTCCCCATTACTAAAGTTTCTATCTAGAGCCGAAGGTCAAGAATTGATGAAGGAAATACACTCAGGAATATGTGGAGCCCACATTAGATCCAGGCCACTCCTTCATCCCTAACACAACTAATTCAGCCTACTTGGCCGTTGCAAAGATGGGGACTAGACTTATTGGGACCACTTCCACCAGCCCAAGGGAATTTGAGGTATGTTGTGGTAGCAGTGGAGTATTTCTCAAAATGGATCGAAGCTAAACCACTGGCTATGATAACTTTGGCCATAGTCCAAAACTCTTTCTGGCAAAATATCATTTCCCGCTTCGGTGTTGTTGGGGACTTGTTCTCAAATGCTATGAATTAAGAACAAGGCAAAACAAAAAGAGGTTAATGGTTGATGTCCTTTGTCCTTCGAATCATTATTTCCCTTAGGATATAACGATCTTCGGACGAAGGTCATGAAAGACGTACCTTGATCATCACAATACATATTGATGAAAGATGAAGCATATGGAACATGAGAAATAACATGAATAATTATATGACATCATTTATATATCTTTATTATATCATCATGAATGAATAAGAACAACATTGAATTACATTTGTACATTCGGCTTGACAGAAGGCAAAAGTACAAGCGTGACGCACGAGCGAGTACCAGTCAGCGTGAACAGTATAGGGGCACTATTCATCTATTTATAGGCATAGGGCGCAGCCTGTGTGAAATTACATTCATGCCCTTCATGTTCACTATTGACTTAAGAACAATCTGTCGGGGACTAAATAGCCTTTTCCTCCTTAAGTCGGTTCCTTTTTCTGCTACTGAGCCGAAGCTCCCTTGCGTGCAGCTCCGTCGCTGGTTCAGCCTTCGTTCCGACCCTGCTCTCCATATTGTGTATAGCTCCATCCCAAGTCCGAAGGTTCCTGTACATATATTATGCTTGGGAAACATTGTTAATCATGTTTTTGAGGACCTTCGGAAGACAAAGGCCCCCAACAATAGCCCCTCGCAGTATTAATTTGTTATGACAACGAATTCAGACTGCGACGTGAATGAAGGCCTTAAGCCGAAGGTCCGAAAAAAACACATTCCCTTTGCTAGAATAGCAACAATCAATGACAGATGGGGCCCTCCAAGCTACAGCGTGCTAGGCGTATAAATATGAACTCACACCGGCATCATTTGATACATTGTTTCTGCCATTTGCATTATTTTCTCAAACTTTTAGCTCTTGCTCACTAGCGCTTGCTAGATTTTCAAGCTTTTTGAGCTTCGGCTTAAAGACGTTTGCACCATGTCTGGGGAAAATGACTGAGGAGACGAAGCCGACTGAGGAGGCGAAGCTGTTTGAAGAGAAGAAGGTTGCAGATCCTTACATTGCTGGATTTATTGAATCCATGGCAAAAACAAATACAGAGAAAATCACTAAGGAGATCTTGGAGGGTTTATCCGAAGATTCTGATGAGAGTGATAGTTATGACGTGGAAAGCGAAGACAAAGATTCTGAAGATCGGCCATGGCGACCAAGCCATACTATCTTCGGAAAATCGACTATTAAACAGAGTCATCTTGACAACATGAGAGGAAGGTATTTTCGGGACATGTCTATCATTAGGGCTGGTGGAGACAACAACATCCCTGCTCCTGAGGAAAACGAAGTTGTTATCTACCGAAGCTTTTTTAAGGCTGGACTTCGGTTTCCTTTGAGCAAGTTTGTAGTTGAAGTGCTGAAGATCTACCAGATCTTCCTTCATCAGATCACCCCCAAAGCTATTATGAGGATGGGGATTTTTATCTGGGCTATTAGAAGTCAAGGGTTTGAGCCCAGCGCTAAGTGCTTCTGCAGAATGCACGAACTTTTATATGAGACGAAGGCCACTGACAAAGAACAGTACCACAATAACTTCGGTTGTTATGGGTTTATTGCTCGCCCCATCGCAAGCCACCCGGTGCCAACATTCCGGAAGAGATGGCCTGGAGCCTGGATGGAGGAATGGTTTTATGTGAAGAATGATTTAAAGGCAAGGGAAGACATTAAAGAGATCATCCAGCGCCCTATTTGGTCACACTTCGGCCTTCAAAGGCCAAAGGTGGAAATTGATGACGTTGTCGAAGCGTGTCAGAGGGCTTTCAACACTGTTTGCTCCTTCATTGGCACAAGAGATTTGATTCAAGAACATATATCCTTCAGAGTATGGCCTCTTGTGGAAAGCTGGGAAATGCCGAAGGAAACCACCACTTATTCTAGTGATGGTGGTCTGGTCCGACTAAAATATACCTTCAGATTTAGGGAGAAGTTCGACGAGCCCAACGAGGACTGGCTGAAGTGCATTGAAGTTACTAGTGATGAATTACTTGTAGCATACTCCAAAGCCGAAGATAATGCTTTGTCCACAGCCTTCGGAGGTCAGGGGAAGAAAAGGCTGAACAGGGTATTTGATGCTATTGGCTTCGTATACCCTGATTACCGTTACCCGCTGCGAGGACAAGAGAAAAAGAGGAAGATTGCTGCTTTGGTTACCCCAGCTGAGCCTGTGCCAAAAGGCAAAAAGGTGAAGGTTCTGACCCACCGGCCACGTTACATTGAACCGGCCATGGTCCCTGACTTTGGCGTAGGGTCCTCTTCAGCAGCCGAAGTAATACAAACTGCTTTGACTGCACAGAGCGCTGAAGAACCAACTGTAATGCCGAAGACGCATACAGTTGAGCCAGTCGAAGATAAGGTTGATAAGGCTGAAGAGCCGAAGGTTGAAGAGATAATAAAAATGCCAAAGATTCTGAGCCCTTCGATAGAGGCAAATCTGCTGAAGATGCAAAAGACTTCTGCTGCAACTCCTAAGAAGAGAAGGATGGCCAACATACTAGATGCAGTGCTGGAGACTACAAAGGCGCTGAGCCCTGCTCCTTTAAAGAAAGTCACTCCAACTGAAGCCAAATCGCAGACTGAAGCCGAAACTAGGCAAGCAGAAGCCGAAGCTACGCAAGCTCAAGCTGAAGCCAAAGCTGGGCCTTCAGTGCCCACCAAGACAGAGCCTGCCACACCTGAAGAAAAAGCGGCAGAGCAAATTGCTCCTGAAAAGATTGAGACTCCTGCCCCCGAAGCTTTGATCGAAAATGTTGACTACATCATTCGACACGCTTCGGGGAAGTTGTCCGAAGAAGAACTTCTGGAGGCTAGGCATTATGCGTGAAAGTTGAAATATCCGAAGGGTGCCTTGGTTTTTAACGGGAGTAATGAAGATGATTTCTTATACTGTCTCCCGGACAACAAAGAAATATCCGTTTGCCGGGAGATAGGTAAGAGCATCGGATTCCCGAAGTTAGAAGACGGTCTTTCGATTTTATCGAAGGATAAACTTGCTGACAGCCTAGCATATAATAGTATAAAGGTATAAAAATTTAATTTTAAGTTGGAAACTAGCATATTTCATTGTCATACTTAATTCTTTCTTCTTATTTACAGGGTTTGATTCTTAGTAATGCCCTAAGAGCTCAGAAGAATATTGAAGATGAAAGCTATACAATGGCTTTGAATAACATTTGTTCAGAAGTTATTGAACTAAGAAATGAAGGTCTAGAGAAGGATAAAATCTTAATTTCATTGGTAAACAAAGTGAAGGAAGATGAAGCTAGTTTCAAAGCTCAGGACGAATCTCAAAAGACTAAAATTGAAGACCTTCGGAGACAGCTGGTCGAAGCTAAGGAAAGCTACGCGCTCGCGCAAGCTAACCGAGAAATTAGCTAATATTGGAAAAATCATCTGGAGAAAAATGTTGAAGAACTTCGCACATCCAGGTAAAGGTGCTTTGAAAAATCCTTGGATTGTGTGAAGAAAATAAAAGCTAGCTTCACCAAAGTGGGTGCCTACTCTGCTGAAGAAAACTTCATACGAGGCGACCCCAAAGGCGTTGTTGAGTGGATAAGTGGAGAAGCTGAAACCTTCGAAGAAATTTTAAGTGATCGCGGGATGTTTGCGCGTTTTTCGGTGCGCGGGGAATTTCAGCCATCTTAGAGAAGGCGGGATGTGATCATATTAAAGCCGTGGCCCAGGCCGAAGCTGCCTTCTCCGTAGATGATACGAAGGATCATTCAGCTGAAGCAACCTTGATGGGTGGGAAATTTTACAATGATGTCTGGGTGAATGGTGGCCGAGAGATGGCCCATGAAATTATAAAGAAATGTGAGAAAGACACCCATGACGCCCGAGTAGAAGCAAGGCGAGCTGAAGAAGTTGCAGAGCGCGAAAAACGTATAGGTATTATTTTTGGTTTTTAGCTTCGGCATTTTGTTTTTGTGGCTTCGGACTAATTAATTTTTCCTACTTCAGCTGAATTATCTCCGACGCCAGAACCGTTTGATCCCCTAGCTGATCCAAAAATGAAGGAAACGCTGTACATTATAAACATGGTTGAATCCATTGTTGATGAAGTTGTTAACAAATTACTGCACGAAGTTGCAGAGAAAGTCCTTAAAGAGGAATATCACTTACTGTAAAAACATTTTGAAATGGTCAATGTATGAGACACTAGAATGGACATTGTGCTTGTATTGTAACAAGACTGTAATATTTGATGTGTGTAGCTTTGAATCGAATATGTAAATTATTGTAATTCATTTCTTTGCGATGCATGAAATTTACACACATACCGTTTTTGAGCCTTCGGTGAAAAAACACCTTCCCTTCTTTTCATGCTTCGTAAAGAAAAAGATCCATGCGTCGTAAAGAAAGATATCCATGCTTTGTAAAGAGAGATCCATTCTTGTGACAAGGCTGATAAAATTGAATTTCCCGAAACTTACTTCGTGCCTTAGTACCTTTTCATTTTGACGAAGCGTTTGTCGAAGATCAGCTTCGTATTCAATTCGTGTCATTGATGCAATATGATGTATGGTGTGATGCTATGCGAAATGATGTGATGATATGATGCAAAATGATGAGGATGCCGAAGACACACACCCACACGCCCACACTGGAACACACAAGCTCTGCATCCCCTTAGGAACGCCTTTTTGTAGCTTCGGAATTTTAGCTCTGCACTCTCTTGGGAACGACTTTTGAGCTTCGTAACTTTTGAGCTTCGTAAGTCTGTGAAGAAGATATATTCCATTCTGATAGAAGCAAGATCATTACAAGATATTAAAACTAAATTTACATTGCTTGTTCTTTATTAAAAAGCAAAATGACATAGAACATAAAAGTATTTCAGAGGCAGGATATCGCTTAGTATATGTGCTTTGATTCTGGCACAGTACTATTGACTGTACGAGCTTCGGATTCCTCCCTGAATTCACGTTGCTGTTGGGAGTGCTGGCGCCCTTCTGGATGCTGGCTTCGGGAATAAGTAGGTTGCAGTGGTGGTGGCGGTGGGAGCTGAAGCCAAGAAGCCTTTGAATGGCTTGCCGAAGCAACAGAAGCTGCAGGATGATTGCCCACATATTCTGGTATGTAGGGAGAGTGGCAGGAAGTAGTGTGCAAGACCTGCTTCGGCTGATTCTGCCGAGCTTCGGCTTCGGCGATCTCCTTTTGCTTCAGAATAGTGATTTGGCACGTTCTTGTAGTATGGCCCTTGTCCTCACGACAGAATAAGCAATAGATTTTCTTGGGCTGATCCCCATATCTTCCTCTAAAGCCCCTGGCACCTCTGCCCCTTGGAGCTGGCAGCCTGAAGGAGCTTTGCTGCTGTCCCGAAGACTGTGAGGTGTGTTGTGGCCTCTGAAGCTGGCTTCCTTTGTCATCATTCTGACTAGAGCTATGGATTGAGCTGATATGCCTAGGGTGGACTCTCCCTCCGAAGCCCCTAGTCATCTCAAAAAATCTATAAGCTTCCTCCCTTCTTTGTCGAAAGTCATTGTCAGCCCGGATGTACTTATCCATTTTCTGAAGCAACTTCTCCAGAGTTTGGGGAGGTTTTCTGGCGAAGTATTGGGCTGCAGGTCCTGGTCGAAGATCCTTGATCATGGCCTCAATAACAATTTCATTAGGCACTGTGGGCGCTTGTGCTCTCAGTCGCAAGAACCTTTGGACATACGCCTGAAGGTATTCCTCATGGTCTTGTGTGCACTGGAACAAGGCTTGAGCTGTGACTGGCTTCGTCTGAAAGCCCTGGAAACTGGTAACCAGCATGTCCTTGAGCTTTTTCCATGACATGATTGTCCCTAGACGAAGAGAGGAGTACCATGTCTGGGCCACATTTCGGACCGCCATGACGAAGGACTTTGCCATAACAGCTGCGTTGCCTCCATATGAGGATATTGTTACCTCATAGCTCATTAAAAATTGCTTTGGGTCCGAGTGCCCATCGTACATGGGTAGCTGAGGTGGCTTATAGGATTGTGGCCATGGGATAGCCTGCAATTATGCTGCCAGAGGAGAAGCATCATCAAAAGCAAAGGTACCATGATTAAAATCATCGTACCATTCATCTTCGTTGGATGAGCCCTCTTGACGAAGCTCCCAGTGTTGGGGCCTTCGGTCGTGATCATCTTGAGTAAGATGACACACTTCCTCAGTAGCTTCGTCGATCTTCTTCTGAAGGTCGGCCAGCCGAGCCATCTTCTCCTTTTTCCTTTGCACCTGCTGGTGAATGATTTCTAGGTCCCTGATCTCCTGATCCAACTCCTCCTCCTGAAGTGTTGGACTGGTGGCATTCCTCTTTTGGCTTCTGGCCTCTCAGAGAGAGAGTGTCTTGGTTTGTGTCCAGTGGCTGCAGTGCAGCCCCTGGCGCTGTTATCTTCTTCGGCGGCATGACGAAGGTTGATGCTTTGCCGAAGGTTGTGGAAGTGAGTACACCAGAGGTGGGTGCCAATGTTGGGGACTTGTTCTCAAATGCTATGAATTAAGAACAAGGCAACACAAAAAGAGGTTAATGGTTAATGTCCTTCGTCCTTCGAAGCATTATTTCCCTTAGGATATAATGATCTTCAGACGAAGGTCATGAAGGACGTACCTTCATCATCACAGTACATATTGATGAAAGATGAAGCATATGGAACATGAGAAATAACATGAATAATTATATGACATCATTTATATATCTTTATTATATCATCATGAATGAATAAGAACAACATTGAATTACATTTGTACCTTCGGCTTGACAGAAGGCAAAAGTACAAGTGTGACGCACGAGCGAGTACCAGTCAGCGTGAACAGTACATGGGTACTGCTCATCTATTTATAGGCACAGGGCGCAGCCTGTGTGAAATTATATTCATGCCCTTCATGTTCACTATTGACTTAAGAACAATCTGTCGGGGACTAAATAGCCTTTTCCTTCTTAAGTCGGTTCCTTTTTCTGCTACTGAGCCGAAGCTCCCTTGCGCGCAGCTTCGGCGCTGGTTCAGCCTTCGTTCCGACCCTGCTCCCCATATTGTGTACAGCTTCATCCCGAGTCCAAAGGTTCCTGTACATATATTATGCTTGGGAAACATTATTAATCATGTTTTTGAGGACCTTCGGAAGACGAAGTCCCCCAACAGGTTTGCCAAAGGCTATCATAGTTGACAATGGAGCACAATTTGATTATGAAGCGTTTAAAACTTTCTGTGATCAGATTGGAACGAAAATACACTTTGCATCAGTGAGGCATCTAGAATCCAACAGTTTAGTAGAGCGGACAAATGGAATCATCATCATAGGGATAATGAAAAAATCAATCTTCAATCTGCCAAAGGGAAAGTGGCCAGACGACCTAGTGAAGCTAGTGTGGAGTTACTACACTGTTGTTTCAAGATCAACAGGGTTCACCCTATTTAAGCTTTTATTCGAAGACGAAGCAATAACACCGGAAGAAGCAAGAACAAGATCAATAAGGACTCTAGTTTTGGCAGAGGACGAAGACACTTGCAAAGTATCAAAAGACTCCATTGAAGGGATCAGACTTCAAGCAATAGATCATATAAATAAATACCAAGTTGAAACAACAAAGTGGCGGGACAGGAAAGTAAGATTAAAGAATATTAAGCTAGGGCATTTGGTGCTTCGAAGAATAGCCAACCCAAAAACAGTGGGGAAGCTACAACTCAAGTGGGAGGGCCCCTTCTTGGTAGTATCCTCGTCAAGACTAGGATCGTACAGGTTAACAGACATGGATGGGAACGATATTCCAAGATCCTAGAATACGAACGAGCTTTGGAGATACTATGTGTAGCAAGCATGTAATTTTATTTTTTCTATGGCATCATTTTCCTTCCAAGAGGGGTGAAAGGATTTTAATGGGGCCATAGATTGTAATTTTCATTTTATTTTTGCAGTTCTGTCCAATACAAGGGCAAATTTCCCTCATATGTAAAATGTAAAGATTTGAGATTACACCATCGAGTGTAAAAATATGAAAATGCTCCAAAGTCGTTCCTACAGGAATGCAGAGCTAAAATGCCACCTAAGTAAAAGGTGAAGTAGCTCCAAAGTCATTCCTACGGGGATGCAGAGCTAAAATGCCACCTAAGTAAATGGTGAAGAAACTCCAAAGTCGTTCCTAAGGGGATGCAGAGCTTAGCTCCAAAGTCATTGCTAAGGGGATGCAGAGCTAAAATACCACCTAAGTAAGAGGTGAAGAGACTCCAAAGTCATTCCTAAGGGGATGCAGAGTTTGTGCATATTTGTGTTGGTTTTGTTATCTTCGGCATGCACTTGCATACTTCATCACATCATACTTTGCATTCATACAAACATTCATTAGACATCTTTAGCTTCATCGCGCATCATGATACATTGCATCAAACAACTAATGGATGCTTCGGCTCAAGAATGCTTCGTTATGAACACAAAGAAAGGAAGAATGCTTTGGCTCAGGAATGCTTCGAATAAAGAATGCTTCATTGTGAACGAAAAGAAGGGAAGGTGTTTTTCGCCTTCGGCTCAAAAACCGGAAACACTGATTTCGTCCACAGCAAAGCAAGTCACAGCAGAAAGAAAGGTAATATTACAAAGTATTAATAAATGATTACACAAATATTACATTCATTCGACAATTTTTTGCCGGATACATTGTTTTCATTTTCAAAAGAAAGAGCTTTAAGAGCATCTTTCAGCACTACTAGCGAAGTTGTAAGACAGCTTCAAAAGCATTCTTCAGGGTTACTAGGTGAGCTTCGGTTTGTCAATCTTCATATGTTTCCTTCTGGAAATAACAAAAAGACGTTATGAAACACAATGAGATGAATATGAAGAAATATAAAAAGCAGGAAAAATTTATACCTTGTCAATTGAAGCTCGAGCTTTGCATCCAGGAATTTCGTGGCCACCCTTGGTCCAGATTTGAGTAATAAATCTATTGCCCACACTTCTGCCTTCGGTCGAGATGTTGTCCAAATCTGATGCCGAAAAGTCGAAGGTTAGCTTATTAACAGTCTTCAAGTGGTTGCATCCAGCCTTGGCAAAACGGTAGCTGTTCCACGGGTAGCCACTAGTGCACAAAAGTCACCGTGGTCGACTATGACTTCGTCGAGATCTTCAATACCTTTCTCAATTCATACGAGTGCCCCTGGGATATCTTCGGTAGAATGGCCGGCTTCCTCAGATGTAGCTCCAACAGACTTGAAAATATCTTTCAGCCGAGTAGAGCATTGCGTCGCAAAGTCGAAGCATCTTGTCGGCGTTTCGACCCTGGGGGGTCCCTGGACCGACGAGTAAATTGTCGCTGCGTGTCCCAGCCTAGATGGGTCGACGCGAGACAAAGCACAAGGGGGGAAAACCAGTGAGGGGAAACCGCGGCCTCGTGTTGTCCTGCGCCCAGGGCAGATGCGCTTGCAGTAGGGGGTTACAAGCGTTCGCGAGGGAGAGAGAGAGAGAGAGAGGGCATGAGACTACACGTCAGCCCGTTCTCCCGCGCGGCCACCATTTTGTACGAGGGCCCTGGACCTTCCTTTTATAGATGTAAGGAGAGGGTCCAGGTGTACAACGGGGGGTGTAGCAGTGTGCTAACGTGTCTAGTAGAGAGGAGCCAGAGCCCTATGTACATGCCGATGTGGCTGTCGGAGAGGTGTTGGAGCCCTGTTCATGTGGCGTCGTGGCCGTCGGAGGAGCACTTGAGCCCTGTAGAAGCACAGCTGTCGGGGCTGTCGGATCCTTGCTGACGTCTCCTTGCTTCCGTAAGGGGCTGAGAACCGCCGTCGTCATGGAGCACGCGGGGTGCCATCATTACTTGTTTTACCGGGGCGAGCCAGATGGGACGCCAGTCTTGTTCCCCGTAGCCTGGGCTAGCTAGGGGTAGGGTAATGATGGCCCCCTTATGGCATGGTCGGCCCGAGCGAGGTGGTGACTCCTCCGAGGTCGAGGTTGAGTCCGAGCCCAGGGGTCGGGCGAGGCGGAGACCGTCGTTCGGAGGTCGAGGTTGAGTCCGAGCCCTGGGGTCGGGCGAGGCGGAGACCGTCTTCCGAGTCAAGGTTCAGCCCGAGCCCTGGGGTCGGGCGAGGCGGAGACCGTTGTCTGAAGTCAAGGTGTAGTCCGAACCCTGGGGTCGGGCAAGGCGGAGACCATCGTCCGAGGTCGAGGTGGAGTCCGAGCCCTGGGGTCGGGCGAGGCGGAGACTGTCTTCCGGAGTCGAGGTTGAGGCCGAGCCCTGGGGTCGGGCGAGGCAGAGATTCCTATGGCGCCTGAAGTTGGACTTGGCTGCTGTTAGCCTCACCCTGGCGGGTGGCACAGCAGTCGGAGCAGCGCAGGTGGCGCTGTTTTCCTGTCAGGTCAGTCAGTGGAGGGGCGAAGTGACTGCGGTCACTTCGGCCTTGTCGACTGGAGAGCACGCTTCAGGATAAGGTGTCAGGCGATCCTTGCATTAAATGCTCCTACGATCCGGTCGGCTGGCGAGGCGATCTGGCCAAGGTTGCTTCTCCACGAAGCCTGCCCGAACTGGGCCTCGGGCGAGTCGAAGGTGCGTCCGTTGCTTGAGGAGACCCTCGGGCGAGGCACGGATCTGCCTTGGTCTACCGTTCCTGCTCGAGGCTGGGCTCGGATGAGGCTAGATCGTGTCCCTTGAGTGGACGGAGCCTTTTACCGGAATTGCGCCCATCAGGCCTTTGCAACTTTATGCTGATGGGGGTTACCAGCTGAGATTAGGAGCCTTGGGGGTACCCCTAATTACGGTCCCCGACAGTAGCCCCCGAGCCTCAAAGGGAGTGTGGGTACTCGCTTGGAGGCTTTGCCGCATTTTTTTGCAAGGGGATCGGCCTTTCTCGGTTGCATTTTGTTCTGGTGGGTGCGCGCGAGCGCACCCGATGGGTGTAGCCCCCGAGGCCTCGGAGGAGTTGTTTGACTCCTTCGTGGTCTTAGTGCCTTTCGTGATGGCTCGGCCGGTCTGGTTGTTCCCTCATGCGAACTGGTCATTGCCCGGGTGCATAGTCAGGTTCCGAGTTTTCGGGCTAGTATGTTGACGCTGTCAACGGTTTGGCCGGAGCCGGGTTTGCAAGAGCAGCCCCCGAGCCTCTGCAGAGGGCGAGAGGACGGTCAAGGGCAGACTCGGCTTTTTTCATACGCCCCTAAGTCGCCTTTCCGCAAGGAGGAGGGGGGGGGGGAAAGCGCCATGTTGCCCTCGGAGGGCGCCGAACATGGTGTCTCTAGTGAGTTGCTAACGGGTGATCCGAGTGGATGCCCGTGCCCTGTTCGATAAGGGTCAGCTAGTGGCCCAGAGGCGCGCTCCAAAAGTACCTGCAGGTGATTTGCTGGACCCAGTCCCGTTCGATAGGGTCCGAGGGCTCGATGCCTCCCTCTGATGGGATTCCGTTACAGAATCGCTCCTGCTGGTCTCGGAAATGTCCTAGGGTACCTCGGGAGCGTAGCCCGAGCCTTGGTTATGTATCGAACGTACCCAGAGTCATCCTTCACTCTGCGTGCTCTGGGGCGACTGTCGAACCCGTCGGGGGGCCAGCCTACGAACCCCTGATCAGTAGTGGGCGTGGAGCCCGAGTGGCCTGAGGCGGCTATCGAACCCTTCCGAGGGGCCAGCCTTCGAACCTCTGACAAGTAGTGGGCGCGGAGCCTGAGTGCTCTGAGGTAGCTGTCGAACCCTTCTGAGGGGCCAGCCTTCGAACCTCCGATCAGTAGGGGGCTTGGGGCCCGCTTCCTTCACGGAGAAGGATCCCTTTCGGAGTATCCCCCTTTCTCGGTCCTTGTAGCAAGAGAGAGAGAAAGGGGAAGAAGAAAAGGATACGAAATTGAACGACGTGGCGCACCTTTTTTGACGCGGTCATTATGGCGGAGGTGAAGCGTCGCCCGCTTCGCCTGCCAAAGGTGTCGCCTGCCCTGCCACAGAGTTAATGCAATGGGACGAGTGGTTCGCGGGGCAGCCGTTGCGTGGGCCGTTCGAGGAACGGTCGTTTCGCCTTCGAGTTTTGGATCTCGCGGTGGGTTCGAGCGAAGTGTTGAACGGGTCTTGCCCGGGCCTTTATATATCCGGAAGAGGGACCGGTGGTGGCTTTTTGCTCTGCTGCTCGCCTCCGCTTAGGTTTCCGCAATCTGAGGGAATAGCCAGAGAAAGAAAACCGCGCACCTTGTCTGCCCCGTCGCCACCTCCTTCACTTGGCGATGACCGACCGGGTAACCATCGTTCCGCCATGCAACCCATGGCCTTTCTCCACTGTCACGGTGGACGACCTGGAGGCCCTTGTTGCCGATGGCTTGCTCCGCCCCCTCTCTGATGTCCTGCAGTCGGAGTGGATGGTCCCTCCGAGCGGGGGCGACCCGAACCCGCTGCTAGGGTATGTGCTGAGTTTCGTCTCCTTCCATGAGCGGGGGTTTGGTGTGCCAGCAAGCCGTTTTATGCGGGCGCTCCTGCATCACTATGGGGTGGAGTTGCACAACCTTAGCCCCAACTCCATCACGCAAGCGGCCATCTTCGTGGTGGTTTGCGAAGGATTTTTGGGGATTGACCCCCACTGGGATCTGTGGACCCTTCTCTTCTCCGCGGAGCCTTTTGCCTCGGCAATGGGGGAGAAGAGAGTCTGCATGGCGGTGCGGGCCGGTGGCTGCATCCTCCAGTTGAGGCAGGCGCGTGCGCAGCAGTACATCCCCGCCATCCTTGTGTCTTCGAACAAGGGGTGGCAGCGTCGGTGGTTTTACCTCCGGAATGACGATGGGAGGCTCCTGTTGTTTTCTCAACGAGTGGTGATCGCCGCCGGCAGCAATTGGCGCTATGGGGCCCCGCGCGAGAGGTAGAAGAATCTCCAGCCCCTTCTGGAGGCCTTAGAGAAGCTACGAGAGGGAGGTCTCACCGCCGCGGGGGTGGTTGCCGCCATCCATCGCCGGAGGGTGCTCCCCTTAACGGAGCGGTGGCTGCTGCTTTCGGAGATGACGCGGGGGGTCGACTTGGAGGGTTCACAGATGTCCTCGGTCCCCCTCCCCGCCAATGACCTCCACAAGCGGGTAGCCGGCACGGTAGGGAGGCTAGACGCCAGCGCCCTTATCCAGCTCCCGATGCGTCCCGAGCGCGGGTGCATGTCCCTGGTGAGTGTCTGCTCCTTCTTCTTTCTTGTGTCTGATTGCCCTTTGTTCTCACAGTCGAGACTTTTTGTTCGTCTTAGCTGGGGTCTCATAAGCCTTCCCTGCCACCGGTCCTGGAGGACGCGGTGGACCGAGCCACGTGGAGGGTTGCTGAGAAGAAGAAGAAGGAGAAGAAGGATGCGAAGAAGGCTTGGGCCCGCGAGCGGACGCGGGCTCGGGACGCTTTGGAGAAGCGTCGTCGGCGGCAGGAGAGGGACGGGCTCCCGAGGGAGCCATCGCCGGAGACGCCTGACAATGACGACGACGACGACGATGATGATGAAGACGATGACATGGCCGCCCGCCTTGGCCTCAGCCCGGATCTGAGGCTGGGCCAGGGGTCGTCGAGCCAGCCCCTGAGTGGGCCGGTGCTATCGGTATCCGGGGCCGGGGCATCAGGGTCCCGACCCGAAGAACAGGGGCAGGCCGATGGGGTACTTGACCCCTTGGCCAAGGTAGCTGAGGTGACCCCGGGGAGTCAGGCCGTCCCGCCTGTTCCCCCAGAGCCGTTGCCCGTGCCGGCAGCAGAGGAGGCCGATCCTCGGGTCGCCGTGTCCGCGCCTGGGTGGACCGTCCCTTCGGCGCCCCGGGCGCCTGAGGCGGGGATGGTGCCGAAGCCGGCAGCGGGGCAAACCTTGGTGGTGCCCGCGGGGATCGAGGCTCGAGGGGCCTCCCCGCAGGCACGATTGGTCGTGGCCCGGAGTGGGTAAGTATCTGAGGATACTTCTGTCCCGGTGCCTTCTTCGTGTGTCCTGATCCTGCTCTTCCCTTTTTTCCTAGCAAATGGAGGCACGGTTCGACCGCTCTGGCTCCCCGGAAAGCCCTTAAGACGGCGCTAGCTTCTGCAGCTGGTGCCGCACCGGGCCTCGTCGGTCGGCTGGCCTCTGCACAAGGTGCCCCCGAGCAGGGGGTTCAGGCGGCACAAGTTGCCGTGGGGCGAGCTCCCGAGGCTGACCCCTCCGTCGAGGCGACCGCCGAGTCGAGGGAGACTGCTAGCGCGGCCGCGGCCTTGAGCCCACCGGTCGTGTTGCCGGTGCTGGCACCGGCTTCTGCCGAGGCTGGTGCTGCTCTGGCTGTGGAGCCACCCGTCGCTGCCGATGCTGAGATGGCCGAGGCACCGCTAATCAAGGCTGGTGATCGAGAACCTGCGCCTTAGCCGAGGGGGTTCCCTATGCGCCGACTGCAGGGGGTGCTGATGCCTTGGAGAAGGGGGGCGCAGAATCGCGGTCGTCCTTGAGAGCGGCGACCTCGTCCTCGCGCGGCGCAGTCCCAGCGAGCGGCGTCAGTCGCTCCGGTTCTGGGCCCGTGGTGCTTCGAAACCCCTCTTCGTTCTAGACGATGAGCGAGAGGAGCAGTCGTGGGGCGAGCTTCGTGAGCGTGCTGAGGCAACGGTGGGGTCGCTTCGGTCGACCCTAGAGGTCCTTTCTAGGGACGTTCCCAGGATCCTCCAGGTAAGGATTTCAGGCATACCTTTCACGTGATCAAGGCATTCTTCGTGACGCCCCGCTTCCCTTCCTCAGGATCTGACGGATCTGAGCGCCTCCAAGTCATCGTTCATTCACCGTGAGGCCGACGTCTGGGGTTCGCTGCGGTTTCTGAGGACCGCACTTGCCAAGGCTACCGAGCGCCTCACCCAATAGAGCGCCGAGGCGGCAGACCTTCATTTGCTCCGTGACGAGCTGGGGGCAGAGGCAGCGGTGGCACGCGCAGAGGCGCAGCGGTGGCAGTTGGAGCTTGGCCAGGTCATCGGTGAGCGGGATCAATCTCGGGGCCGGGCCACCGAGGCTGAAAGCCGGGCTGAGGCCCTTGGAGGCCAGCTAGTCGAGGCGTCCGCTCGGGCCGGAGCCCTTGCGGCGGACCTGGCCGTGGCCATCAGGTCTGCTCAGTCTGCCCAAGCCGCATCCTCGGAGTAGCGTATCCAGGCAGAAGGTATGTCTTGGCTGTTTTGAGATTTTGATTCAACTTTGTTCTTCAACTTGCGTTTGAAGACTTCTACTTTGGCTGTTTGCAGAGCTCGAGTTTGCCCTCAGCAAGTCCGCCAAGGCACTTGCCCAGGCGGCTGAGCAGAAGGAGGCCGACCGCGCGGCCATGTCCGAGGCTATCTCGGCCTTTTGCCAGATCTTTGGCCTTGACGACGTCCCCTCGGGAAGCTCCCCTCAGAGTCACCTGCAGGCCTTGGGCGACCACGCGCGCGGCAGACTCCGCGAGGCGCTACATCACGGCGTTAGGCGGGCCTTCGCCGTGCTCGCTTCCCACTATGATGTGGATCTGGAGCGGGTCAGCGAGGGGTATTGACTTCCCGATGAAGACGAAGCTGCCCTGGCCGAAGTTCAGAGGCTTGACGCGGCCGCCGCGGGCCCAAGCGTGGTGCTGGCGTCCACCTTCGAGGTGGAGATCCTTCCGCCCGCGCCGCCGTCCGAGGCCGGGGCGGATCTTGCCGAGGGTGGAGACGGCGCTGAGGTCGGAGATGAAGCCGAGGGTGCCGCTCCTCCCCCGGGCGATGCTTGATTCTGCCGGAGCAGTTTGTTTTGAACACGTGTGTTTCTTTCGCGGCCGCCGAGGCCTAAACACTTTGTCATCGTGATATAAAGTTGTGTCTCTTTCTTCCTGTTTCGCGTACCCGGACTTGTTCGTCAGTGGCAGGATCGCTTACCCAAGTAAGAGTTATTTTTCGCGGTAGGTGACTGAGAGCACCTAGAGGGGGGGGGGTGAATAGGTGATCCTGTGAAAACTTAAAACTTAAGCCACAAAAACTTGTTAAGTGTTAGCACAATAATTGCCAAGTGGCTAAAGAGAAGTCTCAACAAAACACAATACCACAAGAGATCAAGCACAGAGGTGACACGGTGGTTTATCCCGTGGTTCGGCCAAGACCAACGCTTGCCTACTCCACGTTGTGGCGTCCCAACGGACGAGGGTTGCAATCAACCCCTCTCAAGCGGTCCAAAGACCCACTTGAATACCACGGTGTTTTGTTTTGCCTTTCACTATCCCGTTTGCAAGGAATCTCCACAAATTGGAGTCTCTTGCCCTTACAAGTATATGATCACAAAGAAGCACAGAGTAAGGGAGGGAAGCAACACACACAAATCCACAGTGAAACGCGCACACACACGGCCAAGAATCGAGCTCACAAGACTATCTCAACGTTCTCACTAGAACAGAGCTCGAATCACTTAGAATAACAAACGAATGCGCAAAGACTGAGTGTGGATGATCAAGAATGCTCAAAGGTTGCTTGTATATCTCCTCCATGCGCCTAGGGGCCCCTTTTATAGCCCCAAGGCAGCTAGGAGCCGTTGAGAGCAAATCTAGAAGGCTATCCCTGCCTTCTGTCGTCGGGGGCACCGGACAGTCCGGTGCACACCGGACAGTGTCCGGTGCCCGATTTGTTTCCTTAAACAGCGAAGCCGACGTTGCAGACCGTTGGCAGATCTGGAGCCGTTGGCGCACCGGACATGTCCGGTGCACACCGGACAGTCCGGTGCCGTCTTCCGACCATTGGCTCGGCCACGTGTCCCGCGCAGATTGCGCGGCCGACCGTTGGCCCGGCCGACCGTTGGCTCACCGGACAGTCCGGTGCACACCGGACAGTCCGGTGAATTTTAGCCGTACGCCGTCGGCGAATTCCCGAGAGCGGCCTGTTCGCGCCGAGTCAGCCTGGCGCACCGGACACTGTCCGGTGCACACCGGACAGTCCGGTGCTCCAGACCGAACTGAGTCTTGGCAGTCTTTGTCTCCTCTTTTCTTCTACTTTCTGTTTCTAACACTTAGACAAGTATATTAGTACTCAAAACCAATGTACTAAAGCTTAGAAACATACCTTTATTCTTGATTTGTACTTTGTCCACCATTTTACAATTAGGCACCTATGTTGGGCACTAAATCACCAAAATACTTAGAAATGGCCCAAGGGCACATTTCCCTTTCAATCTCCCCCTTTTTGGTGATTTATGCCAACACAACATAAAGCAAGTAGAACAAGTACAAAAACACTTTAAATAAGAACTCAAATTTATTTTGATTCAATTTTGTCATATATGGATCACTCTATGCCACCACTTGGTTTGTTTTTGCAAATTAAACCCAAATCTCTATCTCTAAGTCAAACACACATGTTGAAACATAAAGAGAGTCATTCCAAAAGAGATTGATCAAGGATTTCAAAAACTCCCCCTTTTTCCCATAATCAACTACTTCTCCCCACTAGAAGCCAAAAGGGACAAAAAAGAGACAATAAAAGAGTTTTGACAAACCAAAAGCTCTACTCTACTATTTTCAAATTTCTCAAGTGGTAGCTGATCCATTTATTGCTTTTGGCCTTTATTTTCTCCCCCTTTGGCATCAAGCACCAAAACGGGATCAATCTTGGCCCTTTAACCCCATTGCCTCACCAAAATCTTCAATTAAGAGCAAATGGCAATAAGAGTTTATGAGATGAACTTGGAATTAGTTACCCTCTCATCGGAGTGCAGTGGAAGTCTTTCATGGTCCAAGTCCACCTTTTCCCTTTCAATTCTCCTTTGAGACTAAATCAAGCAAACTCAAGCATATGGTTAGTCTCAAAGGGTCAAGTTGTAACACATCTCCCCCTAAACATGTGCAACACTTTGCAACGGATTTGTGAGGTCCAGGGAGTGTATGTACAACTTGAGCACCATAATAAGCAACAAAATGCAGAATGAACATGATCAAAGGCATAAGCACATGTATGCTATAATTCAATCCAAGTTCCGCGAATCTAAGACATTTAGCTCACTACGCAGCCTACAAAAGGTCTTCTCATCTAAAGGTTTGGTAAAGATATCGGCTAGCTGATTCTCGGTGCTAACATAAAACACTTCGATATCTCCCTTTTGCTGGTGGTCTCTCAAAAAGTGATGCCGGATGTCAATGTGCTTTGTGCGGCTGTGCTCAACAGGATTTTCCGCTATTCGGATAGCACTCTCATTGTCACATAGGAGTGGGACTTTGCTCAGATTGTAGCCAAAGTCCCTGAGGGTTTGCCTCATCCAAAGCAGTTGCGCGCAACACTGTCCTGCGGCAACGTACTCGGCCTCAGCGGTGGATAGGGCAACGGAGGTTTGTTTCTTAGAGTTCCATGACACCAGGGACCTTCCTAAGAATTGGCACGTCCCCGATGTACTCTTCCTATCGACCTTACATCCAGCATAGTCGGAATCTGAGTACCCAATCAAGTCGAAGTTAGACCCCTTTGGATACCAGATCCCGAAGCAAGGCGTAGCGACTAAATATCTAAGAATTCGCTTCACCGCCACCAAGTGACACTCCTTAGGATCGGATTGAAATCTAGCACACATGCATACGCTAAGCATAATATCCGGTCTACTAGCACATAAGTAAAGCAAAGAACCTATCATGGACCGGTATGCTTTTTGATCAACGGACTTACCTCCTTTGTTGAGGTCGGTGTGTCCGTCGGTCCCCATCGGAGTCTTTGCGGGCTTGGCGTCCTTCATCCCAAACCGCTTCAGTAAGTCTTGCGTGTACTTTGTTTGGGAGATGAAGGTGCCGTCCTTGAGTTGCTTCACTTGGAACCCAAGGAAGTAGTTCAACTCGCCCATCATCGACATCTCGAATTTCTGCGTCATCACCCTGCTAAACTCTTCACAAGACTTTTGATTAGTAGAACCAAATATTATGTCATCGACATAAATTTGGCACACAAACAAGTCACCATCACATGTCTTAGTGAAAAGAGTTGGATCGGCTTTCCCAACCTTGAAAGCATTAGCAATTAAGAAATCTCTAAGGCATTCATACCATGCTCTTGGGGCTTGTTTAAGTCCATAGAGCGCCTTAGAGAGCTTACACACGTGGTCGGGGTACCGTTCATCCTCGAAGCCAGGGGGTTGCTCCACGTACACCTCCTCCTTTATTGGCCCATTGAGGAAAGCGCTCTTCACATCCATTTGGTACAACCTGAAAGAATGGTGAGCGGCATATGCTAGCAAGATACGAATTGATTCTAGCCTAGCCACAGGAGCAAAAGTCTCCTCAAAGTCCAAACCTGCGACTTGGGCATAACCTTTTGCCACAAGTCGAGCCTTGTTCCTCGTCACCACCCCGTGCTCGTCCTGTTTGTTGCGAAATACCCACTTGGTTCCCACAACATTTTGCTTGGGACGAGGCACCAGCGTCCAAACTTCATTGCGCTTGAAGTTGTTTAGTTCCTCCTGCATGGCCAACACCCAATCCGGATCTAGCAAGGCCTCCTCTACCCTGAAAGGCTCAATAGAGGAGACAAAAGAGTAATGTTCACAAAAATTAACTAGTCGAGACCGAGTAGTTACTCCCTTGCTAATGTCACCCAGAATTTGGTCGACGGGATGATCCCTTTGAATCATCGCTCGAACTTGGGTTGGAGGTACCGGTTGTGCTTCTTCCTCCATCACATGATCATCTTGCGCTCCCCCTTGATCACACGCGTACTGTTGATGAACCTGTTCATTGTCTTGAGTTGGGGGATGCATCGTTGTTGAGGAAGAAGGTTGATCTCGTTCATCTTGTTCCTGTGGCCGAATGTCTCCAATCGCCATGGTTCGTATAGCGGCTGTCGGAACATCTTCTTCATCTACATCATCACAATCAACAACTTGCTCTCTTGGAGAGCCATTAGTCTCATCAAATACAACGTCGCTAGAGACTTCAACCAAACCCAATGATTTGTTGAAGACCCTATACGCCTTTGTATTTGAATCATAACCTAATAAAAACCCTTCTACAGCTTTGGGAGCAAACTTAGAATTTCTACCCTTCTTCACTAGAATGTAGCATTTGCTCCCAAATACACGAAAGTACGATACATTGGGTTTGTTACCGGTTAGCAGCTCATATGACGTCTTCTTGAGGAGGCGGTGAAGGTAGACCCTGTTGATGGCGTGGCAAGCCGTGTTCACAGCTTCCGACCAAAAGCACTCGGGGGTCTTGAACTCTCCAAGCATCGTCCTCGCCATATCGATTAGCGTCCTGTTCTTCCTCTCTACCACACCATTTTGTTGTGGTGTGTAGGGAGCGGAGAACTCGTGCTTGATCCCTTCCTCCTCAAGAAATTCCTCCACTTGAAGGTTCTTGAATTCGGACCCGTTGTCGCTCCTTATCTTCTTCACCTTGAGCTCAAACTCATTTTGAGCTCTCCTGAGGAAGCGCTTGAGGGTCCCTTGTGTTTCAGACTTATCCTGCAAAAAGAACACCCAAGTGAAGCGGGAAAAGTCATCAACAATAACTAAACCATACTTACTCCCTCCTATGCTTAGATAGGCGACGGGTCCGAAGAGGTCCATATGCAGCAGCTCCAGAGGTCTTGACGTGGTCATCACATTTTTGCTGTGATGCGCTCCTCCCACTTGTTTACCTGCTTGACAAGCTGCACAAGGTCTATCTTTTTCGAAATAAACATTGGTTAGACCTATCACGTGTTCTCCCTTTAGAAGCTTGTGGAGGTTCTTCATCCCCACATGTGCTAAGCGGCGATGCCACAGCCAGCCCATGCAAGTCTTAGCCATTAAGCATGCATCTA
Source organism: Zea luxurians (assembly GCA_029449295.1). NCBI lineage: Eukaryota > Viridiplantae > Streptophyta > Magnoliopsida > Poales > Poaceae > Zea > Zea luxurians. The sequence continues at coordinate 15,080,100 of JAOPSE010000060.1, read as the reverse complement.
GACCGGCCTCATCTTTTGCAAAATCAACTAAGTAAAGCTTGTCGTCTAGTACACCCTTAAAAGCTAGTGAACCATCACATCTTCTAAAGACAGACACATCTACGTTTGTAAATAAACAGTTGTACCCCATATTGCATAATTGGCTAACAGATAGCAAATTGTAACCAAGAGACTCTACTAAAAACACATTAGAGATTGAGTGCTCATTAGAAATTGCAATTTTACCTAACCCTTTTATCTTGCCTTGATTCCCATCACCGAATATAATTGAATCTTGAGAATCCTTATTTTTGACGTAGGAGGTGAAGATCTTCTTCTCCCCCGTCATATGGTTTGTGCATCCGCTGTCGATAATCCAGCTTGAACCCCCGGATGCATAAACCTGCAAGGCAAATTTAGGCTTGGGTCTTAGGTACCCAACTCATGTTGGGTCCTGCAAGGTTAGCACAAATGTCCTTAGGGACCCAAATGCAAGTTTTATCTCCCTTGCATCTTGCCCCTAACTTCCTAGCAATTACCTTCTTACCCTTTCTACAAATAGCAAAGGGAGCATTGCAAGCATAATAAATGGTAGAAGGTTTGTTCACAACTTTTCTAGGAACATGAGCAAAATTTCTCCTAGGCATATGCACAACATTTCTCCTACACATATCTCTATCATGTTTATAGGAAGAACTAGAAGCAAACATGGCATGAGAATCATAAACATGTGAATCAAAATCATTATAAGCATTTCTAGCATGTCTCCTATCATTATACATAAAAGCATGGTTCTTTTTAGCGCTACTGGCCATAGGGGCCTTCCCTTTCTCCTTGGCGGGAATGGGAGCCTTATGGCTTGTTAAGTTCTTGGCCTCTCTCTTGAAGCCAAGACCATCCTTAATTGAGGGGTGTCTGCCAATCGTGTAGGCATCCCTTGCAAATTTTATTTTATCAACTTCACTCTTGCTAGTCTTAAGTTGGGCATTAAGACTAGCCACTTCATCATTTAGTTTTGAAATTGACACTAAGTGTTCACTACAAGCATTAACATCAAAATCCTTACACCTAGTACAAATTTCAACATGTTCAACACAGGAATTTGATTTACTAGCTACTTCTAGTTTAGCACTTAAATCATTATTAACACTTCTTAAGGTAGCAATGGTTTCATGACAGGAAGATAATTCACTAGAAAGCACTTCATTTCTTTTAATTTCTAGAGCAAGAGAATTTTGTGCACTAACAAATTTATCATGCTCCTCATATAAAAGATCCTCTTGTTTTTCTAGTAATCTATTCTTATCATTCAAAGCATCAATCAACTCATTAATTTTATCTATCTTAGATCTATCTAAGCCCTTGAACAAGCATGAATAATCTATGTCATCATCATCACTAGTCTCACTATCACTAGAAGAAGCATAAGTGAAGTCTTGAGTACTCACCTTCTTCTCCCTTGCCATAAGGCATGTGAGACGCTCGTTGGGGAAGAGGGAAGACTTGTTGAAGGCGGTGGCAGTGAGTCCTTCATTGTCGGAGTTGGAGGAGGAGCAATCCGAGTCCCACTCCTTTCCTAGATGTGCCTCACCCTTTGCCTTCTTGTATTGCTTCTTCTTCTCTCTTTTGTTCCCCTTTTCCTGGTCACTTTCATTATCGGGACAGTTAGCGATAAAATGACCAAGCTTACCGCATTTGAAGCATGAGCGCTTCCCCTTTGTCTTGGTCTTGCTTGCCTGCCCCTTGCGACCATTTAGCGCCGTCTTGAATCTCTTGATGATGAGAGCCATCTCTTCATCATTGAGTCCGGCCGCCTCAATCTGTGCCACCTTGCTAGGTAGCGCCTCCTTGCTTCGTGTTGCCTTGAGAGCAAGGGGTTGCGGCTCATTGATCGGACCATTCAAGGCGTCGTCCACATACCTCGCCTCCTTGATCATCATTCGCCCGCTAACGAATTTCCCAAGAACTTCTTCGGGCGACATCTTGGTGTACCTGGGATTTTCACGTATATTGTTCACCAAATGAGGATCAAGAACGGTAAATGACCTTAGCATTAGGCGGACGACGTCGTGGTCCGTCCATCGCGTGCTCCCGTAGCTCCTTATCTTGTTGATAAGGGTCTTGAGCCGGTTGTATGTTTGCGTCGGCTCCTCGCCCCTTATCATCGCGAACCGTCCAAGCTCTCCTTCCACCAACTCCATCTTGGTGAGCAAGGTGACGTCGTTCCCCTCATGAGAAATCTTGAGGGTGTCCCAGATTTGCTTGGCGTTATCCAAGCCGCTCACTTTATGGTATTCATCCCTGCACAAGGAAGCTAGAAGAACAGTAGTAGCTTGTGCATTCTTATGAATTTGTTCATTAATGAACATGGGACTATCCGAACTATCAAAGTGCATTCCACTCTCTACAATCTCCCAAATACTAGGATGGAGAGAGAATAGGTGACTACGCATTTTGTGGCTCCAAAATCCGTAGTCCTCTCCATCAAAGTGTGGGGGCTTGCCGAGTGGAATGGAGAGCAAATGTGAATTTGAACTTTGCGGAATACGAGAGTAGTCAAAAGAAAAGTTCGAATTAACCGGTTTCCTTCTCTCGTAGTCGCTGTGGTCGTCTTTTTGGGAAGAAGTAGACTCATCGCTGTCGTAGTAGACGATCTCCTTGATGCGCCTTGTCTTCTTCTTCTTCCCTTCCTTTCGTCTTTGGCCCGAGCCGGAGTCGGTAGGCTTATCGTCCTTCGGCTCGTTGACGAAGGATTCCTTCTCTTTGTCGTTGATCACAATTCCCTTCCCCTTAGGATCCATCTCTTCGGGCGGTTAGTCCCTTTTGTGAAGAGAACGGCTCTGATACCAATTGAGAGCACCTAGAGGGGGGGGGTGAATAGGTGATCCTGTGAAAACTTAAAACTTAAGCCACAAAAACTTGTTAAGTGTTAGCACAATAATTGCCAAGTGGCTAAAGAGAAGTCTCAACAAAACACAATACCACAAGAGATCAAGCACAGAGGTGACACGGTGGTTTATCCCGTGGTTCGGCCAAGACCAACGCTTGCCTACTCCACGTTGTGGCGTCCCAACGGACGAGGGTTGCAATCAACCCCTCTCAAGCGGTCCAAAGACCCACTTGAATACCACGGTGTTTTGTTTTGCCTTTCACTATCCCGTTTGCAAGGAATCTCCACAAATTGGAGTCTCTTGCCCTTACAAGTATATGATCACAAAGAAGCACAGAGTAAGGGAGGGAAGCAACACACACAAATCCACAGTGAAACGCGCACACACACGGCCAAGAATCGAGCTCACAAGACTATCTCAACGTTCTCACTAGAACAGAGCTCGAATCACTTAGAATGACAAACGAATGCGCAAAGACTGAGTGTGGATGATCAAGAATGCTCAAAGGTTGCTTGCATATCTCCTCCATGTGCCTAGGGGCCCCTTTTATAGCCCCAAGGCAGCTAGGAGCCGTTGAGAGCAAATCTAGAAGGCTATCCCTGCCTTCTGTCGTCGGGGGCACCGGACAGTCCGGTGCACACCGGACAGTCCGGTGCACACCGGACACTGTCCGGTGCCCGATTTGTTTCCTTAAACAGCGAAGCCGACCGTTGCAGACCGTTGGCAGATCTGGAGCCGTTGGCGCACCGGACATGTCCGGTGCACACCGGACAGTCCGGTGCCGTCTTCCGACCATTGGCTCGGCCACGTGTCCCGCGCAGATTGCGCGGCCGACCGTTGGCCCGGCCGACCGTTGGCTCATCGGACAGTCCGGTGCACACCGGACAGTCCGGTGAATTTTAGCCGTACGCCGTCGGCGAATTCCCGAGAGCGGCCTGTTCGCGCCGAGTCAGCCTGGCGCACCGGACACTGTCCGGTGCACACCGGACAGTCCGGTGCTCCAGACCGAACTGAGTCTTGGCAGTCTTTGTCTCCTCTTTTCTTCTACTTTCTGTTTCTAACACTTAGACAAGTATATTAGTACTCAAAACCAATGTACTAAAGCTTAGAAACATACCTTTATTCTTGATTTGTACTTTGTCCACCATTTTACAATTAGGCACCTGTGTTGGGCACTAAATCACCAAAATACTTAGAAATGGCCCAAGGGCACATTTCCCTTTCAGTGACGAGTGAGGTATCTGTATCCCGGAGGCGTAGGAGTCCCTCGGCTCGGTCGGCCTTGCCGCTTACATGCACTCTTATTCGTTTCTCGGGGTTCTGTTACTGATATAGCCGGGAGACACGAAAGTCGTTTTGGCGGAAGGCTTTTTTCCAAGGAAAATTTTGACGCAGAGGGGGTTACCCCCTTCTAGCCCCCGAGGGAGGGTCGGGCTTTGCCGAGGCAAGGCTGACCCTTCCTTGAAGGTTAGACTTTGCTTGTGTATGTAAACGAGGTACATGAACGACTTGAAAACATCTTAAGGGTAGAAGCGACGTAGCTGTCGGATGTTCCAAGCGTTGCTGTAGACCTCGCCTTGACTGTTGGCTAGCTTGTATGTTCCAGGCTTCAGAATCTTGGCGATGATGAATGGCCCTTCCCAGGGAGGCGTGAGCTTGTGGCGCCCTCGGGCGTCTTGTTGTAGCCAAAGTACCAAGTCGCCCACCTGGAGTTCTCGGGACCGAACCCCTCGGGAGTGGTAGCGTCGCAGGGACTGCTGATACCGCGCCAAGTGTAGTAAGGACATGTCCCGAGCCTCTTCCAGCTGGTCCAGTGAGTCTTCTCGGTTTGTCTGGTTGCTTTGGGCGTCGTATGCCCTCGTCCTCGGGGAGCTGTATTCTAAGTCTGTGGGCAAGATAGCCTCGGCCCCATAGACTAGAAAAAACGGCGTGAAGCCCGTGGCTCGGCTTGGCATCATCCTCAGTCTCCAGACCACCGAGGGGAGTTCCTTCATCCACCGCCTGCCGAACTTGTTGAGGTTGTTGTAGATCCTCGGCTTGAGTCCTTGCAGATTCATGTCGTTGGCACGCTCTACCTGCCCATTCGTCATGGGATGAGCTACGGCGGCCCAGTCCACCCGGATGTGGTGGTCCTCGCAGAAGTCCAGGAACTTTCTGCCAGTGAACTGGGTGCCGTTGTCGGTGATGATGGAGTTCGGGACCCCGAAGCGATGGATGATGTTGGTGAAGAACGCCACCGCCTGTTCGAACCTGATGCTGTTTAGGGGTCGGACCTCGATCCACTTGGAGAATTTGTCGATGGCGACCAGCAGGTGCGTGAAGCCCCCGGGTGCCTTCTGCAAGGGACCGACAAGGTCCAGACCCCACACAGCAAACGACCAGGTGATGGGTATTGTTTGCAAGGCCTGAGCGGGCAGGTGTGTCTGCCTTGCGTAGAATTGACACCCTTGGCAGGTGCGTACAATCCTAGTGGCGTCGGCCACCGCGGTTGGCCAGTAGAAACCTTGTCGGAAGGCGTTTCCCACGAGGGCTCGAGGTGCTGCGTGGTGACCGCAAGCCCCCGAGTGTATTTCTTGCAATAACTCCTGACCTTCGGCGGTGGATATGCACCGCTGGAGGATGCCTGAGGGGCTGCGGTTGTAGAGCTCCTTTTCGTCACCCAGCAGGACGAACGACTTGGCGCGCCGCGTCAGTCGCCGAGCTTCGGCTCTGTCGACGGGTAGTTCTCCTCGGTGGAGATATTGCAGGTATGGGGTCTGCTAGTTTCGGTTAGGTGTGACCCCATTCCGCTCTTCCTCGACGCGCAGTGCCTCACCCTCGAGGGCCGAGGGTGCCTCGGGCTGAGCTGAGGGCACCTCGGGCTGAGTCGAGGGTGCCTCGGGCAGAGCCGAGGCCTTCTCGGGCTCGGGAGTGTCGTCGGTCTTGACAGAGGGTTGATGTAGGTCTCGAGAGAAGACGTCCAGAGGAACCGTTGTCCGCCCCGAGGCTATCTTAGCTAGCTCGTCTGCAGTCTCATTGTATCGTCGAGCGACGTGGTTGAGCTTGAGCCTGTAGAACTTGTCCTCCAGGCGTCGAACCTCGTTGCAGTAGGCTTCCATCTTCGGGTCGCGGCAGTGGGAGTTCTTCATGACTTGGTCGATGACAAGCTGCGAGTCGCCATGAGCGTCGAGGCGCCGAACCCCCAGCTCGATGGTGATGCGCAACCCGTTAACTAGAGCCTCATACTTGGCCACGTTGTTGGACGCCGGGAAATGGAGGCGTAGCACGTAGCGGAGGTGCTTCCGGAGGGGTGAGATGAAGAGCAGGCCCGCGCCTGCTCCTGTTTTCATCAGCGACCCATCGAAATACATGGTCCAGAGTTCCGGTTGGATCGGAGCTGCTGGAAGCTGGGTGTCGACCCATTCAGCCACAAAGTCTGCCAAGACTTGGGACTTGATGGCCTTTAGAGGGCGAACGAGATCGTCTCGCCCATGATCTCCACCGCCCACTTTGCAATCCTACCCAAGGCCTCTCGGCACTGGATGATCTCCCCCAGGGGGAAGGATGACACCATAGTCACCGGATGAGACTCGAAGTAGTGTCGCAACTTTCTTCGTGTCAGAATTACCGCGTATAGTAGCTTCTGAATTTGCGGTAGCGGATTTTGGTCTCGGACAATACCTCACTGATGAAGTAGACCGGCCTCTGGACGGGCAATGCGTGCCCTTCTTCTCGTCTCTCGACCACGATCGCGGCGCTGACCACCTGAGTGGTAGCGGCGACGTAGATCAAGAGGGCTTCTCCGGCAGCGGGGGGCACCAGGATGGGCGCGCTTGTAAGGAGCGCCATTAAGTTCCCGAGGGCTTCCTCGGCCTCGGGGGTCCAGGTGAAGCGCTCGGTCTTCCTTAAGAGGCGATACAGGGGCAGGCCTCTTTCGCCGAGGCGCGAGATGAAGCGACTCAGAGCCGCAAGGCATCCCATGACCCTCTATACTCCTTTCAAGTCCTTGATGGGCCCCATGTTGGTAATGGTCGCGATTTTCTCCGGGTTGGCCTTGATGCCCCGCTCGGAGACGATGAACCCCAGGAGCATGCCTCGGGGGACTCCGAAGACACACTTCTTGGGATTGAGTTTTACGCCTTTCGCTTTGAGACACTTGAATGTCGTTTCAAGGTCGGAGAGGAAGTCGAAGGTTTTCCTCGTTTTGACTACGATGTCATCAACGTAAGCCTCGACCGTTCGGCCAATGTGCTGTCCGAACACATGGTTCATGCACCTTTGGTATGTCGCACCTGCATTCCTCAAACCAAATGGCATAGTAATGTAGCAGTATATGCCAAAAGGTGTGATGAAAGAAGTCGCGAGCTGGTCGGATTCTTTCATCCTGATTTGGTGATACCCTGAGTAGGCATCGAGGAATGACAGGGTTTTGCACCCAGCAGTGGAATCCACGATTTGATCGATGCGAGGCAGGGGGTAGGGAACTTTTGAACATGCTTTGTTTAGACCAGTGTAGTCTACACACATCCGCCATTTCCCACCTTTCTTTCTCACAAGCACAGGGTTGGCTAGCCATTCGGGATGGAATACCTCTTTGATGAACCCTGCAGCCATCAGCTTGTGGATCTCCTCGCCTATGGCTCTGCGCTTTTCTTCGTCGAATCAGCACAGAGGCTGCTTCACGGGTCGGGCTCTAGCTCTGATATCCAGTGAGTGCTCGGCAACATCCCTCGGTATGCCTGGCATGTCCGAGGGATTCCACACAAAAACCTCGACGTTTGCACGGAGAAAGTCGACGAGCACTGCTTCCTATTTGGGGTCGAGCTCGGAGCCGATCCGGATCTGCTTGGAGGTGTCGTTGCTGGGGTCGAGAGGGACGGACTTAATCACCTCTGCTGGTTCGAAGTTGCCGCCGTGGCGCTTCGCATCTGGCACCTCCTTGGGGAGGCTCTCCAGGTCGGCGATGAGGGCCTCAGATTCGACGAGGGCCTCGGCGTACTCCACGCACTCCACGTCGCATTCGTACGCGTGTCGGTACATGGGGCCGACGGTGATGACCCCATTGGGGCCTGGCATCTTGAGCTTGAGGTAGGTGTAGTTGGGACGACCATGAACTTGGCGTAGCATGGTCTCCCCAGCACTGTGTGGTAGGTTCCTCGAAACCCGACCACCTCGAACGTGAGGGTTTCCTTTCGGAAGTTGGAGGGAGTCCTAAAGCAGACGGGCAGATCGAGATGTCCAAGGGGCTGGACGCGCTTCCCGGGAATGATCCCATGAAAGGGCGTCGCGCCAGCCCGGATCGAGGACAGATCGATCTGCAGGAGCCCGAGGGTGTCGGCGTAGATGATGTTGAGGCTGCTGCCTCTGTCCATGAGGACCTTGGTAAGCCTGACGTTGCCGATGACAGGATCAACAATGAGCGGGTACTTCCCCGGGCTCGGCACGCGGTCGGGGTGGTCGCCTTGGTCGAAGGTGATGGGCTTGTCGGACCAGTCTAGGTAGACTGGAGCCGCCACCTTTACCGAGCAGACCTCCTGGCGCTCTTGCTTGCGGTGCCGAGCCGAGGCGTTTGCCACCCGCCCACCGTAGATCATGAAGTAGTCATGGACCTCGGGGAACTCCTCTGCCTTGTGGGCTTCCTTCTTGTCGTTGTCGGGGACCCTGCCACCTTCCGCCGGTGGCCCGGCCTTATGGAAGTAGCACCGAAGCATGACGCACTCCTCAAGGGTGTGCTTGACGGGACCATGATGATAGGGGCACGACTCCTTGAGCATCTTGTCAAACAAGTTGGCGCCTCCGGGAGGCTTCCGAGGGTTCTTGTGCTCGGTGGCGGCGACAAGGTCTGCATCGGCGGCGTCGCGTTTCGCTTGCGACTTCCTCTTGCCCTTCTTCCTCGCGCCACGCTGAGCGGACGCCTCGGGGACGTCATCCGCCTGGCGCCCCTGAGGCTGCTTGTCCTTCCGGAAGATGGCCTCGACCGCCTCCTGGCCAGAGGCAAACTTGGTGGCGATGTCCATCAGCTCGCTCACCCTGGTGGGAGTCTTGCGACCCAGCTTGCTCACCAGGTCGCGGCAAGTGGTGCCGGTGAGGAACGCGCCGATGACATCTGAGTCGGTGATGTTGGACAGCTCGGTGCGCTGCTTCGAGAATCACAGGATGTAGTCCCGCAGGGATTCTCCCGGCTGCTGGCGGCAGCTTCGGAGATCCCAAGAGTTCCCAGGGCGCACGTATGTGCCCTGGAAGTTGTCGACGAAGGCTTTGACCAGGTCATCCCAGTTGGAGATCTGCGCAGGAGGCAGATGCTCCAACCAGGCTTGGGCGGCGTCGGAGAGGAATAGGGGGAGGTTGCGGATGATGAGGTTGTCATCGTCCATTCCACCCAGCTGGCAGGCTAGCCGGTAATCCGCGAGCCACAGTTCCGGCCTCGTCTCCCCTGAGTACTTGGTGATGGTAGTCGGGGCCCGGAACCGGGTCGGGAACGGCGCCCGTCGTATGGCTCGGCTGAAAGCTTGTGGACCGGGTGGTTCGGGCGAAGGGCTCCGATCCTCCTCGCTGTCATAGCGTCCCCCACCCCTAGGGTGGTAGCCTCGGCGCACCTTCTCATCGAGGTGGGCTCGACGGTCGCGGCGATGGTGCTCGTTGCCGAGGTGGCCCGGGGCCGCAGGCGCTGTGTCTCGCGTGCGCCCGGTGTGGACCGAGGCTTCCCGCATGAATCGGGAAGTCGCGGCGTGATGCTCCGGGGGGTACCCCTGCCTTCGGGATGTAGAGCTTTTGGCCCGTCGGACCACGGCATCCTCCAGGAGATTCCGGAGCTCTCCTTGGATACGCCGCCCCTCGGTGGTGGATGGTTCCTGCATCGCTCGGAGTAGTATTGCCGCTGCAGCCAGGTTCTGGCCGACCCCACTGGAAGCCGAGGGCAGCCTTGCCCTGGCATTGTCGGTGATGCAGTGCTGGACGTCCTGGGCCAGATGACGCGCTTCTCCGGCTGGTGCTCGGCCTACCCGCTCCTGCCTGATGTTCGGCCGGAGCTGCACAAGTTTTCCTGCTCCCTCGTCGAGCCTGGCCTGCATCTCGCGGATTTGCTCGAGCTGTGCGTCCTGACCCCCCGCAGGGACTGGGACCACAGCTAGCTCCCGAAGGATGTCAACACGAGGCGCAGGCCAAGGCAGATCGCCGTTCTCCGGCATACCAAGGTGGTTGCCTTTGTCGAGACCCCCTAGATCGACGTGGAAACATTCGTGACTTGGGCCACAGTCCTCGTCGCCGAGGCTGTGGCTATCATCGGGGCAATCGGAGAGGCAGTAGTCGCATGCGGTCATGAAGTCCTGCATGGCACTAGGGTTATCGAGCCCGGAGAAATACCAACCAGAGTCGGGCTCGTCATCTTCCTCGGAACCCGGGGGCCCGTAGGTCGAGACGGCCGTCAATCGGTCCCAGGTTGACCACATATGGTACCCTGGAAGGTTTGGATATGCCTTTATGAAAGCGTCCACTGAAGCGGGGTCGCTTGATGGGTCGGAGCTGAATTTAAAAGGCACAGGATGGGAAACGGATGGTACCTCTTGATCGACGGACGGTGACGAAGTCGCGTCGGGGACGGACTGCACCGTTATCTCAGGTACGAGGCTAACGCTCAGCAAGTCCTTCGTGATCTTGCTGGCGTCGTCCGTCTGCTTGGGGTTGGCGTGTTGCGGGGAAACGACGCTCGTCTTTGTCTTAGATGCGAGGTCAACGCCCGGCGTGTCCCCCGCTGGGGCGCCGGCGTCGTCGACTCGCTCGACAGCCGACAAGGTGCCGCCTCCTGCTTGGCCATGATTGCCCCGCATCCTTCCCCGTCGACGAGGAAGGTGACGGGACAGACTTGGATGTTGTTCTTCCGCCACGCGGGGAAGACGTCGTCGATTCCGCCGCCGGCGGGCGGGGTGACGACTGCCATTGTCGTTGTCGCACGGCGGAGGAAGGAGTATCATGTCGTAGCTACCGTCGAGGGACATGAACTCGAGACTCCCGAAACGGAGCTTCGTACCAGGTTGGAGAGGTCGCTGGAGACTCCCCATCTGTAGCTTGACGGGAAGCTGTTCATCAACACGCAGCAGGCCCCTACCTGGCGCGCCAACTGTCGGCGTTTCGACCCGGGGGGGTCCCTGGACCGACGAGTAAATTGTCGCTGCGTGTCCCAGCCCAGATGGGTCGACGCGAGACGGAGCACAAGGGGGGAAAATCAGTGAGGGGAAACCGCGGCCTCGTGTTGTCCTGCGCCCAGGGCGGATGCGCTTGCAGTAGGGGGTTACAAGCATTCGCGAGGGAGAGAGAGACAGGGCGTGAGACTGCGCGTCAGCCCGTTCTCCCGCGCGGCCACCATTTCGTATGAGGGCCCTGGACCTTCCTTTTATAGACGTAAGGAGAGGGTCCAGGTGTACAACGGGGGGTGTAGCAGTGTGCTAACATGTCTAGCAGAGAGGAGCCAGAGCCCTATATACATGCCGACGTGGCTGTCGGAGAGGTGTTGGAGCCCTGTTCATGTGGCGTCGTGGCCGTCGGAGGAGCGCTTGAGCCCTGTAGAAGCACAGCTATTGGGGCTGTCAGATCCTTGCTGACGTCTCCTTGCTTCCGTAAGGGGCTGAGAACCACCGTCGTCATGGAGCACGTGGGGTGCCATCATTACTTGTTTTACCGGGGCGAGCCAGATGGGACGCCGGTCTTGTTCCCCGTAGCCTGTGCTAGCTAGGGGTAGGGTAATGAAGGCCCCCCTTGTGGCGTGGTCGGCCCGAGCGAGGTGGTGACTCCTACAATGTCAAGGTTGAGTCCGAGCCCGGGGGTCGGGCGAGGCGGAGACCGTCGTCCGGAGGTCGAGGTTGAGTTCGAGCCCTAGGGTCGGGCGAGGCGGAGACCGTCTTCCGAGTCAAGGTTGAGCCCGAGCCCTAGGGTCGGGCGAGGCGGAGACCATCGTCCGAAGTCGAGGTTGAGTCTGAACCCTGGGGTCGGGCGAGGCGGAGACCATCGTCCAAGGTCGAGGTGGAGTCTGAGCCCTGGGGTCGGGCGAGGTGGAGACCGTCTTCCGGAGTCGAGGTTGAGTCTGAGCCCTAGGGTCGGGCAAGGCGGAGATTCCTATGCGCCCGAAGCTGGACTTGGCTGCTGTCAGCCTCACCCTTGCGGGTGGAACAGCAATCGGAGCAGCGCGAGCGACGCTGTTTTCCTGTCAGGTCAGTCAGTGGAGGGGCGAAGTGACTGCGGTCACTTCGGCCTTGTCGACTGGAGAGCACGCGTCAGGATAAGGTGTCAGGCGATCCTTGCATTAAACGCTCCTACGATCCGGTCGGCTGGCGAGGCGATCTGGCCAAGGTTGCTTCTCCGCGAAGCCTACCCGAACTAGGCCTCGGGCGAGTCGAAGGTGCGTCCGTTGCTTGAGGAGACCCTCGGGCGAGGCGCAAATCTGCCTTGGTCTACCGTTCCTGCTCGAGGCTGGGCTCGGATGAGGCGAGATCGTGTCCCTTGAGTGGACGGAGCCTTTGACCGGAATTGCGCCCATCAAGCCTTTGCAGCTTTGTGCTAATGGGGGTTACCAGCTGAGATTAGGAGCCTTGGGGGTACCCCTAATTACGGTCCCCGACACATCTGTCTGAAGAGCTTTCAGTGTTTCGCTAAGCTTAAAGCTTTTCTCAGCTTAAGCCTTGATTTTCATATTTAAGGCTTCAGATTCACGGCTGAATTGGCTCGTGTTTTCTTCCAAAATTGTTCTTGCTTCCTTCAGGTCTTTACTCAATTTTTTGATTCTTACATCCTAATTCGAAATTAGAATTCCTTGCTTCTCATTTTAAAGACAAGCTTCAGCAAGAGAGCCTTCATTTGAGCTAAGCAAGGAGTCTTTTTCCTTCAAATAATTTTCAAGCTCCTCAATCTTTTTCTCTAAGCCACTGATAACAAATTCGTTCTTTCTGTCTTCATCATGTTGTTGCAATTTCAAAGCCTTGCTCAGTAGCAAACTTTGTGTCAAAAGATGAAGTTGAATTAGACCTTCACTTTCGAAACACTAAGGCTGACCTGATGAAGGAGGAACAGTAGAAAGTCATACCTTAAAATTTGAGTAAAACAAGCTGTCCGTGATATGTTGCCTTCTATAATTGCTAATGTCTCTTTCCAACTTCGGGAATTCGATACTCTTCGACATTGTACTCATAATTTTTTCCCCAGCGCGACACGAATGCATCCCAAGGTCTCTTCATCTATGCCACCAAAGAGAACGGATCTAGACTGGTAGCCGCCAGACACAACAAATTCTTTTAATTCTGATATACCCTCTTCGGAAAGCTCTTGGCGTCCCAAGTGCTGTAAATCGAAGCTTTTATCTTCTGAAGAAGCTTATTCAGTTCTTTTCCCCTTTGGCGCTGAAGACTCAGGAGCAAATGTCCCCTCAATATTCTTCTTAGGCACTACGTTAGCAATAAGCCTATCAATCTCTGATAAAGTTGTTCTGAGGGGACCGCCACTACTTTTGGCTTGTTGAGGTGCTTTGTCAGTAGCAAAGGCGCACTCGTCTTTTGAATTGCCGGTGGTGGGTATCCAGAACATCTCTCATCACATTCATCGTACGACTCTTCTTATGCGCATTTCCCCCACCTAGTGCCGAAGGCTCTTTTTCTGCCCTTGCTTCGGCAGTTTCCCTAGCATCTTTTTTCTTTGGCTGTAATAAGCTTGTTAGCTCTGATCCTATAGGACTTAGCATGGTGAAAGGCAAAGGTTCAGTCGTTACCACTAAAATTTCTGTCATGCCAATAGAAGTTGCCGAAGGGGTCTTGGTAGAGCGCTTCGGTGGAGAAGATTTCTCTTCTTCGCGGCTCTATGATATAATTTTCCTTTTCTTAGATGTCGAAGGTTCTGGCGACAACTTCGGTCTTTTTGTTAACCTTTTCTTTTTATCCTTCTCGACAGATCTTTGTGCTTGTCTTTTCAGAATGCTCATAACTCTTTTATTTTTCACTCCCTGGCCTCTTCGTTAAGTCTATCATAGTCAGGATATTCAAAGCCAAGGGCATCCATCACTCGATTTAGCCTTCGTTTCTCCCATGTGCCGAAGGCAGCGATCATTAGTTGGCCCTCTTTCTTAGTGTAATTTCCAAGGATTTTGTTACACATTGTTTCAATGACCTCTAACCATTCGACACAAGGGCCGCTGAAGGTTTTCTGAAATTTAAAGCGATATGGAAGTCTAACAAGCTCAAATTTCTTTCATTCGTCTTTCTTCTTCGGCATTCCCCACCCATCTGAAATGGAAAAAGTTTTTTAGGCCAAGTATCCTTGAACTAGGTCCCAAGTACTGATATGCTCGGCCAGAACCTTGAATTCTACTTCAACTAGTTGGCATGGGGAGCCGAGTTGCATGTTGCATAAGGCCTCATCATGCCGAAGCTCAGTTTCAAGGGACTCATCACCATACTCATAAGATTCTCCCTTCTCTTCTCATCAACTTTCACATAAAACCATTCATTTGTCTAGCCGGTGGGCCACTTGGTGCGGTATCCAATCATAGGGGCCTTTGTATCGTTTCGGTATGCAAAATTGTAGCATTCGAAGTTCTTGTGCGGACCATCTGCTCTCTCCTTGGTCTGGTAATGGATTTCATGGACTCTGTAGAATCCTTTAGCATTAGCACTCTTTCCCTGGCTTCGAAGAGCCCATATGTACACGTTAAGCCTGACTATAGCGTTTGGAGTCAATTGATGAAGATAAATTTCAAATTTCTTCAAAACTTCACTGATCATTTCATATAGAGGGAACCAAAGCCCTGCTCTGAAGAAGCTCTTAAAAACAACAACTTCATCATCTCTTGGCTCTAGAACCACTTCGTCTCCGGCGAACCTTATCAACTCATCATCATTTTCCCAAAATATCCAAGCTTTTTCATTAAAACTAAATCCTCTGCCTTCACAGTGGATTTTCCAAATTCAATATGGCTAGGATTGCTTGAACTCAAGATGCCATCATCCTCTTCGTCGTAACTAGCAACTTCGGCAATAGTATGTTCATCTTCGGCAATAACATCATCGTTCTCGAGAATAAACCCTTCTCCCTCTTGAACAACCAACCCAGAACACATCATTATTTCTGAGATTGGGTTGTCTCAGTTGCCTCAGTTACTTCACCTTTGTTTGTCAGCCTAGTAGTAAACTAAATCCTTTGCCTTCATGAAGCTAACTTTCAACTAACTTGACGATTGTTCGAAGACTAGATAGCTTCGGCTTCAGTAAAAGTTTTCAACAGCAAAGAAAAGCTTCGGCTTCATTAAACATTTTCAGTAGCACAATGATGCAATAACAATGAATGCTGTGGTAACTTCTTACCAACTCATCTGTTTATATGGTCCTGCAGGTGAAGAAGGCGAAACACCACATTCGTCATACTGACTGATCGGTAGACTAGCACATGTCGTAACTTTTTATTCGTTTTTAATAACAAGCTCAGGGAAGGTGTTTTTCGGACCTTCGGCATTTAGAAGCCTTTGCGTGTTTCGTGGATCTAGCTTGTTATGAAAAAACGACCTAGCACCGTGAAGGGGCTACTGTTGGGGGTCTCCTTCTCTTCTGAAGGTCCTTGGGACGAAGAAATCATCTACAGCCAAAAGGACTGAGCGTCGAAGCTGCAACAGACATGCGTAAAATGCCGAAGGTTTATAGCTTGGGCCCAAGATGGTTACAAAGATCAGACGTGATATCGAGCGTCATAAATGTACTTTTGCTTAGGCTGTGTCCCATGCCTATAAATAGATGAACAGTGCCCCGTACTGTTCACGCTGGATTAGAATTGTATTCACGCTTTAACGTTCGAGCAAGCCAAAGGTATAAATGTAATGTACATTATATATTAGTTTGTTAAGGCTTAATATGGATCTTAATATTGTTTAAATATTTGATATGAAGTGAATGAATGATATAATGTTACCTCTATAACTATATCTTTATATTTGTGAATGATGAAGACGTGTTCTTCATGACCTTCGTTCGAGATTCATTATACCCGAAGGGAATGCTTCGAGGGATGAAGGTCCTTAATGTTTAACAATTGTAACACCCGGATTTTAGGGGTCCAAAACCCGGGGTTAACATAAACACCAGGTATGCTGGGACCAAGTCTCAAACATATGATGTATAGTGGCACAGGATCGAATGTCACATCTTTATACATAACAGGAGTTCTATACAAAATAAATAATTACATTATAAGGAGACAACGGTCCAGCAACCCCAAAGTTGACTGGGAGACGACGACCTAGACCACTCACGAACTCATCACAGCATCCTCCATGAGCATCATCCTGCAGTACCTGGTCTTGACCTGTGGTGTATGTGAGACAGCAAGAGTGAGCTCACATACGTTCATCGCTCAACAAGTTGTGGGGAATAATGTGCATGAACTCGCCAAAGGTGGGAGCTCACGTGAAGTGTAAGGCTTACCAAAGAAGATGGTTAGAGCTGAGCATTGCTTTTAAAGTTGGTCAAAATTTTATTAGCAATTACTAAGTATAAGTAAATACCAACCCAGTTAAATAGTAGAATAGAAGTAATAACAACATCACCTGCAATGCAATGCATATGACAAATTGAATTTAAGTTCCATAATTTAATCATGTGAGGGTCCGAGCTGCTCTTGACCGTGAGCACGGCTAGTATACCAGTTTTACACTCTGCAGAGGTTGCGCATCTTTACCCACAAGCCGTGTTACCCATCTGCCAAGGGGTCATGAATCCCATTCACCTCTACCAAGGAAGCGAGGCAGGGTAACACTACGAGGCCTTTACAAAGTTCCACTAGCTTCCGAAAACCCGCTACAGTTTATAGGAAGATCCAGTGCAGGAATCCCTTGCAGGACCGCCATCGCAGCAAAATCCTCCCGAGGGCCTCCCTACACTGACCTCTCCCCTACTGCCCTTGCCCCTTTCGGGTAAGGTAGTCTTCCACTAGCTTTCCTAATTAATCAGCCAAGGGCGTCCCATACCACCCTTGTGGTAGCACTGTTTTCCCGGGTGGTCGCTCCATGTTCCAATTAACATAATGATCTCATCATGAACAATAAATAACAACTGATAACAAAAGTGTAACCATGAATAGTGTATCTCCATACCCAAAACCACATATAGCACTAGCAAGTACTACCCAGAAAGTTCAGTGGTAAACAAGGTATAAAGATAGACAAACTAGGGTAACCTATTGGGTCCCATCAAAATTAACCTATGCAGATCATTATGATTAATCAGAACATGGCTGGGTAAAAAGAAGTGATCAAGGGCACAACTTGCCTGGGCCTTGAGATTCCAGGTACCAGGATGATCTTCAGATGACTCGTGACCTCGCACTAGTCGTAGCAATACAAACAAACAGTGTATAGGCAAAATTAACATTACACCAAACATATATGCCAAAATACATATTAATAATCTACATATTAAAATAAGATCACAGGAAAAAGAATTATTAATTTTGGAGTTGTAGAATTCAAGTTATGAATTTCCTAAGATTTAAGGTGATTATAATATGATTAAATGATAAATAAATTTTCTGACAGAGTTCATGTCAAAACAGTGATTCTAAATGGTAGAGAATATTATTACAAAATTTTAGGAATTGGAATGACTCAATTTGGAGCTAAAATGAATTAGTTATGAATTAATTAAGTTTCTGGATTTATTTTAACACTAAAAATCATTTTCTAAATCATTTTCTATGATTTTCTTATTCACTGGACTGGGCCTCAATATCAGATAAGTGCAGGGGCTCTGGAGCAAAATTCCCTAAGACACAGAGCGCACCAGTCGAGGACGGCGGGTTGATTCTCATTAAACCCAGGGGCTCTTTAGATAATATGCCGCATGAAGGGGTATGAGCACATGGTGGCCGCGCGATCAGAGATCAAGGGTCCAGATCGACTTAACGAATTATTTCCCCTGCTCTAATCTCATCCGTCACCGGCCAGATCGATGGCACAGATCCACCCACTGAATCGGTGTCCACTCATTCAATCTGAGCCATTCATACGATATCTGACGGTTCCGGGCGAGTCCCTTTCCCGGTTGCCCAGCTGATCCGAACCACGGCGGCGCCGAGCCTCCCTTGCGGCGGCGATCCACGCCGGAGAACTGCGACGCGCGGTTCCGATGCCCCACCGTCATGGACGAAACGCGCTACACGTAGAGGAGGTTAAGGGGAATCCGATGGTGGGCTTTTTACCTTGGTTTGATGCGGCGTCGACACTGCCCACGTGTGCAGGCGGCTCAACGGCAGGGATGACACAGCAGCAGCCCATTTAGCCGATGGCGACGGCGAAATCCGCCCAATGCGGACACGACCACCCGACTGCAAGTCCCAGGAAACCCAAGGTCACCGGCGAGCTCGATTCTTTCCCTTTCTTCGGTGGGGCTCGGTGAATTCCACCATGGCGGCGGATTGCGCAGGACCAGCGGATTTATGGGCGAGCAGGGCAGCAGTGCCGCGGATCCCGGCCGCCGATCCGATCCACGCCCACGTCACCCGCGCGCAGCGCTCGATTCGTTGCAATCGCACCGATTTCGGCGCGCGGACCTCGCACGTCTCAACGGCCGAAGCCACCCGACAAACGCGCGTTTAGTTGGACGGGTGGAAAGAGATGACAAGCGGGCCCCACATGGAAGTGACACGAGCCCGGCGCGCGAGAGCAAGAGAAGGCGTGAGCAGATGGGCCGGTGGGAGGCATTTTGGCCCATCCGGCCAAAGAAGGGGATCAAGAGGGTGGGTCGAGAGAGGGGGATTCGGCCCAAGAGAGGGTTTTTCTGTTTCTCTTTTTTTTTATTTTATGTTTTCTTTCTTTCTTTTTCATTTCTTTTTCCTATTTTCAAATTCAATCCAAACTCAAATTTAAATTCCGAATAGAACACCAACATAAATGAAAAACTTTATATTATTACTATTATTTGATATATATTTTGTTTTAATTATTTTATACATGACTCTAATCATAAAATAGAAAATAGTTCATATCTTATGAATTTTTAGTAAAATGTAATTTATATTGTAGGTTATATATTAAGAAATAGTTTTGATCATAATTCTTATATATAATCTCAATCCAAGAATACTTTAATTTATCTAAAAAAAATGATATGGATTTTGGAATAGTAACTTTGAAATTATGAATATTATTAAGGAAAGGTGTTTTGATTTAAGATTTTTGAGAATTTTTCCTTGTCTTCACAAAATTGAACTTTAGGGTGCTACAACAATCATGTTGCCTTGTTTTATGGTTCACAACAATAAAAAACAAGTAACCAACACGGTGTAACGCAGGCTGGTGCAAGTTTGGCTAACTTCAGCCAGACTTCTCCATTTGAATTTCTCTTGATTTGAGAAGTTCCCTAGCACTTACCTTTGTTTCTTCACTAGAATAGGAAGTTCAACTTACTCCCATCACTCTCAATTTGCTTCCCTTTGACCCTGTGCTCATACTCACAGTAGCATGTTAGTTCAAAGTGATGGGTTTGGCATTTAATCGCCAAAACACTTAGAAATAGCCCAAGGGCACATTTCCCTTTCAATCTCTCCATTTTTGGTGATTTATGCCAACACATCAAAAGCAACTCAATATGCACTAACATAACCAAATGTGAGCCAAAATGTGCAAATTGAAGTCAAACTAAAAAACCAATTGAATTACCACATGATTTGGCATATTTAGATCATTTTGCCACCACTTGGTTTGTTTTCGCAAAGCAAATTCATTTTGTAACTTTTATGTCAGAAACACTTGTTTTGGCAAACCAAAATATTTTCAAAGACAAGTTTTGAATAAGAGTCACAAAACTCCCCTTTTCCCATAATCAAGTTTCTCCCCCATAAGAGAGTAGTTTTTGCAATAGAAGGGTTTTGATAAAAAAACCAAGTATTCTCACACTAAAATTTTTGTTAAAATTCACAAGTGGTAGCTGATCTAGTTGCTTTGGCCTTAATTTCTCCCCCTTTGGCATTAAGCACCAAAATGGAAGAACTAATGGCATTTTAACCCCATTGCCTTACAAAAATTGCAAATAGAAATCACGGGCAATGAGAAAACACATAATAGTGACTTGGAGCAATAATTTATTGATACCATAATGCAGTGGAAGCCTTTTCTTTGTCCAAGTCCACCTTTTCCCTTTCAATCCATCTTTGAGACTATATCAAAATCACTCAAGCAAACATATTAGTTCCAATGGGTCAAGTTGTAGCATATCCTCCTCCTAAATATATGCACCATTTACATAAGGACTTGTGAGGTCCAGGGATGACATTTTACAACTTGAGCACCAAAATAAGCGAGTAAAGACAATAATGCTTAAAGGAACATGATCAAAGGCATAAAGACACATGTATGCTATCGATCAATCCAAGTTCCGTGAATCTAATACATTTAGCTCACTACGTAGCCTGCAAACCCTTTTCTAATCTAAAGGCTTGCTGAAGATATTGGCTAGCTAGTTCTCAGTGCTAATTTGGCAAACATCAATATCTCCCCTTTGCTGGTGGTCTCTCAAAAAGTGATGCCGGATGTCTATATGCTTAGTGCGACTGTGTTCAACAGGATTATCCGCCAAGCAGATTGCACTCATTATCAAATAGGAGTGGGACTTTGCTCAGATTGTAGCCAAAGTACCGAAGGGTTTGCCTCATCCAAAGTAGTTGTGCACACCACTAACCTGCGGTAATGTACTCGTCGTCAGCGGTGGATAGGGCAATGTATGTTTGTTTCTTGGAGCTCCAAGACACTAGGGACCTTCCCAGAAACTAACAAGTCCCCGATGTGCTCTTCCTATTAACATTGCACCCGACATAGTCGGAATCTGAATATCCAATTAAGTCAAAGGTAGACCCCTTTGGATACAAGATCCCGAAGCAAGGCATACGAACTAAATATTGAAGAATTCGCTACATGGCCATAATGTAACATTCCTTGGGGTCAGATTGAAATCTAGCACACATGCATATGCTTAGCATTATATCCGGTCTACTAGCACAAAGGGAAAGTAATGAACCTATCATAGACCGGTATGCCTTTTCATCAACAGACTTACCTCCTTTGTCAAGATCCAAGTGCCCGCCGGTTTCCATTGGCGTCTCGGGCTTTGCGTCCTTCATCCCAAACTTCTTGAGCAAGTCTTGTGTGTACTTTGTTTGGGAGAAGAACGTCCCTTCCTTGAGTTGTTTTACTTGAAATCCGAGAAAATAAGTAAACTCGCCCATCATTGACATCTCAAATTTCTGCATCATTGCCCTGTTAAACTCCTCACACGACTTTTGATTAGTAGAACCAAATATTATGTCATCAACATATATTTGGCACATGAACAAATCACCATTTTAAGTCTTAGTAAAGAAAATAGGATCAACTTTTCCGACCTTGAAAGCATTAGAAATAAGAAAATCTCTAAGGCATTCATACCATGCTCATGGAGCTTGCTTAAGCCCATAGAGCGCCTTAGAGACATGGTCGGGATACCTGTCATCCTCGAAGCTAGGGGGTTGCTCCACATACACCTCATCCTTGATTGGCCCATTGAGGAAGGCGCTCTTCACATCCATTTGAAACAACTTAAAGGAATGGTGAGCAGCATAGGCCAATAAAATGCGAATCGACTCGAGCCTAGATACAGGAGCAAAAGTCTCCTCAAAATCCAAACCTATGACTTGGGCATATCCTTTTGCCACACGTCGAGCCTTATTTCTTGTCACCACCCCGTACTCGTCATGTTTGTTGCGAAACACCCACTTGGTTCCCACAATGTTTTGCTTCGAACATGGCACCAAGCTCCACACTTCATTTCTCTTGAAGTTGTTGAGCTCCTCCTACATGGCCAACACTCAGTCCGGATCCTGCAAGGCTTCTTTTACCCTAAAAGGCTCAATAGAAGAAGCAAAGGAGTAATTCTCACAAAAATTAGCCAATCGTGAACGAGTAGTTACTCCCTTGCTGATGTCACCAAGGATTTGATCCACCGAATGATTCCTTTGAATGGTGGCCCGAACTTGAGTTTGATGTGCTTGTGGTACTTCTTCCTCTTTGCCCTTTTCTTCATGTGTTCCCCCTTGATTCATGTCTCCATATTGAGATGGGGGTTGCACTATTGTTGAGGAAGGTTGATCTTGTTCTTATTGTTCTTGTGGTCGCACATCACCTATCACCATAGTTCATATTGCGACTGTTGGAACATCATCTTCATCTACATCATCAAGATCAACTTGCTCTCTTGGAGAGCCATTAGTCTCATCAAATACAACGTCACTAAAGACTTCAACTAAACCTGAAGATTTGTTGAATACTCTATACGCTTTTGTATTTGTTTCATAACCAAGTAAGAACCCTTCAACGGCTTTGGGAGCAAACTTCGAATGCCTACCTTTTTTCACCAAGATGTAGCATTTGCTCCCAAATACACGAAAATAAGAAACATTAGTTTGTTACCGGTAAGAAGTTCATAGGTTGTTTTCTTAAGTAGGCGATGAAGTTAGAGACAGTTTATGGCATGGCAAGCCGTATTCACGGCTTCCGACCAAAACTGTTCCGGCGTCTTGTACTCTCCAAGCATCGTCCTTTCCATGTCAATGAGTGTCCCGTTATTTCTCTCCACTACACCATTTTGTTGTGGCGCGTAGGGAGAGGAGAACTCATGCCTGATGCCTTCCTCCTCAAGATACTCTCCCACTTGAAGATTCTTGAATTCTGATCAATTGTCGTTCCTGATCTTTTTCACCTTGAGCACAAATTCATTTTGAGCCCTCCTTAGGAAGCGCTTTAATGTACCTTGAGTTTCTGATTTATCCTGCAAAAGGAATACCCAAGTGAAGTGAGAAAAATCATCAACAATTACAAGACCATACTTACTTCCCCCGATGCTAAGAAAAGAAATGGGTCCGAAAAGATCCATATGAAAAAGTTTTAGTGGTCTTGATGTCGTCATTACGTTTTTACTTGGATGATTTGTTTTCACTTGCTTCCCTGCTTGACATGCTACACAAGGTCTGTCTTTCTGAAAAATAGACATATGTTAGTCCTAACACATGTTATCCCTTTAGAAGCTTATGAAAATTCTTCATTCCAACATGTGCTATATGGTAGTGCCAAAGCCAGCCCAAGTTAGTCTTAGCAATTAAACATGCATCTAGATCGGCATTCTCTTTAGTAAAATCAACCAAATAAAGCTTGGTGTCTAATACACCTTTAAAAGCTAATGAACTATTACTTCTCCTAAAGACAGATACATCAGAATTTTTAAATAAGTAATTATAACCCATATGGAATAATTGACTTACAGAAAGCAAATTGTAACCAAGCAATTCCACTAGGAATACAATAGAAATTGAATGCTCGGTAGTGATGGCTATTTTACTCAAACCTTTGACCTTGCCTTGATTCCCATCTCCAAAGATGATTATGTCGTGGGAATCCTTATTCTTGACATAGGAGGTGAACATCTTCTTCTCCCCCGTCATGTGGTTTGTGCATCCGCTATTAATAATCCAACTTGTGCCCCCGGATACGTAAACCTACAAGGTAATTTGAGCTTGGGATTTAGGTACCCAACTTTTGTTGGGTCCTACAAGGTTAGTCACATAGGATTTAGGAACCTAAATGCAAGTCTTACCTCCCTTGCATTTGGACCCCACATTTCTAGCAACAACTTTATCATTTTTATAATGTAGTACATATGAGGCATCATAAGTACGATAAAGCATAGTTGGGCTTTTTAGATGCATTTCTAGGCGCATGAGAAACAACATGATGAACATGGTGCCTAGGTCTACTCCTACCATGAACATATGAAGAGCTAGAAGATGCAAACATGGCATGAGGATCAAAAATAGCATCATGATGCATAGGTAAAACAGTACGATCATAACAACCATCATGATGAGCAACATAAGAAACATTAGAGGCCTTCTTAACATGAGCATACAAATCAGCATGGTTCTTTTGTCATAAAAAAGAATGCAAACTACTAGCCAAGGGTGCCTTCCCTTTCTCCTTGATGGGATTGGAGGCCCTTTGGTTTGTTAAGTTCTTGGTTCCCTTTTGGAAACCAAGTCCATAATTAATGGAGGGATGTCTACCAATGGTGTAGGCATCCCTGACAAATTTTATCTTCTCACAATCATTTTTGCAAATTTTAAGTTGAGCATTAAGATTGGCAACTTCAGCATTCAACTTAGAAATAATAGAAGCATGATCATCCCACACATCAATATCAAAATCTTTACATTTATTGCAAATGGAAACATGCTCTACAGATGGACTACCAACATTTAGTTTTTCTATGCTAGCATTTAAATCAGCATTTAATCTATTAAGGCTAGAAATAGACTCATGGCAAGAAGACAATTCAGAAGAAAGTTTTCCATTTTTCTTAACCTCTAAACCAAGAGATAACATTAACAAATTTATCATGTTCTTGATAAAGGATATCCTCTTGTTTTTCTAACAACCTATCCTTCTCATTAAGGGCATCAATTAATTCATTAATTTTGCCTACTTTTGATCTATCTAAACCCTTAAAGACATCGCTATATGTTGGTCACTTGTTCGCAAATGCTATGAGTCAAGAACAAGACAACACAATTGTTAAGTATTAAAGACCTTTGTCTTCCGAAGCATTATCTCCCCATGGACATAATGACCATCGGACGAAGGTCATGAAGGACATGCCTTCATCATCTTATAAGTAAACAAGAATACAAAGAGATGAAAAAATAGCGAATATCACTCATTGATTCTTTCATATTTGCATTCCGTAAAATATGCATGAGTATTAACAGAATCTGTATTACATTGATACATTCGACTTGCTCGAAGGTGTTGACGTAAGAGTGATTACAATCCAACGTGAACAGTACGATGCTACTGTTCATCTATTTATTGGAACGGGACGCAGCCCGGGTAAAAGTACATTTATGTCCCTGACATTTACTTATGATCATAACATAAATCATTAAGGACTAGCTAGTCTTTTTCCCTTTCGACCGGCGTCATGTTCAGTCTTCATCACCATTATAAGCCAAAGCTATTATTCTCTGGTCATAGCTTCGGCATTCATTCTTATCACCTTCAGATCATATCTTCACCTCGTATGCCTTTATTATGGGGAGAAACAAATGGTTAATCAAGTTTTTGAGAACCTTCGGAAGAGGAAGGCCCCCAACAGTAGTCCCTCGCAGTATTGATTTGTTCCTTTGTAACAAATTCAGACTGCGACGTGAATGAAGGCCTTTAGCCGAAGGTCCGAAAAAACACCTTCCCTTCGCTAAAATAGCGAATCATTCTGAACCGTGGGACCCACCGAGCTATGGGGCTTTGAGTATATATATAGAAGGCTCACTCGCAAATATTTTTCATGCAATCTAGCTATTTGCGCTGTATTTGCCATTCTAGCCTTCTTCTCTTTTGCGAGCTCGATTGTCTTTTGAGCTTCGGCATCTGCTCAACCATCACCTGAATGGCTGAGGAGAAGAAGATCACAGACCCCACATTGTTTGGGTTTTACGAAGCTATGGAGAAGACCAACACAGAGAAAATCACCATTGAGATGTTGGCTGGGTTGTCTGAGGACTCTAGCGATAGCTATGGTTTTGACATGAAGAGTGGGAATGAAGATGTCGAAGATCGGTCGTGGAGGCCGAGCCATGTTGTTTTTGGGAAATCAACTGTCAAACAAGGGCAAATTGCAACGATGAAAGTCAAATATTTTCGTGATGTTTCCATAGTGAGGGCTGGGGGAGAAAGCACCGTTCCCCTTCCCGAAGCTAATGAGGTAGTAGTTTTCAAGAGCTTCATGAAACTTGGGCTTCACTTTCTGCTCCACAAGATATTGGTTGAGGTTTTTAAGACATTTGAGATATTCCTTCATCAACTTACCCCTGAAGCTCTTATCAAAATGGGGGTTTTATATGGGTCATGAGGAGTCAGGGACTAGAGCTAGATGATAAGTGCTTCTGCAACATTCACGAGTTATCTTACCAGATGAAGGCGACAGGAAAAGAACAATATCATAACAACTTCGACTATTACAGCTTCGTACCCCGCTCCGAGGCAAATTACCCTGTGCCTACATTTCGGAAGAAGTGGTCGGGCTCTTGGCTGAAGCAATGGTTTTTCATGAAGAATGACCTAGATCTGAGGGAAGATGTGAGGGACGTCATTCAACGAACTATATGGTCATGCTTCGGCATTAGAAGGCCATCAATCACACTTGGGAATGAAGTGCAAGCATGCCAAATGGCCTTCAACACCATATGCACCTACATTGGCATGAGAGATTTAGTTCAAAAGCACATTGCTTACAAAGTATGGCCTTTTGCAAATGAATGGGAAATGCCGAAGGAAGCTACTGCTGGCTCTAGCCAAAGTGGCTTGGTTTATCTAAAGTACACCTTCTGGTACATAAGCCAATTTGATGAGCCAAATTATGACTGGCTAGATGCTATAGAGGCAACGAGTGATGAGCTACTTGGAGCCTACTCGAGGATAGAAGACAAAGCCATGATAGTTGCCTTCGGCGCTCAAGGGAAAAAGAGGCTGAACAGGGTTTTCGATGTTATCGGGTTTGTTTACCCTGATTACTCCTTTCCTGTCCGAAAGCATGGGGGAAAAAGGAAAGTTGCTGCTTCAACATCTTCTAGTACGCCGAAGGCGAAGAGAGTTAAGGTCTTGACATGTATATCAAAGCCGATTGGGACGGTCGATGTGCCGAAGCTAATTGAAAGGGCAGAAGCTGCCCCCTTAGCCATAGAAACAGCTCCTGTGATGCCGATCGAAGCTAGTGCAGACCCGGTCAAAAAGCTGGAATCAGAGAAGGCAGCAGAACAACCAAAGATGTTGAGCCCAGCAGCTGTAACAAATCTGCCGAAGCCATCAAGTACTACAACAGCGACTCCAAGGAAAAGAAGAATGGGTAGCATCTTAGATCCTGTTTTAGAATCTGTAAAGGCACCAGTTTCTGCTTTTGCCGAAGCATCTAGTGAAACAATTGGAGATGCCAAAGAAGCAACTACTGCAAGCATGACTAATGTTCTTGCCGAAGCCGGACCTTTAGAAGCTACGCCGATAGGGCTGGTGGAAGAAAGTGCTCCTGAAAAATCTAAATCTCCTGCTCTCGAAGCACCTTCTCATGGTGTGTTGGAATTCATTGTTCAACACGCTACGGGAAAGCAGCTATCATCAGAACAAATTGCTGAAGCAGAGCACTATGCCAGGGACCTAAAATACCCTCGAGGGTCCTTGATATATGGAGGGGATGACGAAGACGACTTCCTCCACTATCTTCCCGACAATAAGAAAGTTAACATTTGCCGCGAAATGATGAACAACATGGGATTTCCGAAGCTCGAGCTCGGTTTATCTGCTATGTTAAAGGATTAGCTTGCGGACAGCCTTGCTTACAATAGCTTGAAGGTTTGCAGATTTTGGCTTCGTATTTTAGTGCTTTTCAAGCTATTTTTCTGTAATTCTTACTTTTGTTGTTTGTTCACTCTTTTGTTTGGTAGGGTCTAATCCTAAGTAAATCTCTGAAGGCTCAAAAGGATGCCGAAGACAAGAGCTGTCAAATAGCACTTGGAAACCTCCGATCCGAGGTTATAACCTTGATAAACGAAGCTCTCGCAAAAGACAAGATTTTGCTATCATTGGTTGAGAAACTGAAATCCAGTGAAGCCAAGCTGTCTGCTCAAGCGGAAGCCCATAAAGCCGAAATGCAAGAGATAGAGAGGAAAGTTGCTGAAGCAACTGAAAATTTTAATGTGGAACTAACAAAACATGAAATATGTAAAATCGAAAGATCAAGGGCACAGAGAAATGTTGATGAGCTTCGTGCCGCTAAGGAAAATTGCTACGGTATGGCTATGGAATGCGCTAAAAATCTGAAGAACAACTTTTCTAAAGTTGCTGCATTTTCTTCAAAGCAGAAATTCATCCGTGGTGACCCTGATGGAGTTATCCAATGGATTAACGACGAGGCCGAAGCCTTCGAGGAGATTCTTAGTGATAGAGGGGACTTCTGTGCTTTTGCCGGTGCCCGTGGGGTTGTGTCCATTTTGGAAAAGGCTGACTGTGATCATGCGAAGGCTGTAGCTCAGCCAGATTTTGCCTTTTGAGGTGACATGTTAAAAACCCTTCAGTCGAAGCTACTAGCCTGGGTGGGAAGTTTTATTCCGAAGTATGATTGAAGGGTGGCCGAGAAATAGCTGATGAGGTCACTAGGAAAAATGAGAGTCTCATGACGCCTTAGAAGAGGCTAAAAGAGTTGAAGAAGCTACCGAACGAGGTAGGCTTATATGTATATCTTTATGGCTTAGCTCCGTAAATTTTGCAGCTTCGGTACTAACAGATATTTGTGTTTTAATGCAGCTGAGCTTTCTCCCCCTCCCAAGCCATATGATCTTGAAACTGATCCATTTGTGAAGGAGGCGCTTGATATGATTAAGATTACTAATGACGCTATTAACGAAGCTGTCAACAAGCTATTGAACGAAGCTACCGACAAAGTTCTAAAAGAAGACTGAAGTTGTGTATATTTGATAGTTTAGTGTCTTGTACGTAGCTTTTGCTTTTGTAAGAAACAATTATCAACAACTTGCATGAATGTTGATGTAATATATTTCTTTGTGATGTGTGGAACCTTCGTACATACCGTTTAACTCTACATCCCCTTAGGAACGACTTTGGAGCTTCTTCACCTTTCTTATTACACTCGATGGTGTAACCACAGATTTATTACAACATGCCAAAGGTTAAACCTCCTTATATTTGTCTTTTGGGAAAGAAATATAAAGATAGAAAAATAAAACTACATTGAAGCCGAGCCCCTGTGCTGCTTTAGTAAATGTGTCTTGATTCGGGCATAGTGATATTGACTGTGCGAGCTTCAGACTCCTCCCGAGTGTCGCACTGTTGTTGCGCCTAGTGATGCCCTTCTGGCTCCTGATTATGAACCAAAGTAGGTGCCAGTGGTGGTAGTGGTGGTAACTGAGCCCAAGCAGTTTGAGAATGACTTGCCAAAGCAACTGATGTCGTGGGTTGCTGGTTGCCCACATATTCAGGGATATATGGCGAATAGCATGAGGCAGTATGCAAGACCTGCTTCAGCTTCAACGATCTTCTTCTGCTTTTGGATCGTGACATGGCACGTCCTTGTTGTGTGTCCCTTATCCTCCCCATAGAATAAGCAGAACAATCTCCTGGGCTGAGTGCCAAACCTTTCTCCGAAGCTTCTCCCCCTCTGCCTCTTGGGGCTACTGGCCTGTAAGAGGTTTGCTACATTCCCGAAGATTGTGAGCTTTGCTGGCTGCTCTAGGCATGATTCGCCATGTCATCATTTGTGTTGGGATTGTGGATTGTTCTGACAAGCCTAGGATGGAGTCTTCCTCTGAAGCCCCTAGTCATCTCAGAATGCCTGTAAGCTTCCTCTCTTCTCGGGCGAAAATCATTGTCAGCTCGGATATACTCATCCATCTTCTGGAGGAGCTTCTCTAGGGTTTGTAGTGGCTTCTTGGCAAAATATTGCGTTGTCGGTCCTGGATGGAGCCCCTTAATCATAGCTTTGATGACGATCTCATTAGGCACCGTTAGCGCCTGGGCTTTGAGTCACAAGAATCTTTGGACATATGCCTGTAAGTACACTTCATGGTCTTGCGTACATTAGAACAGTGTTTGGGCAGTCACTGGCTTTGTCTGGAAACCCTAGAAGCTGGTTACCAGCTTGTCCTTTAGCTTTTGCCATGACGTGATCGTTCCCGGGCGGAGGGAAGAATACCACATCTGAGCTACACTCCTGACCGCCTTGACGAAGGATTTCCCCATGACAGCCATGTTGCCCCCATATGAGGATATGGTTGCTTCGTGGCTCTAGAAACTGCTTCAGATCTAAGTGCCCATCATACATGGGAAGCTGTGGTGGCTTGTAAGATGGTGGCCATGGGGTAGCCTACAACTCTGCTGCTAGAGGAGAAGCATCATCGAAAGCGAAGTTACCATGGTAAAATTCATCATACCATCCATCATCGTTGGTTGGACTTTCTTGATGAAGCTCTCTGTGTTGATGCCTTCTCCCTTGGTCATCTTGGGTGATATGGCACATTTCTTCAGCAGCTTCGTCGATCTTCCCCTAAAGTTCGGCTAGCCAAAGCATCTTCTCTCTCTTCCTCTATACTTGTTCATGTATAGCTTCCTGGTCTCTGATTTCTTGGTCCAACTCCTCTTCCTGTGGTGTTGGGCTTGTAGCCTTCCTTTTTTGTCTTCGAGCTTCTCTCAGTGAGAGTGTCTCTTGGTTGGTGTCTAGTGGCTGTAGGGAAGCCCTTAACACTGGTGCCTTCTTCGGCGGCATGACGAAGGCGAATGCTTGCCGAAGGTTGTGGAAGTGAGTTCACCAGAGGTGGGCACCAATGTTGGTCACTTGTTCCCAAATGTTGTGAGTCAAGAACAAGGCAACACAATTGTTAAGTATTAAAGACCTTTGTCTTCCGAAGCATTATCCCCCATGGACATAATGATTGTAACACCCCTGGTGTTACTGCCACTAAAACTTGAGCATAACATCTTAAGCATTGGCATATCATGTGTTTGTCACATCTAGAGTGCATTCACTAGGCAAAAATTTCAAACAAGTTGTATTGATATGACATTTTGTGGGTAAAACCCTAGAGTAGGATACTTAACCCTAAATTGGGCCCAGAAGGGTAAAACAAAGCCTAATAAGAGAAAACTTCAAAACTCATTAGAGATGGTCATAAAATGTCACCATGGAGGAGCTTAAGTAGCATCCAAACCCTAGAATCCCCAAAAACCCTAAATAGAACCCTGGAAAACCCTAGACTAAAACCCTAGGGGGCTAAGTGCAAAACTAGTGCACTTTTGGACTAAAGTGCAAAAACCATGAAATTAGGGCATCTTAACTCATGTGGTTCACAAGTATGTGGATTTGCAACTTAAACCCTATGTTTTGGGTCTATTTGCAAAAAAAGCCCTATTTGAACCCTATGGAGTTAAGTCCGATTTCACTGCATTTGGTCCAACTTTGGGGCCCTATATCTTCCAAATTGTGGATATTTTGCCCTAGGTTACCACATCAAATTGGTAGAGCTATGTAAGGAGAACAACTTTACTATAGAGATTAAGCTTGGGTTACATAAGAAATTTGGAGATAATTTGACCCAAAGTTGGGCTGTCAGTCAGCCTCAAGTCTGAAACTCTAGTTAACAGTGTGTAGGATCAACTTTGGAACCATGTAGCGCTCGATTTAGTGGTTGTTTAACCAAAACCTCTGTGGCAAACTTGAAGCTGGTTTGTTGAACTACAATTTTGATGTAGAGTGTTGGTCTGGTCACTATATAAAATTTGGCACAAATTGCCCTCAAAAGTGCTCTGTCAGGCCAAATGAATAGGGTTCGCGATGGTACAGTATCCCGAATGGATTGCCAGCTCAGTCCCTCGCCGCCGATGAGCCGCGGGTAAGAAATATCACAGTGGAAACAGTCCGACCATTATTTTACTCCGGCCACCGTACCAAGCAGACTACGGCGGATTCGGATGAGTTCGCCGAAGGCAGCCGCTTGATGGCCTTACGCCACGTGCCTTGGCACATTCACCGCATTGCCGTGACTCGCATTAGCCATCCGTTCATCGCTGGGGATCTTGCCATGATGAAAGCCACTAAGCTTGCACGCCAGTAACTTCCTGTTTCTCCAACCGTCACGCATCTCTCCCCAAATTCACGAGCCACCGCCCCCAAGTCGTATAAATTGAGCGCACTGCGAGCTCCGTAGGATAATTACGCATCCATAGCACCCACGCTTGTCTTCAATTGTCCACTAGAGACCGCGAATCACTCATTTCCCCCAAATCGCTCAAGAACACCGCTCGGTTTGACCTCGCCATGGCCAGCGCGTCTCAGGTCTGCTCATACCCTCTGCCCTCCCGTTTTAGCGTTATTGTGTGCCCCTGTTGCTCCCCGACCCCGCCAATTGAGCTAGGACCCTTTAGATCACCGGGAACGCTCTTGGTTGTCTGTTGTGCCCGCTGTCACCGTGGACAGAGCAGGTTAGATCACTGTTCGTGAAATTAGTTGAGGGGAAACGATCCTTAGGTCTTGAATTCGGTTTCTGCCAAAATAGGGCACCGGTCATTGAGTAAATTGGCCAATGTATGCTCGCCAGAGTGTGGCTGAAAAGGAAATAGGCTCACACCTTTTCCTAAATGATTTTGGTGGTTGAATTGCCCAACACAAATAATTGGACTAACTAGTTTGCTCTAGATTATAAGTTCTATAGGTGCCAAAGGTTCAACACAAACCAATAAAAAGTCCAAGAAAGGGTTCAAATAAAAAGAGCAAAAGACAACCGAAGGCAACCCTGGTCTAGCGCACCGGACTGTCCGGTGTGCCATCGGACAGTGTCCGGTGCACCAGGGAGAACAACTCCAAACTTGCCACCTTTGGGTTTCTAGAATTGCCCTCCGCTATAATTCACCGGACTGTCCGGTGTAGCACCGGACTGTCCGGTGTGCCAAGCGGAGTAACGGCTACAGCGCCAACGGTCGCCTGCAAAAGTGAACAGTGAACAGTGCGGGCTGCGCGTGCAGATTCAGAGCAAGCGCCAGATGGCGCACCGGACAGTGAACAGGACATGTCCGGTGCACTACCGGACTGTCCGGTGGCCCACATGTCAGAAGCTCCAACGGTCGAACCCTAACGGTTGGGTGACGTGGCTGGCGCACCGGACTGTCCGGTGCGTCATTCGACAGCAGCCTTCCCCAACGGCCACTTTGGTGGTTGAGGCTATAAATACCCCCAACCACCAACACTTCAAGGCATCCAAATTTTCAGCCAACACATTCAATACAAGAGCTAGTGCATTCAATACAAGACACAAATAGAGTGAATCAAAATCTCTCCAAGTCCCAATTCCACTCAAAGCAATAGTGACTAGAAGAGAGAGTTTTTTTGTTGTGTTCTTTTGAGCTCTTGCGCTTGGATCGCTTTTCTTCTTCCCCATCTCTTGTTCCCAAGATCAGTATAATCAAAGCAAGAGACACCAAGTTGTGGTGATCCTTGTAGTGGACTTAGTGTCCCTTTTGATTGAAGAGAAAAGCTCACTCGGTCTAGGTGACCGTTTGAGAGAGGGAAAGGGTTGAAAGAGACCCGGTCTTTGTGACCACCTCAACGGGGAGTAGGTTTGCAAGAACCGAACCTCGGTAAAACAAATCACTGTGTCATCCGCTCTTATTTGCTTGTGATTTGTTTTCGCCCTCTCTCTTTCGGACTCGTTTATATTTCTAACGCTAACCCCAACTTGTAGTTGTGCTTAAACTTTATAAATTTCAGATTTGCCTATTCACCCCCCCCCCCTCTCTAGGCGACTTTCAGCGGCCCAGCGCCGTTCACCGTCAGGGACTTCGGGCGGTGAAGAAATAGAACATGGGGGAGGTTTTTGTAAACTGTCAGTGACTCCAGGAATAGTGCTGCGACCCCGCTTCAGTTTATTCAAAAGGACAGGGTCTTCCTTGCAAAGTCTGCATGCGGACGTGCGCGTGGGTGCGCTTCTGCCTATGATGGGCTAACTTGGGCCGGTTTCGGTCCAATACTGTTCATGTTTTTCTTTTTCTTTTTCTACCAGAGCTAAAGAAATTCTAGAAAATTGTAGAAAAATGCTAAAAATACCAAACCAATTTTGCTAGACTTCTAATTTCCTATAGTATTTAATAAAAATAGTTTCATGATTTTTAATCCAAATAGGAAATTATAGAGCATTTAAAACAGCCAAAAACCATGCTTCTGGATTTTTAGCGAATAAATAATGAACCCAAAATTCACTAAATTTTTAGGGTAAACTCTAAATAATATTTAGAAGCCTTGGGTAAAGTTTGGTATGATCTGGACCATGTTTGATACTTAGAACCCAAAACCCTAGGCCCCTGCCCTATGAACTTCACTATTGACTCCGCGAACCCTAGTTTCTCGGAGATCCGTGAAGGAAAGTTATATTCAAGACCTTAGATAATAAATTTTTGTTATCTTAGCATTTTCATGAGCATTACATGAGCGTTCATGATTATATATTGCTATATCTAGAAAACGAAGAGGAAATAGAAGTTGAAGAGACAAGGACTTCATCACCACCACCACCTGAAGAACATCAGGCAGGCAACAGTTTTTATTTTGATATCTGCGGAATAGAGCCTGATTCACCAGTAACACAAGGCAAGCCCCGGTGCATTTGCCACCTCCTTGTTCCTTTTAAAATCTTTCTCACCTGCTTGATGCATTAGGTGATAGGAGTTGTGTGCTAAACCAATTCCTGCATTTCCTTCCTTGGAATTAATTACTTCTCCTTAAATCCCTGTTTTACAAAAGGTTTTTCTTATGCTTAGCTTTGTTTTAGAAAAACAAAATGTTTTGGTTTCACAAAAGATGGTGCTTCAATGTGGGTAGGGTGTTTTCAAAAACAAAACTTGATGGTGGATCCATCATGGCCATGATGGGTTCAACATCTGAAAAGATGTACCTCTGCCAGGTACCAAACTTTGGGTTTGAAATGATAAAGCTGAGACCGGGTGGGTGACTTGCACGAGAAGAGAGTCTCAGTGTAGTGTCTCCGTCTAAGTCGATTAAGGACCATCTCGATGTAGGCCTGCTGACCGAGGACCCTTTAACTGGTCACATGCCTCGTCATGGGTAAGCTTTGCCTCGGGCAGACTAATACAAGAATAAGATAACATGCAATGGGAGTGGAGAGATGGTGAGAGTAGCGTGTACCCTCCGTGGCAAGAGGCTGGACGGTGGTGTATCTGTGCTCTCGGTTGGCGTGAACCTGATATGGTCTTAAGAACCCCAGTGGCGAGTTGACATATGCAAGGGTTAAGTGCTACATATGTCGTGTGATTGGAGATCCTCAGCTGAGTATAATCGATTCGGATCGTTGTAACTTCGCGGACATGAAGACTTGGTCACTGACTTACACGTAGTTTTCCAGTGAATAAGAAGGGTTGATAAGAAATTGGCTAGTATAGGTCAAGTGATTGAATTAGGGTAGAAAGAACTCTAGATGCAGGTAATCTTACTTAACCTGATCATTAAAACTGGATTTTTAAGGATCTACCATTAGTAAGCATTTCTGCAAACAGAGTCATTGATTATTGATAAGCCTTACCGGACTCCCTTAAAGCCAGCATATCCTTGAGAGTCTTTTACTTTGTCAGGTAAGTCTTGCAAAAGTACACTTCGTACTCAGGGCTTTGTCCCATGTTGTTTTAGGTGAAGAAGCATCAAACTTTTGTTGCTTCTGTTCCAAGGTGGTACCAAAAGAAGAGAATCAAGACTAAAGCTGCGGGAGGAATGGTCCTCCATTAAATAAAACTTTTATTGCTTATTTGGGAGGGGTTTTTGCCTCCCATGTTATGTAATAATAATACTCTGCACTCATATATTTTGTTCTGGTCTGTAACTATATAACTCTATCTTACTTTTCAATAAAGTAAGTTATTGTAATTGCTTCCGCACTTTCGTATCTCCGATGAATTGTAATGTCTGCGTGACGGGTGAAACGCTCTTGGGAAGGTAAGGAATTCAGATACCGAACTTATCAAGTGATCTGGTGCACCTGCAGGGTTGTCTGAAGTCCGTGGGACAAGGACAACTGTAGGTGGGCCTAATAACTTGGGAGGTTCTGTCACAATGATCATCGGACGAAGGTCATGAAGGACATGCCTTCATCATCTTATAAGTAAACAAGAATACAAAGAGATGAAAAAATAGCGAATATCACTCACTGATTCATTCATATTTGCATTCCCTAAAATATGCATGAGTATTAACAGAATCTGTATTATATTGATACCTTTGGCTTGCTCGAAGGTGTTGACGTAAGAGTGATTACAATTCAGCGTGAACAGTACGGTGCTACTGTTCATCTATTTATAGGCACGGGACGCAGCCCGGGTAAAAGTACATTTATGTCCCTGGCATTTACTTATGATCATAGCATAAATCATTAAGGACTAGCTAGTCTTTTTCCCTTTCAGCCGGCATCATGTTCATTCTTCATCACCATTATAAGCCGAAGCTGTTATTCTCTGGTCATAGCTTCGGCGTTCATTCTTATCACCTTTAGATCATATCTTCACCTCGTATGCCTTTATTATGGGGAGAAACTTCCATCCTGAGTTTGAAGCTCCCTGTAATAATCCATATCATGCTAAAAACAAATGGTTAATCAAGTTTTTGAGGACCTTCAGAAGAGGAAGGCACCCAACACTATAGTCTACATCGTCATCAGAATCCTCATTACTAGAAGAAGTGTACTAATTAGGAGTATCTCGTGTACGTACCTTTTTCTCCTTAGCCATGAGTCAAGTATGTCGCTCGTTGGGGAAGAGGGAGGACTTGTCAAAGGCGGAGGCAACAAGTCTCTCATCGTCGGAGTCGGATGAAGAGCAGTCAGAATCTCATTCCTTGCCAATGTGAGTCTCGCCCATTACCATTCAGTAGTTCTTTTTATTCTCCTTCTTCCCTTTCTTTTCTTGTACCTGGTCATTCTTATTATCAGGACATTGTGCAATAAAATGACTAGACTTACCACATTTGAAGCAAGAACGCTTTCCCCTTGATTTGTTCTTGTTGGGGTACTCCTTGCGTCCATTTAATGTGGTCTTGAAGCGCTTAAATACCAGCGCCATCTCTTCCTCATTGAGCCCAGAAGCCTGCACTTGTGCCACCTTGTTTGGTAGCGCTTCCTTGTTGTTTGTTGCCTTGAGTGCAACGGGCTACGGCTCATAGAGTGGAAGTGGTCCGTTGGCAATGTCATCAACGTATCTTGCCTCCTTCACCATCATGCACCCGCTTATGAATTTTCTGAGAATCTCCTCGAGTGACATCTTGGTGTACCTGGGGTTTTCACGAATAAGATTTACAAGATGAGGATCAATAACGGTAATGACCTTAGCATGAGTCGAACGACATCATGATCCATCCATCTTGTACTCTTGTAGCTTCGGATTTTGTTCACAAGGGTCTTGAGCCTGTTGTATGTTTCAGTTGGCTCCTCTCCCCTTTTCATGGCGAACCTTCCTAGCTCGCCTTCCACCAATTCCATCTTGGTGATCATGGTGATGTCGTTTCCCTCATGAGAAATCTTAAGGGTGTCCCATATTTGCTTGGTATTGTCCAAGCCGCTAACTTTGTTGTACTCATCCCTACATAGAGATGCTAACAAAACAGTAGTGGCCTAGGCATTCTTATGAATTTTCTCATTATTAAATATAGGATTGTTAGTACTATCAAAGTGCATTCCATTTTCCACTATTTCTCAAATGCTAGGATGAAGAGAGAATAAATGGCTAAGCATTTTATGACTCCAAAATGAATAGTCTTCCCCATCAAAGTGAGGGGGTTTGCCAAGTGAAATAGCCAATAAATGAGCATTTGAATTATATGGAATGCGACAATAATCAAAGGAATAGTTTTGATTAACTGTTTTCTTTTTCGTAGACGAATCTTCGTTGTTGTCATCCCTTGGTGAAGAAGAGGAGGCGTCGCTGTCATAGTAGATGATTTTCTTGATGCACCTTTTATTCTTCCCATTTTTTCTCATGTTGTTAGAGCCTGAGTCGGTGATCTTGTCACCTTTAGGCTCTTAAATGTTGAGGGTTTTCTTCTCCTTATCGTTGATCACGATCCCCTTGCCCTTAGGATCCATCTCTTCAGGCGGTTAGTCCATTGATGAAGAGAACAACTCAAATATAAATTGGGAGCACCTAGAGGGGGGTGAATAGGTGATCCAGTAAAAACAGCTCAACAAAATAAACTTAGTCTAAAATGGATTAGAGAGATTGAAAACCAAGTTCGAATGAATAGTGTGAGAGGTCATGACTTCTTCACTTAATTGCTCTCACAAGATGAGTATTAAACTTAGAGCAATATTGTAAGTGAAGTGAAGTGCTAGAAAGAATAGAATCGCAGTAAGGTAAAGTAAACAAGTGACACGGTGATTTTTATCCCATAGTTCGGTGAAGCATAAAATGCTTGCCTACTCCATGTTGTGGTGTCCCAATGGACGAGAATTGCACTCAACCCCTCTCAAGTGATCCATTGATCTACTTGAATACCACAGTTCTCTTTCTTATCTCAAGTTTTTCTCGTTGTGAGGAATCTCCACAATTTGGAGTCTCTCATGCCTTACACAATTGATCTAAAAAAACCACAAGAGTAAGGTTTGTAGAAACACACATAAGAGACAAAGTTACAATAACACACGCACACAAGTCAAGAGAAGAGCACAAGAGACAATGCAGCGGAGTTAAAACTCACAACATGTGCTTGAATCTCAATCTATCAAAGCAAAAGTGTGGTCGCAGTGTCTCGGTGTTGTAGGATGTTCAAAGGATGCTTGGTATACTGGTAGAGGTGCCTAGGGGCCTCTTTTATAGCCCAAGGGCCAAAGGATTCATTGCTCCTCCATTTGGAAGGCTCAAATTGCCGTCTGTCCGACGGCGCACCGGACTGTATGGTGCACACCGGACAGTGAACAGTGCATGATTTATTTCCTTGTTTGGCAAAGTCGACCGTTGCCAACCTCTGGCTCCAAGGCACAACGAACAGTCCGGTGGCGCACTGGACAGTCCGGTGCAACCTGGTGACCGTTGGCCGAGCACACGTGGCGCTCGCTAATTGTGCGACTAACCGTTTGCTAGGAGCACAGCTGGCACACTGGACGGTCCGGTGTACACTGGACAGTCTAGTGAATTATAGCCGCGATGCCCTAGCATTTTCCCGAGAGCGACCTGTTCACCGGTTGCGCCAGCCTGAGCACCGAACATAGTTCGGTGAAGCATAAAATGCTTGTCTACTCCATGTTGTGGCGTCCCAATGCACGAGGGTTGCACTCAACCATCTCAAGTCATCCACTGATCTACTTGAGTACCACAGTTCTCTTTCTTATCTCAAGTTTTTTCGGTTGTGAGGAATCTCCATAATTTGGAGTCTCTCATGCCTTACACAATTGATGTCAAATAAACCACAAGAGTAAGGGGGAGTAGAAACACACACAAGAGACAAAGTTACAATAACACACGTATACAAGTCAAGAGAAGAGCACAAGAGACAATGCAGCGGAGTTACAACTCAAAACACATGCTCGAATCTCAATCTATCAAAGCAAAAGTGTGGTCGCAGTGGCTCAATGTTTTAGGATGTTCAAAGGATGCTTGGTATACTGGTAGAGGTGCCTAGGGGCCCTTTTATAGCACCAAGGGCCAAAGGAGCCATTGCTCCTCCATTTGGAAGGCTCTGATTGCCTTCTGTCCGAGGGAGCATCGAACTGTCCGGTGCACATCGGACAGTGAACAGTGTGTGATTCCTTTTCTTGTTTGGCGAAGCCAACCATTGCCAACCTCTAGTTCCAAGGCACACCGGACAGTCCGGTGGCGCACCGAACAGTTCAGTGGCGCACCGGACGGTCCGGTGCAAATTGGTGACCGTTGGCCAAGCACACGTGGCGCCCGCTAATCGCGTGACCGACCGTTGGCCAGGCGCGCGGCTGGCACACCGAACGGTTCGGTGTACACTAGACAATCCAGTGAATTATAGCCGCGGTGCCCTAGCATTTTCCCAAGAGCGACCTGTTCACTAGTTGCGCCAGCCAGAGCAACGGACATAGTTCAGTGAAGCATAAGATGCTTGCCTACTCCACGTTGTGGCATCCCAATGGACGAGGGTTGCACTCAACCCCTCTCAACTGATCCACTAATCTACTTGAGTATCACAATTCTCTTTCTTATCTCATGTTTTTCCCGTTGTGAGGAATCTCCACAATTTGGAGTCTCTCATGCCTTACACAATTGATCTCAAATAAACCACAAGAGTAAGGGGAGTAGAAACACACACAAGAGACAAAGTTACAATAACACACGCACACAAGTCAAGAGAAGAGCACAGGAGACAACGCTGCAGAGTTACAACTCAAAACACGTGCTCAAATCTCAATCTATCAAAGCAAAAGCGTGGTCGCAGTGTCTCAGTGTTGTAGGACATTCAATGGATGCTTGGTATACTGGTAGAGGCACCTAGGGGCCCCTTTTGTAGCACCAAGGGACAAAGGTGTGGCAGAACCTCCCAAGTTATTGGGCCCACATGCACCTGTCCTTGTCTCAAAGACATCAGACGACTATGCATGTGCACCAGATAACTTAACAGGATCTGTCCGAGTGCCCCAAGGACCTCGGATAAACCACTTACAACCAGAACCGCGGGATTAAGTAAACACAAATCACACACCAACAATTTTGCAGCGGAAATCTTATTACCAAATTTTACATGTTACATCAAGTTTACATTTTACATGATCGGAGTGGTTACAAAAGTGATTCAAAGAAATAACTTTGAACTGTTATAGATTATTGGTAGTTTTGAAATATATGCTAGCTCAAGTGACCATCCTCAATAAGAAGTATAGAAGAGTTACTTAGACTTATAAGAAGGTCGAGCCCACCGGCACTTAACACCATCATCAGCAGCACAAAACTATAACCTGAAAAACAACAGGGAATAAAACCCTGAGTATGGAATTACTCAGCAAGACCTACCCGACTAAAGAAAAGACTCTCAAGGGTATGTTGGCTAGAGGGATTCAAGGTATGGCTTATCAAGAATCAAAGACTCTTTTTGCAAAAAAGCTTACTATGAGTGGATCCTTAAAAATCCATTTTTACTTGTCAGGTTAAGTAAAATTACCTGCATCTAGAGTTCTTTCTACCCTAGTTGAATCACTTGACCTGCACTAGCCGTCTTTTATCATCCCATCAGTTCACTAGATTGCTACGTGTAAGTCAGTGACCAAGTCTTCATGTCCGCGAAGTTACATCGATCCGAATTGATTATACTCAGCTGAGGATCTCCAATCACACGACATATGTAGCACTTAACCCTTGCATATGTCAACTCTCCACCGGGGTTCTTAAGACCACATCAGGTTCACGCCAACCGAGAGCACAGATACACCACCGTCCAGCCTCTTGCCACGGAGGGTACACGCTACTCTCGCCATCTCTCCACTCCCATTACGTGTTATCTTATTCTGGTATTATTCTGCCCGAGGCAAAGCTTACCCATGATGAGGCATGTGACCAGTTAAAGGGTCCTCGGTCAGCAGGCTTACATCGAGAAGGTCCTTAATTGACTCAGATGGAGACACTACACCGAGACTCCATTCTCGTGCAAGTCAACCGCCCGGTCTCAGCTTTATTATTTTCAACCCAAAGTTTGGTACCTGGCAGAGGTACATCTTTTCTGATGTTGAACCCATCACGGTCGTGATGGATCCACCATCAAGTTTTATTTTCGAAAACATTCCCACCCACTGAAGCATCAACTTTGTTTTAAAACAAAACATTTTTGTTTGCTAAAGCAAGGCTAAGCATCATAAAAATCCTTTTTAAAAAAGGTATCAAGGAAGGGTAATCAATTTCTCAAGGAAGGAAATGCATCAATGGTTTAGCACACAACTCCTATCACCTAATGCATCAAACAAGGTGATAAAGATTTTAAAACACAAGGAGGTGGCAAATGCACCGGGGCTTGCCTGAATAACACTAGGTTAGTGTTGTTAGGTGACGTCCACTTGACGACCATCCTTTGTCCTAGCACTTGATCGGGCAGGTTCGTCCATCAGCATCACCATGCGGAGTAGCCCACACTTGGGGTCGACTTGGCTCGTCTTCCGCATCGCGTGATTAATTAACGTACCTGAATGATATGCATAATGCACATGTATGCATATAAGGAGGAATATCGCAAACCTAAATAATACTTATACGACAGCGAATTAAACACCAAACCTAGAATAAGCTGACTAATTAAGCAGGGCATCGACTTCATCCATTAACCAAATTAACATAATACACTAGAAAATCTATTTTGATTCCTAGCTTTTTATTAACTTTTTAAACTGTGTAACTTAATTACTTGATTTACCGATTTATCTAAATCGATCATCACAATATATGCATGCTAAATTAATAACAATTTATTGCGACCAACAATTCTATTTAATCTATTTATAGACCTAGTTGACTGGAATACGAATCAACTTACCCTTATGACATCCGACTTGAAACCACGAAATCGACGACGCCTTTCAGCTCAGCATTTCACCGAAAATAGGGTGAGTGCTACGTCGAATCGTGCTTCTTCTTTGTCCACATCGAGAATTCTCCGGCTGCGTACTGATTTACTTTCTTTTGCGCCTAATCTTCATAGATCTTGGCGTAGATGAGGATGACGATCAACGGCTTGTTCGAGCTTTTGTCGAGCACTTGGTGAATATCACGCTGCTAGCTTCGTCTTCACCCGACACTTGGGATTTCTTGATGATGCACGGAACGACGACGAGATCGTGTCTGGAGCGAGCTGGCGAGGTGTGGTCGAGCAGGTTAGCGTGAGCTCAGGCGACGACGAAGTCACGAGCAAGGGAGGACGGTTCAACAGCTCGACGACAGACGCGAGCACGTGTAAAGCCCGATGACAACGGGGATTGAGCTTGCGAGAGGAAGCGATGACGACGCGGCATGACAAGCTAGAACAGGGACACGGCAACATGGGGCTTGACCCGGCGAACTTGGCGAGGGAACTTGACGCCTGTAGAGAGACAACATGGCACAGTGGAGCAGGGCGCGCAGCAAGTTGAAGAACGACGGCGAGGTCAACGACTGAGGCGATTAG
Source organism: Zea luxurians (assembly GCA_029449295.1). Lineage (NCBI taxonomy): Eukaryota > Viridiplantae > Streptophyta > Magnoliopsida > Poales > Poaceae > Zea > Zea luxurians. The sequence continues at coordinate 15,037,505 of JAOPSE010000060.1, read as the reverse complement.
GGAGCAGGAGCCAACCACGACGAGCAACTGAGAATAGTTTCCCCAGTGCACGAATCAGCCGACCCCGACCGTGACATCCAGTGGCTGCGACGTAGGGGCCGAGCAGGAGGGAGCCGCGGCGAGGGAACAGAGAGAATCGCGCGCACGGCCGGAACAGAGACGGCGAGCTCGCGCGCACAAAAAAATAGAGCACGCAGAAGAGGGATCAAGCTGGAGCTGGAGCAGGAGCATCCCCGGCGAGCAGGGACGACGCGCTGAACAGCGAGCACAGGGAGAGGCGATGTCGCGGCCATGGGCGAGACGAACGGCATGGAAGAGAGAAAAAGGCCTGGGCGAGCTAGAACAGGCGAGCAGAGGGGGCACGATAGAGAGCTCCGTGACGCACAGGGAAATGGAGGAGAGACCGCTGGGGCATCCATGGCTGGGATGTGCAGGAACCCACCAGGGCGCGGGCAAGAGGGTTCAGGGCGCGGCAGGCGGAATCGAGCAGGGAGATCTAGCTAGGGGCACGCGCAGCACAGAGATGAAGAGCACATAGGGGAAAGGATGAGGGCGCTGGGAGGAACTCGGCCAGAGCGCTATGGCGAGCTCGGCCATGGTGACGAGGACAGAGGGAGCGCCGTGCGCTGAGGGAGAGAGAAGCAGAGAAGGCAGTCGCGTGCGTGTGAGAGAGCTTCAGAGAGAAGCAGCGGCCGAGCAGGAGCCCGGGCGTGCAGGGAGACGGAATCCAAGAGTGCGTGTAGGGAGACGGGATCAGAGCGCGGCGAGAAGAGCAGGACCGAGCGTGACGCAGAGAGTTCCATGGCGTGTGGCATAGAGCGAGTGGCTTGGACCAAGGTTGAAGATGACGAACTCAAACTCCAGGACGCAGCTTGGGGATGAGCAGAGAGAGCAAGAAGCAAGGACCAGGGCATGCCATGGGAGAGAAGGGGCGACCGGGCACCATAAGTGATAGAGGAGGAGCTCGGCTGGGCAAGATTCGAGCACCAGGGAACAGCGACGAGCGGCAGCCATGGAGATTAGCTGGGCACGAGTGAGCAGAGAGGGGCGCGACACTGGAGAGGGCTTGGGCGCGCGGAGCAGCAGGGCGAGGCCGCGACCGGGCGAGATCCGAGTAGAGGAGCGCGGCAGCAGAGAAGAGCGCTCGGCCATGGGGGAGGCGAGGAACCGGGTCGAGCTGCACGACGAGGTGGCGAACAGGCGCATGGGAGACAGGAGCTCGAAGCCGAGCATCATCCAGGGATGTGAGCAGGAGGTCCTAGGCACCAAGAGAGAGCCGCAGGGGAGGAGTAGGGGCGCCGCGGCCTGCAACGGCGAGCAGAGCACAGAGCGCTCGAGCGTGCGCAGCTGGGAGAGAAGCAGGGGGCACGGTCGAGCAGGGGCCCTCGTTCGGGGAAGGAAAATAGGGCGCCGAGAGGGATATGGAGAAGAGCTCGTCCCGGCGGTAGCTTGAAGATGAAGACTGGGCACGCGCGTAGATAAAGGGGCTGGGGGCGGTCAGGAGATAAGGACGCGCGCGCATGGCAAAAAATCGGCAGGGAGGGCGGCGCGGGATATTTTCCTTTTTCGGATTTTCTTTTCTCTCTCTTTTTCTTAACGGCAATCGAAGATATTTTGAATCACGATTTTAAGCGATGAACATAATTGGTCAACGCGTTATACGGCTACGCATTTAATTTTCCGAATTATGAAACGGAAACTCAGAGGAATAACAGCTTAGACGGTTCTGTCCAAATCTCGTTTAGATAATTTTCGTGACTATTCCGGCCCCGATGCAAACGGACTAGATTGAAACGAGTTCGGCTTCGGTATTTTAATCTGCTCTGTGTGATTCGACCGAAATTAGCCGAAACCAGATCTGCAAATGCATACGCGATTTCGTCGTCAAAACAGCATGCGAACAGATAAATTGGATCCTAACCTCGCGCAAGATTTCGCGCGATTCGAATTATTTTACCTCGAACATTTTAGTTGTCGAGTTTGAATTAATTTGTCCAGGATAAAATCATTTGAGTGAGTCAGGCTTCCGAATTCGGATTCGCGCGAGCGATGAATTTTAAATAATCACCTGACGCACCGATTTTCAGAACAACGATGTTCCGAACATCACGAAAATTTAGGAAGAGCCTAGATATATAAAAATAAAAACGATGTCGCACTCGCGACAAATGAAACAGATGCGATATTAAAATCGCGATAGACGAAGATAATTAGACCTTAGTGTCTGTTTTATTTACTGATATCACGTGCTTAAATTCATACTCGCTGTCGAGCGGAATATAAACACCAGGGGTGTTACAAAAGGAGTCGTTGCTCCTCCATTTGGAAGGCTCTGATTGCCTTCTGTCTCAGGACGCACCGGACTGTCCGGTGCACACCGGACAGTGAACAGTGTGCGATTACTTTCCTTGTTTGGCGAAGCCGACCGTTGCCAACCTCTAGCTCCAAGGCACACCGGATAGTCCAGTGGGTGGTGTGTAGCTCCAAGGCAAACAGGGACCATATAGAACCTTCTCTCTGTCATTGCATTGGGCGGTGTGTAGCTCCCGCTCCATTGTGCGCAGCCAGTCTTCGGCGTCCATGGGATCAGTATTGTGGGCGAAGACAGGGGATGACCTCTCATAAACTCCGCACGCTTGTCCCTTGGCATTTGAGGCATCTACATCTGCGGTTGAGGTTGCTGTTGCATTTGCTGCATGGCTGCTACAGTCTGCCCAATTGCTTGCACTGCTTGGGTTTGCATGAAGAACATCTGCTCCACTATCATTAGGGGTGGCGGTGGAGGCAACTGATGGGGTATCCTATCCTACGGGGCAGGCTGCTCCTATTGAGTTTGCCTCCCTTCTCGACGCCTGTTATCATACATCTGTGGAAGGCATTCACACATCAGAACTGATCTTGCAATCTTTCAGCATAAGAAAAGGCATATAGAGATCTTCATAACACGGAATGAACAAACATCTTCACTAATTCTCAACATAGCCAAACACAACTTCTCAGATAAAGAGAAAGCAGATGTAAAAGGTTGCCAAACTAAATAACTAACTTTATTAATATTATAACTAAACCAAACTGCAGGGAACACCCACATTTTGGTGGAAGTCATTCCAAAGATCCAAATCCATCACAGGTTCACCATAACAAGCATAAAACACAGGATAAGCAAACTATCCTGACTAACTAAGACTAACTACGACTAAGACACATGACTTAAGAATTTATTATAAACTCTGACGCTAGCGGTCTACTGATCCAAATCTATCTTGGTTCTACAGTCGGGAGTGCCATAAGCATGGTATCCACGTGGCAGAGAGCGGTATGGGTGCTGAGTCCTAGCGGGGGTGGGAGAACCATAATCCTGGTGGTGGTGCTCTGCGCGCTCAGCCCGCAACTCCGTAATCTCAGCACGAACCCCACTCAACTCGTCAAGAGTGTGGTCTAGCTCGGTGTTGAGCACAATGAATAAGTTGACTACGCTATTCAACCTAGGATTGCCTTCAACTACAAGTAAGACAATCACACTTCCAGTACTGCCAGTCGAATGGCGGGGGTAGTACTTTAGGTTAAGACCGTCAGCCACCCCACTGAACAACGAGCAATACTGCGAAAGCGCACATCGTGCAGCATCCTACATGGCTGCCTCTGTAGTGTCCCTCTCAGAGATAGAATAGTGCTCTGAGCAGACCTCTGCACCCTGGAGGTCATCCTCCAGACGGCGCACCAAACAGGTAGCCTCCCAGTAGTCCGGATATGTCCCGTGACTATGTTGGTAGACTACACAATGGTACTCGATTGACCAAGTGTGTCGGTCCATAGCCCAGCACAACAAGGTGTCGAGCGTGTCGTGAAAGTGACAACCACGAGTGGCATCACAGGTGATGGGTCGGACGATCCATCCTTCCAGTTCATGCTACTCAGAAAGCATGATACTGTGTCTTGAGCTTCCACTGTCATTGTCTCCATCGAGATATCCTCGAGTAGCTCATCTTGCAGTCAGGACGATCTATGGTGGTGCAGGGGGCTTTTCCAGCGGAGGTCCAGGGGAGAGATGTCTCGCAGACTCCACCTCCTGCTGTGGCAGGGAAGAAGAATCATGTTGCTCCCTCTCATGTCGTCGACGTTCCTACTCCTTAAGCAGGCAGTGGTGCAGCCTCTCTAAGTGACTCGACAGACCGGTCACTGTGCGGTGAAGAGGACGTTCTGCAAGACGAGAGGGCAGGAAAGGAATCACTGATTTCCGTGTAGTGTGCCTAAGGCGAGCCATCTAGGAAAGACACAGTAAGAGTAAGGATAAGATTAGAGCTAATAGGACCAGCAAGTAAACCATAAACATATTATAAAACAAAATAAAATAAGATTTTAGCAAGGTATAATATATACAAAAGTGAAGCATAGGGTTGGCTGAGACGACCGGCTTTTGAAGTGACACTAAAGATCAATATGAGAATAGGGGTCCATAATCCTTAGAACGGCCATTCAACTCTAGGTTAGTAGTCCTTCAGTCAGCAAGGCTTTGATACAACTTATGTCACACCCAGTTTTAGAAGGTAAATCGAATTCGATCCATGTACGTGCCAGGATCAGAAATTCACATACACCACGATTACATAATTGGACATCAGCACACAATGTTCAAAAATAGCATAAGCATTACTTTATTACATCATGATGTCCAAAACATCCACATAGACATTAACTTAAACATAAATCGAAGTGTTGAATGAAACGTAGTACGATAAGGCCTTCGCAAGTAGCCGACTGGGGGTTTGCCGCTAGTCTAGTTTAGAATTCCGCGAAGTCTTGAAGCTTCTGAAAATCCTCTGTGTTGCCTTCATCTTCTCCTGAGCAATGGTTGCAACAGGGACAATCTGGTGTTTGGTGTTTAATCAAGGGTGAGTAAGCAAATTTCCTGCTTGGATGAAGTGGACTAGTTGTATGTGGGGTTAAGCTCAAAACTGTTGCTTTTAGTTGGTCAAATATATATCATTAGTAGAAGCCAAGTTTTATCATAAAACCCAAGTTGATAATCCCAAAAGAAAGCACCTCCTCAGAGAGAAAAGTACCAGATATCATAAGTATAGCCATCATAGTTAAACCATCAACATAAATATTTCTAGAGTATCTCTAATCAAAGAGGATCCCAAGGTTGCTCTTAACCGTGAGCACGACTGATATACCAGTTTCTAACATTCTATAGAGGTTGCACACTTTACGCATGACTCGTGATCCCTTTTTGTCTCGGGTCAATCAAACCCTCAAATAGTACCAAGGTGAGTCGGCAAGGTTTCACTACGTAGCCTTTATAAAAATTCTCCTAGTGTGTAGCCGCCCATTAGGTTTCTCCAGTCATACAAACACAATACTCCTCCCTAAGGTGGGTGACTGTAATACCCAAATTTGTAAAAGCATGAGAAATGAGATTATGTTCCCTATATGTGTTGCCTTTATTCATTAGTACATGTGAACACTCGTTTAGAAGTGAATCATTAAATAAATGACACATAAATAACCTAATGCATCATGTTGGAGTTTATTTGATTGTGCATTTAAAAATAATGATAATAGGAAAATACAAATGGTGAAATAGGTATTTAAACCAAAAATTGGAAATTATGATGTGGAGAAAGGAAGAAAAGAAATATCATAAAATTTATTAAAAACGTAAATGTAACACCCCAAGTGTTCCCCAAGGCCCTAGCTCAATGAACACACTTATGTCCTACTTATCCTATATGCTAAATTGGTAAGTGAAGGCACTAAAATATTTAGAATCATGGCTAAGCTAAGTATTGATCATAATAAGAGAGATACCCTAGCCTTCATACATTCTCACTCATGAAAAGATTCTAAAACCCTAATTTCCCCCTTAAGCCATTAAACCCTAAAACATGGGATAAAAGGGAAAAGATTATGCAAATGACCAAATCATGAAAGAAAACCTTTACCAAAGATGAAGTATATTAGTAAATCTACAAAATGTATTAAGGAAGATATTACAAAAAGGCCCAACAAAAACCCTAAATCAGTTCACTAAGTGGAAGGCACACTAGAGCCATAAAAAATTCTCTAAGTCCCAAATCAACCCTAGCCTAAAGATCAGATGTGTTCACCCTTGTGCTGGCACCAAAACCACTTGGTCCAAATAACAAAAAGTGGACAAACTAACCAAGGCACACCCCTGAAAAATTTGAAACCAAACAAGGGCCATTTGACATGGTTTGGCATCCTTTTTGTAGTTGGTGAATAGTGCCGACAGACAAGACTTGGCGCCCCCATATCTTCTAAGCTAGGGCAGATCTTCCCTTGGAACTTACATGAACTAGCTAGCCCTAGGTGCCAGGAAGAAATCTTGCACAAGACCCATGGCGAGATTCGCACGTTTGTGACCTCTGCAGGCGTAAGAACTTGGGCAGATGGACATGGCCACGTGTTCGACGTGCCCTAGCAACGCCAGAGCACACCCTCGACGCTCGGCCCGCGCGCATAGCCCCGCGCCATGTCACCCCGTGCCCGCGGCTATAAAACCCACACCGGCCTTGATCGTACACCCCCGCGCGCCCCTGACCCAGCCCAAGCACGAGTTCGCCGACGTTTGCCTAGAGAACGGCGTGCCAGCGGCCGGGGAAGCCACGACCACCATAGACCGGCCAAACTAGCCATCATCCGCCCCGTCCGACCCTTGGGTTAGCTTCTACGGACCTCAGTGAACCTCCCCGAGCCGAGGATTGAACAATACCTCACCGGAGATGCCGAATCAACGTCGCCGGACTTCAACCGGCCGCCGTCGCACATAGACCGAGCCCCACGGTAAGCCATCGTCGATTCCTTGTACCTATAGCATCCTTAGCATCCCGTGAAGCTCCCTGTGCCATTTGATTGAACCCTACCGCCGTGAGCAGGCTGGAGCACACGCCACCGACGAGCCCGACCACCTGCGCACGCGGTCAGCCCTATTCCGGCCATCACCGTCGACGATCCGCACCTCGACGTGACCGCCGGGACCTCCCGGACCTGATCCAGCCCTTCACCGGACCTCCCTCGCCGCCGGTAAGCCGCGCCACTCTTTTTCCTCTCCGCAGTTACTGTTGCAACGAGGAAGGAGCCCGGGTTGAAAGAAAGAAAAGCCAGGGGGGTTTTGCGAGGTCAGTGACTCAGAGAAATAGTTCCGCAAGGGCACCGTTGAAAGGAATAGTTAAAGAAAACCCTAGGGGCCTCGGTGCAAACCTGTTTTCCTTAAACCTTTTAAGTTTTATTCTTTTAAATGAGTACAGAACTTGCAAAATTCATAACTCGAAATTTATCCAGCCAAATTTGGTCAAACTAATTTTGCTAGGTCCTAAATATTATGAACTACTTAGGAAAAATAACAAACACCCTGAGTATTGCAAGACTTTTTAGAGTTTTAATTTAAATAAGTACGCTGCCAAAAACTAAATAAATAGAGGGAAAATAGAAATACTTTTGGACTGAGGGTAAGAAAAATCAGGGGCATGCTCAACTACTAACCACTCTGGTTAAAAATGTTAAACTCCTCAGTATACAAGGTCAATGAAGGATTAACCTCTAAAACTTGTCTTAGCCTAAACCTTAAGAAAATGAAAAAGGAAATTTAAAATAATAATTAGAGGGCAACCACATTTTTTCTAGCTGTCTTAAGCAATATAGTTCAAAAGAAAATTTTGTTGAACCCTCTGTTAGTACAAAAGAAATGCACCACATTTTATTTCATAAAAACAGTCAGAACTTAGGAAAATCCTAGAAAAATAACCCTAAAGAGAAACCACCCCAATCCTTGGGATAACTAATAATATGCTAGGATGAATCTAGGAAAAATATAAGTTTTGTTGTTTGATATTTTTCAAACAACAAGTTAGTTATAAGTGCCTTTTTGACATTAAACTTTAGAAAATCACAACAAAATAACCATTAGGTCACTTTCAGTGATTTTTGGCACATACACCTATTATCACCCATGAATCTTGGCAAAAATAAATTTTAGTCCAGAACCCTCATCTAAATCAGAGCTATAGTGCAAAGTGACTTTCTGCCCTCACTTTTGTCATTTTTGCCCAAGGGTTATTTGAATTAATTATAACCTCAAAATTGTAGAATAAACTACAGAGATCAATGTTTACCCACTGTAATTTTTGTAACATTTTTGGAAAATTCTAAATTGCCATGGTAGTTCAAGAGCACCCAAAAATAAGCATAGATAAAGAGTAAAGGGGAATTGTGGAAGAAATTAAGATTATACAACTAAATCTCTCTATGAGTCCCATAAAACATAAAGGAGATGATTAAATGTTTTAAGTTCACTCAAAGACCCTAAGATAAGTGTGTATGGAACACTTAAGACACCATCCGATAAAGAAAAACCAAGTGTACCCACTGATTTAATATTGTTTCACCATATGTAGTATTTACAAATTGACATGTCATTAATATACATGTATCTTCTTCATTGCATTCGATAGATTGTATTCTCGCTGATGGAGAGTACGTCCTCATTCCGGAGCAAGGAGTTGCTCAGGAGGTAGTCCAGGAGCCAGCACCAGAACCTGCCATCAAGGATCTGCCTGCCCCAGCTTTGGAAGGCAAGCCCCGGTTTTATGCATAACCATTTATATATGCTATTTTACTACACTTAATGTTTGTAGGCTTGTACTATGCACTTAAGTGTAGGAGTTGTCTGAAATCCTAGTTGCATGAACTCAAGATTCCTTTTTGAGATGGATACTAGTATGCTAGGTCGAGTAGCTGCTTTGCTAATTAGGGATCTCGGTAGAAGTCGAGTGATTTTTCTAGCACTCGCGCGAGGTCAGGAATTGGTTGTATCCATTTTTATATCGAAATGATGATGGTCTGTGGATAACGATCCATGGGGATGCGTTGTCTACGAAACGAGAAATTGGAATAAGGATTAACGTGCGGATACCTGTGTCAAGCGTTTAAACGTACTAAGCACATGCCGAGAAATATGGTAAATCAGTAAGCCTAGTACCTGAGTGAACCTGCCCACAGACTTTACTCCTCACGCAACCTGAGACGTGGTCTCCCATTCCGGTTATAGTGGGTACAAGTGCGGTCACTGCACGACGGCTGTCAGGGTCAGTGAGGCATTGTACGCCAAGGCGGTGAGCCCTGTTCGGTTGACAGGGAATCGATGGGGACGGTTGATGTGTGTGGGGACAGAGTGCCTCGCCACGTCATGTGTTTAGGTTTCCCTTGCAAGTTTAAAAACTCGATTCGAATCGTCTGTTTCTCGCAGCTAATGAGACTGCTTGATCCATTGTACTATATTGAGTAATAAGTGGAAATGAGTTGATTGGCAAAAGATGTTGATTGATAAAATGTTTGATACCATGTATGATTAGCTAGGTACACATCTAGTCTAAAAGGATCATACTAAAACTTGAAAAGCTAAAACTTGATTTTAGTCTCAGTTAGTGCTTTTGGCAAACCAAACCCCTCAGGCAAACAGCTGCATGTCTAGAGGTAGAGGAGTAGACTCCTCACACCGGGTAAGTCTAGCTGAGTATTAGTATACTCAGCCTTGCTTGTGGCATAATTTTTATAGGTTCTCTGGAGGATATGGTTGCTAGAGTGACTTGGCCGTCTACCTTGCCACCGGGTTGGACAGTCGAGTGGGACCCTACCTCAGCAGAAGAGGAGCACGAGGAGTGATGGGCCAGGCTTCCCCATCCTCCCCTTTTATTTCCCGTTAGTTGATTTCCGCTGCATCCCGAACAATGATTACTACTTTTGCAGAACTCCGATGATGTTGTAATAACCTTAAGCACTTCTTTAATGTATGGTTTTATGCTTTATTGTATTTGCTCTGTGCCTCACCTTCGAGTGAGTACGTGGTACTTGATCCTGTTAGTGGCCATGTCGGACTAGATCCGAGGGACTGACATTTTATTCCTATTTAAGTGTGGTCTAGCCTCTAAGGCGGGACTTAGGCACTTAAGGTGGAATAATTCGGGTGGTTCCGCCATAGCAAACTCTATCCATACTGGTAAGATTAAAATCTACCTTTAGTTTGAGTACAAAATTCATTTTCATAGTTGAATTCAAATTCGAAACCTAAATATGAAAATGAGAGAAATAATAAAATGAAATGAAAAAGAAAAGGGAAAAACGAGCCTGTTGGACCGGAGTATACGTTTTCGGCCCACCTTCATTTTTCCTAACCGCGCCAGCCCAATTTGAATTGTGGCCGATTGATTGGGCCCACATGGCAGCCGAATCCCTGCGTCACTCTCTCGCTATCCCTGATGGGTCGGACCCAATCATCAGAGATCGCATTCACCCGTGCGCCGCTCCTGCACTTGCCTCTGTCGCGCGGTCCCAGCCCTCGGTCTCACTCATGATCGCTCGTCTGGTGCCGCGCACTGGGCCATATCGACACCGTGTCATCCATGACACAGCCATCTCGCGCAACAAACTCGCGCGCGCTATCAGGCGAGACCTTGATTCTCGCACAGATCCAGGGTTATGTTGATGCCACCCTTAACTGACTCGCTAGCATCCATAAAACAGGAAGTCAGGTTCCCCTCCTCCATTTATTCGCTGAGTGCAAGCTTTTGTCGCCACCGTGGGGCGGGTCGAAGAAGTGAATTGCCGTCGTAGTCTCCTTGGGGATTGGTCGCCGCCGCGCCTTGTCGGACGTGCCCTAGTGGTTGTCCTGACCCTAGGGAGGGGGTGCGTGACCATAACATGAGAGTTTTGCTGCCAGGACCCTGGTGATTGCTGGCCGACGTTGTTACTCCGCCGCGGGCCACGATTCCCCGTGGTCGGACCCCACTGCTTCATGACTTCCGGTGAGGAATTCCTTCCCTGAGTTCTCCAGGTCCTTTATTACATATCACGCACCGTGGATTAGAATCTAGGGCTTGTCTGCGTAGTTTCGCCGATCTCTGGCCATCTCTCCACCGTGGAGGCTTGTGGCGCCACCGTCAACCGAACGCGCCACCGCGGCTGGGTGCGAGTTAAGGTTGGGGCAACCTTGGTTGTTGATTTCAGAACAAGAGATCCAGATTAGATGATGCGTACCGCTTCGGCCTAGGTGCGCGTGGTCCATCCGATCAGAAATCAAGGGTCGCGATGGGATCTAGCCTTAATAAAATCGTGTTCGCGGATCTCGGATCGGATGACCCACATTGCGCACCGGTTTGCCGATGACCTAATCTAATCCCAGCCCTCAATATCTGATCGTGCGGCCGAAGTCAGCCTGTACCCCTTCGACCGGGGATTATGCATAAGAGACCCTGTGTTTTCTTTGTATAAACCTGTCGTCCTTGGTCAATATAAAGTAATTCCTATTGAGTCCCTAGAATTTATAACTTAGACCCCGTGCTTTCTAGAAATTGTGTCCGCAATCAGAATTCTTAGGAAATTCAGAATTCATTTAGAAAAAGGATTTTTAGTGCAAAAATAAATCTAGAAACTCATTTAATTCATATTTAGTTCATATTTAATTCATTTTAACTCTAAATTGAGTCATTCCAGTTGCATTAGGTTCATAATAATATTGTTTATCACCTAGTAATTTATTCTATCATGAAATCTAGGATAACACTATGCACTTAATTTCTTTTGAACCCCACACTTAAATCTTTGGAAATTCATAACATCCCGATTTTAACTCTGAATTGACCCGTTCCAGTTGCGCTAGCTTCATATGAATATTTACTATGCAATAACAACTTTTATTATACCATGTCTCATTCTTTTATAATCAAATCTTTATTTAACTTATGTTGGTTAGTCTTGTTAATCTGTCTATCATCATAATCTACTAAAATATGATCTATGGTTAATTTATAATTTAGATTAAAGTTGAATTAGTTACTACTTTAGGTTATCTTTTCTCTTGATTTACAAAATAAACATAGAACCTAATTTTAATCATTTAATCACATCATAACTTGATGACCGTAACTCTGATTTTAGTGGTTCTCAAACCCACGATCTCGTAGCAACGCGTAGATTATTATTATGCAGTTTGCTCTTATGTTTGGTGTGATGTTAATTTTGTCTATACCATGTTTTGTTTGTATTGCTACGGCTAGCAGTGAGGTCACAAGAATCTGAAGAATCATCCTAGTACCTAGAATCTCAAGTCCCAGACAAGTTGTGCCCTTGATCACTTTTATTTACCCAATAATGTTCTCTATAATCATTCTATCATGCATAGGTTTAATTTCGATGGGACCTAATAGGCCACCCTAGACTGATTATCTTATTACCTTGTTTATCCCTGAACTATTTGGGTAGTTTTGCTATTGCTCTATGTGGTTTTGGGTTTAATATTACATTATCTTCATGTTCCAATTATACTGTTATTTTATTTATGTTCATGTCAAGATCATTACTTTTAATTGGAACATGGAGCTTAACTAGAGAAACACGTGCCACCGCAAGGGTGGAATGGGACGCCCTTGGCTGACTAATTAAGAAAGCTAGTGGAAGACTACCTTACCCAAAAGGGGCAAGGGCAGTAGGGGAGTAGGCATGTAGGGATGTTCCCGGGTTGATTTTGCTGTGATGGCAGTCAGACAGAAGATTCCTGCATTGCTCTTCCTAGAAATTATAGCTGGTTTTCGGAAGCTAGTGGAACTTTGTAAAGGCCTCGTAGTAGATCCCTAGCCATTCAACTCGGAAGTGTCTAAGGGCCTTGCAAACCCTGGCCACATGGGATTGTGGGTACAGGGTACAACCTCTGCAGAGTGTAAAACTGGTATACTAGCCGTGCTCGCGGTCATGAGCAGCTCAGGACTCTCGCATGATTAAATTATGGAACTAAACTCAATTTGTCATTTGCATTGCATGGGATTTATTATTAATTTTGTTCTATTATTATTATGGTTTGGTATTTACTTACATCTAGTAATTGCTAATAAAATTTTGACCAACTTTAAAAGCAATGCTCAACTTTAACCATTCTCTTTGTTAAGCCTTACACTTCACATGAGCTCCCACCTTTGGCGAGTTCGTGCACATTATTCCCCACAACTTGTTGAGCGATGAACATATGTGAGCTCACCCTTGCTATCTCACACCCCCACAGGTCAAGAACGGGTACCACAGTATGAGGCACATGGAGGATGCTGTGATGTGTTCGTGAGAGGTCTAGGTCGTCGTCTCCCAGTCAACTTTGGGTTGCTGGATCATTGTCTCCTTATGATATAATTATTTATTTATTTTGTACAGAAACTCCTGTTATATAGTAAAGTTGTAACATTCGTTTATGTACCATGATTCATCATATGTGTGAGACTTGGTCCCAGCACACCTGGTGATTATGTTCGCGCCCTAGTCTTGGTGCCCCTAAAACCCGGGTGTGACAGAAGTGGTATCAGAGGAATGTTGACTGTAGGACGAAACCTAGATAGAATTGGACAACCAATACTTACTTACCTTTGCTACTCTAATCCTTTCTAAACTTTTCTTAATCTTTTCTCATCTATTTCTGCTTTACTCTGATTATTCTTACCTTTTCACTTCTAAAGACAAAAGTGGATTTCACACTTTGAAATCATGTACCTAAAGTGACCTTTAGGAATAGGGACCTAATCTTATGAACCAAAACAAAACTATTTTTTATAAGTATCTATATGCTTGAATGCTTGTTCTTATGATACTTGTCTGATTTGGATCTTTGATTGAGTGTGATGAGTTGTGGAGTAATGTCCACAATTACATCTGCATATACATATAGGCATAAATATAAATAAATAAAATTCATAAGATAACTAAACAACCTAGATTATCCGCCATTAAAGTGTATCTATTTTAAATAGATCCCTCTTTACTTAAAGGGATTCCATCTTATCCAAATAGACTCGTCTTATCTTGATGTATTCTATCTTATTCTAATAGATTAATCTTATCTTGAAAGATTCATCTCATCCTAACCACTTTACTTATCTCATTCTAAAGTAACAACCAGGATCTAATCCAAAATAATGAGATCTTATCTAATCTAATCTAGACACACAAATATAACTTAGATCTGATCTAATGTGACAGATTAATCTAACCTGACGAAGGCTAAAGTTTAGCTAATCTAATGTAAGTTGCATAACAAGAAGGATAATACTGATGAAATAAATGAGACTCTGCTCCTATAAAAATATATTTTAACTTAATTCACTTTGCACTAAGTTAAGAATGACTGACCAACTCGGCCTTATGCAACTACCCTAACCATTCGATGGTTGCATAACCCCTTTGTTTTAACCTAACAGAGATTCTGTGTAAGGCCCAAAATTGGTATAAGAAAAAAAATAATAATAATAAAATAAATATATGAAGAAATAAAATTGCAAATTCAGATATCTCAAATTATACTTTAAGGTTGAAAATTGAGGACTGGGTTTTGAAAACCAAGAATTATCTTAGAAAAGAAGTAATAGAAAAGTTTTCTATTAAACTAAATGATAATGCATTTCATTAATGATGCACCATAAGCATTTATTTACAAGAATATTCAATTTTGAAGTAACTTTTACTTCATATCCCCATTCAAAATGTCATTGTTCTAAAAAGAAAGAAAACAATATGAGTATGTTTCATAATTAGAACATCTATCAAACAAATAAATAAAATAAAATAAATAAATATATATATTTATCCCATCATGAATGATTTTGAGTGTATATTAAATTCTTAAACTTTATCTTGGTCTGAAATTAAACCTAAATACGAAACTAGAAAATGAGAAAAGGGGTGAAAGGATATAAAATATAAAGAAAATAGATATGAACAAAAATATCCATTATATATACTTGTAAATTTTTTTTGCGCTTAACCTTCACGGTAGATTCCCAATCCAAATTTGAAATTCAAAGCTCTAGATTTGAAATTTGTAAATCAAAAAGGAAATAGAAAAGGAAAATAAAAAGAGGAGAGGAAAAACTCGCTTGGGCCATCACTCTCCCCTCGGCCCAACAAGCCATTTCTTTCTCGCCACACGGCCCACCCCATTGCTTGCAGACCCCGCCACGCAGGCCCCACTGGTCGGCTTTGGGGCTTGACTCCACTGCACCGGTGCTCCCAGTTGTTGCGGCTTCGTATCACCGCCGTGTGGACTCAGCTTGTCAGGACCCTTCTCTTAGCTCCGGGTCGGTTGCAACCGTCGCTAGGAATCATGGATGTCGGATTCGGTCGCGTGCCACCAGACCTCTCCTTTCCCCAGGACTATAAAACCGAGCCCCGCAGACCAATTCGCCGTGAGCTTGCCCCACCTAGGGCCCTTCCGGTGAACCTCGTGTCGTCTCGTCGTCGTACGGGTGTTATTCGGGAGCCGCCATGGTGGTCGAGTGCTTTCATCATCATCGTGAGCTCTCTGTTGGGTCAGGGAGACTCGCCTAACCTTGCGGATGCTTCCGTTGCGTCGTCGGGCGGTTAGGGCCAGTGGCTTGGATTGAATTGCTCATCGGATCGTAGACATCACCGTCGGGCCGCACTCCACCATGGGCAGTAGCCTCCATGCTACAATCACTGGTATGGACCCTCCCTGTGGAATCGCTTTGACCGCAACATCTTGTTTGAGTAGTTGTCATGGAGAATCAGGCACCGGTGTGCGGTCGGGTTGATCCTGCTGCAACACCGTCATGGCCAGCCTAGCTCCGCCGCTGGAGAGCTCGGCGCTGGGGGGAACATCATCAATCAGAGAACGAACGGTCGCGATTAGTTCACCTTACTGGTGCGAGGGGGACAAAGTTCGGTCATTGGATCATAGATGAAGGATTGGGATCGAATCTCGTGCGTATTAAATCTGGGGCCTTGGATCTAGATCCAACGATCCCTGGCACATACATATTCATTGACGCCAGGATCTAATCCTGGCCACAAGACTTAGATCGTGTGGCTCGGGTTACCCCATACCCCTTCAACATGGTAAATATTCAAAAGAGCCCTCAGGTTTCTGAAAAATAAACCCGCCATCCCAAGTTAGTTATGAAGCCTTTAATTTAGGTCCCTGGTTTTTATAAAATGCACCCTGAGTTTCTGGTAATTATTGGCCGTAGTCCAAATAAAATCCCAGATTAATAAAATAAATCAGAAAATGGGTTTTTAGTATAAAAATAAATCCAGAAACTTATTAATTCATATTTAATTCGTTTTAACTCCTTTTTGATCGATTCCAGTTGCATTAAACTCATAATAATATTGTTTGTCATCTAGTAACCTTGTTTTGTCATGAAACATAGATTAGAAATTATGCACTTTAGTTTCTTTTTAATCCAACACTTAAACTCCGGAAATCCATAACTTCTTCGTTCTAATTCCGATTTGGTCCGTTCAAGTTGCGCTAGCTTCATATGAATATTTATTATGCAATAACAGCATTAATTACACCATATTGGATAATTTTATAGTTAAATATATATTTAACCTATGTCTGCTAGATTAACTCCTTTAATCAAAGCTAACATGTCCATAGTTATAATTTGGTTAAAATATGATCTCTAGTTAAGTTATAATTAAGATTAAAGTAGAATTAATTATTCATAAAGTATTCTCTCATATGATGTGTACTAACCAATTTATAATATAGTGTAATATTTAAATCCCGTAGATCTTCCATAAATCATATCTCCTTAACCACAACTCTGATCTTAGTAGTTCTCGAACCCACGATCTCGTAGCAACGTGTAGATCATTATTATGCAGTTTGTGCTTATGTTTGGTGTCATGTTAATTTTGTCTATACCATGTTTGTTTGTATTGCTACGACTAGCAGTGAGGTCACGAGTCACCTGAAGATCATCTTGGTTCCTGGAATCTCAAGTCCCAAGCAAGTTGTGCCCTTTACCACATTTATTGTAACACCCCTGGTGTTACTGTCACTAAAACTTGAGCATAACATCATGAGCATTAGCATATCATGTGTTTGTCACACCTAGAGTGCATTCACTAGGTAAAAATTTCAAATATGTTGTACTGATATGACTTGATGTGTGGTTAACCTTAGGTTAGAGTGCTTAACCCTTGATTTGGGCTTATGGATACAAGGGAAGCCCAAACATGTGAAAACTTCAAAAGATACGAGAAATGATCATCGGATGTCACATTTAATGGACTTTGATAGCACCAAAACCCTAAATATGTCAAAACCCTAAAAAGACCCTGGAAAACCCTAAATTGGAACCCTAGAGGGCTAAGTGTAAAATTGGTGCACTTTTGGACCAAAGTGCAAAAACCAAGTTATTAGGGCACCTCAAATCATATGTTTCACACATTTGAGGATTTGCAAATCAAATTATGAGATTTGGGCATATTTGCAAGAAGCCCCCCTGTATCTCATATGCCTAAGTCCAAAATCAGTTTAATATGGCTCACTTTAGAGCTCTATATTTCAATCTACAGGGAATTTGCCCAGGACCAATACATCAAGATTATTGAGCTACTATAGGAGCATAACTTTGCTTAAGTGATTAAACCTTGGTGCCATACAAAATTTGGAGATAATTAGCCCTAAAGTCTGGCTGTCAGTTAACTCAGAATTTGAATTTTTACTGATAGTGAGATCTGCTCAACTTTGGACTCAATTCAAGCTTGAAGGAGTGAGTAAATGAGCCAGGTCTCTATAGTCGATTTGTGGCTGGTTTATAGGGCTACAACTTTGATACAGATGGATTAAGTAGTTACTACATGAAATTCAAAGATCCTGGCTCCTGAAATCCCTCTGTCAGACACTATGATGGTGATCGCCATGGTACAGTACTGAAAAAGATCTCCCGGTTCATCGTCCCTCGTCGCCAGTGATCTAGCGCCCGGATTCGTGCCGGCTGCTGTGATTCGTGCCCAGCGCAAGTGGATAACTGATAGGAGTAAAGATCTTAGCGCTCGGATTGGTTCGGGCTCGCTCACCGTTGTGCCCGCCGTACCCACTTGGACTGCGGCTGGTCGGGATGATCCTCATCGGTGTTAGCCGCTTAACGATCATGCGCCATGCATCTTGGAAGCTTAGCACGTCGCAATGAACCTTTGTAGCAAGCCTGTCGATCGCCCGAGAACTTGCTGCGGTGAAAGCCACGAATTCCTTGTGCCAGTAACCTTCCCTCTCTCCGATCGCCAGCGCTTCTCCTCCAAATTGAGCGCCACCGCTGTTGAGTTCTATAAATTGAAGCCTTAGAGAACTCCGCTAGGTAATTACGCATTCAATGCACCAACACTTGCCTCCAATTGTTCACCAGAGCCGTCCAATTTCCCATTTCCCCCAAATCAGTCAAAATACCGCCACGTGAACACCTCGCTGTGGCCAGCATTCTGCAGGTCAGTTCAAGCTTCCTTAATTGGTGTTCTAGCCTTCATCATGTTCCTTATAGCTCACCAACCCATTCGATTGAACTAGACCGCCTTAAATCGCCTAGAACACCTTGGATTATCCTCGGTTTCCGCTGTCGTCGTAGGCAGACGTGCTCCGGTCCGGATTAGTGAAATTAGTTGAGGGATTAGTGTTGCAGAGGGTTAAATTAAGTGTCAAGCAAAGAAGCCTAGCGGTTGCGTTCTCTGGCCAGTACGAGTTTACCGGAGGTGTGTCGTCACCGTTCACCGTCGTGGACTTAGCGCGGTTAAGAAATAGAAATAGAAGGGGTATTCCGTAAATGTCAGTGAAACGCAGGAATAGTGCCACGACCCCTTTTCAAGTTGTTCAAATCGCCAAGGTCCTTTGCGCAAAATTGACCACGTGGGCGCAGGCGCGCGCGTGTTCTCCCTTCTGCAGGCCGACTTGGGCTTAATTTTTAAGGATGGCTAGTATAAGCCAAGTGCTTGAACTAGGGTAGAAAGAACTCTAGATTCAGGTAATGACTTAACTTGCTAATAAAACTGGATTTTTAAGGATCCACTGTTAGTAAGCATTTTTGCAAACGGAGTCTTGATTCTTGATTAAGCCTTACCTTGACTCCCTCAAGCCAGCATATCCTTGAGAGTCTTTTATTTTGACGGGTAAGACTTGCAAAAGTACACTTCGTACTCAGGTTTTTCGAACCCATGTTGTTGTAAGTGAGGAAGCAGCGAACTTTTGTTGCTTTTGCTCTAAGGTGGTGCCAAAGGAAGAATCTCAAGAGTGAAGCCTCGAGAGGATGTTGTCCTCCTTTTAAAAACATTATACTTCTATACGGGAGGGGTTTTTGCCTCCCGAGTTTGTAATAATAATACTTCTGCACTCATATACCATTGGTCTGTAATAAAAACATTAATGTAAATTAAGTTACTGTAATTGCTTCCGCTTATTCGTTCCTTCGATGTGTTGTAATATCTGCATGACGAGAGAAACGCTCTTGGGAAAGGTAAAGGATATAGATACTGAACTTGTCAAGTGGTCAGGTGCATCTACAGGGTTGTCCGAGGTCCGCTAGACAAGAACAACTGTCGGTGGGCCTAATGACTTGGGAGGTTCCGTCACAGCTGGTATCAGAGCCAAGCCCATCTCTTCAGATATTATGAAGCATTTCAAAAATAATTTTCAAAGGCTTATCTAAGAAAATTTCTTTCATTCTTATTTCACTACTTTCTGAAGTACTCATCTTGTAAGACCAGGTAATAGAGTGCAATATATAGGAGGTTGGGAATCAATGAAGGTTGATTCCATAATTATGCATGCATCATTTAAAAACTATACTAATAAAGTTCTTCCCCCTTATGGAGATATGCCGCCGCGCACGAGGAAAACTGCGCGTAAGTCCACAGGTCCTATTGGCGTACCTCGGCATCAGTTGGCTCCAAGACATGAAGGGAGCAGCAGCGGCAGTAACGACCCCATCGGGGACCTAGAAGCCCAAGTAGAGCAGCTTCGGACGGAGCTACGTCACCGAAACAGGGTGTGGGTAGAAGATGGTAAGCGTATGAATGAGTTGAGAGCTGACGTCAGACATCTGCAAGACAAGCTTGCTGAACGGGATTTGGCAATCGATTAGGCTATTAATTAATGATCGATTGCTTGGGACCGGGAAGCCAAAGCTCGTGCTCGTGTGGCGGAGCTTAGTGCGGCCATTGACAACATGCAGGTGTATTGCAATACTTTACATGAGGAAGTCCATGTACTGTATTCGCGACTACACCCAGACGTGTCTGCCGACCCTGTTGCAATGGGAGCTGGACCCTTAGGAACAGCAGGTGAAAGACTTGGTGGAGAATTGGACCTTTTGAAGCCCCCTCCTTCTATGAACCTGGCTGACGAGCGGTCCCCTACAACAGACAGTGAAGCAACCAAAGACGATAAATACTAGAGTAGTATAGTTTAGATATAATACTAATGTAAAATATGTAATAAAGTCATGTTGTACATTTGAGTCTGTATCATTACATCTTGGTAATGTAAAATGATGGTGTATATCGGCATGTTATATTTTTCCCAAATGTTTCTTTGCCTTAGATGCCATCCAAGACTCGTGCGCATGACAGTGCGGGTACTTCCCGTGGTCGGGAAGACACGCCCAATCCACCGCATGTACCGCCAACATTGGCTAAGGCTATAGCTGCCTTGGTCAACGCGACCGCCGACAATACCCGCTTTTTACGTGAAATGGTGGGAAATCAATTCCAGCAACATGGCGGAAGGGCTTATCCGTAGGGACCACGTGAGACTTCATACCTGGACTTCTCTGAAACCTGACCCTCGCTCTTCGTTAAAGCCGAAGACCCTCTGGATGCCGACGAATGGGTACGGGTTATGGAGCAAAAATTTGGACTAATCCGCTGCACCGAAACCCAGAAGCTGTTGTTCGCTGCTCAACAATTAAGAGGCCCTGCCAATACTTGGTGGGGAAATTTTGTGGCCATTCAACCTACCGGACATCAGGTCACATGGGATGAATTTAAGGTAGCATTCGTGAGCACTATATTCGAGAAGGAGTGTTACACATGAAATAGGAGGAATTTATGCGACTCAAGTAAGGAGGAGATATTGTCATGCAGTATCTCAACAAATTTAATCATCTATCCCAATATGCAATTGATCAAGTAAATACTGACCTGAAAAAGAAGAATTGCTTCCTGAGAGGCCTCAACGATCGGCTTCAAAGAAAAATGGAAACCTGCCTAGATCTCACATATAGCAGGGCTATCAGCACAGCGCTGGCAGTAGAAGCTAAGAACATAGGCCAAGGAAAATCGAAGGGATTCGGAGGTGATAGGTCTAATCAGGGACCTGAAAAGCGAACCAGGTTGGTAATCCGACCTGTTAATCAGAATCGTTCTTCATCCCGCCCACCCTCCTACCCATTCAAACAGCCTGTCTTCATTCGCCCTGCCACTGTCCCCACTTCTACAAGTCAGCCGAGTGCCCCTAGTGCTCGTTTCCCCGCCCTCCATAGTTCCTCAACTGGCTACTTCAGTTGTGGGAAGTCTGGACATTTTATCAAAGACTGCCCATATCCGAGGCAGAATAAATCCAACAATCAGCAGAACTCAGGGAGCCCAAATCAAGGGAAGGGAAACATGGCAAATAATTCAGCGGGCAAGAATATTAAGAAGACTGGGCGAGTATATTACACTCAAGTGGCCACTACACCAGAGGGAGAGCCGGTTATGATGGGTACGTTTCTTGTGGTCAATCACCCAGCAGTCATTCTCTTTGATTCTGGTGCTTCGCATACATTCATAAGCAAGAAATTCGTGGAGGAATATTGCATTCCTTGCACTGAATCAAGGGAAGGGTTTATTATTCATTTGCCTGGGGGACAAATATTTACTAAAGAAGTGGCCTTTAATGTGCCAGTAACATTGGCTGAACGGGATTTTCCCACCAATATGATTATTCTAAAAGGCCAAGATATAGATGTAATTCTGGGCATGAATTGGCTAGCCCAGCACAAAGCTTTCCTCAACACTGATTTAAGAACCATCAATTGAGCTATGGCCATGAAGAGGTTCTCTTGTCCATCCCTGTAGCTATTCCAGCTAAACCATTTGGCAGAGTCTATGAAGCAATCATACTGGAAATCCAGGATATTCTGAGAGTATGTGAATTCCCGGATGTTTTTCCGGAAGATCTGTCTGGATTACCTCCAGAAAGAGATGTAGTTTGTGATTGAACTGAAGCCCGGTACGGCTCCTATTTCTAGAAGGTCGTACCGAATGCCTCCAAATGAGTTTCAGAGCTCAAGACTCAATTACAAGATCTACTAGAGAAGGCGTTCATTCGGCCTAGTTCGTCACCTTGGGGATGTCCCGCAATCTTTGTCAAGAAGAAGGATCAAACGCTTCAGATGTGCGTGGACTACAGACCCCTTAATGAGGTCACAATCAAGAACAAGTACCCTCTTGCCTGGATTGATATCTTATTCGATCAGCTTACCGGAGCTCGGGTATTTTCCAAAATTGACCTCAGGTCGGGCTATCATCAGATCTGTATCCGACCTGAAGATATACCCAAGACCGCATTTACTACGCGGTACGGATTATTCGAATATTTGGTTATGTCTTTCGGATTGACAAATGCTCCTGCCCACTTCACATATCTAATGAACTCGGTATTTATGCCCGAGTTGGACAAATTTGTGGTGGTCTTCATTGATGATATCTTGATTTATTCCAAGAATGAAGAGGAGCATGCTCAGCATCTATGGATCATATTAATGTGCTTAAGAGAACATCAATTATATGCTAAATTCAGCAAGTGCGCGTTTTGGCTAGAGGAAATCCAATTTTTGGGACATGTATTGTCTGCAAATGGGATTGCAGTTAATCCCAGCAAGATCAAGGATATTCTAGAGTGGAAACCGCCAACCACTGTGCATCAGGTTCGAAGTTTCCTTGGACTGGCTGGCTATTACCGCAGATTTATCTCGGATTTCTCCAAGCTTGTGAAGCCAATCACAAGTCTATTGAAGAATGATACAAAATTTAACTGGTCCTCAAGATGCAACGAAGCCTTCGAGCAGCTGAAGGTATTATTGACCACTGCTCCGGTATTGGCTCAACTGGACATTGAAAAGCCTTTTGATGTGTATTGTGACGCATCGGGTAGTGGTCTCGGATGTGTCTTAATGCAAGAGGGATGAGTTATAGCGTATGCTTCAAGACAGTTGCGCCGGCATGAGGAACATTACCAACTCATGACTTAGAATTAGCTGTTGTGGTTCATGCCCTTAAAATATGGCGTCATTATCTGCTGAGAAATATTTGCCATATATATACAGATCATAAAAGTTTGAAGTACATTTTTACCCAGTCAGAACTAAATATGAGGCAGAGGAGATGGCTTGAGCTGGTTAAGGATTATGAATTAGAAATTCACTATCACCCGGGCAAGGCCAACGTGGTGGCAGATGCACTAAGTCGCAAGGCTTCCTGCCATTGTCTTATAGTAAAGACTTCTAACATCACATTATGCCAAGAAACGGAGAAATTAAACCTGGGAATGATTCAACATGGAACCTTAAACCAGTTGAAGCTTGAGTCAGTTCTTCTACAAAAGATTATTGATGCACAAAGAAGTGATAAGGGTATGAAACACATTCAGGAGAAAATAAAGGCGGGTAAAGCAAACTGTTCAGAAAGGATGATCAAGGCATAGTATGGTTTAATAACTGCATAGTTGTGCCTAAAGATGATGATGTCCACCAGCAAATTTTGGATGAAGCACATCTTAGTCGATATTCCATCCATCCCAGAAGTACTAAGATGTATCATGATTTAAAGCAAAATTTTTGGTGGACAAAAATGAAGATTGAAATTGCACGCTATGTGGCGAAATGTGACACCTGTAGACGTGTCAAAGCCATACACATGAAGACTGCTGGTCCATTGCAATCTTAACCTATCCCAACTTTCTGCCCGTTAAGACAGATCACCTAGTTGCTGTCTATGCTCAGTTATATATTACTCGTATTCTTAGTCTACACGGAGTTCCAAAGACCATAGTGTCAGATCGTGGACCACAATTTGTATCCAAGTTTTGGGAAGCACTACATAAGTCCCTAGGTACTAAGTTGCTTCACAGTTCGGCCTATCATCCTCAAACTAGTGGGCAGACTGAGAGAGTGAACCAAATACTTGAAGACATGTTACGGGCATGCGTTCTGGAATTCCCACAGAAATGGGATGAATGTTTACCATTGGCAGAACTTGCATATAACAATAGTTATCAAGAAAGTATCAAGATGGCACCCTTTGAAGCTTTATATGGACGACGGTGTTGTACTCCATTAAATTGGTCTGAACCAGGAGAAAGGTGGTTTTTCAAGCCTGATATGGTTAAAGAAATGGAAGAAAAAGTTCAATGAATTATACATAATTTGAAAGAAGCACAAGCTCGATAGAAGAATTATGCAGACAAACAACGCCAACCCTTATACTTTCAAGTCCAAGATTATGTGTACCTGAAAGTATCCCCTATGAAGGGTGTGACTCGTTTCGTGTAAAAGGAAAGCTTGCACCTCGGTACATTGGTCTGTTCCCCATTCTTGAACAATGTGGGCCAGTGGCATACCGACTCCAACTACCCGAAACATTGTCTGCAGTGCACAATGTGTTCCATATATCCCAATTGAAGAAATGTCTTCGAGTTCCAGATCAAACCATAGAAGTGATGGATGTTACCTTGGAACCAGACTTAACATATTTAGAACATCCTATTCGAGTCCTAGATCAAAAGGACAGGGTCACCCGAAGAAGAGTTCTGAAATTCTACAAGATACAATGGAACCAACATAAGGAAGATGAAGCTACATGGGAAACCCAAGACTTCTTAAAAAAGAATTTCCCTGGCTTTTTAGCTTCATGTAATTTATGAGATATGTACAATTGTTTGAAAGATGGAATAGACCCATACTACCCCCTGCCTTGTACAAGAAATAAGGAAATAAAAATATGACGCATTTCCTTTTCCACTACTTGCCCTAGGACTTTTAATCTCGTGACGAGATTCTTTTATGGGGAAAGGATGTAACACCCCTGGTGTTACTGTCACTAAAACTTGAGCATAGCATCATGAGCATTAGCATATCATGTGTTTGTCACACCTAAAGTGCATTCACTAGGTAAAAATTTCAAATATGTTGTACTGATATGACTTGATGTGTGGTTAACCTTAGGTTAGAGTGCTTAACCCTAGATTTGGGCTTATGGATACAAGGGAAGCCCAAACATGTGAAAACTTCAAAAGATATGAGAAATGATCATAGGATTTAACATTTAATGGACTTTGATAGCACCAAAACCCTAAATATGTCAAAACCCTAAAAAGACCCCTGGAAAACACTAAATTGGAACCCTAGGGGGCTAAGTGTAAAATTGGTGCACTTTTGGACCAAAGTGCAAAAACCAAGGTATTAGGGCACCTCAAATCATATGTTTCACACATTTGAGGATTTGCAAATCAAATTATGAGATTTGGGCTTATTTGCAAAAAGCCCCCCCATGTATCTCATATGCCTAAGACCAAAATCAGTTTAATATGGCTGACTTTAGAGCTGTATATTTCTAAATCTACAGGGAATTTGCCTAGGATCAATACATCAAGATAATAGAGCTACTATAGGAGCATAACTTTGCTTAAGTGATTAAACCTTGGTGCCATACAAAATTTGGAGATAATTAGCCCTAAAGTCTGGCTGTCAGTTAACTCAGAATTTGAATTTTTACTGACAGTGAGATCTGCTCAACTTTGGACTCAATTCAAGCTCGAAGGAGTGAGTAAATGAGCCAGGTCTCTATAGTCGATTTGTGGCTAGTTTATAGGGCTACAACTTTGATACAGATGGATTAAGTAGTTACTACATGAAATTCAAAGATCTTGGCTCCTGAAATCCCTATGTCATACACTCTGATGGTGATCGCCATGGTACAGTACTAAAAAAGATCTCCAGGTTCATCGCCCCTCGTCACCAGTGATCTAGCGCCCGGATTCGCGCCGGCTGTTGTGATTCGTGCCCAGCGCAAGTGGATAACTGAGAGGAGTAAAGATCTTAGCGCTCAGATTGGTTCGGGCTCGCTCACTGTTGTGCCCGCCGTACCCACTTGGACTGCGGCTGACCGGGATGATCCTCACCAATGTTAGCTGCTTAACGATCATGTGCCACGCGTCTTGGAAGCTTAGCACGTCGCAATGAACCTGTGTAGCAAGCCTGTCCATCACCCGAGAACTTGCCACGGTGAAAGCCACGAATTCCTTGCGCCAGTAACCTCCCCTCTCTCCGGTCGCCAGCGCTTCTCCTCCAAATTGAGCGCCACCGCCATTGAATTCTATAAATTGAAGCCCCAGAGAACTCCGCTAGGTAATTACGCATTCAATGCACCAGCACTTGCCTCCATTTGTTCACGAGAGCCGCCTAATTTCCCATTTCCCCCAAATCAGTCAAAATACTGCCGGGTGAACACCTCGCCGTGGCCAGCCTTTTGCAGGACAGTTCAAGCTTCCTTAATTGTTGTTCTAGCCTTCCTCATGTTCCCTGTAGCTCACCGACCCATTCGATTGAACTAGACCGCCTTAAATCGCCTAGAACACCTTGGATTATCCTCGGTTTCCGCCGTCGTCGTGGGCAGACGTGCTCCGGTCCGGATTAGTGAAATTAGTTGAGGGATTAGTGTTGCGGAGGGTTGAATTAAGTGTCAAGCAAAGGAGAAGCCTAGTCGTTGCGTTCTCCGGCCAGTACGAGTTCACCAAAGGTGTGTCGTCGCCGTTCACCGTCGTGGACTTGGCGCGGTAAAGAAATAGAAATAGAAGGGGTATTCCGTAAATGTCAGTGAAACGCAGGAATAGTGCCGCGACCCCTTTTCAAGTTGTTCAAATCGCTAAGGTCCTTTGCGCAAAATTGACCACGCGGGCGCGGGCGCGCGCGCGCGTGTTCTCCCTTCTGCAGGCCGACTTGGACTGAATTGAGCCCAACACTGTTCATTATTTTTCTTTTTCTTTTTCCACTAGACTTAGGAAATCCATAGAAAATTGTAGAAAAATAATAAAAATATGAAACCAATTTTGTTGGACTCCTAAATTTCTCTAGTATTTAATAAAAATAATTTTAGGATTTTTAGTCCAAACAAGGAATTATATAGTATTTAAAAGGGCTTAAACCTATACCTCTGGAATTTTAGAAATTATTTAATAACTCCAAAAATCACTAAACTTTTTGGATAAGCCTAATATGGTATTTAGAACCCATGAGTGAAGTTAGACATGATTTGGACAATGTGTGATACCTAAACCCAAAACCCTAATCTTCTAAGTAGTGTCTGCCCTATGAAATAAAATACCGACTCCAAAAACCCTAGTTTCCTGGAATACCGTGAAGGAAAACTGTATTCAAGATACAACTTGATAAACCTTTTCTATTACTGCATTTTCATAAGCATTACATGAGCATTCATGGTTATATATGATTATATATAGAGAACGAGGAAGAAGTAGTGGTTGAAGAAGAAGGAGTTGCACCACCATCACCACCTGAAGACCCACCTGCCGGGAACTGCTTTTATTTCGATATTTGTGGAGCAGAGCCCGACTCTCCTATAACACAAGGCAAGCCCCGGTGAATTTGCCACCTCCTTGCTATTTTAAAATCTTTCTCACTTGCTTGATGCATTAGGTGATAGGAGTTGTGTGCTAAACAATTGATGCATTTCCTTCCTTGGAAAGTTGATTACTTTTCCTTGATTACCTATTTTATGAAAAGGTTTTTCTGATGCTTAGTCTTGCTGTAGAAAAACAAAATGTTTTGTTTTGACAAAATATGATGCTTCAAGTGGGATGGAATGTTTTCAAAGATAAAACTTGATGGTGGATCCATCATGGCCGTGATGGGTTCAACATCGAAAAAGATGTACCTCTGTCAGGTACCAAACTTTGGGTTTGAAATGATAAAGCTGAGACTGGGCGGGTGACTTGCACGAGAAGAGAGTCTCGATGTAGTGTCTCCATCTGAGTCGATTAAGGACCGTGTCAATGTAGGCCTGCTGACCGAGGACCCTTTAATTGGTCACATGCCTCATCATGGGTAAGCTTTGCCTCGGGCAGACTAATACCAGAATAAGACAACACACAATGGGAGTGGAGAGATGGCGAGAGTAGAGTGTACCCTCCGTGGCAAGAGGCTGGACGGTGGTGTATCTGTGCTCTCGGTTGGCGTGAACCTGATCTAGTCTTAAGAACCCCGGTGGCGAGTTGACATATGCAAGGGTTAAGTGCTACATATGTCGTGTGATTGGAGATCCTCAGCTGAGTATTAATCGATTCGGATCGCCGTTACTTCTCGAACATGAAGACTTGGTCACTGACTTACACGTAGCATTCCAGTAAACTAAAAGGGATGATAAAAGATAGCAAGTATAAGCCAAGTGCTTGAACTAGGGTAGAAAGAACTCTAGATTCAGGTAATGACTTAACTTGCTAATAAAACTAGATTTTTAAGGATCCACTGTTAGTAAGCATTTTTGCAAACAGAGTCTTGATTCTTGATTAAGCCTTACCTTGACTCCCGCAAGCCAGCATATCCTTGAGAGTCTTTTATTTTGATGGGTAAGACTTGTGAAAGTACACTTTGTACTCAGGGTTTTCGAACCCATGTTGTTGTAGGTGAGGAAGCAGCGAACTTTTGTTGCTTTTGCTCTAAGGTGGTGCCAAAGGAAGAATCTCAAGGGTGAAGCCTTGGGAGGATGTTGTCCTTCTTTTAAAAACATTATACTTCTATACGGGGGGCTTGCCTCCCGAGTTTGTAATAATAATACTTCTACACTCATATACCGCTGGTCTGTAATAATAACACTCTATCTATATTTTAATGTAAATTAAATTACTGTGATTGCTTCCGCTTATTCGTTCCTTCGATGTGTTATAATATCTGCATGATGGGTGAAACGCTCTTGGGAAAGGTAAAGGATACAGATACCGAACTTGTCAAGTGGTCAGGTGCATCTACAGGGTTGTCCGAGGTCCGCTGGATAAGGACACTGTAGGTGGGCCTAATGACTTGGGAGGTTCAGTCACATTTATTACCCAATAATGTTCTTCAACATCACTTATTCATGCATAGGTTTAATTTTGATGGGACCCAATAGGTCACCCTAGTCTCATTATCTTTTACCTTGTTTACCCCTGAATCACTTAGGTAGTTTTGCTATTGCTTCATATGGTTTTGGGTTAATATTTCATTATATCCATGTTCCAATTATTCTGTTATTTTATTTATGTTCATGTCAAGATCATTAAATTTTTAATTGGAACATGGAGCTTAAGAAACATGTGCCACCACAAGGGTGGAATGGGACGCCCTTGGCTGACTAATTAGGAAACCTAGTGGAAGACTACCTTACCCGAAAGGGGCAAGGGCGGTAGGGGAGTAGGCATGCAGGGAGGTTCTCGGGTTGATTTTGCTACGATGGCGGTCAGATGAGGGATTCTTGCAAGTGCTCTTCCTAGAACTGTAGCGGGTTTTCGGAAGCTAGTGGAACTTTGTAAAGACCTCGTAGTGTTACCCTGCCTCGCTTCCTTGGTAGAGGTGTATGGGATTCATGACCCCTTGGCAGATGGGTAACATGACTTGTGGGTACAGGGTACAACCTCTACAGAGTGTAAAACTGGTATACTAGTCGAGCTCATGGTCATGAACAGCTCAGGACTCTCGCATGATTAAACTATGGAACTAAATTCAATTTGTCATTTGCATTGCATGGGATTTATTATTAATTCTATTCTATTACTATTATGGTTTGTATTTACTTACATCTAGTAATTGCTAATAAAATTTTGACCAACTTTAAAAGCAATGCTCAGTTGTAACCATTCTCTTTGGTAAGCCTTACACTTCACCTGAGCTCCCACCTTTGGTGAGTTCATGCACATTATTCCCCACAACTTGTTGAGCGATGAACATATGTGAGCTTACCCTTGCTGTCTCATTCCCCCCCATAGGAGAAGATAGGTGGTTCAAGAGGAGCCACACCACGAGGAGTTCGACTTGATCTAGGCGGCGTCTCCCAGTCGACTTTATGGCGCCAATGATGGACTTTAGTTCGTTTTATATTTATCTTTTATTTTATAAGACTTCCGCTATGTAATAAGTACTCTGATGATATTGTGACATTTATCTCTATACACTCTATTATTATATGTGTTGTCTTCTTTGGCACATATATGAGATGCACCCGGCTTTATCCCTTAAAACCGGGTGTGATAGAAGTGGTACCAAAGGAATGTTGACTGTAGGACGAAACCTAGATAGAACTGGACAACCAATACTTACTTACATTTGCTACTCTGATTCTTTCTAAACTTTTCTTAATCTTTTCTCATCTATTTCTGCTTTACTCTGATTACCCTTACCTTTTCCTTCTAAAGACAAATGTGGACTTCACACTTTGAAATCCCATGCCTAAAGTGACCTTTAGGAATAGGAGACCTACTCTTAGGAACAAAAAAACAAAACTATTTTTATAGGTATCTATACGCTCGAATGCTTGTTCTTATGATACTTGTTTGATTTGGATCTTTGATTGAGTGTGATGAGTTATGGAGTAATGTCCACAATTACATCTGCATATACATATAGTCATAAATATAAATAAATAAAATTCATAAGATAAAAAAAATCTAGATTATCCTCCATTAAAGTGTATCTATTTTAATAGATCCCTCTTATCTTAAAAGACTCTCTCTTATCTTAATAGATCCATCTTATCTTAAAGAATTCTCTCCTACGATCATAGATTCATCTTATCTTGAAGGATTCGTCTTGTCCTAACCACTTTACTTATCTCATCCTAAAGTAACAACCAGGGTCTAATCCAAAATAATGATATGAGATCTAAGTTATATTTGTGAGACTAAAACCACTTGACTTATCCCACCATGATCATGATATAACCCAAATTAATTGGATCTTATCTAGTCAAAGCTAGTCATACTTAGATCTGGTCTAATGTGATAGATTAATCTAACCTAACGAAGGCTAACCTCAAGTTGAGCTAATCTACTATAAGTTTCTCAACAAGAAAGTTAATACTGATAAAATGGATTAGATTCTACCCCTATAAAATATGTTTTAACTTAGTTCACTCTACACTACATTAAGAACGAGAGACCAACTTAGCCATATGCAACTACCTTAACCATCCTATGGTTGCATAACCCCTCTGTTTTAACCTAATAGAGATTCTGACCTACCTACAATAGATAATTCATCCTATCTCAAAAGATTCTAGCATATATTAATAATATATATCCTACCCTAGTAGATCTATCTAACTTAAACTAGTCTAATCTAGTTATATCCAATCTAACCTAGACACTACCTAATCTGATATGATCTAATCTAAAGGAAGTCACTTAAACGAGTTATTTAATACTAGTAACATAGATTAGACCATATTCCTATAAATGGGTTTTAAATCTAAATTGGTGTTTTAGACCAACTCGTTCGTGAAACCATGACCTGGCCTAAGTTATAGGTTGCCCAACCCATTTATCCCAAAAGAAAAGTAAAACTCTGTTTAACATACCTACCCCATGTACCCGCAATTGTTATCCCAGCTTAGATAATGGCATCTAACACCACAACCGATGGTCTCTAAATTAGACCTATGAAGAAAGTTAACTTAGGCAATAAAGAATATGAGTAGAAACAGATCTTCAGATGAATCAAGATCCACCACACAGAATAAAAGTCTCAATTACTCAACTCCTTTTCCTCCAAAACTTCTCTACACTTGCCTAATAGCTAAAATCTGATGTACCCATGTTTTCTATGCCCCACCTACTAATGGCATGAAAATTTTAGGTATAAAAAAATAATTGGAAGTTCCACTTAGAAAAAATATACTAGAATTTCATAAAGGTAAAGTCAGCTTGATATGCTTAACTAAATGGTATTCTTAAATAGGAGTATAGAATTTAATGTGATCTAATCTAGTGTGATCTAATCTATTGTGGTCTACTTAAACAGACTAGTGATACCAGTAGAAAGAAGTAGACCTATCTAAATTAATATGATCTCATCTAGTGTGAGTTACTTAATGCTGATACAAAGGATAAGGCAAGCCTAAATTGGTGACCTCGATCAACCCGGCCAACTCAGCCATATACCAACGACCTACACATTCTTGATAAATTGCCTAATCTGTCAATATATATATATATATAATTTTAATCTACCAGTTTGACCTACATAATTTCAATGATATACATCATTGTTTTTCCAAGCCCTGCCTAAAACAATGTCACCCAACTGAAATTTGACATACCACACTCAACTTGTACTAATCTAGAGCTTATTCAATCTAATGTGGGTCACTTAACAAGTTAACACTAGTGAAATAAACTAGATCCTACTCCTATAAACCTTGTTCTCCTCTCATGCACTTAAACCTAAAATTAGTGCATTAGACCAACTCGACCAGAGGCTCAACCATGGGCAGAAGAGCTTACCATAGAGTCATGATGGATTGTATAATCTGTATATCCTCACCTAGCATCAAACAAGATTTTGACCTACATCATGTAAGTCTACCACACCCATGTATATCTCATCTTGACAGATTCTATCATACCTTTGGGCATTCACCTTATACGACTAGTTATCCCAATCTTGACATAAAACAACAAATTAAGCCATGCCAAAGAATCTTCAGTTCATAACCAGCTATTAGCCTATTCGTTTTGCATATCAAATAATTTCACTTGCAAACTATTTTACCATATGCTTCTAACTCTGATGGTCAATAGTAGGAAGGGAGGACTATCAGGCAACAACAAACAGAAATGAATCCTCCAAATACTCCACCGGCTGGAACCGATCCAGTAGTTACCGCCCAAATGCTGGTACTACAACAAATAGCAGAAGTGGTTAACGAAATGCAAAATCAGATAAGTCAAGAACGCCAGGAAATACGTCAGGACGGGATGGAGAGGCGACAAGCAATGAGGCAAGCACGATTGGAAAGACAACAACAACAACACCCCCTACCATTGGCAGACCTAGGATTTTGGCCAAGAGTATGCCATAATAATTTTTACACTATTCATTCTAACTCATATATAACTCGGTAAATATCTTAAAATGCACCATAAAATTTGAAAGCAAAGATAAAAACAAAATGATGCATCATAAAACTTAATAATTAATAGGAAATTTTGAACTAGATTACACTAGAGCCCAAACATATGAAATACGAAATTTGCAAGAAACAATGTTTGAAAGATAATTACCATACTATTTGTTCGGACGACGCTTTCTAAAAGCCATAAAGGTCTCAATTATATCATCTTCATCAACTTTGAAGAAAAGATCTCGTTCGATGAATGTGACTAGACAATCGTCCAAAAGACTATCACCCATCTTATTTCTTAACTTAGTTTTGACCAAAGACATTGCAGAAAATGCCCTCTCAACACTTGTTGCCAGCGGCAGAAGTAATATCAATTTGAGAAGCAAGAAAACCATATCAAACACGATATGCCTCTTTTTTTCAACAAGCTTAACTGACAGGTCAACAAGGCAATGAAGGCCTTTGAAGTCATCATCTTGCCTCATTGCATCAATATAATTATTAAGCTGCAACTCAAGTTTCAGCAAATCATTCCCAAATATGTCATTAGGGTAAAATTCAGCTAGTCTTCGTATCTTCTGCGCATCAAAGGAAGCAAATGAATCAGAAGGATCTAAGGCTGACATACAAGAAAGCAACTCCATATTGACCTCATCGAACCGGTTATCAAGCTCTTTCTAATTTGATCAATGACATCAATATATATTTCTCTTATGATGTGATCATCATTTGTTTGGTTTCGAGTGTATCATGCTGATTTTCCATAAGGCACATAATTATCCTCCATAGCAGGAACTTGGACGCCATATTGATTGCAAAACAAAGTAACCCTTTGTAGGAATTGATCCAACCATTAGACCTCAATTCTTGCATTCTGCTCTTTGCCACATTAACAAGTGAGATTGCATTGATGATATCTTGCTCCCTTCTTTGCAAACACTCAGATAATTCATTTGTGTATCCAAGAATAACAAACATTAATTGTGCAAAGAAAACAAACTCAAAGGACTCAAATGCTCCAAGAACAAAATGAATTTTTGTCCAATCGCCCTTATGTGAAATACCAGCCCCTAGAGCGATGAGTACGTCACGAATTGTGGGGTACATAGAAATGATGCTACAAACAGTTTTGTAATGAGAGCCCCATCGAGTCTCACCAGGCCTAGGCAACCCCATCTCTTGATTTAATCTAGTCCTAGTTTCAAGTTCACCGCAATCTAGTGCTTTTCTGATATTCTCAAGCCTAGCATTTCGAAGCATACCATGGCACTTACAAGAAACTCCAACAATATTTAGCAAAAGAGTTATTTGATCAAAAAATGTCACACAATCGGTATTCCCCTTAGCAACAGCAATAAGAACTAGTTGTAGTTGATGTGCAAAGCAATGTATATAATAAGCAGAAGGTGACTCTTTCATTATCAATGTTTTCAACCCTTTTATCTCTCCTTTCATGTTGCTGGCTCCATCATAACCTTGACCTCGAATTTAAGCCATAGTCAAACCATGGCTAACAAGAATAGCTTCAATTGCTTCCTTAAGTGACAAAGAACTAGTATCATCTACATGGATAACTCCAATAAGTCGCTCACATGGCCTTCCCAATTTATCAACATAACGCAAGCAAAGAGCTAGTTGTTCTTTATGTGATATATCACTAGACTCATCAGCTAAAATTGCATAGGGTTCTTCACCAAGTTCTTCAATTATTTTCTTTCTAGTTTCTATGGCACAACAATGAATAATCTACTTTTGTATCTTTGGGCTAGTTAAGGTACAGTTACCTGGAGCATTCTCTAAAACATATTTCTTCACCTCTTCATTGTTTGATGCAAGAAATTTCAAAAGTTCAAGAAAGTTGCCTCTGTTGTTAGACTCTTCACTCTCATCATGTCCACGAAATGCCAATCCTTGACGCAATAGAAACTTCAAATACCTAAGTGAATAAGTCAATCTGAGCTTATAAAGATGAAGATCCTCTTTACTCCACTTATCAATGTGATAATCAATTGTTGCCTCAGGATTCACGAAGCCACTATACCTCTCTTGAGTTTCATTGTGCGCACTAGAACCCACATGTTTCAAAAGTGCCTTCTCTCCTATATTCCAATTTCTCCAACCATCTATAACAAATGCATCTGCCCCTTGCTCTTACATTTGTTGTCTTTGAACAAATAGCATATAAAGCAAAATACAGAATCCTTCTTGATACTATATTCAAGCCAATGATGTTTATGAAACCAAACGAAATTGAATTGACGATATCTCTTTCCTATTTTTCTTTTTGGAAATTCATGTGCATATGGTTGGAATGGACCTTTAAGAATATATAATCTACGAATTGCATCTTGATCATTAATAGGGTAACTTTGGATGGGCATTCTTTCACCTGGATCATGTGGAAGGTGATTGATATCATAAACCGGTGTTGGCTACGGCGAGACATCATCAGTTGGAATTGATGGCGGAGAAGATGGTATAGGTGAGAGCACCTAGAGGGGGGGGGGGGGGGTGAATAGGTGATCCTGTAAAAACTTCAAACTTAAGCCACAAAAACTTGTTATGTGTTAGCACGATTATTGCCAAGTGGCTAAGGTGAAGTCTCAACAAAACACAATACCACAAGAGATCAAGACAGAGGTGACACGGTGGTTTATCCCGTGGTTCGGCCAAGCCAATGCTTGCCTACTTCCACGTTGTGGCGTCCCAACGAACGAGGGTTGCAATCAACCCCTCTCAAGCGGTCCAAAGACCCACTTGAATACCACGGTGTTTTGCTTTTCCTTTCACTATCCCGTTTGCAAGGAATCTCCACAAATTGGAGTCTCTTGCCCTTACAAGTATATGATCACAAAGAAAGCACAGAGTAAGGGAGGGAAGCAACACACACAAATCCACAACAAAAGCGCACACACACGGCCAAAACTCGAGCTCGAATGACTATCTTAGAGTTCACACTAGAACAGAGCTCGAATCACTTAGAATCACAAACGAATGCGCAAAGAACTTGTGTGGATGATCAAGAATGCTCAAGAGTTGCTTGTGTGTCTCCTCCATGCGCCTAGGGGCTCCTTTTATAGCCCCAAGGCAGCTAGGAGCCGTTGAGAGCAAATCCGGAAGGCCATCCTTGCCTTCTGTCGTCGGGGGCACCGGACAGTCCGGTGCACACCGGACATGTCCGGTGACCGATTTCTTTCCTTATCCAGCGCTTCCCGACCGTTGCAGACCGGCGGAGATCTGAGAGCCGTTGGCGCACCGGACAGTCCGGTGCACACCGGACAGTCCGGTGCCGTCTTCCGACCGTTGGCTCGGCCACGTGTCCCGCGCGGATTGCGCGGCCGACCGTTGGCCCTGGCCGACCATTGGCTCACCGGACAGTCCGGTGCACACCGGACAGTCCGGTGAATTTTAGCCGTACGCCGTCGGCGAATTCCCGAGAGCGGCCAGTTCGCGCCGAGTAGGCCTGGCGCACCGGACACTGTCCGGTGCACACCGGACAGTCCGGTGCTCCAGACCGAGCTGAGCCTTGGCTGCACACAGCCAAGTCTTTCTCTCCCCTTTTCTCTTTTTCTTCTTTCTGTTTCTAACACTTAGACAAATATGTTAGTCCACAAAACAAATGTACTAAGGCTTAGAAACATACCTTTATCTCATGATTTGCACCTTGTTCATCCATGTACATAAATTCACAATTAAGCACATGTGTTGGCACTCAATCACCAAAATACTTAGAAATGGCCCAAGGGCACATTTCCCTTTCAATCTCCCCCTTTTTGGTGATTTATGCCAACACAACATAAAGCCACTAGAACAAGTGCAAACTCAATTCAAATAACACTTAAATTTATTTTGAATCAATTTTGGCATATATGGATCATCCTTTGCCACCACTTGGTTTGTTTTTGCAAATCAAACACAAATCTCTATCTCTAAGTTAAACACACATGTTTAAGCATAAAGAGAGTCATTCAAAAAGAGATTGATCAAGGATTTCAAAAACTCCCCCTTTTTCCCATAATCAATACTTCTCCCCACAAGAAGCCAACTTTTGACAAGAGAGACAACTTAAGAATTTTGACAAATCAAAAACTCTATTCTACTATTTTCAAAATCTCTCAAGTGGTAGCTGATCCATTTATTGCTTTGGCCTTTATTTTCTCCCCCTTTGGCATCAAACACCAAAACGGGATCAATTTTGGCCCTTTAACCCCATTGCCTCACCAAAATCTTCACTTAAGAGCAAATGGCAATAAGAGTTAATGAGATGGACTTGGAGTAAGTTACCCCTCATCGGAGTGCAGTGGAAGTCTTTCATGGTCCAAGTCCACCTTTTCCCTTTCAATTCTCCTTTGTGACTAACACAAGCAAACTCAAACATATGGTTAGTCTCAAAGGGTCAAGTTGTAACACATCTCCCCCTAAACATGTGCATCACATTGCAACGGACTTGTGAGGTCCAGGGAGTGTTTGTACAACTTGAGCACCATAATAAGCAACAAAGTGCAGAATGAACATGATCAAAGGCATAAATACATGTATGCTATATTTCAATCCAAGTTCCGCGAATCTAAGACATTTAGCTCACTACGCAGCCTGCAAAAGGTCTTCTCATCTAAAGGCTTGGTAAAGATATCGGCTAGCTGGTTCTCGGTGCTAACATAAAACACTTTGATATCTCCCTTTTGCTGGTGGTCTCTCAAAAAGTGATGCCGGATGTCTATGTGCTTTGTGCGGCTGTGCTCAACAGGATTTTCCGCTATTCGGATAGCACTCTCATTGTCACATAGGAGTGGGACTTTACTCAGATTGTAGCCAAAGTCCCTGAGGGTTTGCCTCATCCAAAGTAGTTGCGCGCAACACTGACCTGCGGCAACATACTCGGCCTCAGCGGTGGATAGGGCAACGGAGGTTTGTTTCTTAGAGTTCCATGACACCAGGGACCTTCCTAAGAATTGGCACGTCCCCGATGTACTCTTCCTATCGACCTTACATCCAGCATAGTCGGAATCTGAGTACCCAATCAAGTCAAAGTTAGACCCCTTTGGATACCAGATCCCGAAGCAAGGCGTAGCGACTAAATATCTAAGAATTCGCTTCACCGCCACCAAGTGACACTCCTTAGGATCGGATTGAAATCTAGCACACATGCATACGCTAAGCATAATATCCGGTCTACTAGCACATAAATAAAGTAGAGATCCTATCATTGACCGGTATGCTTTTTGATCAACGGACTTACCTCCTTTGTTGAGGTCGGTGTGTCCGTCGGTTCCCATCGGAGTCTTTGCGGGCTTGGCGTCCTTCATCCCAAACCGCTTCAGCAGATCTTGCGTGTACTTCGTTTGGGAGATGAAGGTGCCGTCCTTGAGTTGCTTCACCTGGAACCCAAGGAAGTAGTTCAACTCGCCCATCATCGACATCTCGAATTTCTGCGTCATCACCCTGCTAAACTCTTCACAAGACTTTTGATTAGTAGAACCAAATATTATGTCATCGACATAAATTTGGCACACAAACAAATCACCATTACAAGTCTTAGTGAAAAGAGTTGGATCGGCTTTCCCAACCTTGAAAGCATTAGCAAGTAAGAAATCTCTAAGGCATTCATACCATGCTCTTGGGGCTTGTTTAAGTCCATAGAGCGCCTTAGAGAGCTTACACACGTGGTCGGGGTACCGCTCATCCTCGAAGCCAGGGGGTTGCTCCACGTATACTTCCTCCTTTATTGGCCCGTTGAGGAACGCGCTCTTCACATCCATTTGGTACAACCTGAAAGAATGGTGAGCGGCATATGCTAGCAAGATGCGAATGGATTCTAGCCTAGCCACAGGAGCAAAAGTCTCCTCAAAGTCCAAACCTGCGACTTGGGCATAACCTTTTGCCACAAGTCGAGCCTTGTTCCTTGTCACAACTCCGTGCTCGTCCTGTTTGTTACGGAACACCCACTTGGTTCCCACAACATTTTGCTTGGGACGAGGCACCAGCGTCCAAACTTCATTGCGCTTGAAGTTGTTGAGTTCCTCCTGCATGGCCAACACCCAATCCGGATCTAGCAAGGCCTCCTCTACCCTGAAAGGCTCAATAGAGGAGACAAAGGAGTAATGTTCACAAAAATTAACTAATCGAGACCGAGTAGTTACTCCCTTGCTAATGTCACCCAGAATTTGGTCGACGGGATGATCCCTTTGAATCATCGCTCGAACTTGGGTTGGAGGTGCCGGTTGCGCTTCTTCCTCCATCACATGATCGTCTTGTGCTCCCCCTTGATCACACGCCTCCTTTTGATGAACCTGTTCATCGTCTTGAGCTGGGGGTTGCACCGTCGTTGAGGAAGAAGGTTGATCTCGTTCATCCTGTTCCTGTGGCCGAATGTCTCCAATCGCCATGGTTCGTATAGCGGCCGTCGGAACATCTTCTTCATCTACATCATCACAATCAACAACTTGCTCTCTTGGAGAGCCATTAGTCTCATCAAATACAACGTCGCTAGAGACTTCAACCAAACCCGATGATTTGTTGAAGACCCTATACGCCTTTGTATTTGAATCATAACCTAATAAAAACCCTTCTACAGCTTTGGGAGCAAACTTAGAATTTCTACCTTTCTTTACTAGAATGTAGCACTTGCTCCCAAAAACACGAAAGTAGGATACATTGGGTTTGTTACCGGTTAGTAGCTCATATGACGTCTTCTTGAGGAGGCGGTGAAGATAGACCCTGTTGATGGCGTGGCAAGCCGTGTTCACGGCTTCCGACCAAAAGCACTCGGGGGTCTTGAACTCTCCAAGCATCGTCCTCGCCATATCGATTAGCGTCCTGTTCTTCCTCTCTACCACACCATTTTGTTGTGGTGTGTAGGGAGCGGAGAACTCGTGCTTGATCCCTTCCTCCTCAAGAAACTCCTCCACTTGAAGGTTCTTGAACTCGGACCCGTTGTCGCTCCTAATCTTCTTCACCTTGAGCTCAAACTCATTTTGAGCTCTCCTGAGGAAGCGCTTGAGGGTCCCTTGGGTTTCAGACTTATCCTGCAAAAAGAACACCCAAGTGAAGCGGGAAAAGTCATCAACAATAACTAAACCATACTTACTTCCTCCTATGCTTAGATAGGCGACGGGTCCGAAGAGGTCCATATGCAGCAGCTCCAGAGGTCTTGACGTGGTCATCACATTCTTGCTGTGATGTGCTCCTCCTACTTGTTTACCTGCCTGACAAGCTGCACAAGGTCTATCTTTTTCGAAATAAACATTTGTTAGACCTATCACGTGTTCTCCCTTTAGAAGCTTGTGGAGGTTCTTCATCCCCACATGTGCTAAGCGGCGATGCCACAACCAGCCCATGCAAGTCTTAGCCATTAAGCATGCATCTAGACCGGCCTCTTCTTTTGCAAAGTCAACTAAATAAAGCTTGCCGTCTAGTACACCCTTAAAAGCTAGTGAACCATCACATCTTCTAAAGACAGACACATCTACATTTGTAAATAAACAATTATATCCCATTTGACATAATTGACTAACAGATAGCAAATTATATCCAAGACTCTCCACTAAGAATACATTTGAGATAGAATGCTCATTAGAAATTGCAATTTTACCTAACCCTTTTACCTTGCCTTGATTCCCATCACCGAATATAATTGAATCTTGGGAATCCTTATTCTTGACGTAGGAGGTGAACATCTTCTTCTCCCCCGTCATATGGTTTGTGCATCCGCTGTCGATAATCCAGCTTGAACCCCCGGATGCATAAACCTGCAAGGCAAATTTAGGCTTGGGTCTTAGGTACCCAACTCATGTTGGGTCCTGCAAGGTTAGCACAAATATCTTTAGGGACCCAAATGCAAGATTTATCTCCCTTGCATCTAGCCCCTAATTTCCTAGCAACTACCTTCTTACCCTTTCTACAAATAGCAAAGGAAGCATTACAAGCATAATAAATGGTAGAAGGTTCATTCACTACTTTCCTAGGAGCATGAATAACATTCTTTCTAGGTACATGAGCAATATCTCTCCTAGGCATATGTACAACATTTCTCCTACACATATCTCTACCATGATTATAAGAAGAACTAGAAGCAAACATTGCATGAGAATCATAAACATGTGAATCAAAATGATTATAAGCATTTCTAGCATGTCTCCTATCATAATACATAAAAGCATGGTTCCTTTTAGCACTACTAGCCATCGGGGCCTTCCCCTTCTCCTTGACGAAGATGGCAGCCTTATGGCTTGTTAAGTTCTTGGCTTCCCTCTTGAAGCCAAGCCCATCCTTAATTGAGGGATGTCTTCCAATTGTATAGGCATCCCTTGCAAATTTTATCTTTTCAACTTCACTCTTGCTAGTCTTAAGTTGGGCATTAAGACTAGCCACTTCATCTTTTAGTTTTGAAATTGAAACTAAATGTTTGCTACAAGTGTTAACATCAAAATCCTTACACCTAGTGCAAATTGTAACATTTTCAACACAAGACTTAGATTTATTTGTTACTTCTAATTTAGCATTTAAATCATGGTTAACACTTTGTAAAGTAGCAATGGTTTCATGACAAGAAGATATTTCACTAGAAAGCACTTCATTTCTTTTCACTTCTAAAGCATATGATTTTTGTGCCTCTATAAACTTATCATGTTCATCATACAATAAATCCTCTTGCTTCTCTAAAAGCCTATCCTTTTCATTCAAAGCATCAATCAATTCATTGATTTTATCTATCTTAGATCTATCTAAGCCTTTGAACAAGCAAGAATAATCTATGTCATCATCGTCACTAGACTCACTATCACTAGAAGAAGCATAAGTGGAGTCTTGAGTACTCACCTTCTTCTCCCTTGCCATAAGGCAAGTGAGACGCTCGTTGGGGAAGAGAGCCGATTTGTTGAAGGCAGTGGCGGCGAGTCCTTCGTTGTCGGAGTCGGAGGAGGAGCAATCCGAGTCCCACTCCTTTCCTAGATGCGCCTCGCCCTTTGCCTTCTTGTATTGCTTCTTCTTCTCTCTTTTGTTCCCCTTTTCCTGGTCACTTTCATTATCGGGACAGTTAGCGATAAAATGACCAAGCTTACCGCATTTGAAGCATGAGCGCTTCCCCTTGGCTTTGGTCTTGCTTGGCTGCCCCTTGCGACCATTTAGCGCCGTCTTGAACCTTTTGATGATGAGAGCCATCTCTTCATCATTAAGGCCAGCCGCCTCAATCTGTGCCACCTTGCTAGGTAGCGCCTCCTTGCTTCGTGTTGCCTTGAGAGCAAGGGGTTGCGGCTCGTTGATCGGACCGTTCAACACTTCGTCGACGTATCTTGCCTCCTTGATCATCATCCGCCCGCTTACGAATTTTCCAAGCACTTCCTCGGGCGTCATCATCGTGTACCTGGGATTCTCACGAATATTGTTCACGAGATGAGGATCAAGTACGGTAAAAGACCTGAGCATTAGGCGGACGACATCGTGATCCGTCCAACGCGTGCTTCCGTAGCTCCTTATTTTGTTGATAAGGGTCTTGAGCCGGTTGTACGTCTGAGTTGGCTCCTCTCCCCTTATCATGGCGAACCGTCCAAGCTCGCCCTCCACCAACTCCATCTTGGTGAGCATGGTGATGTCGTTCCCCTCGTGAGAGATCTTGAGGGTGTCCCATATCTGCTTGGCATTGTCCAAGCCGCTCACCTTATTGTACTCTTCCCTGCACAAAGATGCTAAGAGAACAGTAGTAGCCTGTGCATTTTTATGAATCTGTTCATTTATAAGCATAGGACTATCCGAGCTATCGAATTTCATTCCGTTCTCCACAATCTCCCATATGCTAGGATGGAGAGAGAATAAGTGACTACGCATTTTGTGACTCCAAAATCCGTAGTCCTCCCCATCGAAGTGTGGAGGTTTGCCAAGAGGAATGGAAAGCAAATGCGAATTCGAACTATGTTGAATACGGGAATAATCAAATGAAAAGTTCGAATTGACCGTCTTCCTGTAGTCGTTGTCGTCGTCCTTTTGGGAAGAAGTGGATTCATCACTATCGTCGTAGTAGATGATCTCCTTGATACGCCTCGTCTTCTTCTTCTTCCCTTCCTTTCGTCTATGGCCCGAGCCGGAGTCGGTAGGCTTGTCGTCCTTCGGCTCGTTGACGAAGGTCTCCTTTTCTTTGTCGTTGATCACAATACCCTTCCCCTTAGGATCCATCTATTCGGGCGGTTAGTCCCTTTGTGAATAGAACGGCTCCGATACCAATTGAGAGCACCTAGAGGGGGGGGGTGAATAGGTGATCCTGTAAAAACTTCAAACTTAAGCCACAAAAACTTGTTATGTGTTAGCACGATTATTGCCAAGTGGCTAAGGTGAAGTCTCAACAAAACACAATACCACAAGAGATCAAGACAGAGGTGACACGGTGGTTTATCCCGTGGTTCGGCCAAGCCAATGCTTGCCTACTTCCACGTTGTGGCGTCCCAACGAACGAGGGTTGCAATCAACCCCTCTCAAGCGGTCCAAAGACCCACTTGAATACCACGGTGTTTTGCTTTTCCTTTCACTATCCCGTTTGCAAGGAATCTCCACAAATTGGAGTCTCTTGCCCTTACAAGTATATGATCACAAAGAAAGCACAGAGTAAGGGAGGGAAGCAACACACACAAATCCACAACAAAAGCGCACACACACGGCCAAAACTCGAGCTCGAATGACTATCTCAGAGTTCACACTAGAACAGAGCTCGAATCACTTAGAATCACAAACGAATGCGCAAAGAACTTGTGTGGATGATCAAGAATGCTCAAGAGTTGCTTGTGTGTCTCCTCCATGCGCCTAGGGGCTCCTTTTA
Source organism: Zea luxurians (assembly GCA_029449295.1). Taxonomy (NCBI): domain Eukaryota; kingdom Viridiplantae; phylum Streptophyta; class Magnoliopsida; order Poales; family Poaceae; genus Zea; species Zea luxurians. Next base: position 14,993,704 of record JAOPSE010000060.1, on the reverse strand, counting down.
TAGCCCCAAGGCAGCTAGGAGCCGTTGAGAGCAAATCCGGAAGGCCATCCTTGCCTTCTGTCGTCGGGGGCACCGGACAGTCCGGTGCACACCGGACATGTCCGGTGACCGATTTCTTTCCTTATCCAGCGCTTCCCGACCGTTGCAGACCGGCGGAGATCTGAGAGCCGTTGGCGCACCGGACAGTCCGGTGCACACCGGACAGTCCGGTGCCGTCTTCCGACCGTTGGCTCGGCCACGTGTCCCGCGCGGATTGCGCGGCCGACCGTTGGCCCTGGCCGACCATTGGCTCACCGGACAGTCCGGTGCACACCGGACAGTCCGGTGAATTTTAGCCGTACGCCGTCGGCGAATTCCCGAGAGCGGCCAGTTCGCGCCGAGTAGGCCTGGCGCACCGGACACTGTCCGGTGCACACCGGACAGTCCGGTGCTCCAGACCGAGCTGAGCCTTGGCTGCACACAGCCAAGTCTTTCTCTCCCCTTTTCTCTTTTTCTTCTTTCTGTTTCTAACACTTAGACAAATATGTTAGTCCACAAAACAAATGTACTAAGGCTTAGAAACATACCTTTATCTCATGATTTGCACCTTGTTCATCCATGTACATAAATTCACAATTAAGCACATGTGTTGGCACTCAATCACCAAAATACTTAGAAATGGCCCAAGGGCACATTTCCCTTTCAATAGGGTTCATAATTTCTTCAGTAACACTCTCCTACACTTGAGGTTCATCTTCCACCACAGTTGCAGCTGGAGACGATGAAACAATAGCCTTCTTCGATGAATATTTCTAAAAAAGAGATGTGATGTCTCCATTCCTCTTCATAATTCAATAATTCTACAAAACAAAATAGGCGATGCATTAACATTCAATGAAATACTCTATATGCTAGAATAATTTAGGAGCTATTTTTGTTTCCGAAGTATGGCTGCAATAAAAATGCAAAATTAGCAGATAGCCGCAACCTGATTTTGAGTGGCCATTGCTGATCAGGGGATGAATTGGGGTTACCTTCTATTTCTATGAGGTATGCGTGTAATCACTAATCAGTCTGCATCTGCAAGGGGGCAAAACTGCAAAAGTGCAATCCATATTAATTATTTAATTTGCAATTTGATGAATGAGTATCAAAACTTACGGACCTCTGAAATTCTGGATTACTGATCGGTCTGGACTGGACATCAGGAATTCAGGATCAGGCGAGAGAAGACAGAAGAGGAATAGAGGATCGCTACGCTGTAGTGTTGTACACTCGTCTCGTTGCCTTGTTGCGGTGCGGCGCTGCTCGGCTCCGGGCTCCGGCTGACCGCTGATGGACGGAGTGACGGCTGTCGGCGCGTCGCTGCGTCGACCAAGCACTCAAGCAGACTGCAGACAGCCACCGCCCACCGGCAACTCCCACTCAAGCCGCAGACGCCAAGGGCCAGGCAGAGATGCAGATCGCTGATCGGAGATCGCAGCCGTTGCAGTCGCAGCGCCGAAGGAGGAACGACGGAAGCGGAACAGATGAAGAGTCATCGTTGTATTTATGTATTCTACTGGTTTATTGGGCTGCAAATGGAACTATATGTATAGGTGGGCTAGATTCTACAGGGTATGCCACGGCTCACCTGGCATGCCCTGTAGGTCCGCCACTGCCCCCTACCTCCACCACCACCAGCAGCTCCACCAAGCTACATAAATAAATATATATATATATTACTATTTTAGTTAAATGCTACTTTAGTTAGTAGTTGGTATGATACTATTTTAGGAGGAATAATAAGGTCTAATTAACCCCCATGTGTTGCTAATGGGTTATGCATCGTGCCGAGATTTTTTGTTTGTGCATATGTTCTGAGATAACATGGTTATACACCTTTTTCTTACAAATCTCGAGGATGAGATTTCTGTTAAGGGGGGTTTTCGGAAGCTAGTGGAACTTTGTAAAGGCCTCGTAGTGTTACCCTGCCTCGCTTCCTTGGTAGAGGTGTATGGGATTCATGACCCCTTGGCAGATGGGTAACATGACTTGTGGGTACAGGGTACAACCTCTGCAGAGTGTAAAACTGGTATACTAGCCGAGCTCACAGTTATGAGCAGCTCAGGACTCTCGCATGATTAAACTATGGAACTAAATTCAATTTGCCATTTGCATTGCATGGGATTTATTATTAATTCTGTTCTATTACTATTATGGTTGGTATTTACTTACATCTAGTAATTGGTAATAAAATTTTGACCAACTTTAAAAGCAATGCTCAGCTTTAACCATTCTCTTTGGTAAGCCTTACACTTCATATGAGCTCCCACCTTTGGCGAGTTCATGCACATTATTCCCCATAACTTGTTGAGTAATGAACATATGTGAGCTCACCCTTGCTGTCTCACACCCCCCACAGGAGAAGAACAGGTGGTTCAAGAGGAGCCACACCATGAGGAGTTCAACTTGATCTAGGTGGCGTCTCCCAGTCGACTTTATGGCGCCAAGGATGGACTTTAGTTCGTTTTATATTTATCTTTTATTTTGTAAGACTTCCGCTATGTAATAAGTACTCTGATGATATTGTGACATTTATCTCTATACACTCTGTTATTATATGTGTTGTCTTCTCTGACTTACCTACACCATATAATTCATCCTATCTCAAAAGATTCTAACATATCCTACCCTGGTAGATTTATCTAGACCCTACCTAATATAATATGATCCAATCTAAAGGGAGTTACTTAAACAAGTTTGTTAATATTGGTAACATAGATTAGACCATATTCATATGAATGGGTTTTAAACCTAAATTGGTGTCTTATACCAACTCGTCCGTGAAACCACGACCTAGCCTATGTTATATGTTGCCCAACCCATTTGTCTCAAAAAGCAAAGTAAAACTTTGTTTAAATCTACCTACCCCATGTACCCGCAATTGTTATCCCAACTCAGATAATGGCATTTAACACACGACTGATGGTCCCTAAATCAGACCCAAGAAGAAGGTTAACCTCGACAATGAAGGATATGAGTAGAAACAAATCTTTAGATGAATCAAGATCCACCATCCAGAATAAAAGTCTCCCTTACTTAACTTTCTCTTACCCCCCAAATCTTCTCTACACCCACCTAATAGCTAAAACCTTATGTACCCTTGTTTTCTATGCCACACCTGCTAATGGCATGAAAATTTTAGGTGTATAAAAAAATACTAATCGAAAGTTCCACTTAGAAAAAAAGGATACTAGAATTTCATAAAGATAAAGTCAGCTTGATATGCTCAACTAAATGATATTCTTAATAGGATTATAGAATCTAATGTGATCTAATCTAATGTGGTCTACTTAAACAGATTAGTGATACCGGTAGAAGAGATTAGACCCTACTAGCCAGGTGTTAACTTAACTTAGCACATTAGACCAACTCAACCATGAGCAAAAGAGCTAACCCAACCAATAGAGTCATGATGGATTGCATAATCTGTCTATCCCCACCTAACATTAAACAAACTTTTGATCTACATCATGTAGTTTATCTCATCCATATGTATCTTAACCATATCCCCCAACCTCGATGATATACAGTAACCTCGAATCAATGATACCAAGACCGGAGAAGAAAAGATCAACATCGACAAGGAAGGATATAACAGCCAAAGTGAATCTCGAGATGAATCAAGATTTAAACATTTCGGATAAAGTCTTTTCCTTGCCATAATCTTTCTTACCTCAACCTGTCCAGCTTATATCCTACATAATAAGCAGCTGGATACATATGCTCTCCTAATCACCCACTATTGATAAAAGAGAGAGAGAGAGTGAGACTCTGGATTTTTAAACCAATTATAGACTCAAAGCTGAATTACAAACCAATCCTTTTGTATCCCTTTTTCTTACAAATCTCGAGGACGAGATTTCTGATAAGGGGGTAGGATTTGTAATACCCAAATTTGTAAAAGCATGAGAAATGAGATTATGTTCCCTATATGTGTTTCCTTTATTCATTAGTACATGTGAACACCCATTTAGAAGTGAATCATTAAATAAATGACACATAAATAACCTAATGCGTCATGTTGGAGTTTATTTGATTGTGCATTTAAAAATAATGATAATAGGAAAATACAAATGGTGAAATAGGTATTTAAACCTAAATTTGGAAATTAAGATGTGGAGAAAGGAAGAAAAGAAATATCATAAAATTTATAAAAACCATAAACTCTATCCATACTGGTAAGATTAAAATCTACCTTTAGTTTGAGTACAAAATTCATATTCATAGTTGAATTCAAATTCAAAACCTAAATATGAAAATGAGAGAAATAAGAAAATGAAATGAAAAAGAAAAGGGAAAAACGAGCATGTTGGGCCGCAGTATACGTTTTCGGCCCACCTTCACTTTTCCTAACCACGCCAGCCCAATTCGAACTGTGACGCCGATTGATTGGGCCCACATGGCAGCCAAATCCCTGCGTCACTCTCTTGCTATCCCTGACGAGTCGGACCCAATCATCAGAGATCGCATTCACCCAAGCGCCGCTCCTGCACTTGCCTCTGTCGCGCAGTCCCAGCCCTCAGTCTCACTCGCGATCGCTCGTCTGGTGCCGTCACTAGGCTGTGGGGACACCCTGTCATCCCTAACGCACCGACCTCGCACAACAAACTCACGCGCGCTATCAGGCGAGACCTTGATTCTCGCACAGATCTAGGGTTCTGTTGTCTCCACCCTTAACTGACTCGCTAGTGTCCATAAAACCGGAAGTCGGGTTCCCCTCCTCCATTTATTCGTTGAGCGCAAGCTTTCGTCGCCACCGTGGAGGGCAAAACAAAGAAGTGAATTGCCGTCGGAGTCTCCTTGGGGATTGGTCGCTGCCGTGCCTTGTCGGACGTGCCCTAGTGCTTGTCCTGACCCTGGGGAGGAGGTGCGTGACCATAGCATGGGAGTTTTGTCGTCGGGACCCTGGTGATTGCTAGCCGGCATTGTTACTCCACCGTGGGCCACGATTCCCCGTGGTCAGACCCCAATGCTTCATCACTTCCGGTGAGGAACTCCTTCCCTGAGTTCGCCAGGTCCTTTATTACATATCTCGCACTTTGGATTAGAATCTAGGGCTTGTCTGCGTAGTTTCGCCGATCTCCTGCCATCTCTCCGTTGTGGAGGCTTGTGGCGCCATCGTCAGCCGAACGCGCCGCCGCGGCTGGGTGCGGGTTAAGGTTGGGGCAACCTTGGCCGTTGATTTCAGAACAAGCGATCCAGATTAGATGATGCGTACCGCTTCGGCCTGGGTGCGCGTGGTCCATCCGATCGAAAATCAAGGGTCGCGATGGGATCTAGCCTTAAAAAAATTGTGTTCGCGGATCTCGGATCGGACGGCCCACATTGCACACCGGTTTGCCGATGACCTAATCTAATCCCAGCCCTCAATATCTGATCGTGCGGCTGAAGTCGGCCCGTACCCCTTCGGCCGGGGATTATGCATAAGAGACCCTGTCTTTTCTTTGTATAAACCCGTCGTCCTTGGTCAATATAAAGTAATTCTATCGACTCCCTGGAATTTAAAACTTAGACCCCCGTGCTTTCTAGAAATTGTGTCCGCAGTTCAGAATTCTTAGGAAATTCAGAATTTATTTAGAAAGGGATTTTTAGTGCAAAAATAAATCCAGAAACTCATTTAATTCATATTTAATTCATTTTAACTCCAAATTGAGTCATTTCAGTTGCATTAGGTTCATAATAATATTGTTTCTCACCTAGTAATTTTATTCTATCATGAAATCTAGGATAAAACTATACACTTAATTTCTTTTGTACCCCAAAATTAAATCTTTGGAAATTCCTAACTTCCTCATTTTAACTCCGAATTGACCCGTTCCAGTTGCGTTAGCTTCATATGAATATTTACTATACAATAACAACATTTATTGTAACATATCTCATTCTTTTATAATTAGATCTTTATTTAACTTATGTTGGTTAGTCTTGTTAATTTGTCTATCATCATAATCTACTAAAATATGATATATGGTCAATTTATAATTTAGATTAAAGTTGAATTAATTACTACTTTAGGTTATATTTTCTCTTGATTTATAAAATAAACATAGAACCTAATTTTAATCATTTAATCACATCATAACTTGATGACCGTAACTCCGATTTTAGTGGTTCTCGAACCCATGATCTCGTAGCAACACATAGATTATTATTATTATGCAGTTTGCTCTTATGTTTGGTGTGATGTTAATTTTGTCTATACCATGTTTCGTTTGTATTGCTACGGCTAGCAATGAGGTCACGAGAATCTGAAGAATCATCCTGGTACCTGGAATCTCAAGTCCCAGGCAAGTTGTGCCCTTGTGAAAGCTCTCTTGTGGGTTTTGGTGTTTGGATGACAACCCAATTAAAGGACTAACAAGTGTGCTAAGTGTTGAATAGGTGCTTAATGAAAAGCTAACAGGGTTCAACACAAGTGAACAAGTGTGATGGTCCAAAGACTGATTTATCTATAGATAATGAACACTGCTTAAGTGAGACTCGGTGTGCGTAACTCAGAGACAACCGATCAAGCCAAGGATGGAGGCAAGAAGAGCTTCGAGCTACCGAGTGCACGGGAGAAGGTCAAGGAGACCAGGAACCCAAAGCCAGGGGTGAAGAAGACTTGCAAAGTCAAGGTTGATCGAGTTAAGAGTTATGGTGCATCAAGGATCACTACATAAGGACATGACTTACAACCAATGAGGTAACATCTACAGTTATGTGGTGTAAGTCATAAGGCTCAAGATCAAGCTCGAGAAATGAACAAGGGAGTTGGAGCTCAGATATGTCAATCTAGATCAAGTCAAGTTGACTTAATGGTTTAGAGTCCAACGTCAACCTCAACACATGCCAAATTGGGTAAAACAATGAAAAAGGTTAAGTATGTAAGGTTTGAGTGTTCAACCATGTTGCATACACCTCTTACTACAAAATTGGTGCTTTGGTTTGCTCTCTAACTCTTTCGGTAGAGAAAGTACCATTCTGAGCTCTGCTGGAGGAGAAACAGAAAAGCTAGGAGAAGAACAAGAAAGATGTAAGTTTCTAGGACTAAATCAATTGGATTATACTCTAAATGTGTTTGTTTAAGTCTCAGGAAAATCCTCCCAAAAGTTGAAGTCAAACGGAGAAAGAACGGAGGAAAAATCACTTAGTGTGCTGTTGGATGGTGCACAGGACAGTGAATAGTAACTGTCCGGTGCACAGTGTAACGCCCCGAATTTTGCAGTTGAATTTTTTATTTTCTTTACTCGCCAAATTCGGGCGTTACCTTTTCTTTTTCTTTTTCCCCTCGCTAAACCTTGATCTTTTCCAAAGTTTTAGCGGGATTCGGTTTGGATTTCCCGTGTAAGAAAAACTCTAAAAAAATACTTTATGTTGTTTGATGCACCATGCCGAACCTTGCATTTCTTTTGTTTGCTTTGAAGGTGCAAATGCATTCATGTAGGAAGATCGGATTTCGAAAACAGGGAAATAATCTTTTCTTTTTCTTTCTCTCTCTTTCTCTCTCCTCTTTTTCTCTCTCTCCCGCGCCGTGGGCCGACCCCGGCCGGCCCAGGCCCCTGCGCGCCCACCTCTTGGGCCCAAAGAGGCCCAGCCGCCCCCCATCCTCCCCTTTTTCCCCTAACCCTCTCCCTCTCCCTCTCATTTTCCCTCTCTCTCTCGCCCTAGCGCCACCCCTACCCGCCCCTGCCCTAAGCCGCCGCCGCCCTTGGCCGCCCCTGCCGCCGGCCGCCCCTCGCCGTCGCTCCCCGACCGCCGGTGAGCCCCTCCCCTCTCTCCCTCCCCCTCCCCTCTCCCCTCCTCTCCCCCTCCCTGCCCGGCCAAGGCTCGGCCGCCCCCTGGCCACGCCGGCCGTCCCCAGCCCCGCCCGGCCGCACCATAGCCGGCCCCGGCCGCCCCTGGCCAAGCCGCTGGCCGCGCCATGGCCAGCCCCCGGCCAGCCCCCAGCCGCGCCCGGCCGCCCCTGGCCCCTTGGCCGCGCCCCCTGCGCAGGGCCGGCTCAGCCGCCCTGGCCGACCGGCTCAGCCGCCCCGGCCCCCAGCTCGGCCGCCCTCCCCCGCGCGCCCGCCCAGCCTAGGGCCGGTTCAACCCCCCCCTGTTTTTATTTTTTTTTATTTTATTTTATTTACTTTCTGTGATCATGATTACCTTATGTTAGGTAGACTAATCATTGTTTATGCTATGGAAAATAGGAAGTTTAATTTAAAATTCCGTTATGCTATTGATTCACGTAGTTAATTGTTTATCTCGTGCAATGTTGATCAACCTAAAATGATTAGGTTTCCATTAGTATATATATAACAGAATTCTGTTGTTAAGAACCAATTGTAACTGATCATTAGTGCATAAACTTTAAACCCCTGCGAGATTTTTCCCGTTTCTTTCTAACCATAACAAATGCGATATCGAATGTCATACTTGATGCATATTCGTTTTACCTGTTCCCTTGTATGGTGTACTGTTCTTTTGTATTAAATATGTGGATGTATGTATGTTTGCGCTCGCATAGAGAACGATCCGGTCGAAGAGCCCGAGGAATTCGCAGGAGAAGCCCCTGAGCAGCAGTCGGTTGGTGGAGGCAAGTGTCCTTTGACCTATCTCTGTCCTATTCATTCTTTAATTCACCTCCCGCATTACACATTTATACCTAAGGATTGACTAGCTTTTGTTATTCACGTCCTTGTTTACCTATTTGGGTCGGATTATTACTGCTTAGTCTGATGCTAATGCTCAACTCTAATCAATGAACATGATGTGATTATCTATGATACGCTGTTTTCCCTTCTTATTTATGATCATACTTGTGGCATTTAAGGGGACTCGAGCGGTTTCTCGAGTGCCTCTCCGTAAGGACCTCTTCAATGGATGACCGCCCGGGAAAACAGTGCAACCATGAGGGTGGAATGGGACGCTCTTAGCTGAATAATTAGAGGAACCGGGGTGTAGTTCGCTTAGCCGTTGTGCCGTCAATGGGGCTCGGTGTATGCGGCTCGCTCTGCCAAGGTTGATTTGTCCCTTGGGGAGGAGTGCGGTACATTTAGGAAACCTAACGGGTGGCTACAGCCCCGGGGAATCTTTGTAAAGGCTACGTAGTGAGACCCTGCCTATTCACCTTGGTAGTGTTTAAGGGTTTGATCAGCCCGAGGCAAGAGGGAATCACGGCTTGTGGGTAAAGTGCGCAACCTCTGCAGAGTGTTATGAAACTGATATATCAGCCGTGCTCACGGTTATGAGCAGCCAAGGGAGCTCCAGAGATTAGTGATACTTGATCAGTGATATTTTGGTACAGGTGGCAATGAGATTGATGATTCTGGTTATGATTATGGTAATGGTAAGTGGTATTCTTTCCGTTTGGAAAGGATACATTGGGCTAATAACTCGGGTTAATGTTAAAACCTGGCTTTCTACTAGTAAGTAATAACCTGACCAACTAAAAGCAACTGCTTGACTTATCCCCACATAAAGCTAGTCCACTACAGCCAAACGGGATGCTTGCTGAGTATGTTGATGTGTACTCACCCTTGCTCTACACACCAAACCCCCCCCCCCCAGGTTGTCAGCATTGCAACCACTGCTCAGGAGAAGATGAAGCTGTGGAAGGAGACTTCCAGGAGTTCCAAGACTACGACGAGTTCTAGGCGTGGGTTAGCGGCAACCCCCAGTCGGCAGCCTGTGAAGGCCGCGTTATCTACGTTTCTTTTCCGCACTTTGATTTATTGTAAGAACTATATGGACGTCTCAGACGTATGATGTAATCGACTATAATTTCCCTTTTAATACTATTTGAGCACTGTGTGATGATGTCCATGTTATGTAACTGCTGTGTACATGAATAACTGATCCTGGCACGTACATGGTTCGCATTCGGTTTACCTTCTAAAAACCGGGTGTGACATAAGTGGTATCAAAGCCGTGTTGACTGTAGGACCGCTAACCTAGAGTAGAATGGTCGTTCTAAGGACTATAGACCTCTGTCCCTGCCTTAACTTTGGTATCCCTTCAAAAGTTGGTCCTACTGACCAAACCTATGTTCTACTATATATTATACCTTGCTGAAAATTATGTTTTATTCTGATCCTTCATTTATTTATGATTCATTATTTGCTGGTCATATTAATTCTGTTCTCACCCTTTTGCTTGCGATGTCTTTTGTAGATGGCTCGACTTAGACACACTGCACGAAAGTCCGTCATCCCCTTCTTACCCTCCCGCCTTGCTGAGCGTCCGCTTCGCCGTCCCGTGGCCGGACAGTCCAGCCACTTGGAGAGACTGCACCACCGCCTGCATGAGGAGCAGGAACGTCGACGACAGGAGCAGCAGGGCTCTTCTTTCTCGCTCCAGCAGGAGATAGAGTCTGTGAGGAGCTGCTCCCCTGTGCTTCCCCTGGAGGCGCCCCCTGCACCACCACTGGGCGTCCCAGCTTCTGGAGTAGCTGCTGGAGGAGACCCAGACGACGGAGGTGGCGACGACAGCTCGAGCCACGACCTCGACCTCTCTAACCATGAGCCGGAAGGATGGGTTGCTCGACCCATCACTCGCGACGCTGCTCGCGGGTGTCACTTCCACGACGCGCTCGACACCCTGCTACGTCGGGCACTTGACCGGCGTACTTGGTCCATCGAGTATCGCTGTGTGGTCTACCAGCATAGTCGCGGGGTCTACCCGGACCGCTGGGAGGCAGCCTGTTTGGTGCGCCGTCCGGAGAACAGTCTCCAGGGCGCGGAGGCTTGCTCAGAGCACTATTCTATCTCTGAGCGGGACTCAGCTGAGGCAGCCATGCAGGATGCTGCACGGCGTGCGCTTTCGCACTACTGCTCGGTTCTCGGTGGGGTAGCTGATGGTCTCGACCTGAAGTATTACCCCCGCCGTCCATCTGGCAGCACAGGAGGCGTGATTGTTTCACCTGCTGGTGAGGACAATCCTAGGTTGAGCAGCACAGTCAACCTAGCCGCCGTGCTAAACACGGAGCTGGACCATGCATTAGACGAGCTGAGTAGGGCTCGTGCTGAGATCGTCCTGCTGCGGGCTGAGCGCGCGGAACGTCGTCACTTGGATGATGGTTCCCCCGCTCCCGTCGGGACTCAGCACCTGTACCGCTCACCTCGGTGTGGACTCCAGTCTTATGGCAATCCCGACTGCAAGACCAAGATAAATCTAGAACCATAGATCGTTAGAGTTGGATCTTGTAATTAATACGAAATATATATATATAGAAGCTTCAGTCTTAGCGTTAGTCTCGGTTTTAGTTAGTCTTAGTTAGACAGGGTAGTTTGCTATATCCTGTGCATTTATGTTTGTCATGATGAACTATGTTTGGTTTGGATCTTTGTAATGACTGTCACCAGAGTGTGGGTATCCCCTGCATTTTGGCTTACATATTATGTTAATGGAGTTAGTTGTATAGTTGGGAAAACCTTTATTCTACTTTCCTCTTTATCTGAGAAGCTGTGTGGTCTGTGTTGGAGATCAGTGAAGATGCTCATCTGTTCAGTGCTGTTGGAGAATTCTATACTCTTTTCTTATGCTGCAAGATTTGCCAGATCAGTTCTGATGTGTGGTTGCGTTCTGCAGATGTCAGAGAACAGGCGCAGAGGAGGAAGGCGTGCTCAGCAGGAGCAAGCCGCCCCGCAGGATGAGGTGCCCCAGCAGCAGCACCTGCCGCCCCCGCCCCCGATGTCCATCGAGCAGATGTTTCTGATGCAGACTCAGGCAGTTCAGGCCATCGGTCAGACTCTGGCCGCCATTCAGCAGCAGCAGCAGCAACAGCAGCAAGCACCACCCCAGCCTCAGATGCCTCAGATGCCCAGAGACAAGCGTGCTGAATTCATGAGAGGTCATCCCCCAACGTTCGCTCACTCTTCTGACCCCATGGATGCTGAAGATTGGCTGCGCACTGTGGAGCGGGAGTTGCATACCGCTCAGTGTGATGACAGGGAGAAAGTCTTGTATGGTCCCCGTCTGTTGAGAGGAGCAGCCCAATCATGGTGGGAGTCTTACCTCGCCACCCATGCCAACCCCGACACCATCACCTGGGAAGAGTTCAGAGGTAGCTTTCGTCAGTACCATGTGCCTGCAGGTCTGATGACAGTGAAGAAGGAGGAGTTCCTGGCCCTTAAGCAAGGGTCATCGTCTGTCAGTGAGTATCGAGACAGGTTTCTGCAGCTGTCTCGCTATGCTCCTGAAGATGTCAACACCGACGCCAAGCGACAGTACCGTTTCTTGAGAGGCTTGGTTGACCCTCTGCAGTACCAACTGATGAATCATACTTTCCCGACATTCCAGCACCTGATTGACAGAGCAATCATGACAGAAAGGAAGCGTAAGGAGATGGAGGATCGTAAGCGCAAGACCAGTGGACCCCAGCCTGGAAGCAACAGTCGTCCTCGTTTCTCAGGCAATCAACCTCAGCAGTTCAGGCAGAACCAGCGTCCACCTCAGCAGCATCAGCAGCGTCAGCAGTATCAGCAGTTCCAAAGGCAGTATCCTCAGCATCAGTACCAGAACCGTCAGAGCAATCAGTCAGGAGGTCAGTTTCAGAGGCAGAATCAGCAGACACCTCGTCTTCCTGCCCCAGCAAGCCAGCAAAACAATCAGGCAGCACCAGCTCAGGTTGGAAACAGAGCATGTTTCCACTGTGGAGAGCAAGGCCACTGGGTGATGCAATGTCCGAAGAAGGCAGCCCAGCAGCAGTCAGGCCCCAATGCCCCAGCAAAGCAGAATGCGTCTCAGTCTGGAGCAGGCAACCGCCCTCAGCAGCGCTATAATCATGGAAGACTGAACCACTTGGAGGCTGAAGCAGTTCAGGAGACCCCCGGCATGACAGTAGGTATGTTCCCAGTCGATTCCCATATTGCAGAAGTGTTATTTGATACTGGAGCAACGCATTCTTTCATTACTGCATCATGGGTACAAGCACATAATCTTCCAATTACTGCCATGTCAACCCCCATTCAAATTGACTCAGCCGGTGGTAGAATTCGAGCTGATAGCATATGTTTGAATGTAAGTGTGGAAATAAGGGGGATAGCGTTTCCCGCTAACCTTATAGTAATGGGTACTCAAGGAATAGATGTCATCCTAGGGATGAATTGGCTAGATAAGTATCAGGCAGTTATCAGTTGTGATAAAAGGACAATCAAGTTGGTGTCCCCACTAGGAGAGGAAGTGGTGACCGAGTTAGTCCCGCCTGAGCCGAAGAAAGGAAGTTGTTATCAGATGGCTGTCGATAGCAGTGAAGCAGACCCAATTGAGAGTATCAAGGTTGTGTCTGAATTCCCGGATGTGTTTCCAAAGGATCTACCGGGTATGCCACCAGAGCGGAAAGTTGAGTTTGCCATAGAGCTTCTTCCTGGAACCGCCCCTATCTTCAAGAGAGCTTACAGAATATCTGGACCAGAGTTGGTTGAGCTTAAGAAGCAGATTGATGAGCTGTCAGAGAAAGGTTACATCCGGCCAAGCACCTCGCCTTGGGCCGCCCCTGTCCTGTTTGTGGAGAAGAAAGATGGCACCAAAAGGATGTGTATCGATTATCGAGCTTTGAATGAAGTCACGATCAAGAACAAGTATCCCTTGCCCAGAATAGAAGATCTGTTCGACCAGTTGAGAGGAGCCAGTGTGTTCTCCAAGATCGATCTGAGGTCAGGTTATCATCAGCTCAGGATCCGACCTTCGGACATACCGAAGACTGCATTCATTACCAAGTATGGTTTGTATGAGTTCACAGTGATGTCTTTTGGTTTGACCAATGCACCAGCGTTCTTTATGAACTTGATGAACAGTGTATTCATGGATTATCTCGATAAGTTTGTGGTGGTATTCATTGATGACATTCTGATTTATTCTCAAAGTGAAGAAGAGCATGCAGATCATTTGAGGATGGTATTGCAGAGATTGCGAGAGCACCAGTTGTATGCAAAGTTGAGCAAGTGTGAGTTCTGGATCAGTGAAGTCCTGTTCTTGGGTCACATAATCAACAAAGAAGGATTGGCTGTGGATCTGAAGAAAGTGACAGACATTCTGAACTGGAAAGCGCCAACGGATGCTCGAGGAATCAAGAGCTTCATTGGAATGGCCGGGTATTATCGGTGATTCATTGAAGGGTTTTCGAAGATTGCGAAACCAATGACAGCGTTGCTAGGCAACAAGGTTGAGTTCAAGTGGACCCAGAAATGTCAAGAGGCCTTCGAAGCGCTGAAAGAGAAGTTGACAACGGCGCCTGTCCTAGTCTTGCCTGATGTGGACAAGCCCTTCTCTGTGTACTGTGACGCTTGTTACACAGGTTTGGGATGCGTGTTGATGCAAGAGGGAAGAGTTGTGGCTTACTCGTCCCGACAGCTGAAGGTTCATGAGAAGAACTACCCAATCCATGATCTAGAGTTGGCAGCAGTGGTTCACGCACTGAAGACATGGAGGCACTATCTGTATGGACAGAAATGCGATGTTTACACAGACCACAAGAGTCTGAAGTACATATTCACTCAGTCAGAATTGAACATGAGGCAGCGAAGATGGTTAGAGTTGATCAAAGACTATGAGTTGGAGATCCATTACCATCCAGGCAAAGCAAACGTAGTGGCAGATGCTTTGAGCAGAAAGAGTCAGGTCAATCTGATGGTCGCTCGTCCGATGCCTTATGAGTTGGCCAAGGAGTTTGACAGGCTGAGTCTCGGATTTCTGAACAATTCGCGAGGAGTCACAGTTGAATTGGAACCTACCTTGGAGCAAGAAATCAAAGAAGCGCAGAAGAATGATGAGAAGATCAGTGAGATTCGGCGACTGATTCTAGATGGCAGAGGCAAAGATTTTCGAGAAGATGCTGAAGGCGTGGTATGGTTCAAAGACCGCTTGTGTGTTCCCAATGTCCAGTCCATTCGGGAGTTGATTCTCAAGGAAGCTCATGAGACAGCTTACTCGATTCACCCTGGCAGTGAGAAGATGTATCAGGATCTGAAGAAGAAATTCTGGTGGTACGGAATGAAGAGGGAAATCGCAGAGCATGTGGCTATGTGCGATAGTTGTCGAAGAATTAAGGCAGAGCACCAGAGACCAGCTGGATTGTTGCAACCGTTGCAGATTCCTCAGTGGAAATGGGATGAAATCGGTATGGATTTCATAGTCGGATTGCCTCGCACTCGAGCCGGCTACGATTCCATTTGGGTAGTAGTGGACCGCTTGACCAAGTCAGCCCACTTCATACCTGTCAAGACCACCTACAACAGTGCAATATTGGCGGAGTTGTATATGTCTCGGATCGTTTGTCTTCATGGTGTGCCAAAGAAGATAGTGTCAGATAGAGGAACGCAGTTCACCTCTCATTTCTGGCAGCAGTTGCATGAAGCCTTGGGCACACATCTGAATTTCAGTTCAGCTTATCATCCGCAGACAGATGGTCAGACTGAAAGAACCAATCAAATTCTTGAAGACATGTTGAGAGCATGTGCGTTGCAAGATCAGTCCGGATGGGACAAGCGATTGCCTTATGCAGAGTTTTCCTATAACAATAGTTACCAGGCCAGTTTGAAGATGTCACCATTTCAAGCGCTCTATGGAAGGAGTTGCAGAACTCCGTTGCAATGGGATCAGCCTGGAGAGAAGCAAGTGTTTGGGCCAGACATTTTGCTTGAAGCCGAAGAGAACATCAAGATGGTCCGAGAGAATCTGAAGATAGCGCAATCAAGGCAGCGAAGCTATGCAGACACAAGAAGAAGAGAGCTGAGTTTTGAAGTCGGAGACTTTGTCTATCTGAAAGTGTCACCAATCAGAGGAGTCAGAAGGTTCGGAATCAAAGGCAAGCTAGCACCCCGCTACATTGGTCCGTATCAGATTCTTGCAAAGCGTGGAGAAGTGGCCTATCAGCTCAGTCTGCCGGAGAATTTGTTAGCTGTGCACGATGTCTTTCATGTGTCTCAGTTGAAGAAGTGCTTGCGTGTGCCAGAAGAGCAGTTGCCAGTGGAAGGTCTGGAAGTCCAGGAGGACTTGACCTATGTTGAGAAGCCAGCTCAGATCCTTGAGATTGCAGATAGAGTCACCCGAAGGAAGACCATCAGAATGTGCAAAGTCAGATGGAGTCACCACTCTAAGGAAGAAGCAACCTGGGAGCGTGAAGATGATTTGATGGCCAAGTACCCAGAGCTCTTTGCTAGCCAGCCCTGAATCTCGAGGGCGAGATTCTTTTAAGGGGGATAGGTTTGTAACGCCCCGAATTTTGCAGTTGAATTTTTTCTTTTCTTTACTCGCCAAATTCGGGCGTTACCTTTTCTTTTTCTTTTTCCCCTCGCTAAACCTTGATCTTTTCCAAAGTTTTAGCGGGATTCGGTTTGGATTTCCCGTGTAAGAAAAACTCTAAAAAAATACTTTATGTTGTTTGATGCACCATGTCGAACCTTGCATTTCTTTTGTTTGCTTTGAAGGTGCAAATGCATTCATGTAGGAAGATCGGATTTCGAAAACAGGGAAATAATCTTTTCTTTTTCTTTCTCTCTCTTTCTCTCTCCTCTTTTTCTCTCTCTCCCGCGCCGTGGGCCGACCCCGGCCGGCCCAGGCCCCTGCGCGCCCCCCTCTTGGGCCCAAAGAGGCCCAGCCGCCCCCCCCCATCCTCCCCTTTTTCCCCTAACCCTCTCCCTCTCCCTCTCATTTTCCCTCTCTCTCTCTCCCTAGCGCCGCCCCTACCCGCCCCTGCCCTAAGCCGCCGCCGCCCTTGGCCGCCCCTGCCGCCGGCCGCCCCTCGCCGTCGCTCCCCGACCGCCGGTGAGCCCCTCCCCTCTCTCCCTCCCCCTCCCCTCTCCCCTCCTCTCCCCCTCCCTGCCCGGCCAAGGCCCGGCCGCCCCCTGGCCGCGCCGGCCGTCCCCAGCCCCGCCCGGCCGCGCCATAGCCGGCCCCGGCCGCCCCTGGCCAAGCCGCTGGCCGCGCCATGGCCAGCCCCCGGCCAGCCCCCAGCCGCGCCCGGCCGCCCCTGGCCCCTTGGCCGCGCCCCCTGCGCAGGGCCGGCTCAGCCGCCCTGGCCGACCGGCTCAGCCGCCCTGGCCCCCAGCTCGGCCGCCCTCCCCCGCGCGCCCGCCCAGCCTAGGGCCGGTTCAACCGCCCTAGGGCCGGTTCAACCGCCCTAGGGCCGGTTCAACCGCCCCCCCTGTTTTTATTTTTTTTATTTTATTTTATTTACTTTCTGTGATCATGATTACCTTATGTTAGGTAGACTAATCATTGTTTATGCTATGGAAAATAGGAAGTTTAATTTAAAATTCCGTTATGCTATTGATTCACGTAGTTAATTGTTTATCTCGTGCAATGTTGATCAACCTAAAATGATTAGGTTTCCATTAGTATATATATAACAGAATTCTGTTGTTAAGAACCAATTGTAACTGATCATTAGTGCATAAACTTTAAACCCCTGCGAGATCTTTCCCGTTTCTTTCTAACCATAACAAATGCGATATCGAATGTCATACTTGATGCATATTCGTTTTACCTGTTCCCTTGTATGGTGTACTGTTCTTTTGTATTAAATATGTGGATGTATGTATGTTTGCGCTCGCATAGAGAACGATCCGGTCGAAGAGCCCGAGGAATTCGCAGGAGAAGCCCCTGAGCAGCAGTCGGTTGGTGGAGGCAAGTGTCCTTTGACCTATCTCTGTCCTATTCATTCTTTAATTCACCTCCCGCATTACACATTTATACCTAAGGATTGACTAGCTTTTGTTATTCACGTCCTTGTTTACCTATTTGGGTCGGATTATTACTGCTTAGTCTGATGCTAATGCTCAACTCTAATCAATGAACATGATGTGATTATCTATGATACGCTGTTTTCCCTTCTTATTTATGATCATACTTGTGGCATTTAAGGGGACTCGAGCGGTTTCTCGAGTGCCTCTCCGTAAGGACCTCTTCAATGGATGACCGCCCGGGAAAACAGTGCAACCATGAGGGTGGAATGGGACGCCCTTAGCTGAATAATTAGAGGAACCGGGGTGTAGTTCGCTTAGCCGTTGTGCCGTCAATGGGGCTCGGTGTATGCGGCTCGCTCTGCCAAGGTTGATTTGTCCCTTGGGGAGGAGTGCGGTACATTTAGGAAACCTAACGGGTGGCTACAGCCCCGGGGAATCTTTGTAAAGGCTACGTAGTGAGACCCTGCCTATTCACCTTGGTAGTGTTTAAGGGTTTGATCAGCCCGAGGCAAGAGGGAATCAAGGCTTGTGGGTAAAGTGCGCAACCTCTGCAGAGTGTTATGAAACTGATATATCAGCCGTGCTCACGGTTATGAGCAGCCAAGGGAGCTCCAGAGATTAGTGATACTTGATCAGTGATATTTTGGTACAGGTGGCAATGAGATTGATGATTCTGGTTATGATTATGGTAATGGTAAGTGGTATTCTTTCCGTTTGGAAAGGATACATTGGGCTAATAACTCGGGTTAATGTTAAAACCTGGCTTTCTACTAGTAAGTAATAACCTGACCAACTAAAAGCAACTGCTTGACTTATCCCCACATAAAGCTAGTCCACTACAGCCAAACGGGATGCTTGCTGAGTATGTTGATGTGTACTCACCCTTGCTCTACACACCAAACCCCCCCCAGGTTGTCAGCATTGCAACCAATGCTCAGGAGAAGATGAAGCTGTGGAAGGAGACTTCCAGGAGTTCCAAGACTACGACGAGTTCTAGGCGTGGGTTAGCGGCAACCCCCAGTCGGCTGCCTGTGAAGGCCACGTTATCTACGTTTCTTTTCCGCACTTTGATTTATTGTAAGAACTATATGGACGTCTCAGACGTATGATGTAATCGACTATAATTTCCCTTTTAATACTATTTGAGCACTGTGTGATGATGTCCATGTTATGTAACTGCTGTGTACGTGAATAACTGATCCTGGCACGTACATGGTTCGCATTCGGTTTACCTTCTAAAAACCGGGTGTGACACACAGGATAGTGAATAGTAACTCTGTCCGGTGCACAGGACAGTGAATAGTAACCTGTCCGGTGCACAGGACAGTGAATAGTAGTTGCGACCGGTGCACAGGACAGTGAATAGTAACCTATCCGGTGCATAGGACAGTGAATAGTAGTTGTGTCCGGTGCACAGGCCAGTGAATAGTGACCTGTCTGGTGCACCAACGGCTAGCTGTTCCAGAGAAGGAAACAACCAATCAGATCTGTTACTGTTCACTGTCGGGTGCGCCACCGGACAGTCTGGTGCACCAGCAACCAGGGAAGGCTGGGAGCTTCCCAATGAAGCTCCAACGGCTCCTAGGCCCTTTGGAGCTATAAAAGGGACCCCTAGGCGCCTCAAACAAGTACACAAGTGCAGCCAACAATTATAGACATTATTCGAATCAATTCTCTCTCCCTCTCGTGTATATCTCTCTAGTTTGTGTGAAGGCAAAGCTATAAGCCTTTAGAGAGTGGAGAGGTGCTGCAAAGAGCTAGAGCAAAGTCTTGAGCGCATTGTTACTCTGCTAGAGTGCTGTCAAGAAGACTGTAAGCAGCCACGCGTTGTTGTAACCAAACTCAACATAGTGGAAGGCTCTATCTGTTATACTGATAGATCTGAGCAAACGAAGGAAGGAGTTGAAATAGACTCCAAGCCTAGGTGTGGCTAACTCCAACGAGGACTAGGCAAGCATTTCAGGCTTGGCCAAACCTCGGGATAAATCCCTACGTCTGTGTGCTCTGCTCTGTGTTGTGTGCTGATCCTCTGTCTTATCTACTCTTTATATCTGCACTTCAATACTTATCTGTGGTACAAGTTATATTTGAACTGCAGGGCATTTTGAGACAGGATCTTCTATTCCACTGCAACCTACTCGAAGGGTCCTTCATTCCACTGCGATCTGGTCTTCGAGTAGAGTAAGAATTTTAGTTTTAAAGTGATAAGTTTTACTCGCCTATTCACCCCCCCTCTAGGCGACATCCAGATCCTATTCCCGGGCAAAGGGAACTTTCACCTTGATCACTTTTATTTACCCAATAATGTTCTCTATAATCATTCTATCATGCATAGGTTTAATTTTGATGGGACCCAATAGGTCATCCTAGACTAATTATCTTATTACCTTGTTTATCCCTAAACTATTTGGGTAGTTTTGCTATTGCTCTATGTGGTTTTGGGTTTAATATTACATTATCTTCATGTTCCAATTATACTATTATTTTATTTATGTTCATGTCAAGATCATTATTTTTAATTGGAACATGGAGCTTAACTTGAGAAACACGTGCCACCACAAGGGTGGAATGGGACGCCCTTGGCTGACTAATTAGGAAAGCTAGTGGAAGACTACCTTACTTTAAAGGGGCAAGGGCAGTAGGGGAGTAGGTGTGTAGGGAGGTTCCCGGGTTGATTTTGCTGCGATGGCAGTCAGGCAGGGGATTCCTGCATTGCTCTTCGTAGAACTTGTAGGGGGTTTTCGGAAGCTAGTGGAACTTTGTAAAGGCCTCATAGTGGATCCCTAGCCATTCACCTCGGAAGTGTCTAAGGGCCTTGCAAACCCTGGCGACATGGGATACACGACTTGTGGGTACAGGGTACAACCTCTGCAGAGTGTAAAACTGGTATACTAGCCATGCTCGCGGTCATGAGCAGCTCAGGACTCTCGCATGATTAAATTATGGAACTAAACTTGATTTGTCATTTGCATTGCATGAGATTTATTATTAATTTTATTCTATTATTATTATGGTTTGGTATTTACTTACATCTAGTAATTGCAAATAAAATTTTGACCAACTTTAAAAGCAATGCTCAGCTTTAACCATTCTCTTTGGTAAGCCTTACACTTCACATGAGTTCCCACCTTTGGCGAGTTCATGCATATTATTCCCCACAACTTGTTGAGCAATGAACATATGTGAGCTCACCCTTGCTGTCTCACACCCCCACAGGTCTACAACAGGCACCACAGGATGAGGCGCATGGAGGATGTTGCGATGTGTTCGTGAGAGGTCTAGGTCGTCGTCTGCCAGTCAACTTTGGGTTGCTGGATCGTTGTCTCCTTACGATGTAATTATTTATTTATTTTATACAGAAACTCCTATTATATAGTAAAGTTGCAATATTCGTTTCTGTACCATGATTCATCATATGTGTGAGACTTGGTCCCAGCGCACCTGGTGATTATGTTCACGCCCGGGACTTAGTGTCCCTAAAACCCGGGTGTGACTGACTAACAAAACCAAATCGAATGAACCTCGGCACCCACCCTTAGCAGAGCAAGCACTATGCCCTAGCCCCTATTGATGGCACAACGACGAAGCAAACTACACCCCCAAAATTCTCCAATTAATCAGCTAAGGGCGTCTCATACTACCCTCATGGTTGTACTATTGTCCTGGGTGGTCCCTCAACGAACAGGTCCTTACGGAGAGGTACTCGGAAAACAGCCCGAGCCCCCTAAAATGCCACAAGTTCATAATCATAATCATAATAAATCATAGTATCATAAAGTAATTCTCATCTTGTTCGTTGATTAGGGTAAAGCACTAGCATGTAGCTGATTATAATAACCCAACCAAAAAGGTAATCAAGGAAATGATAAATAGAAAGCTAGTCAATCCTTAGGTCATTCATAGTATGAGGGATAATGAATTATAAAGTAAATAGGATATAATAGGTCAGAGGACACTTGTCTTCACCAAACTATTGCTGCTCAGAGGCTTCTCCTGCAACTTCCTCGGACTCCGCGGACGGAATGTTGTCTAATCGAGTGCGAATCCACATTCAACATTCTTGAAACAGAAAGGAACAATACACCATACAAGGGAAAAACCGGTGCAATACAAAATAGTGCTCGCTTTGATGATCACACGATAAAAAGAAACGCCGAGATCGAAGCTACGATTGAGAAGTTATCGCGTCTACGTAAGTATGAAATAGAACATTTAATTCGACATACTCGCGTTATTCGACATTTTTTAAATACAACTAAAGCTATTGTCTAGTTTTAATTAATCGACTATGCTAATAGCTTTCAGTTAGATGAGTAATTTAAATAATATTAACAACTCTAAGCGAGATGAATTAACAGCGCGAGACAAAATACGCAACACACGAAACAACACGGCAGCACGCGCACAGTGCGCGGGCCAACACGACACGCGAGGACTAACAACTAGATAGCATGTTTAAACTAAATAATTATTGATAAAGAATATTTCAGTTAAGGTTAACCATGTTGGTGTTTATTTATAAATGTGTAAATCAAAACCCTAAATTAGATTTAAATTGAAATGTTATTCTAATAACCATCGGTCAACAAACATTTAAATAAATTAAATAAAATATGTAACAGTAGAGAATAATACTTCTAACGTGTAGACAATTTTAATACGAATCTAACGTGACTTGAACAGAGTGAATCGAATTTAAAACGGAAAAGTTATCGCGATTTTAAATTGAAACACCTCTCTCTGCGTAGTTTGAAAATTCCCTAAGAGTTTTTCGCAAGAACACCATCTTCTTCCTCCCTCCATTCTCTTCTCTCACCATGGCAAAGAAGGGGAGGGGGTCCCGCGCATGGGGGCAGGGAAGGGGCACTGAGCCGCTGCCGCAGCCAGGCCACGCGGGGGTGGGGGAGGGAAAAGAGAGGGATGGGCTGTGCGGGGGAGAGAGAAACAAAGAATCCCTTGCACAGCAATGGTGGAGAACTCACTGGAGAAGACGACCTCGCCGGAGAAGACGACAATTTCACCGATTAGGGACGAACTATCAGTCGGATCGATGAATCGAAGGCACAGGTACGAAGCTCTCGACGAGACGAACAAAGTGGTACCCTCGGATTCCGCCTACGACGCACGAATCAAAAGTAATTACTCGCCGGAGTTGGAACCGTCCCGAACTTCGGCGAACACTTCCGGGAGTTTCGGACCTAAACTGGGGAAGGGTTTTCGAAATTCGGAAAGGGCTTGACGAGAGGTTTCAAGCCATATATATTGCTAGGGTTTGAGGATATTTTATTTTCGTAATTATCCCATTTTAAAATTAAAGATAATTCCAGAAAAAGGTTGAAATCGTTTTTAATGCCCGAAAAATATCTCAAAGGCTCTAAAAATTATAGGAAACTTCCTAGATATAATTTGGCACCCAATGAACTCAAAAAATATATTTAGAACTTTTGAAAATATTTTTAAGTACCTCAAATAAATGAATTTTGAGTTTAGAAAAAATAGAAAAATATGAAAATTTACGGGGAACTTCTACAAGATACATTAACATGTTTCAAACTATTCTTGCACTTAGAAACACTATGCAACAACATGAATGCAACAACCAAGAAACTTCTAGGGCTCATGCCAGCATAGAACAAAATAACTCTATATTGTTTTGATAAAGGGAAAAGAAAAGCGAAGAAAGGAAAGGGTAACACCTGAATTTTAAGTACAGAGCAAAGAATTTTTTATAACCCAAAATTTAGGGTGTTACACCATCATAGCCTGGGCCTCGGCATGACTCGTTGTGTTTTGGAGTCTATACACGACCAGCACGCTCAGGCCTAGGAGCCCATAGGTTATGAGTGGAAGGTGGACTGACTTGCCCTTTGCAGCTCGGCGCTAGGTGCAATTAATGTGGCATGGTGAGTTAGTCCTTGTCAGGCGTGGAATCCACTCGAGTGGGTTCCCCTCGATGCGCCCGACCCCCCCCCCCCCCTTGCGGCTCTACCTCGTCTGACCCTTGGCTCGGTGCCTCGGCTTTATCTGGGGGTGAGTCCTTCTGGGGTGAACCTTTCCTTCTTTCTCCTACTAACTAGTGGGCCCTGTGGGCCTGAGGATCATTTCCCCGACAGTTGGTTACATGCTTTGATTCCTAATGGAGGCCAAAACAAGGCAACACAATTAGAAACAAGAGACCTTCATTCCCTTGATCTATCTGATGGATAGATCAAACAAAGAAGGTTATCATAATTAAAACCTTTCACACCATGAAATAGAAAATGCTCAAGGGAGATCATAAATGTTATATTTCATTTATCATCTTCTATCGAATACATATGGTTACAAGTATACCTTCGAAAGCTCGAATGGTGATACGAAAGTAAGAGATTCACAATTTCGGACGCTGGGCGGTCTAGATTTCTCCCCCTCCAAAAGGTATTCATCTGCATGGTACTGTAGCTCTATTTATAGTGGTGAGTCAAAGTACAACTTCTTATAAAATTATAATATATCCTCCGACCCTATACATAGAGACTACATGATCCTGTAGGGACACTATTGCCTTTTCCTTTGCAGACATGTTGTCCAAGTCTCCAAGTTTTCTCCCTCGTTTACTTGTTGTTGCACGCTCATACCACAGGGGCAAAACTTTCTAGCTTCACCTTCGCATGTATACTGTTTAACCAAAGGCTTTCGGATGAACGTCAGCTTCATCACTGCTTCGAAAGATCTAAAATAAACTTGAAAAATATTGATGTATTAATGTTTTGAGGAGCTTCGGCAGGAGAGGAACCCTATTAGAGTCCATTTTCCTTAAAAAAGGTGTGCTAATATATATTTATATATATATATATATATATATATTTATATATATATATACATTTATATATATATATACCAACTCTATCTGATAGATTTTCTTGTAACAAATTAGGAATCCTTAACATAAATGGATCGGGACTCCACATACAACCCCACTCTGGACTATATAAAGAGAGGTGATCGATACCTCATCTATTCTCATCGTACCTAAAGTAGAGGTGTTAATGGATCACAATCCAAATGTTTTTTCACAATGAGTTAGGGCTCTTAATAAGTTTTAGCACAAAAATAAATAGGAATAGAACCCGATTCTAATCTGATTCGATCCTTAGATTTTATAATGTAACATCTAGAGCTTGTTACCACCCCTAACCTCAACCTCAACACCATCATAGCAATTAGGCTCAAATAGCCATCATCGCTTTTGTAAACAGACGAGATAAAGCTATTCTCCACCCAATGTTGGGTACTCCATACTTGGACCAAAATAAATCTATGTATCATGCACTACTCACGTAATTCTTGTGCATGATTTGCTGACTTATATTACGACAAATCGACATTAGATTCCTCTAACACATCACTTCATTACACCTTTAAAGAGCTTCTTTGTGTGCCATCCATCCCTCCCTCCGCACGGCACACTGGCCAGGTTCGAATGTGGACTTCTCTAGAGCCGTGCCTAAAATGAGGCCTCTCTTTAGACAAAAAAAATATAACTTTTAATACTAATATTACAATAATTGTTTAAGAAATATTGTAATACTTTCGCATTCCAATAGGATAATGGATATATCACGGAACATACCTGTTTATTAAACTCTTTATTTAAACAACATCATTCTTCTAGTGTTTCTTGAAATGAAATCCTCAATTATATTCTCATATTCAATCTCCTCCAAAATTTCACTCTCAAGTGCAATTATAGCCAAATCAGTAAGTCTTTGTTGTGTCATTGTAGAGCTCAAATAGGACTTCAATAGCTTCAATTTAGAAAAGCTTTGTTCTGCTGATGCAACAGTCACTAGAATTGTTAATAGAACCCTATATCCAATACTTGCATTAGGAAAAGATTCATGTCGCTTGATAAACTTTAGAATTTTAGCAGGCCCCATATTTTCTTTTGGCATGAATTCCTGAAGAAACTTCAATTCCATAAACAGTTCATTGGCATCAACATCAAACTTTCCATCCCTTTTAAGGCAAGTCTCTAGATTATCATAAGAAGATTTTAAATCCTTATTGTCCAATGATTGTAGTGCTTCTCAAGTAAATAAGAAACCAAATAATTTCTGAAAACCTTGATATTGTTCGAACCTTCTCGTAAGTGAGAAAATTGTTTGATCAACAACGGATATAAAATTGTTGATTCTAAATACTTCTTCTGCAGATTGTGTTATACTATTTGTATCATCTAGATTCTCATCAAAAAACAACTTCCTTTTAATTTCTCTTGGTTTACGGAATGTTGCATCAATATCCATATCAAGCGCAATATCTTTGGTTGCCTCCAACGCTTTTTGAAAACCGGTTTCCCTGTACTCCTTCAAGATAGAAATCAACCCTTGCACTTTCTTGAGAGCAACATCAATAAGCATATCCTTTGCTTGCAAATGTTTGCTTACTGAATTAACAGCATACAATACCTCATACCAAATGACAATTTCAAGTATGAATGAATAGTTACCTAGTTTAGCATTTGCCAATCCTCTAGCCTCGCTAGTTATCTTTGGATCATTATCGCTATCAGATACCTGAAATTGAAAGAAAAAATATGTTATGAATAAAAATACTTAAGGAATTACAATATTAGAAAAATATGACAATATCAGCCACCTGCAGTATAGCCTCTCGAATGTCTGCACATTGAAATCTGATAGCTTTAACACTTTCAATATGACTCTCCCAACGTGTGGCTGACACTAACTTAAGAGTCAATCTTGATATATTATCATTCAAAATCTGCCATCTCTTACTAGACTTAGCAAAAAAATGTATAATACGTTGAATGATTCCAAGAAGTCTTTTTTACCACCAGTCTGAGCCATATCACAAAGTGTTAAATTAAGACTATGGCAGCTGCAAGCAGAATAGAAAGCTCTAGGATTTATATACAAAAACTTCTTTTGAACCCCTTTTTTGCATCCTTTCATATTTGACCCATTGACATATCAATGTCCTCTAACATCATCAATATCAAGATCAAGCTTTTTTAATTCATCTTGTAAAACATCAAAAAGTCCTTGTCCTGTAGTATCATTTACCTCCAAAAATCCCATAAAGGATTCATTAATGCAAACATTACCAGAAGATAAATCCACATATCTTATAATCAAAGACATTTGTTCTTGATGACTTGCATCAGGAGTACAATCAAGAATGATAGAAAAATACTTTGCCTTCTTTATTTTCTTAATAATTTCTGACTTAATAGCAGAAGCAAGCATATGTATCAACTCATTTTGAATCTTATGATCAAGATAATGATTGTGTGTTTCATTTTTTTGTGATACGACGAACATGCTCTTGCATAACTAGGTCAAATTCAGCCAACATCTCTATCAAACCCAAGAAATTCCCATTGCTATCTTCATACAATTTACTAGTAGTACCACGGAAGGCTAGATTATGCTTGGCAAGGAATTTTACAATGCAAACTTTTCTCCAATGATCCTTTTCTTTCTCAAATTGTCACTGAGCATATTTATCAATAGTTTGGTCCTTTTGCAATCTATTACGCAACTCATACCATGTGGTCATATTCAATACATGATTAGCACTTGTTTCATGCTCTTTAAGTCGAGTGGCAAGATGTATCCAATTATTATACCCCTCATTTGCCAACTGACCTTTTCGATGCCCTTTTGTAAATACCTTACAACCAAAGCAAAAAAATTGTATCAAGTTCCTTTGAATAAACAAGCCAATCTCTATCACAAAGCTCCTCATTTGATAGAACTCTACTATAAAATAATGCAGAAAACCATCTAGAAAGTTTATCCTTGGGACCTTTCTGAAATGAAAAGCCTCTTTTAGGGCCTTTTCTGCTAAAATATCAATATGCCTAGGATTAAGAGGATCCCAATATCTTGGATCAAATATATCATGCTAAAAAGTTTCATCACCACCCACATCCACAATAGGTGATATGATATTATTCGTAATATGATCTGCAACCTCAAAATTATTTTCTATCTCAGTTTGATCATCTCTAGGACCATCGTTAATGTCAACAGCATTACCAATATCAACTATAGGATCTTGCTCAAGGGTCTGATTGGCATATGACACTTGTGATTCTTTTAGAACAAACCTATCCATAGATCCTTTCATAGATTGAGTTAAATTTTCAATTCTTTGTTTCTTCTTACGTTTTTGATTACCTGAATCATGTTTTCTAATTGGATTCGACTAGAAGACATGACTTTGATGCACTGTTCAATAAACACAAGAATATATATAGGATGTCCTGTAAACAAAAACAAAAACAAATTGCTATACGCGTAGACATAGTAAATGAATAGATTGTGTTGGGCAATTACCTGCAGGCGAAATGGAAATTTGGAGGATCACTGGATCAGCGATTCAGCATCGTCTTGGGACTTGGGAGGAGCCAAGTAGCCAGCGTCCAACAACATCTAGACACGACAGCGTCCAACAACATCTAGACACGACAGGTCAGGTCAATAGAAAACTGGAAATAGAGGAGATGAGGAGCAGTCTGCAGTCGTGCAACAGGAATTGGGAACGACGGGAGGGAACAAGGGACTCACGCTGTCACGCCCGCGGCCTGGAAAAGCCAACTAGCAGAGCAGACCAATAGCGGTAGGTATTAGAGTATCTCCAACAATGCCTCAAACTAGTGCCTCAAATTGAAATATAGGGCTCTACACAAGAAAAACCACTCCAACAGTGCCTTAATTCAACAAATTTTGTCAAAAAACTATAGGGCACCTTCTCAAGTGCCTCAAATATACTACACCGTAGTGGGCTGCCCTATAATCTAGATTTAGGGCTTTACTGTTGGAGCGAAGTGTTTTGTTGGTGCCCTAAATTCTATAAAATTTACTTATTTTTAAATTATAAGACATTTTTATAGGTCACGTTGTTGGAGATGCTCTTAGGGAAACTTTTTTGGGGCCTCCACAAATTCATGGACCCTGTACGGTCCAACTGGTCGCACATGCTCAGGCCACTTCTCCCTTCCAAGAAAGGTAAGACTGAGGTTCTAACCACTCGAGCTCCGTATTCATTTGTGCTATACAATGAATATATATTGTAAATATTATAAATATAGAAACCGTAGTAACTCAGGGACAACAACTAACTAGTACCTACTTACATTAAGTCTCTCTACTAAAAAATAATTTTAGAATACATGCCACTATTATTTTGAGGAGAACAAAAAACTAAGTGTCTCCCAAAAATTCTATACATTTAAAAGAAATTCAGAGGTACACAATCTATTTTATGAGGCGGTTCAAAAAATGTCATTTATGTAAGTTGATTAATATAAAAACTAGCCTCATAAAAGATCTGCCTCTGTTAATACTTGATAGGTCAAACCCGAGCACACAACGAGGTTCATATAACCTAAAAGAAAAGCCAAACTTTTCATGAGCCGTTGTCGAGGCATCGTCAGCCCAGCCCATATCTCATCTCTCTTCCGAGCACGAGCGGAATTGTTAGCCCACCTGCAGGACGAGGTGTAGCATCTTGGGCATGCCAGCGCGTGCGTCGCGTTAATACTCGCGTTAACAACGTATGGCTGTGTGGGTAGTCTGTGACTAAAGGCTTGTTTATCTACCTCAAGATTATATAATCTAGCTTAAGTAAGTTAAAAATCAAACAAACATCATAGAATATTAGAAATAGGTGGAGTATATAATCTAGATGCCTAGATTATAATAATTCATAATTAGTTCATTAGGTGCTTAAAAAATCTATAAGCACCTAATGAACTATAGGACAGACGTCATTTTCGGTGGTATATGGTCTATTTTCGCGGTCTTTTGGCCACCAAAAAAATGACTGAAAATTAGCTTCTATTTTCGCCGGCCACACTGAGGCCGCCGAAAATAAGTTATTTTCAGCGGTTTCACTCGTGCGCCCAAAATAACTTGTGGTTTTCGTCGGTCTGACTACAGCCTCCAAAAATAGAGTTGCCTAAAACTATATAGGCTTAATTTCGGCGGCCTAGACATGTCTGCCGAAAATAAGTAATTTTAGAGAAAAAACATAAAAATTGTAAAATCATAGCAATTTCAACAACAATATAATCACAATATTATGACAGCAACAAAAAATCTAGAATTACACACATTCAACACAAAATATCACAATTCACTATAATTCCTCAGAAATACATCACAGTCCACCAAAATACCTTACAAATCCATTACAATCTACCACAAACTCACAATTCCATCACAAATACATCATAATCCATCGGCGACAATGTATGTCAGCGGTGACGGCGAGCTCACGGACGGGTGATGTATAGCTGGCAGGCGAACGACAGGCAACTTCACGATCGAGTGGGCGTGGGCGGTGGCCAGGCAGGCACGCAGAGCGAGGCGAGGTGGGCTGCCGGGCGAGGCGAGGGCAGCGGCGGCGGTCAGTGCGGAGAGAGAAAGGGGTGCGCGGTCGGGACAGAGGCAAGGGCACACGGTCGAGCAGAGAGAGAAAGGGGTAAAAAGATTTTAAACCATTAATTTTCGGTGGTCATAGATTGGCCACCAAAAATAGTGGTTATTTTCGGCGGCTGTGTCAGTGGTCGCCAAAAGTTAGGTTATTTTTGGCTACAGCTACAAGTATTTTCGGTGCCCAGGGCCTAAAAATATTTACTGTTGATGTTGTGCATGTAAGGAAATAAATATGGTCTAAGTGAGAGGTATAAATTATAATACTTGTGTGTCTTGTAAAGGGGATATGAGAAACCTGAACAAAGAATAGTCTGTTTGAATAATTCACCCTTTCCCTCCTCCCTGTCCTTCCTCTACTCTTTCCGCTCTACTCCCATAATAGGACTCCTCCCTGTGTCCATAGTCGCACCTTCAAATGAGAGAAATCTCCTCCCTATGTCCGGGCTTCTAGCTGAGGACTCCTTGCCGATGGTGCAACTTAGATGTAGCACCCTAAATTTTTATTTTAGAATTTATAAATATTTCTCAAAATAATATCTTCTAGTAAGGAATTTCCTAAATTTCTTTTTATTGCTCCCAAAAATAGATATGTTTTTATAATAAAAAGTTAATAAAAATATTCTTATATACATTAAGTTATCCCTAGTTAAATTTTATAAATACTATGTAAGGATAGGAGTTAGAGCAGCTTTTAAATAAGAGTTATACAATAGAAATTGTTTTTCTTAAAATAACTTAGTAATCAATATAGATATCTTGAATGTCATCCAAAACATCATTTTCTTGAAGTAAATAATGAGTGTGTATTTCATTTTTGCCACATGGTATAAACAAATTAATAAAGTAATTATAAAAATACAATTTTGCATACATGCTGATAAGTTTCCAATTGTGCATTTAAACTATGTTGGAAACATATAACAAGATTGAAATCAAAAGATAGATTTAAAAACAAACTAGAGAAAATAGATAAATATAAAAGAAAAGAAAAGGAAAACACAAACCTGAACTTGGGCTCGATCAAAGGAACTGGCCCTTTTCCGCGCGGCCCAACCAGTCGGATCTGCGCTCGTGCTCACCGCCATGCGGGGCCCGCACTTCAGCCAATCCTCTCACCTGGCCACACATCGGACGACCTCGCTGGTGAACGCACACGCTGACATGGGGGGTCCATTTCATAGCCTCACATTCGCGCATGGGCCCGGGGCGTGACACCAACGTGTGGACCCTGCTGGTCATACGATCGGCTCTCGGACTGGTGTGACAGACAGGTGGAACCTTTGGATCGACATCTTCTTCCCCCACGTGGCTCGCTGTGGTGGATACGACGAGTTGTTGGGATCCTTCCGGATTAGCAATTGCCCTGGCCCTATAAAACAGTCGCCTTATCCCCTCTCGACGCCCCGGTCTCCTCCCCACAGCGTCGTGTGCTCCCTTCATCTCCTCCCAGGGTGCCCTCTCTGCTCCCAATGCTCATCGTCTCCCTCGATGGGGAAGCCTGACGCCCCTGCTCCACCACCATGGGTGCGTCGAGTAACACCCCTTGTCACTAAAACTTGAGCATAACATCATAAGCATCAGCATTTCATGTGATTGACACACCTAGAATGCATTCACTAGGTAAAAGTTTCAAACAAGTTGTATTGCTATGGCATTTTGCAAATAAAACCCTGGAGTAGGGTACTTAACCCTAAATGAGATTTAGAAGGGTAAAACAAAACCCAAATAGAGAAAACCCTAAAGCTTGAGTAAAATAGTTATAAAATGTTACTAAGAATAGACTTGAATTACATTCACACCCCTGAAATACCAAAAACCCTAATAAGGACCCTGGAAAACCCAAAACCTAAACCCTCGGAGGTTAAGTGCAAAATTAGTCCACTTTTGGACTAAAGTGCAAAAACTAGTAAAGTAAGGTGTTTTAAGTCATATGGTTCACAACCATGGAGATTTGCAAGCTAAACCCTGAATTTTGGACCTATTTGCAAAAAGACCCTATTTGAGTTCTAACCCTAAGTCTGAAATTCAGTGATATTGGCTCACCTTTGGAGCTCTATATCTTCCAAACTATTGAGAATTTACCCTAGGTCACCACATCAATATTATAGACCTATCAAAGGTGAACAACTTTGCTTAAGGGGTTCAACATGGTTGTCATGAAAAATATGAAGAAAAATGCACCCAAAGTCGGGCTGTCAGGCTGCCTTCAGTCTGAAACCAGTCTGACAATGTAACCGAGCCATCTTTGGACTAAGATTCAACTTTGATCTAATGGAAATTTGGCTATAGATACTGTGGCAAAATTGTAGCTGAATCCTTGGTCTACAACTTTGTTGCAGAACCTTAAGTGAGTTGCTATGGAAAATTTGGAGAAATCTGGACCTAAAAATGGACTGTCAGGCACTCTGATGATGGCTCCCATGGTACATTATCTAAATAAGATCAGATCAAACACTCAGATCACTGCCGACGATCTCCGCCGTGATTCATGCTGTCGTTGTCTCGATTCGTGCTCGGGATGATCAGATAATGCTCGGAGTTACGCCGCCGTGGATAAGTTCTGGCCAGTAAAGTATTCCGGCCACCGTACAAAGCTCGCCGCGGTGGAACCTGATAAGCACGCCGGTGACCGCCGCCTTCCGGCCTTGTGCCGCGTGTCTAGGCATTTCCACCGCATCACCGTGTCCTGCTTTAGCTCTCCGTTGATCACCAGAGTAGATGCCATGAGGTTTGCCACCAATCACGCGCGCCAGTGAATTCCCCCTTCTCTGACCACCACGCGTCATCTTTGCAATTCCCGGCCACCGCTCTCGCTCAGTATAAATTGAAGCCACCGTGAGCTCCGTAAGGTAGTCAAGCATCCAGCCACCAAGAATCAGCCTCAATTGTTCACCAGGGAGCGTGAATTTTGAACTTCCCCCAAATCTGCTCAAGAACACCATAGGAGAGACCTCACCGTGGCCAGCCTATTCCAGGTTAGTCCTAGCGCCTTGATCGTTTGTTCTAGCGCTCTAAGGTCCCCCTCAAGCTCCTCGACTCCTCTGATTGAATTAGACCGCCATGGATCATCGGGAACACGCTGTTCCTTTGATCATCCGCGCTGTCACCGTGGCCAGAGCAAATTAGGTCGCCATTCTTGGAATTAAGTTGGGGGAAATGCTCGGGAGGGGTTCAATTCGGTGTCAGTCACTCGGGAGCATCGGTCTTTACTACCTCCGGCCAGTCTAGCTCGCCGGAGCTTGGCTCCCAGTGCGGTTCACCGTCGAGGACCTCAACGTGTAAAGGAATAGAACGTGGAGGTTCTTTTTGCAAACTGGCAGTGACTCAAAGTAACAGTGAAAGCACCCACTTCGGGTTATCTAGAACGCCGAGGGCTTTTTCGCAAAGCTGCCAGCGCGGGCGCGGTCGCGCGCGCTTTCCGCTTGGGCTTGGGCCGCTACGGCCGAATTGAGCCCAGCATTGTTCACGCTTTTCTCTTTTCTTTTTCTGAAAAAACTTTGGAAATCCGTAGAAAATTGTACAAAAATGGTAAAAATGTCAAACCAATTTTCCTAGGTTCCTTATTTTCCATAATATTTAATAAAAATAGTTTTATGATTTTTAGGTCAAATAGGGAATTTTGGAGCATTTAAAATAGCCTAAAACATTGTTTCTAGATTTTTAGATGATTCCAAAATTCCCCAAACTTTTTAGATGACCTTTATACATCATTTAGAAGCCTTGGGTAGAGTTTGGTATGATTTGGACCTTGTTTGATACTTAGAGCCCAAAATCCTACCCTCTGCCCTTTGAATTCCTTTACTGACTCCAGAAACCCTAGGTTCTCGGAGAACCGTGAAGGAAAATTGTATTCAAAACTTTAGATAATAAACTCTTATTATCTTTGCACTCTCATGAGCATTACATGGGCATTCATTATTATGTATGGTTATCTTTAGAAAACGAAGAAGAAGTTGAAGTAGAAGGAGAGAAGACTTCACCACCACCACCTCTGGAACATCAGGCAGACAGCTATTTTTATTTTGACATCTATGGAACTGAGCCTGAATCACCTGTAAACCAAGGCAAGCCCCGGTGCATTTGCCACCTCCTTGATTCTTTTAAAAGCTTTCTCACTTGCTTGTTGCATTAGGTGATAGGAGTTGAATGCTAAAACAATTCCTGCATTACCTTCCTTGAATTTAATTACCCTCCTTTGAATCTCTGTTACAAAAGGTTTTTACTATGCTTAGTCTTGCTCTAGCAAAACAAAAGGTTTTGTTTTTATAAAAGATGATGTGGCAAAGTGGGAGGGATGTTGTTGAAAATAAAACTTGATGGTGGATCCATCATGGCCATGATGGGTTCAACATCGGAAAAGATGTACCTCTATCAGGTACCAAACTTTGGGGTTTGAAATGATTAAGCTGAGACCGGGCGGGTGACTTGCACGAGAAGAGAGTCTCGGTGTAGTGTCTCCGTCTGAGTCGATTAAGGACCGTCTCGATGTAGGCTTGATGACCGAGGACCCTTTAACTGGTCACATGCCTCGTCATGGGTAAGCTTTGCCTCAGGCAGACTAAGGCCAGAATAAGATACCACGCAATGGGAGTGGAGAGATGGCGAGAGTAGCGTGTACCCTCCGTGGCAAGGGGCTGGACGGTGGTGTATCTGTGCTCTCGGTTGGCGTGAACCTGATCTGGTCTTAAGAACCTCGGTGGCGGGTTGACATATGCAAGGGTTAAGTGCTACAAATGTCGTGTGATTGGAGATCCTCAGCTGAGTATAATCGATTCGGATCACCGTACCTCCGCGGTTATGAAGACTTGGTCACTGACCTATACGTAGAAATCCAGTGAAAATGAAGGGTTGATAAGAAATTGGCTAGTGCAGGTCAAGTGATTGAACTAGGGTAGAAAGAGCTTTAGTGGCAGGTAATCTTACTTAACTTGACAAATAAAACTGGATTTTTAAGGATCCACTTTTAGTAGGCATTTCTGCAAACAAAGTCATTGATCATTGATAAGCCTTACCTTGACACCTTTAAAGCCAGCATCCCCTTGAGAGTCTTTTCTTTAGTCGGGTAAGTCTTGCTGAGTAATTCCATACTCAGGGTTTTATTCCCTATTGTTTTTAGGTGAAGAAGCGACAAACTTTTGTTGTTTCTGTTCCAAGGTGGTCTCAAAAGAAGAAAACCAAGAGTAAAGCTGCGGGAGGAAAGGATCCTCCATAAAAACTTTTTGTTTGATACTTATCGGGAGGGGTTTTTGCCTCCCTTGGCTTGTAATAATATTACTCTGCACTCGTATGTTATATCCTGGTCTATAATAATATAACTCTGACCTACTTTTAAATAAAGGTAAGTTTATGTAACCGCTTCCGCATTTTCGTACCTCCGATGATTTGTAATGTCTGCGTGACTGGTAAAACGCTCTTGGGAAAGGTAAGAAAAGCAGATACCGAACTTGTCAAGTGATTCAGGAACACCTGCAGGGTTGTCTGAGGTCTATTGGACAAAGACAACTGTAGGTGGGCCTAATGACTTTGGAGGTTCCGTCATACGTCGCTTTGGGCCACGCTCCTCCACTCAGTCCGGCGGCATCATCAATCCATGTCTCGGTTGCCGCTGGTCGGGATTGTGCACCGAGGGTTTTCCCTTTTGTCACGGATGGTCGTGCGCCGTGGTGGGACATGCCATCATCCCAACACTAGTGAGGATTGCTCCATTCGCTTTGCCTTACTTCCCTCTATGCTTAGTGTCTAGCGGTGTGTGAATTGAAGCGCTAAAACTCGGTTTGGCATGTTGCCGGTGATGGTGCTGCTGTGTCCCAGCAAGTTTGGGAAGACGTGCTACCACCGTTCGATCTCAATCGGGGGGTGGTTAGGGGAAGATCATGTGTGCCATTGATGGACTAATAAATGATCTGGATTAGATCCACACCATGCCGGTTCAATGGGTGATCCCAGCCCTTGCATTGTGATTGTGCGCACCAGAACAGATCGCATCGTTTTAAACCCAGGGCCATCGGATCATGATCTAATGGCTCATGATGGACAGTACCCCTTTGGCCGCGCAGTTTTGTTAAAAAAACCTTGTGCTTTTGTTTATTCAACCCGTCGTCCATTTTCTAGTATAAAGAAAATAAAATTAAATGAATACTTTGCGTATTAGCCCCTGGAGTTTATTTTTAGGCATAAAATTAATAGAAAAATGCACAAAACCTAGGAAAATTTATATCTTGCTCATTTTAACTCCGATTTAGTCCATTCCAGTTGCATTAATCTCACATTAATATTGTCTATCATCTAGTAACCTTGTAATACCATGAAACCTATGATTAAATTCTTGAATCTGCTCTACTTTATAGTTGTTGGGGACATGCTTCGTCGCCGAAGATCCTGTAAGAAGAAACACCTTCGGCAGATCCCCCTAAAAGCAACACCGAAGCTACCACTTATGAAGCTTCGGCATTATGAAATGTCTCAAGACGAAGGGTGAAACCGACTTAAAGATGAGATGACTGTTTTGTCCATGAGGGTCTATGTCAATAATTGTAATCTTTTGTGAAGGGCATGATTGTAATATCTCACAGGTTGCGCCCTGTGCCTATAAATAGATGAACAGTACCCATGTACTGTTCACGCTGACTTGGCATTTGCTTTTGCGTCACGCTTGTATTATCACCTTCTGTCATGTCGAAGCACTTGAGAACAAGTCCCCAACATTGGCACCCACCTCTGGTGAACTCACTTCCACTATTGAGCTGATGGCTTCGTCCAACATCCAAGCTGAAGCTGCTTCGGCTACAAAGCTGGTGCTCCCAATAACAGGCGATTCATGCTCAGAACCAGCCAACAAGAAGCAGAAGAAGGAGGCTCAGAGAAGGGTGCAACATGTTGGGGTGCAGGGACCCTTCATCAAGTCAAAATGGTCCCAGATCCCAATTACCTTCTCTCAGGAGGACCTTCAGCTCAAGGATTATCCTCATAATGATGCTATAGTCATATCTTGCGTCATCAAGGGATTTCTCGTCCATGATGTTTTGGTTGATACAGGCAGCGCAACCAACATCATATTCGCTAAGGCCTTCAGACAGATGCAAGAGCCAGAGGACAAGATTCATGATGCTACACACCCTCTTTGTGGCTTCGGAGGAAGGCAGATTGTAGCACTTGGCAAAATCACAATGCCAGTGACCTTCGGATTTGTCCACAATACAAGGACTAAATAGGTTGTCTTTGATATTGTTGACATGAAATACCCCTACAATGCAATCATTGGTTGTGGGACACTCAACGCTTTCGAAGCAATACTTCATCCAGCATATCTATGCATGAAGATACCTTCGGAACAAGGACCTATTCCTGTTCATGGCAGTCAGGAAGCTGCTAGAAAAGCTGAAGGAAACTAGACAGATTCAAAAGCAATCCACAACATAGATGGAAATGAGGCTTGTGAACAGTACAAGTACAGAAGAGAGAAGGCTACCTCGGCTGATCAGCCGAAGCCTATGCTTCTATGTGAAGATATAGCAAAGCAGAAGGTATTGCTGGGTTCTCAGTTATATGAAGAGCAGGAGAAAACCTTGATAAGGCTTTTATTCAACAACAAGGATGTGTTTGCTTGGTCAGCTAATTATCTTTGCGGTGTCAATAGAGATGCCATTGAGCATTCACTCAATGTGGATCCATCTTTCAGGCCAAGAAAACAAAGGCTTCAGAAAATGTTCGATGACAAAGCTGAAGGTGCTCGAAACGAAGTGAAGAGACTTCTTATTGCTGGTGTTATCAGAGAGGTCAAATACTCAGAGTGGCTAGCTAACACTGTTATGGTGAAGAAGGCAAATGGTAAATGGAGAATGTGCATCGATTTTATAGATCTTAACAAGGCTTGTCCAAAGGATGAGTTCCCATTGCCAATAATAGATTCTCTAGTAGATGCAGCAGCTTCATCAGAGCTTATGAGATTACTAGACTGTTACTCAGGCTACCACCAAATCTGGATGAAGAAGGAAGATGAGCCGAAGACCAGCTTCATAACCCCCAGTGGTACATATTGTTATCTTCGGATGCCTGAGGGCTCAAGAATGCTGGAGGAAGCTTCAGTAGAATGACAGCCAAAGTACTTCACTCTCAGATAGGCAGAAATGTGCTAACATATGTTGATGATATCATAGTAAAGAGCACGAAGCAGGAAAATCACATCGCTGATCTGCAGGAAACATTTGCTAACTTTAGGCAGGCCGGCCTAAAATTAAATCTAGAAAAATGTGTCTTCGGAGTAAAGAAGGGCAAGTTCCTTGGTTGTCTGGTTTCAACGAAGGGGATCGAAGCTAACCCAAACAAGATCGAAGCTATCCTTTGGATGGAACCGCCAAGCACAAAGAAGGGGGCTCAACGGCTGACAGGAAGATTGGCATCTTTGAATCGATTCATATCTAGGTCAGCAGAAAGAAATTTACCATTCTTTGAAGTACTGAAGTCGGCCGAAGTCTTTCAATGGGGTTTAGCTTAGCAGAAAGCCTTCGAAGAGCTGAAGCAATATCTGGTTGATCTAACAACACTAACCCCACCTACGCCAGGGGCTCCTTTGCTATTGTATGTGGCAGCTTCGCACTCTGCAGTGAGTGTGGCACTAGTACAGGAGAAGCTTGAAGGACAAAATAAGAAGCAAGTCCTAGTATACTTTGTTTCTGAAGTATTAACTTTATCAAAGAAAAATTACACAGAATTGGAGAAAGTGTTGTATGCTATATTAATGGCCTCCAGGAAGCTTCGGCACTATTTTCAAGCTTACCATATAATTTTTCCTTCATCACAGCCTCTGAAGGATATTATAAGGAACAGAGAAGCCACTGGCAGGGTTGGAAAGTGGGCTGCGGAGCTCAATGAATTCACCATTGATTATGTACACAGATCTTCAATTCAATCCCAGGCGCTAGCAGACTTCATCGCTGACTGGACGCCAGGGGCTCATGAAGAAGGGACAAGCAAGGATATCGAAGCTTGGACGATGTTCTGCGATGGTTCTTGGGGAACCTTTGGTGTAGGAGCAGCTGCGGTGTTAGTGGCACCGTCAAAAGTAAAAACATGCTATGCAGTCAAATTGAATTTCAGTTGTACAAATAATATTGCTGAGTACGAAGCACTTTTGTTGGGACTTTGGAAACTAAGGGCCATGGGAATAAGAACGGTTGTTCTGAAGACCGATTCTCAAGTTATTGTTGGCTACATGGACAAAAGCAGCAAGGCACGAGATCCGAAGCTTGAAAAATATCTGGATGCAGTTCGAAGGTTGGAAGCTTCCTTCGAAGGTTTTTCTGTCAAGAATATTCCAAGAGGTGAAAATGAGCATGCAGATTTGTTAGCCAAATCAGCGGCCTAGGGGCTCCCTATACCTTCCGAGGTATTCTTCGAAACAATAAAGGCACCTTCTGTAACACCCCCGGTGTTACTGTAACTAAAAACTTGAGCATGACATCATAAACATTGGCATTGCATATGATTGATATACCTAGAGTGCATTTACTAGGTAAAAATTTCAAATAAGTGTATTGTTTTTGATATTTTGTAAATAGACCCCTGGATAGGAAGCTTTACCCTAAACAAGGATTAAAGGGGTAAGACTTAACCCAACTTGAGAAAACCTAAAGGCTTTAGGGGAAAGAGTTATAAATGTCCCCAAAAACAAAGTTGAGTCACATTTATACCCCTGGATACCAACAATCTCAAATAGAACCCTGGAAAACCCTAAAAACCAAACCCTAGGGGACCTAAGTGCAAAATTAGTCCACTTTTGGACTAAAGTGCAAAAATCAAGTCAAATAAGTATCTTAAGTTATTTGGGTCACTCATATGTGAATTTGCAATCCAAAACTTAAGATTTGGACTTAAGTGCAAAAGTGCCACACTTAACCCTTTTGGGTTAAGTCTGGATTTCAGTGTGGTTCATCCAACTTGAAGCCCTTGTAACTTTTAAATCAGAGGGTTTTTGCCCTAGGTCACCACATCAAAATTGTAGTCCAATTATAGGAGAACAACTTTGTTTAAGGGTTCAAGCCATGATCTTATGAGAAATTTGGAGAAAAACCCAAGCAAAGATGGAATGTCAGACTGATTCAGTCTGAAATTCAGAGATTCAGTGTAATGGAGCCATCTTTGGAGTTGAATTCAACCATGATCTAGTTATCAAATGAGTTCAGTCACTATAGTCGATTTGTAGCTGGTATGTAGACCTATAACTTTGGTGCAGAAAGCTTGCTCGGTTACTACACAAAATCGGGAGAAAATCTAGCCTCAAATCTCTCTGTCAGTTCATCTGAAAGGAACTCGCCATGGTACAGTAACTTGACTGGATCAGATCAACCGCGCGGCTGCCCTCAACGCCGGTGACCCTTCGCCGTGATTCACGCCACCGCTGTTGGATTCGTGCTCTGGGTGAGTGGATAACGTTGTGCGGTAGAAGTCCCTCGCCGACGGTGAGCTGGAGGTCACTCCGGTGACATCACCGTGGCTCTCTCTCCCTCTTTGCGGCTGAGCGGATTAACACGCCGGCGACCGCCGTCTTCCGGCCATACGCCGCGTGGCTCTCACTTTCCACCGCACCACCGTGTCTTCCCCTTGCTCTCCGTGGCTCACCGGAGTAACCGCCACGCCTCTAGACACGTATTCACCGCGCCGCTTTCTTCTTCATCTCCGGCCGCCGCGCGTCCTCTTCAAAAATTCACGGCCACCGTCTTACTCTCCTATAAATTGAGCCCATGTCTAGCTCCGTGAGGTCGTCAGCTAACTAGCCACCGCTACTCACCCACAATCATCCACCAGTGAGCTCAAATTCGCGTTTTTCCCCAAATCGGTCGAAGAACACCGTGAAACCAAGTCCACCGTGGCCAGCCGATTCTGGTAAAGCTCTGTCCAATTCAAACCTTGTTCAAGTCTTCTTATAGTTCAGTGATGCTCGCCAAGCCATCAATTTGAATGTAGATGCCCCCAATCGTTGGGAACACGACGGACTAGCCCCCATGCTCACGGCCACCGTGGCCAGAGCTCCTTAGTCGATCATGAGCCAAATTAAGTTGGGGAAAACCATCTAGGTAGCCTCGATTTCATGTCGGTTGCTCGGAGAACCCAGTCGTAGCCCCAATCGACCGGTTCCGGCGCTCGCCGGAGCTCGGCGGGGCATGAACGCCGTCGAGGATGAGTCGGGTGAATAAATAGAACATCAGGGGCGTTTCTGTAAACTGTCAGTGATACGTAGAAACAGTGAATGACCTCGTTTGCTGTTTGACAAAAACGCGGGGGCCGTTCTGCAAAACCGCCAGGGCGCGGGCGCGCGCAAGCGCTTTCCCCCTGCGAGCTGGGCTACTGGGCTGAAATCAGCCCAGTACTATTCATCTGTTTTTCTTTTTCTTTTATCTCCAGAGCCAAAACAATTATAGAAAACAGTAGAAAAATGGCAAAATTGTAAAACCAATTTTCCTAGGTTCATAATTTTCCCTAGAATTTAACAAAAATAGTTTTGTGATTTTTAGTGGAAATGAGAAATTTTAGGGTATTTAAAGTGGTTAAAAGTATTAGTTATGAATTTTTAGAAAATAATTGGTAAGTCCAAAAATGCCCAAACTTTTTATGGGAACTTAAAACAATATTTAGAAGCCTTGGGTAGAATTTGAGTTGATTTGGACCATGTTTGATAACTAGAACCCAAAACCACCCCCCTGCCCTATGAACTCCTTTACCGACTCCGGAAACCCTAGGTTCTCGGAGTACCGTGAAGGAAAGTTGTACTCAAGACTTAGATAATAAGTTTATATTATCTTCGCATCCTCATGAGCATCCCATGGCATCCATTCTTATGCATATATATGGTTATGTTAGAACACGAAGAAGAAGAAGAAGTCACTAAAGAGGGGACTCCACCAACCTCAGATCCTCAAGCAGGCAACTGCTTTTATTTCGATATTTGTGGATCCGAGCAGGACTCACCTGTTAACAAAGGCAAGCCCCGGTGCATTTGCCACCCTCCTTGTTGTTTTAAAATCTTTCTCACTTGCTTGATGCATTAGGTGATAGGAGTTGATTGATAAAATAATTCCTGCATTACCTTCCTTGAATTTGATTACCTTCCTTGATCACCCGTTTGACAAAAGATTTTGATGCTTAGCCTTGCTTTAGAAAAACAAAATGTTTTGTTTTCACAAAAGATGATGTGGCAAAAGTGGGTGGGGTGTTTTTGAAAATAAAATTTGATGGTGGATCCCTCAGGGCTTTGATGGATTCAACATCTGGAAAAGATGTACCTCTGCCAGGTACCAAACTTTGGGGTTTGAAATAATTAAGATGAGACCGGGCGGGTGACTTGCACGAGAAAGGAGTCTCGGTGTAGTGTCTTCGTCTGAGTCGATTAAGGACCTTATCGATGTAGGCTTGTTGATCGAGGACCCTTTAACTGGTCACATGCCTCGTCATGGGTAAGCCTTGCCTCGGGCAGACTAAGGCCGGAATAAGATAACACGAAATGGGCGTGGAGCGGTGGCGAGAGTAGCGTGTACCCTCCGTGGCAAGAGGCTGGACGGTGGTGTATCTGTGCTCTCGGTTTGCGTGAACCTGATCCGGTCTTAAGAACCTCGGTGGCGGGTTGACATATGCAAGGGTTAAGTGCTACATATGTCGTGTGATTGGAGATCCTCAGCTGAGTATAATCGATTTGGATCGCCGTACCTTCGCGGTTATGAAGACTTGGTCACTACCCTACAGGTAGCATTCCACTAAAGATGATGGGTATTTGTTAAGAAATTGGCTAGTGCAGGACCAGCGATTGAACTAGGGTAGAAAGAACTCTAGTTGCAGGTAATTGAACTTAACCGGACAAATAAAATTGGATTTTTAAGGATCCACTTTAGTAAGCATTTCTGCAAAACAGAGTCTTTGAGTATTAAGAAGCCTTACCTTGACTCCCTAAAAGCTAGCATACCCTTGAGAGTCTTTTCTTTAGTCGGGTAAGTCTTGCTGAGTAATTCCATACTCAGGGTTTATCCCTTCGTTGTTTTTAGGTGAGGAAGTAGCAGATTTTTGCTGCTTCTGTGCCAAGGTGGTTCCCAAAGATGAAACCCAAGACTGAAGTGCGGGAGGACTTGGTCCTCCATATAGATCTTTTACTTAAAATCTTCTCGGGAGGAGTTTTTGCCTCCCTTGGTTTGTATAATATTACTACTCAGCACTCGCTCTTAGTTCTGGTCTGTAATAAAACAACTTGAGCTTGCTTTTAAATAAATGTGAATTATGTAATCGCTTCCGCAATTCTTTATCTCCGATGTTCTGTAATGTCTACAAGACGGGTGAATCGTTCCTGGTAAGGTATGGAAAGATACCGAACTTGTCAAGTAATTCAGGGGCACCTACAGGGTTGTCTGAAGTCCGTTGGACAACGACAACTGTAGGTGGGCCTAATTACTTGGGAGGTTCCGTCACAGCTGGTATCGGAGCGTAGCCTTTCTTTGCAGACATTATGAGGCATCTTCAAAAGGATTTTCGAAAGTCTTACCTGAAAATTCTTTTCTCTTCTTACCTAAGTATTCTGAAGAGTCTATCTTAAAGACCAGATAGGAAGAGTGCAATGTATAGAAGGTTGAATCAACTAAGGTTGATTCTGTACTTATTCATGCATCATGCTAAGAATTATGCTAATAAATTTTCCCCCTTAGAAAGATGCCGCCACACACAAGGCTAACGGCACGCAAGTCAACGGGACCAATTGGAGTACCCCGGCATCAACTAGCCCCTCGACACGAAAGTAGCAGCAGCGGAAGTAATGACCCCATAGGAGACCTTGAAGCCCGAGTGAGTTGACTTCAAGCAGAGCTGCAACACAGGACCAATGCTTGGGTCGCAGACGGAGATAGAATCAATGAACTAAGAAGGGACATCCGTCACCTGCAGGATCAGCTTGCTGATCGAGACTTAGCACTTGACTGGGCAGTACAGTCTCATTTGCTGGCATGTGCTAAGGAAGCAAGGGCTCAGGCCCGAATTAAAGAACTTAGCTCAACTGTCGACGACCTGCAGGTCTACTGCAATACTTTGCATGAGGAAGTCCATATACTATACTCACAATTACACCCTAGTGTGCCTGTGCACTCTGCTGAGGCGGAAGCCGGACCCTCTCACGTTGCGGGACGCGCGTTGGGTGGGGAGTTAGACCTTTTTGAACCCCCTCCTTCTTTGAGGTTGGTTGACGTCTGGACTCCCACACCTGACGATGAGGCCGCCAAAAGTAACGGAAAGCAGGACTAATGGTGTAATAGAAGTAGAGTAGTGTATTGTAGAATGCACGGTTGTATAATAGGTTGAACTTTTGTATAATGGGTAATGTATTGATCTCACATATGGAAAGGCTG
Organism: Zea luxurians; assembly: GCA_029449295.1. NCBI lineage: Eukaryota > Viridiplantae > Streptophyta > Magnoliopsida > Poales > Poaceae > Zea > Zea luxurians. Next base: position 14,949,208 of record JAOPSE010000060.1, on the reverse strand, counting down.
TCAGTACAGCCTTATCTGTGGAAGCAAAATACGCAAGTTCTGGGAAGAATAAGGGATTCAGTGGTGAGAGGCCTAATCAGGGCCAGGCGAAGAGGCAACGGTTCGTCATCCGGCCTTCTAGCCAAAATCGTACTTTTTCCCGTCCACCAGCATTCCCTTTCAAACAGCCCATTATTATCCGCCCCAACAATACCTCCACTTCCCCAAATCAGCCGGGTGCCCCAGGCACTCGATTCCCTGCCTTGCCCAGCTCTTCAACTGGGTGTTTCAACTGCGGCAAATCAGGACATTTTATCAAAGACTGCCCATACCCCAAGCAAAATCAATCCAATGCTCAGCAAGGAACTGGGAAATCCACTCAGCCCAAGGGAAATGCCGTGGGGAGAAATACCAAGAAAACGGGGCGTGTATACTACACTCAAGTGGCCACTACACCGGAAGGAGAGCCGGTGATGATGGGTACATTTCCCGTGGCCAGTCACCCTGCAATTATTCTTTTTGATTCTGGTGCTTCGCATACCTTCATTAGCAAGAAATTTGTGGAGCAACATCACATTGCATGCCATGAATCAAGAGAGGGATTTAAAATTCATTCACCTGGGGGACACATTTTTACTAGAGAAGTGGCCTATGAAGTGCCAGTAACAATGGCCGGACGGAACTTTCCTGCTAACATGATTGTTCTGAAAGGCCAGGATATAGATGTAATTTTGGGTATGAATTGGTTAACCCAACACAAGGCAATCCTCAACACTGAACTCAGAACCGTCAGGTTGAGCTATAATCAAGAAGAAATTCTTTTGTCTCTCCCCGTAACCAATCCAGCCAAAGCTTCTGGTAGAATATTTGAAGCCATTGTACCAGAAATCAAAGACATTCCGGTAGTATGTGAGTTTCCAGATGTATTTTCGGAAGATTTGCCTGGACTGCCCCCTGAAAGAGATGTAGAATTCGTAATTGAGCTAAAGCCCGGTACGGCTCCTATCTCCCGAAGATCGTACCGTATGCCCCCTAATGAGTTGGCAGAATTGAAGATTCAATTACAAGATCTACTGAATAAGGGATTCATCCGGCCAAGCTCGTCCCCATGGGGTTGCCCCGCCATTTTTGTTAAGAAGAAGGATCAAACCTTGCGGATGTGCGTGGATTATCGACCCCTGAATGAGGTCACCATCAAGAATAAGTACCCTCTTCCAAGGATCGACATCTTATTTGATCAACTGACTGGGGCGAGGGTATTTTCCAAAATTGATCTCAGGTCGGGCTATCACCAAATCCGTATTCGGCCCGAGGATATACCGAAGACCGCATTTACTACGCGGTATGGATTGTTTGAATACTTGGTAATGTCTTTCGGGCTCACAAATGCTCCTGCCCACTTCACCTATTTGATGAACTCGGTGTTCATGCCCGAGTTGGACAAGTTCGTCGTGGTCTTCATCGACGATATTTTAATATACTCTAAAAATGAAGAGGAGCATGCTCAGCATCTACGGATTGTATTGACGCGCCTGAGGGAACATCAGCTGTATGCCAAGTTCAGCAAGTGCGCGTTCTGGCTGGAGGAAATTCAATTTTTGGGGCACGTGTTATCAGCTAAAGGAATTGCGGTAGATCCTAGCAAGGTCAAAGATATTCTGGAGTGGAAACCCCCAACCACTGTTCACCAAGTCTGGAGTTTTCTTGGACTAGCTGGATATTATCGCAGATTCATACCCAATTTTTCTAAGCTTGTGAAGCCAATCACAAGTTTATTGAAGAATGATATTAAGTGTAATTGGTCTTCTAAGTGTAATGAAGCCTTTGAGCAATTGAAGACATTATTAACCACTGCTCCGGTATTGGCTCAACCGGACATCACTAAGCCTTTTGATGTATATTGTGATGCATCTGGCAGTGGGCTCGGCTGTGTACTAATGCAAGAAGGCCGAGTAATTGCGTATGCTTCAAGGCAGTTGCGCCGACATGAGGAGCATTATCCAACTCATGATCTGGAGCTAGCTGCTGTGGTTCATGCCCTGAAAATATGGCGTCACTATCTGCTGGGAAATATCTGTCACATATATACAGATCATAAAAGTTTGAAGTACATCTTTACCCAGTCAGAGTTAAATATGAGGCAAAGACGATGGCTTGAGCTCATTAAAGACTATGAACTAGAGATCCATTATCACCCAGGCAAAGCCAATGTGGTGGCAGATGCATTGAGTCGTAAGACTTCCTGCCACTGTCTTATGGCAAAGACCTCCGAGAACACCTTATGTCAAGAAATGGAGAAGCTAAACCTGGGGATAATCCAGCAAGGGACTCTAAATCAGCTGAAGCTTGAGTCAATCATTCTGTAGAAGATAATTGATGCTCAAAAGGATAATCTGGGTATGAAGCACATACGAGAGAAGATAAGGGCTGGAACAGCCAAATGTTTCAAGGAAGACGATCAAGGTGTGATATGGTTTAAAAACCGCATAGTAGTGCCAAAGAATGAAGAACTCCGCTAGCAAATCTTAGATGAAGCGCATCTTAGTCGCTATTCTATTCATCCAGGAAGCACTAAGATGTATCATGATCTAAAACAGCACTACTGGTGGACGAAGATGAAAATTGAAATTGCACGCTATGTGGCTAAGTGTGACACTTGCAGACGTGTCAAGGCCATACACATGAAAACTGCCGGTCCATTGCAGTCATTACCAATACCAACAGGGAAATGGGAAGACATAAGCATGGACTTCATTGTGGGATTGCCCAGGACCACAAAAGGGTATGACTCTATTTGGGTTATCATTGATCGATTTACCAAGATCGCCCACTTCCTCCCTGTCAAGGTAAAATATCACGTCATTACCTATGCGGAGTTGTACATCGCCCGTATTCTCAGTTTGCATGGGGTTCCAAAGACTATAGTGTCAGATCGTGGACCACAATCTGTATCTAAATTTTGGGAAGAACTTCATAAATCCCTGGGTACTAAATTACTCCACAGTTCGGCCTATCATCCTCAAACCAGTGGACAAACTGAGAGAGTGAACCAAATACTTGAAGATATGCTGCAGGCATGTGTCCTGGATTTCTCACCAAAATGGGATGAATGTTTACCTTTGGCGGAGTTTTCATACAATAATAGTTATCAAGAAAGTATCAAGATGGCACCCTTTGAAGCTTTATATGGACGACGGTGTCGGACTCTGCTAAATTGGTCTGAACCTGGTGAGAGGTGCTTCTTTAGACCTGATCTGGTGAAAGAAGCCGAGGATAAAGTTCAGAAAATTATTCGTAATCTGAAGCAAGCACAAGCTCGTCAGAAGAGTTATGCAGACACACGGCGAATGCCCTTATATTTCCTGGAAGGAGACTATGTTTACCTGAAAGTCTCACCAATGAAAGGAGTATCGCGTTTTGGGGTTAAAGGGAAGCTTGCACCCAGGTACATTGGTCCATTCCTGGTACTTGAGCAATGTGGACCAGTGGCATACCGACTCCAACTACCCGAAACCTTGTCTGCTGTGCATAATGTGTTCCATGTGTCACAATTGAAAAAGTGTCTTCGGGTTCCCGATCGAACCATTGAAGTGACAGATGTTGTCCTGGAACCAGACTTAACGTACTCGGAACATCCTATTCGAGTTTTGGATCAAAAGGACAGGGTTACCCGGAGAAAGACTCTCAAGTTCTACAAGATAAAATGGAACCAGCATTCTGAGGAAGAGGCTACGTGGGAAACTCAAGACTTCTTGAATAAGAATTTCCCAGGCTTTCTAGCCTCATGTAATTTGTAAAGTGTATATAGTTATTGCAATAAAGAAGTGAACCCCCACACCACCCCTGCCTTGTACCAAAAATAAGGAAATAAAAATGTGACACGTTTCCTTTTCCATTACTCACCCTAGGGTTTTAAATCTCGGGACGAGATTCTTTTATGGGGGGAAGGATGTAACACCCCTGGTGTTACTGTAACTAAAAACTTGAGCATGACATCATAAACATTGGCATTGCATATGATTGATATACCTAGAGTGCATTTACTAGGTAAAAATTTCAAATAAGTGTATTGTTTTTGATATTTTGTAAATAGACCCCTGGATAGGAAGCTTTACCCTAAACAAGGATTAAAGGGGTAAGACTTAACCCAACTTGAGAAAACCTAAAGGCTTTAGGGGAAAGAGTTATAAATGTCCCCAAAAACAAAGTTGAGTCACATTTATACCCCTGGATACCAACAATCTCAAATAGAACCCTCGAAAACCCTAAAAACCAAACCCTAGGGACCTAAGTGCAAAATTAGTCCACTTTTGGACTAAAGTGCAAAAATCAAGTCAAATAAGTATCTTAAGTTATTTGGGTCACTCATATGTGAATTTGCAATCCAAAACTTAAGATTTGGACTTAAGTGCAAAAGTGCCACACTTAACCCTTTTGGGTTAAGTCTGGATTTCAGTGTGGTTCATCCAACTTGAAGCCCTTGTAACTTTTAAATCAGAGGTTTTTTGCCCTAGGTCACCACATCAAAATTGTAGTCCAATTATAGGAGAACAACTTTGTTTAAGGGTTCAAGCTATGATCTTATGAGAAATTTGGAGAAAAACCCAAGCAAAGATGGAATGTCAGACTGATTCAGTCTGAAATTCAGAGATTCAGTGTAATGGAGCCATCTTTGGAGTTGAATTCAACCATGATCTAGTTATCAAATGAGTTCAGTCACTATAGTCGATTTGTAGCTGGTATGTAGACCTATAACTTTGGTGCAGAAAGCTTGCTCGGTTACTACAAAAAATCGGGAGAAAATCTAGCCTCAAATCTCTCTGTCAGTTCATCTGAAAGGAACTCGCCATGGTACAGTAACTTGACTGGATCAGATCAACCGCGCGGCTGCCCTCAACGCCGGTGACCCTTCGCCGTGATTCATGCCACCGCTGTTGGATTCGTGCTCTGGGTGAGTGGATAACGTTGTGCGGTAGAAGTCCCTCGCCGACGGTGAGCTGGAGGTCACTCCGGTGACATCACCGTGGCTCTCTCTCCCTCTTTGCGGCTGAGCGGATTAACACGCCGGCGACCGCCGTCTTCCGGCCATACGCCGCGTGGCTCTCACTTTCCACCGCACCACCGTGTCTTCCCCTTGCTCTCCGTGGCTCACCGGAGTAACCGCCACGCCTCTAGACACGTATTCACCGCGCCGCTTTCTTCTTCATCTCCGGCCGCCGCGCGTCCTCTTCAAAAATTCGCGGCCACCGTCTTACTCTCCTATAAATTGAGCCCATGTCTAGCTCCGTGAGGTCGTCAGCTAACTAGCCACCGCTACTCACCCACAATCATCCACCAGTGAGCTCAAATTCGCGTTTTTCCCCAAATCGGTCGAAGAACACCGTGAAACCAAGTCCACCGTGGCCAGCCGATTCTGGTAAAGCTCTATCCAATTCAAACCTTGTTCAAGTCTTCTTATAGTTCAGTGATGCTCGCCAAGCCATCAATTTGAATGTAGATGCCCCCAATCGTCGGGAACACGACGGACTAGCCCCCATGCTCACGGCCACCGTGGCCAGAGCTCCTTAGTCGATCATGAGCCAAATTAAGTTGGGGAAAACCATCTAGGTAGCCTCGATTTCATGTCGGTTGCTCGGAGAACCCAGCCGTAGCCCCAATCGACCGGTTCAGGCGCTCGCCGGAGCTCGGCGGGGCATGAACGCCGTCGAGGATGAGTCGGGTGAAGAAATAGAACATCAGGGGCGTTTCTGTAAACTGTCAGTGATACGTAGAAACAGTGAATGACCTCGTTTGCTGTTTGACAAAAACGCGGGGGCCGTTCTGCAAAACCGCCAGGGCGCGGGCGCGGGCGCGCGCAAGCGCTTTCCCCCTGCGAGCTGGGCTACTGGGCTGAAATCAGCCCAGTACTATTCATCTGTTTTTCTTTTTCTTTTATCTCTAGAGCCAAAACAATTATAGAAAACAGTAGAAAAATGGCAAAATTGTAAAACCAATTTTCCTAGGTTCATAATTTTCCCTAGAATTTAACAAAAACAGTTTTGTGATTTTTAGTGGAAATGAGAAATTTTAGGGTATTTAAAGTGGTTAAAAGTATTAGTTATGAATTTTTAGAAAATAATTGGTAAGTCCAAAAATGCCCAAACTTTTTATGGGAACTTAAAACAATATTTAGAAGCCTTGGGTAGAATTTGAGTTGATTTGGACCATGTTTGATAACTAGAACCCAAAACCACCCCCCCTGCCCTATGAACTCCTTTACCGACTCCGGAAACCCTAGGTTCTCGGAGTACCGTGAAGGAAAGTTGTACTCAAGACTTAGATAATAAGTTTATATTATCTTCGCATCCTCATGAGCATCCCATGGCATCCATTCTTATGCATATATATGGTTATGTTAGAACACGAAGAAGAAGAAGAAGTCACTAAAGAGGGGACTCCACCAACCTCAGATCCTCAAGCAGGCAACTGCTTTTATTTTGATATTTGTGGATCCGAGCAGGACTCACCTGTTAACAAAGGCAAGCCCCGGTGCATTTGCCACCCTCCTTGTTGTTTTAAAATCTTTCTCACTTGCTTGATGCATTAGGTGATAGGAGTTGATTGATAAAATAATTCCTGCATTACCTTCCTTGAATTTGATTACCTTCCTTGATCACCCATTTTACAAAAGATTTTGATGCTTAGCCTTGCTTTAGAAAAACAAAATGTTTTGTTTTCACAAAAGATGATGTGGCAAAAGTGGGTGGGGTGTTTTTGAAAATAAAATTTGATGGTGGATCCCTCAGGGCTTTGATGGATTCAACATCTGGAAAAGATGTACCTCTGCCAGGTACCAAACTTTGGGGTTTGAAATAATTAAGATGAGACCGGGCGGGTGACTTGCACGAGAAAGGAGTCTCGGTGTAGTGTCTCCGTCTGAGTCGATTAAGGACCTTGTCGATGTAGGCTTGTTGATCGAGGACCCTTTAACTGGTCACATGCCTCGTCATGGGTAAGCCTTGCCTCGGGCAGACTAAGGCCGGAATAAGATAACACGAAATGGGCGTGGAGCGGTGGCGAGAGTAGCGTGTACCCTCCGTGGCAAGAGGCTGGACGGTGGTGTATCTGTGCTCTCGGTTTGCGTGAACCTGATCCGGTCTTAAGAACCTCGGTGGCGGGTTGACATATGCAAGGGTTAAGTGCTACATATGTCGTGTGATTGGAGATCCTCAGCTGAGTATAATCGATTCGGATCGCCGTACCTTCGCGGTTATGAAGACTTGGTCACTACCCTACACGTAGCATTCCACTAAAGATGATGGGTATTTGTTAAGAAATTGGCTAGTGCAGGACCAGCGATTGAACTAGGGTAGAAAGAACTCTAGTTGCAGGTAATTGAACTTAACCGGACAAATAAAATTGGATTTTTAAGGATCCACTTTAGTAAGCATTTCTGCAAAACAGAGTCTTTGAGTATTGAGAAGCCTTACCTTGACTCCCTAAAAGCTAGCATACCCTTGAGAGTCTTTTCTTTAGTCGGGTAAGTCTTGCTGAGTAATTCCATACTCAGGGTTTATCCCTTCGTTGTTTTTAGGTGAGGAAGTAGCAGATTTCTGCTGCTTCTGTGCCAAGGTGGTTCCCAAAGAAGAAACCCAAGACTGAAGTGCGGGAGGACTTGGTCCTCCATATAGATCTTTTACTTAAAATCTTCTCGGGAGGAGTTTTTGCCTCCCTTGGTTTGTATAATATTACTACTCAGCACTCGCTCTTAGTTCTGGTCTGTAATAAAACAACTTGAGCTTGCTTTTAAATAAATGTGAATTATGTAATCGCTTCCGCAATTCTTTATCTCCGATGTTCTGTAATGTCTGCAAGACGGGTGAATCGTTCCTGGTAAGGTAAGGAAAGATACCGAACTTGTCAAGTAATTCAGGGGCACCTACAGGGTTGTCTGAAGTCCGTTGGACAAGGACAACTGTAGGTGGGCCTAATTACTTGGGAGGTTCCGTCACAGCTGGTATCGGAGCGTAGCCTTTCTTTGCAGACATTATGAGGCATCTTCAAAAGGATTTTCGAAAGTCTTACCTGAAAATTCTTTTCTCTTCTTACCTAAGTATTCTGAAGAGTCTATCCTAAAGACCAGATAGGAAGAGTGCAATGTATAGAAGGTTGAATCAACTAAGGTTGATTCTGTACTTATTCATGCATCATGCTAAGAATTATGCTAATAAATTTTACCCCTTAGAAAGATGCCGCCACGCACAAGGCTAACGGCACGCAAGTCAACGGGACCAATTGGAGTACCCCGGCATCAACTAGCCCCTCGACACGAAAGTAGCAGCAGCGGAAGTAATGACCCCATAGGAGACCTTGAAGCCCGAGTGAGTTGACTTCAAGCAGAGCTGCAACACAGGACCAATGCTTGGGTCGCAGACGGAGATAGAATCAATGAACTAAGAAGGGACATCCGTCACCTGCAGGATCAGCTTGCTGATCGAGACTTAGCACTTGACTGGGCAGTACAGTCTCATTTGCTGGCATGTGCTAAGGAAGCAAGGGCTCAGGCCCGAATTAAAGAACTTAGCTCAACTGTCGACGACCTGCAGGTCTACTGCAATACTTTGCATGAGGAAGTCCATATACTATACTCACAATTACACCCTAGTGTGCCTGTGCACTCTGCTGAGGCGGAAGCCGGACCCTCTCACGTTGCGGGACGCGCGTTGGGTGGGGAGTTAGACCTTTTTGAACCCCCTCCTTCTTTGAGGTTGGTTGACGTCTGGACTCCCACACCTGACGATGAGGCCGCCAAAAGTAACGGAAAGCAGGACTAATGGTGTAATAGAAGTAGAGTAGTGTATTGTAGAATGCACGGTTGTATAATAGGTTGAACTTTTGTATAATGGGTAATGTATTGATCTCACATATGGAAAGGTTGTCAGTACAGCCTTATCTGTGGAAGCAAAATACGCAAGTTCTGGGAAGAATAAGGGATTCAGTGGTGAGAGGCCTAATCAGGGCCAGGCGAAGAGGCAACGGTTCGTCATCCGGCCTTCTAGCCAAAACCGTACTTTTTCCCGTCCACCAGCATTCCCTTTCAAACAGCCCATTATTATCCGCCCCAACAATACCTCCACTTCCCCAAATCAGCCGGGTGCCCCAGGCAGTCGATTCCCTGCCTTGCCCAGCTCTTCAACTGGGTGTTTCAACTGCGGCAAATCGGGACATTTTATCAAAGACTGCCCATACCCCAAGCAAAATCAATCCAATGCTCAGCAAGGAACTGGGAAATCCACTCAGCCCAAGGGAAATGCTGTGGGGAGAAATACCAAGAAAACGGGGCGTGTATACTACACTCAAGTGGCCACTACACCGGAAGGAGAGCCGGTGATGATGGGTACGTTTCCCGTGGCCAGTCACCCTGCAATTATTCTTTTTGATTCTGGTGCTTCGCATACCTTCATTAGCAAGAAATTTGTGGAGCAACATCACATTGCATGCCATGAATCAAGAGAGGGATTTAAAATTCATTCACCTGGGGGACACATTTTTACTAGAGAAGTGGCCTATGAAGTGCTAGTAACAATGGCCGGACGGAACTTTCCTGCTAACATGATTGTTCTGAAAGGCCAGGATATAGATGTAATTTTGGGTATGAATTGGTTAACCCAACACAAGGCAATCCTCAACACTAAACTCAGAACCGTCAGGTTGAGCTATAATCAAGAAGAAATTCTTTTGTCTCTCCCCGTAACCAATCCAGCCAAAGCTTCTGGTAGAATATTTGAAGCCATTGTACCGGAAATCAAAGACATTCCGGTAGTATGTGAGTTTCCAGATGTATTTCCGGAAGATTTGCCTGGACTGCCCCCTGAAAGAGATGTAGAATTCGTAATTGAGCTAAAGCCTGGTACGGCTCCTATCTCCCGAAGATCGTACCGTATGCCCCCTAATGAGTTGGCGGAATTGAAGATTCAATTACAAGATCTACTGAATAAGGGATTCATCCGGCCAAGCTCGTCCCCATGGGGTTGCCCCGCCATTTTTGTTAAGAAGAAGGATCAAACCTTGCGGATGTGTGTGGATTATCGACCCCTGAATGAGGTCACCATCAAGAATAAGTACCCTCTTCCAAGGATCGACATCTTATTTGATCAACTGACTGGGGCGAGGGTATTTTCCAAAATTGATCTCAGGTCGGGCTATCACCAAATCCGTATTCGGCCCGAGGATATACCGAAGACCGCATTTACTACGCGGTATGGATTGTTTGAATACTTGGTAATGTCTTTCGGGCTCACAAATGCTCCTGCCCACTTCACCTATTTGATGAACTCGGTGTTCATGCCCGAGTTGGACAAGTTCGTCGTGGTCTTCATCGACGATATTTTAATATACTCTAAAAATGAAGAGGAGCATGCTCAGCATCTACGGATTGTATTGACGCGCCTGAGGGAACATCAGCTGTATGCCAAGTTCAGCAAGTGCGCGTTCTGGCTGGAGGAAATTCAATTTTTGGGGCACGTGTTATCAGCTAAAGGAATTGCGGTAGATCCTAGCAAGGTCAAAGATATTCTGGAGTGGAAACCCCCAACCACTGTTCACCAAGTCCGGAGTTTTCTTGGACTAGCTGGATATTATCGCAGATTCATACCCAATTTTTCTAAGCTTGTGAAGCCAATCACAAGTTTATTGAAGAATGATATTAAGTGTAATTGGTCTTCTAAGTGTAATGAAGCCTTTGAGCAATTGAAGACATTATTAACCACTGCTCCGGTATTGGCTCAACCGGACATCACTAAGCCTTTTGATGTATATTGTGATGCATCTGGCAGTGGGCTCGGCTGTGTACTAATGCAAGAAGGCCGAGTAATTGCGTATGCTTCAAGGCAGTTGCGCCGACATGAGGAGCATTATCCAACTCATGATCTGGAGCTAGCTGCTGTGGTTCATGCCCTGAAAATATGGCGTCACTATCTGCTGGGAAATATCTGTCACATATATACAGATCATAAAAGTTTGAAGTACATCTTTACCCAGTCAGAGTTAAATATGAGGCAAAGACGATGGCTTGAGCTCATTAAAGACTATGAACTAGAGATCCATTATCACCCAGGCAAAGCCAATGTGGTGGCAGATGCATTGAGTCGTAAGACTTCCTGCCACTGTCTTATGGCAAAGACCTCCGAGAACACCTTATGTCAAGAAATGGAGAAGCTAAACCTGGGGATAATCCAGCAAGGGACTCTAAATCAGCTGAAGCTTGAGTCAATCATTCTGCAGAAGATAATTGATGCTCAAAAGGATAATCTGGGTATGAAGCACATACGAGAGAAGATAAGGGCTGGAACAGCCAAATGTTTCAAGGAAGACGATCAAGGTGTGATATGGTTTAAAAACCGCATAGTAGTGCCAAAGAATGAAGAACTCCGCTAGCAAATCTTAGATGAAGCGCATCTTAGTCGCTATTCTATTCATCCGGGAAGCACTAAGATGTATCATGATCTAAAACAGCACTACTGGTGGACGAAGATGAAAATTGAAATTGCACGCTATGTGGCTAAGTGTGACACTTGCAGACGTGTCAAGGCCATACACATAAAAACTGCCGGTCCATTGCAGTCATTACCAATACCAACAGGGAAATGGGAAGACATAAGCATGGACTTCATTGTGGGATTGCCCAGGACAACAAAAGGGTATGACTCTATTTGGGTTATCATTGATCGATTTACCAAGATCGCCCACTTCCTCCCTGTCAAGGTAAAATATCACGTCATTACCTATGCAGAGTTGTACATCGCCCGTATTCTCAGTTTGCATGGGGTTCCAAAGACTATAGTGTCGGATCGTGGACCACAATTTGTATCTAAATTTTGGGAAGAACTTCATAAATCCCTGGGTACTAAATTACTCCACAGTTCGGCCTATCATCCTCAAACCAGTGGACAAACTGAGAGAGTGAACCAAATACTTGAAGATATGCTGCGGGCATGTGTCCTGGATTTCTCACCAAAATGGGATGAATGTTTACCTTTGGCGGAGTTTTCATACAATAATAGTTATCAAGAAAGTATCAAGATGGCACCCTTTGAAGCTTTATATGGACGACGGTGTCGGACTCCGCTAAATTGGTCTGAACCTGGTGAGAGGTGCTTCTTTAGACCTGATCTGGTGAAAGAAGCCGAGGATAAAGTTCAGAAAATTATTCGTAATCTGAAGCAAGCACAAGCTCGTCAGAAGAGTTATGCAGACACACGGCGAATGCCCTTATATTTCCTGGAAGGAGACTATGTTTACCTGAAAGTCTCACCAATGAAAGGAGTATCGCGTTTTGGGGTTAAAGGGAAGCTTGCACCCAGGTACATTGGTCCATTCCTGGTACTTGAGCAATGTGGACCAGTGGCATACCGACTCCAACTACCCGAAACCTTGTCTGCTGTGCATAATGTGTTCCATGTGTCACAATTGAAAAAGTGTCTTCGGGTTCCCGATCGAACCATTGAAGTGACAGATGTTGTCCTGGAACCAGACTTAACGTACTCGGAACATCCTATTCGAGTTCTGGATCAAAAGGACAGGGTTACCCGGAGAAAGACTCTCAAGTTCTACAAGATACAATGGAACCAGCATTCTGAGGAAGAGGCTATGTGGGAAACTCAAGACTTCTTGAATAAGAATTTCCCAGGCTTTCTAGCCTCATGTAATTTGTAAAGTGTATATAGTTATTGCAATAAAGAAGTGAACCCCCACACCACCCCTGCCTTGTACCAAAAATAAGAAAATAAAAATGTGACACATTTCCTTTTCCATTACTCACCCAAGGGTTTTAAATCTCGCGACGAGATTCTTTTATGGGGGGAAGGATGTAACACCCCTGGTGTTACTGTAACTAAAAACTTGAGCATGACATCATAAACATTGGCATTGCATATGATTGATATACCTAGAGTGCATTTACTAGGTAAAAATTTCAAATAAGTGTATTGTTTTTGATATTTTGTAAATAGACCCCTGGATAGGAAGCTTTACCCTAAACAAGGATTAAAGGGGTAAGACTTAACCCAACTTGAGAAAACCTAAAGGCTTTAGGGGAAAGAGTTATAAATGTCCCCAAAAACAAAGTTGAGTCACATTTATACCCCTGGATACCAACAATCTCAAATAGAACCCTGGAAAACCCTAAAAACCAAACCCTAGGGACCTAAGTGCAAAATTAGTCCACTTTTGGACTAAAGTGCAAAAATCAAGTCAAATAAGTATCTTAAGTTATTTGGGTCACTCATATGTGAATTTGCAATCCAAAACTTAAGATTTGGACTTAAGTGCAAAAGTGCCACACTTAACCCTTTTGGGTTAAGTCTGGATTTCAGTGTGGTTCATCCAACTTGAAGCCCTTGTAACTTTTAAATCAGAGGGTTTTTGCCCTAGGTCACCAAATCAAAATTGTAGTCCAATTATAGGAGAACAACTTTGTTTAAGGGTTCAAGCCATGATCTTATGAGAAATTTGGAGAAAAACCCAAGCAAAGATGGAATGTCAGACTGATTCAGTCTGAAATTCAGAGATTCAGTGTAATGGAGCCATCTTTGGAGTTGAATTCAACCATGATCTAGTTATCAAATGAGTTCAGTCACTATAGTCGATTTGTAGCTGGTATGTAGACCTATAACTTTGGTGCAGAAAGCTTGCTCGGTTACTACACAAAATCGGGAGAAAATCTAGCCTCAAATCTCTCTGTCAGTTCATCTGAAAGGAACTCGCCATGGTACAGTAACTTGACTGGATCAGATCAACCGCGCGGCTGCCCTCAACGCCGGTGACCCTTCGCCGTGATTCACGCCACCGCTGTTAGATTCGTGCTCTGGGTGAGTGGATAACGTTGTGCGGTAGAAGTCCCTCGCCGACGGTGAGCTGGAGGTCACTCCGGTGACATCACCGTGGCTCTCTCTCCCTCTTTGCGGCTGAGCGGATTAACACGCCGGCGACCGCCGTCTTCCGGCCATACGCCGCGTGGCTCTCACTTTCCACCGCACCACCGTGTCTTCCCCTTGCTCTCCGTGGCTCACCGGAGTAACCGCCACGCCTCTAGACACGTATTCACCGTGCCGCTTTCTTCTTCATCTCCGGCCGCCGCGCGTCCTCTTCAAAAATTCGCGGCCACCGTCTTACTCTCCTATAAATTGAGCCCATGTCTAGCTCCATGAGGTCGTCAGCTAACTAGCCACCGCTACTCACCCACAATCATCCACCAGTGAGCTCAAATTCGCGTTTTTCCCCAAATTGGTCGAAGAACACCGTGAAACCAAGTCCACCGTGGCCAGCCGATTCTGGTAAAGCTCTGTCCAATTCAAACCTTGTTCAAGTCTTCTTATAGTTCAGTGATGCTCGCCAAGCCATCAATTTGAATGTAGATGCCCCCAATCGTCGGGAACACGACGGACTAGCCCCCATGCTCACGACCACCGTGGCCAGAGCTCCTTAGTCGATCATGAGCCAAATTAAGTTGGGGAAAACCATCTAGGTAGCCTCGATTTCATGTCGGTTGCTCGGAGAACCCAGCCGTAGCCCCAATCGACCGGTTCAGGCGCTCGCCGGAGCTCGGCGTGGCATGAACGCCGTCGAGGATGAGTCGGGTGAAGAAATAGAACATCAGGGGCGTTTCTGTAAACTGTCAGTGATACGTAGAAATAGTGAATGACCTCGTTTGCTGTTTGACAAAAACGCGGGGGCCGTTCTGCAAAACCGCCAGGGCGCGGGCACGCGCAATCGCTTTCCCCCTGCGAGCTGGGCTACTGGGCTGAAATCAGCCCAGTACTATTCATCTGTTTTTCTTTTTCTTTTATCTCCAGAGCCAAAACAATTATAGAAAACAGTAGAAAAATGGCAAAATTGTAAAACCAATTTTCCTAGGTTCATAATTTTCCCTAGAATTTAACAAAAATAGTTTTGTGATTTTTAGTGGAAATGAGAAATTTTAGGGTATTTAAAGTGGTTAAAAGTATTAGTTATGAATTTTTAGAAAATAATTGGTAAGTCCAAAAATGCCCAAACTTTTTATGGGAACTTAAAACAATATTTAGAAGCCTTGGGTAGAATTTGAGTTGATTTGGACCATGTTTGATAACTAGAACCCAAAACCACCCCCCCTGCCCTATGAACTCCTTTACCGACTCCGGAAACCCTAGGTTCTCGGAGTACCGTGAAGGAAAGTTGTACTCAAGACTTAGATAATAAGTTTATATTATCTTCGCATCCTCATGAGCATCCCATGGCATCCATTCTTATGCATATATATGGTTATGTTAGAACACGAAGAAGAAGAAGAAGTCACTAAAGAGGGGACTCCACCAACCTCAGATCCTCAAGCAGGCAACTGCTTTTATTTCGATATTTGTGGATCCGAGCAGGACTCACCTGTTAACAAAGGCAAGCCCCGGTGCATTTGCCACCCTCCTTGTTGTTTTAAAATCTTTCTCACTTGCTTGATGCATTAGGTGATAGGAGTTGATTGATAAAATAATTCCTGCATTACCTTCCTTGAATTTGATTACCTTCCTTGATCACCCGTTTTACAAAAGATTTTGATGCTTAGCCTTGCTTTAGAAAAACAAAATGTTTTGTTTTCACAAAAGATGATGTGGCAAAAGTGGGTGGGGTGTTTTTGAAAATAAAATTTGATGGTGGATCCCTCAGGGCTTTGATGGATTCAACATCTGGAAAAGATGTACCTCTGCTAGGTACCAAACTTTGGGGTTTGAAATAATTAAGATGAGACCGGGCGGGTGACTTGCACGAGAAAGGAGTCTCGGTGTAGTGTCTCCGTCTGAGTCGATTAAGGACCTTGTCGATGTAGGCTTGTTGATCGAGGACCCTTTAACTGGTCACATGCCTCGTCATGGGTAAGCCTTGCCTCGGGCAGACTAAGGCCGGAATAAGATAACACGAAATGGGCGTGGAGCGGTGGCAAGAGTAGCGTGTACCCTCCGTGGCAAGAGGCTGGACGGTGGTGTATCTGTGCTCTCGGTTTGCGTGAATCTGATCCGGTCTTAAGAACCTCGGTGGCGGGTTGACATATGCAAGGGTTAAGTGCTACATATGTCGTGTGATTGGAGATCCTCAGCTGAGTATAATCGATTCGAATCGCCGTACCTTCGCGGTTATGAAGACTTGGTCACTACCCTACACGTAGCATTCCACTAAAGATGATGGGTATTTGTTAAGAAATTGGCTAGTGCAGGACCAGCGATTGAACTAGGGTAGAAAGAACTCTAGTTGCAGGTAATTGAACTTAACCGGACAAATAAAATTGGATTTTTAAGGATCCACTTTAGTAAGCATTTCTGCAAAACAGAGTCTTTGAGTATTGAGAAGCCTTACCTTGACTCCCTAAAAGCTAGCATACCCTTGAGAGTCTTTTCTTTAGTCGGGTAAGTCTTGCTGAGTAATTCCATACTCAGGGTTTATCCCTTCGTTGTTTTTAGGTGAGGAAGTAGCAGATTTCTGCTGCTTCTGTGCCAAGGTGGTTCCCAAAGATGAAACCCAAGACTGAAGTGCGGGAGGACTTGGTCCTCCATATAGATCTTTTACTTAAAATCTTCTCGGGAGGAGTTTTTGCCTCCCTTGGTTTGTATAATATTACTACTCAGCACTCGCTCTTAGTTCTGGTCTGTAATAAAACAACTTGAGCTTGCTTTTAAATAAATGTGAATTATGTAATCGCTTCCGCAATTCTTTATCTCCGATGTTCTGTAATGTCTACAAGACGGGTGAATCATTCCTGGTAAGGTAAGGAAAGATACCGAACTTGTCAAGTAATTCAGGGGCACCTACAGGGTTGTCTGAAGTCCGTTGGACAAGGACAACTGTAGGTGGGCCTAATTACTTGGGAGGTTCCGTCACACCTTCGGTTGAACTTATGGAAAGAGCTATACTTAACATTTCTCCAGTACATAGTGAGGACTGGAGAACTGAAATCATATCCTTCCTCTAAGGCAACTGTCTCTCCGATGACGAAGTTTATAACAAAAGAATGGAGGCAAGGACAAGACCATATGTGATAATAGAAGGGGAATTGTATAAATACGGGGTTTGTTCCCAACTCCTCAAGTGTTATCAAGAACCGAAGGTATTGAATTAATGAAGGAGATACATGCGGGTCTATGTGGATCTCACATTGGGTCTAGACCTCTGTTGGGAAAAGTTTTTTGACAAGGATTGTACTGGCCGAAGGCAGCTTCAGATGCAGCAGAGTTAGTTCAAAAATGCGAAGGCTGCCAAAAATGTGCGAGAGACCAGAAACAACATTCGTCCCTCACTCAATTAATACAACCCATTTGGCTGTTGCAAAGGTGGGGCCTCGATTTGCTAGGTCCACTTCCACTAGCACAAGGAAATCTAAAATATGTTGTGGTGGCGGTAGAGTATTTTTCTAAGTGGATTGAGGTGAAGCCTTTGGCCTCAATAACTTCGGTTACCGTCCAGAAATTCTTCTGGCAAAACATTGTTTGTCGCTTCGGAGTGCCGAAGGCTATTACTGTAGACAATGGAACACAGTTTGATGCCGAAGCTTTCAAGGAATTCTATGAACAGATTGGCACGAAGATTCATTTTGCATCGGTCAGGCATCCGGAGTCAAATGGACTTGTTGATAGAGCTAATGGCATTATAATGACGGGAATAATGAAGTTAATCTTCAATCAGTGTTGGAGCGAAGGCAGAAACGCCACCCTTCGCCCGAAGTCTCCACCACTTAGCCCCTGCCCTGACGGACAAAGCAGGCAGGGACACCCTTCGCTTCATCGGCACCAGAGACAACACGGAGACCCTTCGCTAGATTCGGCACCAGACGAAGGCCTGCGGCGACGCCTCCCCGCGGCACGGCCTCGTTCAGCTCTGAGGCCCACATGAGATCTGGCCCATTGTAACGGGCCCTGCGTGGCCGCGTTTGTGTTACGGGCCTAATCTGTAAAGGCGTACTTGTAATTACAGCTTGTAACCCCACTTTATGGGAATATTCTGGGGATAAACTAGGTACCTGAGGGCACATGCGTCCTTAACGCAAGGCGCCGTGCACTCGGATACCTATAAATACCCCCGCACAGTGCCCGTGAGAGGCTAGATTAACAGAGCTTTTGCCATCACGCGCGAGTGCCCTGTTGTCATCACCATTCACTCGTGTTGGATCCCCTTGCTGTCGAGAGCAGGTTCCAACATTTGGCGCCCACCATGGGGCTCGAACCCACCGTCCGCAGAGAAGACTTGGACGATCCATTGCGACGGCGCATGGTGCCATGCGGGGGCAGGCGTCGCTGCAATCATAACCTCACCAGTCGGGGTCAAGCACAGATATGCAGCACGACTCAGCTTCAATCTGGAATCCGACAGATGCACAAATAATATAGCAGAATATGAAGCAGTCATCCTCGGCCTCCGCAAGCTAAGGGCCCTCGGAGTCACCACTTGCATCATCAAAACAGACTCCAAGGTAGTTGCCGGCCAGGTCGAGAAAGACTATGCAGCCAAGGACCCCGCACTCATGCAGTACCTCGCGGCCATCCGAAGTCTCGAGAGGCAGTTCAAGGGGTTCACCGTGCAGCATGTGGACCGGGCCAAGAATGAGGAGGCCGACGCATTGGCCAAGGCCGCGGCCAGGGGCGAAACTCTGCCCTCCGACGTGTTCTTCCACGTCATCGGCACGCCAGCAGTCCGGAGCCCCGAAGGGCTCCAAATAACCAATGACAGCGAGGGCCACCGTACAGTCAACCTCATCATGACCGAAGACTGGCGAGCACCCATAACCCTGTTCCTGCAGGGGTATTATCACCCAACCGACATCAGTGAGGCCAAGCGCCTCAGACATCGAAGCCGAGACTTCGCTCTGATTGAAGGCCAACTCTACAAAAAAGGGGTCAGTCAACCAATGCTTAAGTGCGTCACCGAGGCCGAAGGCATGCAGATTCTACGTGAAGTCCACAGTGGCACGTGCGGCTCGCACGCGGGGCCGAGGGCCCTAGCTGCTAAGGTGATCCGCCAGGGTTTTTACTGGCCCGCAATGATTTGCGCCGCGAATCGGGTCACTCGGTCCTGCGAAGCCTGCCAGAAGTTCTCTCCTCGGTCAGGCGGCCCTTCGCAGTATACAAAGCTGATCGCCCACACATGGCCTCTCCAGCGCTGGGGTCTCGACATTGTTGGACCCCTGCCCACCGCTCAGGGGAACCTTAAGTTCGCCTTCGTCGCGGTCGAGTACTTCACCAAATGGATCGAGGCACGGGCTGTCTCCACAATAACATCAAAGACTGCCCAAAAATTCTTCTGGCAGAACATCGTTTGCCGCTTCGGAGTACCGTCCGAATTAATAGTCGACAACGGCAAGCAGTTTGATAACCAAGGCTTCAAGGATTTTTGTTTCTCCATTGGCACCAAGCTTGCCTTCGCCTCAGTCTATCATCCGCAGTCCAACGGGGTCGTGGAGCGCGCCAACGGGAAAATCTTCACAGCTATCAAAAAAATGCTCCTCGATGAAAAAAAGGGTAGATGGAGCGATTTTTTACCTGAGGCAGTCTGGGCACTAAACACGACTGAGTGCAGGGCGACCGGGTTCACTCCCTTCCGTCTTTTATACGGATCGGAGGCCATGACCCCGCAAGAAATAAAGCACGGGTCCCCGCGAACAGTCCCGTCAGCCGTCCCAGATGTGGACGAGCCAACTTCAAAGGATCTCATCGACGGAGACCGTGTCTTCGCCCTACAGGCCCTGAACAAGTATCAAGCCCAGACCAAAGCATGGCGCGACCATTCAGTCACCCCGAGGGAGTTCAGCGAGGGGGACCTCGTACTCATTCGAACAGCTCGGACGGAGTCCAAGGGCAAGCTGGAGCCCAGGTGGGAGGGCCCTTTCATCGTCAAGACGAAAGCTTCCCCCAGCGCTTACAGGCTCACAACGCCAACCGGCGAGGACCTGGAGCACTCCTGGAACATCGACAACCTCCGCAAATTTTTTGTCTGATTCCTCAGGGCTGTCTTCGCCCTTGTAATTCGCAAAAACAATCTTGCACCGGCCCGCACTCTTTTCCTCCCTGGGGGTGAGGTTTTTAACGAGGCGGAGCCATGTAATATATGCGTAAAAAATCCCCCGCAAAAAGACATGCGTCGAAAAAGACCGCGATGACGGTCTTCGACATTCGACCACCACGAGGTCACCGCGAGGCTAAGCGCTAGCTACCCTCGCGTGCGACAAATCCGCGCAGAAGTCGCCTAAGGGTGCAGCCGGATTAGCACAACAAGTGCGAAAAAAATCTAAGTCTATCGCGAAGACTATCCGCGCAAAAGTCGCCTAAGGGTGCAGCCGGATTAGCACAACAAGTGCGAAAAAAATCTAAGTCTATCGCGAAGACTATCCGCGCAAAAGTCGCCTAAGGGTGCAGCCGGATTAGCACAACAAGTGCGGAAAAAATCTAAGTCTATCGCGAAGACTATCCGCGCAGAAGTCGCCTAAGGGTGCAGCCGGATTAGCACAACAAGTGCGGAAAAAATCTAAGTCTATCGCGAAGACTATCCGCGCAGAAGTCGCCTAAGGGTGCAGCCGGATTAGCACAACAAGTGCGGAAAAAATCTGAGTCTATCGCGAAGACTATCCGCGCAGAAGTCGCCTAAGGGTGCAGCCGGTTTAGCACAACAAGTGCGAAAAAAATCTAAGTCTATCGCGAAGGCTATCCGTGCAGAAGTCGCTTAAAAGTGCAGCCGGATTAGCACAACAAGTGCGAAAAAACCGAAGACTATCTGTGCAGAAGACACTTAAGGGTACACCTGGACTAGCACAACAACGGTTGAAACGACAACATCAAACCATCCACGCCAAGACCAACTATAATCAAGCCAACACAGCGCAGCAAAACAAATCAGTGAGTACAAAACGCCTTCGCACACACACATGCACGCGAGGGCACACAATTCCACCATACAAGCCTCTACATACACAAGCGAGGGCACCACACTCTACATCGGCTCAACCTTAGGAATAATTCCCATCTCCCTATAATTAAATAACATTATCCTGAGCTCCTCACCCGCAAAAAGCCTTCGCAGTTCCCCTTCACCTACACTCTCGGCGGTCGGCAGAGACAACAGTTCCTGCCGACCAGCCCCACTCACACGAAGCAGAGCCCGCTCCTCCGCGCTAACCCTACGTTTTGCAACCGCCCTTCGTCGACGGCGCCCGGTGCTAGGGCCTGGCACGTCCGACGCGTCCGCGGCGTGTGGCGAAGCCTCCGCCGCAGCCACGTCCAAGGCCGCAAAATAATCCAAATTCTCCGACGACGACTCCTCAGTCCACTCAACCGAGCTCCCGGAGTCGACAAAATCAAAAAACTCAGATGCAGACCCACTATATTCATTACCACCTTCCGCGGTCGAAGCCGCCAAAAACTCAGTAGCAGCGGTTGCGTGCGCAGGCCCAAAATCTTGAACCTGCGCAGCAACCAAAATTCAGTACAACATCCAAAATTCCCCAACCCTAAACAACCACTACGCCACCTGCGCGGGCCCTGACGCTGCGGGAGCCTCCGCCGTTGGCTCCGCCGCCACTTCCGCCATTGTTTCCACCGCCTCTGCTGCCGGATCTTCGACGGTCGGCGCAGCTGCTGCGAGGGCATCAGGAGCGCCTTCGGCCACCTTCAGGGGTAGGTCTTCAACTGTCGCAGCAGATGTGGGGGCGCCTGGTGCGTCTTCCGCGGTCTCCGGGGTCGGCTCCGGGTCAGGCAGGGCGCTGTTCAGTGCTCCGAAGTCGTCCACCTGCTCGCCTCGCTCCGCCTAAAACAAAACATACAAAAAGTCAGCAAACACACGCACAGACCACATCCAGCAAACGCCGAACAAACGACAACGTTACCTGAGCCCTCGCAGCCTCGGCCCGCTCCCTGACCACATCACCACCATACAGACCCCACATCCGGTCATAGAGGGCACCGGCGGACTCCTTCACCACGGGGTCTTCGACCTTATAGATATCTCGCCCAAAATCTTCATCTGCCTGGTCGAAGGCCTCATAGTGCCGGCACCCTTCGCGAGAGAGTGCGTTCATCGCCCCCTCGCAGGTGACCAGGGAGGCGAACGACATTAATCCCCTCAGGACAGTGGGGAGCTCCTGCAGCTCCTCTTGCACCCATTCCAGACAGCGAAGCCCGGCCTCTCGCTCCGGCACCACGAAGTCACCGGTCCGCGCACCCAGCTCGCGATATGTGGCCATAAGCTGTGTGCGCGTCCGTTCGGCCTCCGTTCGCACCGTGGCTTCGGCCCCCTTCGCGCGGCTCTCCAGAGCGGTGAGCCGCTCCCACAGGTCTTCGGCGAGACCCTTGGCAAGATTGCCTTCCGCCCGTGCCAGCCTAGCCTCCGCCTGCGCGGCCTGCTCCTTGGCGATGGCCTCGTTGGCCTCCCTCCTCTCCCCCGCCAGCTGGCGCCGGAGGTCAGCCTTTTCCTTCTCCAGGGCGGCCACCTTGTCCGCCAGTTTACGACACTTGCTGTCGGAGGCCGACTTCTCTCAGACAGCGTCAGCATGTTGCGTCCGAAGTCTCTCGACTTCGGCAGACAAAGCTGCCGTAAGTGCCCCCGACGCAGTACGGCTGGTGAAGTCAGCCACCTGCAGAGCACACGTAAGGCCATGGCCGTTAAATATATATATATATATATATATATATATATATATATATATATATATATATATATATATATATATATATATATATATATATATATATATAATAGCTCGGCGGACCTGACTCAGTGCCTCCGTCGCCTGACTCAGCGCCTCCGTCACTCCTTTCAGCCGGCGAGTCGCCACGCCAGCCTCGTCCCTGACCAACGCGAGGGCCGACACCTCGCCTCCGGCGCCAAGGGTCCCGTCCCTCGCCTTCGACGACAGCGCAGCCGTCGCGATTGCCGCGGCAGGCACAACTATAGCAAGCCGGCCCTCGTCCGACCCTGCAACGCATCAACGAGTAAAAAAAAAGGCGGCCGGGTGACTTACCCCCGAGATAATCGTCCACACTAATATCGGTGCCGAAGTCGGCAACGCGTTTGCCCGGCGGCGGCGACGTTCGGGCCGCCTTCGAAGCCTCCGCCAGTCCGCTGGCCGGCGGCACCACCTTCGTCAGTTTAGAGACTCCGGCGCCCGCCGTTGTCTCCGGCGCCTTGCTGGGTGCAGAGGCGCCCGCCTTCGCCGCCAGCGGCGGCTTGCCTCCGCTGGAGGCCGCAGCCTTCGCCGTTCCCCGCTGCCTTTTCGGCCGGGCTTCGTGAATCCTGACAGTCGCCTGGCGTTTTTGCGCCGCCCCTTGGCGATCCTTGTCCATCACTGCCCACACAACAGCACCGATATTTCGCCCGTAAGGAAAAACTCTCCACTGACGAACCATATGAGATGTAAAACAGTCCTCCTCAGCCGCACAAGGGATAGGAACATTTCTAGGCCAGCAGCCCCCGGTAACCCTCAGCATCCGAGCCGAAGACTCCCGGAGCTCGGCCGAAGACATCCTCTCCCCCGGGGCCGCACACGACCTCATTAACTCTCTAGCAAAACTATCAGACACCCCAATTCCTCCCATCGCAGTACCTAATTTTCTCTTTTTTGAGGAGGGGGCGGCCGCCAGCGCAGGGTCGCCTCCAGTCTCCACCGCCGGCTTCTTCCCACGGCGGTCCGCTTCGTCTTGACCAGGGTAGCCGTCGTACGGCAATTGATTTAATTCGAAGACCCTGTTCAAACGTTCATTTGACCCGCGAATATCAAAGCTGCGCTGGCCTTCCGTCCTCGCCACGTACCGCCCCACGAGCCGCACCGCCAAGTCCTCCGCATCACGCACAAAGGCGGCCGGGTCACGGTTTCGCAAATTCAGTGCAAAGGCAGGACTTCGCACCACCCTTCCTCCGTGAAAAGGCATCTGGCGAGGGCACACTTCGCCCAGCGCCCAGCCGTGCGCCAAGGGCCAGACCCCGTACGCCACGAACTCTTCAACTAAATCACGACCACTGCTCTGGCCGGCGGCGCACCGAAGGGCCCCTTCGTCTGCATCTTCTTCTGCCACTTCAAAAGGCGGATACGCAGAGTAATAGTGAGAGCACATCTTAGACACGGGAAGTCCTTCATGGCCTTCGACAGTAGCCTCAGCAACGTAAAACCAAAATTCATTCCAATTGCCCCACTTGTTGCGGGCGCACGGAACCAACTCCACTACTGGCATTGTGGTCTTGCCGGTCTTCGGCGTGAATGTGCACGACCCGAACTGGGCAACTCCGTCCTCAACCATCCTCTTCTGCCAATGCAAGCAATAATTCTTCGCAAAAACTTCAACCGATGGCTGTCCGCCGTACGAAGTCGTCGCCCAGACATACTTCGCCAGCGCCACCACGGCGTTCGGTGTCAGCTGATGTATTTGAACGTTGAATCTACGCAGGACTTCGCCAACAAACCGGTGCGCAGGCAACCGGAGACCGGCGACGAAGAACGCCTCGAAAACAACCAACTCACCCTCCGGCTCGGGGACTTCCTCCGTCCCCGGAGCACGAGCGACCCCGCCACCAAAGTAGCCCAAACGCTGCATATCTTCAACGCGGGCCGACGTCATCCGTGACACACCAAAATCAACAGAGTCGCCGGCGCGCAGCTCCTCCACCATCACGCTACTCAACGTCTCCTCAGACGAGGCGGCGGCCGGCGGCGTGGCGTCGGCGGAAGAAGAAGAGGATGGCATTGCTACGTACCGTCGGCGGCGGCGGGCGGTCTGCTTCACTCGAGCCAGAACTCCGACGAGCAAAGGGAGCAGTAGAGGAAGAGGAGCAGAAAGACGGCGGGCGGCTAGGGTTTTCACGGAGCGCGGAAGGCAAAGTGCAAACAGCGCCGACCCCCGCCCCCTTTTATAGGCAGGGCGCGGCTCTTCGGGAAACCCGCAATCCAACAGTACGATGTCCATCAACGGTCACATCAAAAACCCCCGCGGAACCACTTCGAGCGAGGGCAGCGTCTCCGCCATCTAGCGACGTCTTCGGCACCAGGTGACTTTGTCGAACTGGTCCCTCGGAGGGCAAATGTTGGAGCGAAGGCAGAAACGCCACCCTTCGCCCGAAGTCTCCACCACTTAGCCCCTGCCCTGACGGACAAAGCAGGCAGGGACACCCTTCGCTTCATCGGCACCAGAGACAACACGGAGACCCTTCGCTAGATTCGGCACCAGACGAAGGCCTGCGGCGACGCCTCCCCGCGGCGCGGCCTCGTTCAGCTCTGAGGCCCACATGAGATCTGGCCCATTGTAACGGGCCCTGCGTGGCCGCGTTTGTGTTACGGGCCTAATCTGTAAAGGCGTACTTGTAATTACAGCTTGTAACCCCGCTTTATGGGAATATTCTGGGGATAAACTAGGTACCTGAGGGCACATGCGTCCTTAACGCAAGGCGCCGTGCACTCGGATACCTATAAATACCCCCGCACAGTGCCCGTGAGAGGCTAGATTAACAGAGCTTTTGCCATCACGCGCGAGTGCCCTGTTGTCATCACCATTCACTCGTGTTGGATCCCCTTGCTGTCGAGAGCAGGTTCCAACAATCAGCCCAGAGGAAAATGGCTAGATGAATTGATCAAAGTGGTGTGGAGCCACAACACAACAATATCAAGGTCAACAGGTTTTACACCATTCAAACTGTTATTTGGTGACGAAGCAATAACCCCAGAAGAAGCTAGGGCAGGGTCAATAAGAACAGTGGCTTCGGCAGAGCACGAAGCTGATTTTTCCATGGCAAAAGATGTTATAGAAGAGATTAGGCTTTAGGCTGTGGAGAATATCAATAAATACCAAGCCGAAACAATAAAATGGCGGGACAGAAAAGTTCGGCTAAAGAACATCAAGCCAAGGCATTTGGTACTTCGGAGAGTGGCCAACCTAGACACAGTAGGCAAGCTACAGCTGAAGTGGGAAGGACCTTTTCTGGTAGTATCTTCGTTAAGACCCGGTTCTTACAGATTGAAGGACATGGACGGCAACGACATTCCTAGATCTTGGAATGCGGATGAGCTTCGACGATATTATGTCTAACCTGATGTAATCTCTTATTTTTTCTTTTCCTATGGCACCCTTTTCCTTTCCAAAGGGGGAGAAAGGTTTTTAATGGGGCCATAGCATGTAATTTCCTTGTCTTATTCAGCTCTATGAGAGCAAAATCCCCCAAAAAAATGTAAATGTAAAAACTGAGCATGCACCATCAAGTGCAGGAAAAAAGGAAAAAAACAGGGAGAAGCTCAAAAGTCGTCCCTAAGGGGATGCAGAGCATGACGAAGCTACAAAAAGTCGTTGCTAAGGGAGCGCAGCGTAAGTTTTTTGCTCAAAAGTCGTTCCCAAGGGAATGCAGAGCTTACAGCGAAAAGTCAACGCTGATACCGCCGAAATATAAGGCGAAGCGCGAAAAGTCAACGCGATACCGCCGAAATAGAAGGCGAAGAAGTTCAAAAGATGTTCCTAAGGGGATGCAGAACTTACAGCGAAAAGTCAGCGCTGATACACCGAAAAATAAGCGGTGAAGCCGAAAAATAAACGCTAAAGAGACTTCGGTCATTCCCAAGAGAATGAAGGCTATGGTTGTGGCTTCGGACATGTGTGTTTGGGCATTCATTTGCACGACACATTACATGATATATTTGCATTCATAAACATTCACTTAGACATACTAGGATCAACATCATCATAACATGCACAGGCAGATGCTTCGCCTATAAAGATAAGGCTTTGGCAAAAAGAAAAAGAAGAAGTTTCATGCTTTGTTGCGTACGAAAAGAAGGGAAGGTGTTTTTTGCCTTCGGCTCAAAAAATATAAGTCTCGTCCACATCAAAGCAGTTTATACATGAACGAAGAGGTAAAATTATATTACAAGGTATGCACAAATTCACATAGTACTGATTCCTAAAATTACAATACTTTTTTACAACGATATTACTAGATTTTCCATAGAATTTTTTTTAGCAAATTCTTCAATTTTCGTATCATTAAGCTTCGGATCATCTAAGCTTCAGATCATTGGTCAAGCTTCGGCTCTTTGTTCCTCATCCTCGTCATCCTGTACATATTAAGATGATATGAGGCAAGTGCAAGGTTCAAGGCTAAGGTAAGGTAACAGATTAGTTTCTTACCGGTTTAAGATGGCTTCGAGCTTCGTCACCAGCCATTTTTCGCCCGCCCTCTATCCAAATTTCAGTTATGAACCTGTTTCCTATACTTCGAGCTAGGCTAGGGATATCAATTAAATCCGCCGGTGACAAGCTAAAATTGGGTCTGTTGACAATTTTTCCGTGTGTACAGCCAGATTTCATGAAGGCGACAACTGTGTCTCGAGAAGCTAACAGAGCGCAGAAATCAGCGTGTCCACCTATAACTTCGTCGAGAGCATCAACTTCACCCTCAATGTGTTCCAAAGTTTCTGGTAGGTTTTCAACCGAAGGACTAAATTTTTCAGTGCTTGCTCCAACCGAGTTAAACACCTGCTTCAGCCGCTGTAGGCATCGGTTGCCGAAGTTTAAGCATTTTTCCTAAAGGTCCTTCAGTGTTTTTTGCAAATTTGAACTCTTCTCAACTTCAACTTCGAGTCTGGCTTCAAAATTTTTCTTTTCTGAGGAAAGTTCATTCTTCAATTTAGCAATTTCAGCCTAGGCTTCTGCTAGTGAACCTTCCATAGCTTGGATTACGAAGTCTTTTTTCTCCAAAACAGCTTCGTAATCTTTAATTTTCTTTTCCAGATCTGTAATTATAGCTTCGTTCTTCTTGTCCTCGAGGTCTTGTTGTATCCTCAGGACTTTGCTTAGTAGTAAACTCTGCCAAAAACAACTTTCATCAGAAATCATATTAAAAAAATTAATTAAGAATTTTACCTTAAAGTTAGCATAAAACAGGCTACCGGCGATATGCTGTCGCCGGTACCTGCAAAGGTTCGCCTCGATCTTCGGAAGGCCAACACTCTTTGATATTGTGCTGACGACTTTCGCCCCGGTCCGGTCCCGAAGACATCCTAACCTCCCTTCGTTAACTCCACCAAAAAGCAGAGCCCCCGGTTTGTATCCACAAGATATAGCATATTCCTTCAGCTCTCCTTTTTCAGCTTCTGATAATTCTTGCCCAAGTATATCTTCGAAATTGAATTCTTCTTCTTTCGAAGTATCTTCGGCTTTACCCTTTCCTTTCCCAGCGACTACGGTAGCTTCTTCCGTGGCCGCTTCCAGAAGCATGGTATCAATTTCACCAAGTGCGGCTTCTAGATTCACATTTTCAACGGTTTCAGCTTCGGCACCCTCAGTTTCGGTGGCGGCAGCTTTGGTAGCACTAATGCTCTCAATAGGTGGTATCTTTGATGCCGATGCCCGCGGCGGTGTCTGCCGGATGACTTCGGCCACTTGAATAATCCTACGTTTCTTTGGCTCAGCAGGCTTCTCCGCTGCCGAAGACTCTTTCTCTTTCCGAAAAAGCTTTGTCAGACGCGGCCCTAGTGGACTTAGCTTGATAGGCAAGGATTCAGTCATTACCTTTAAAATTTCTTCCACATCGGCCGCAGGAGGTGTCGCAGGAGCTTCTTCCTCTATATCAGTAGTTTTTTGTTTCGGAGCCGTAGCTTTTCTTTTCTTTGGAGCAGCTATCTTCGGCTCAGGGCTTAGTTTTCTTTTCTTCAAAATTTCTTCGTCCTTTTTCACCAACTTAGCAGTTTCCCTATCAAGGACACTAGCAACTCTTTTTCTTTTTTGCCCTTCGGCACCTCTGTCAGACGTTCATAGTCAGGATAATCAAAATTTAAAGCATCCATCACCTGGTTCAATCTTCGCTCTGGATGAGTGCCGAAGGCCGTAGTCATTAACTGATCTTCTTTCTTAGAATAATTCCCAAGGATCTCGTTGCACATAACTTCGATTGTGTCCAGCCACTCCTGGCAAGATTCTTTGAAATGCTTCTTGAATTTATAATAATAAGGAAGCCGAACAAGCTCTTTCTTCTGCTTTTCCTCTTCTAGCTTCGGCATGTCCCATTCCTTCAAAGTTGGAAATACTCTGAAGGCTAAGAACTCTTGCACCAGATCTCTAGTGCCAATATGCTCTGCAACAACCCAAAATTCGCCCAGTGCAATTTTGCATGGACTATCTGGATTCATGTCGCATTGGGGCCTAGTTTCTCCGAAGGTTAAACTCAAAGGGCTTTGAACTAGCTTCTCCTTCTTCTCATCCACTTTAACATAAAACCATTCAGTCTTCCAGCCAGCTGGTCACTTGGTACGATAGCTAATAACTGGATATTTCGCATCTTTGTGATAAGCAAAGTTATAGTAGCCGAAGTTATCATGCAGCCCATCTTCTCTAGCTTTGGTCTGATAATGAAGCTCGTGTGCCCGGCAAAAATCTTCGGCAAGCGGTTCTGCCACCTGGCTTCGGAGAGCCCAAATGTAGATACTAAGTCTAACAATGGCGTTAGGAGTTAGCTGGTGAAGATAAATCCCAAATCTCTCCAAATCATCTGCAATCATATCATGTAAAGGAAATCTCAATCTTGCTTTAAAAAAGCTTTTAAATACCACCACCTCATCTTTTTCCGGCTTCGGGATAATTTCCTCTCTGCCGAAACAAATCAGCTTCTTTTTGGCTTCACTAAAATAGCCAAGCTTCAACATCTTGGGCACATCACCTTCAGTAATAGTAGACTTCCCAAACTCTAGGTGGCTCAGTTTAGATGGCGTGGCACCATATTCATCTTCATATTCATCCTCTCCAGCATCAACCTGCTCAGCTTCGGCAGCAGGTACACCTACGTCAGAAGTTTCTTTCGGTACCACCAGCCCTGACCGCTTCATCACTTCAGAAATGGGAGCGGTCTCAGCAGCTTCGGCTTCATCTCCCTCGCGACCAACCCTGGCAGTGGAGCGTACTCTCGCCATTTGATGATGAATTCCTTACAATTTTTTGAAGTTGGTGCCTTTTTTGGTTTCCCCGAAACTCTTCCTCTTGTGACGAAGCAGCAGCAAAAGCGATGCTTCGGTTGCGTACGATGAACAAGCTTCGGTTATGTTTAATTTTTTGGCAGCAAAACAGTGCAATAGCAATGAATGTTGTGGTAACTTCACACCTACCTGTCTATTTATATAATGCCGCAGGTGGGAAGGTGAGTCGACAAGTCTTCCGCACCGGACGAACAGTCGCCCGCACCCACTAAATGGTGGGCCACAGAACCTGAGAAGGTGAATTGCCAGGACGCGTGAACCCGCTGCATGGTGGGATTGTTTCGTGCTTGAAGAATTTTTATCGTTTCTCGGCAACGAGCTCAGGGAAGGTGTTTTTTGGATCTTCGGCTTCCCGAAGCCTAAGAGACTTTTTCACGGATCAAGCTTGTTACAAAAAATGATCTAGCACCGCGAAGGGGCTACTGTTGGGGGCATGCTTCATCGCCGAAGATCCTGTAAGAAGAAACACCTTCGGCAGATCCCCCTAAAAGCAACACTGAAGCTACCACTTATGAAGCTTCGGCATTATGAAATGTCTCAAGACGAAGGGTGAAACCGACTTAAAGATGAGATGACTGTTTTGTCCATGAGGGTCTATGTCATAATTGTAATCTTTTGTGAAGGGCATGTTTTGTCCATGAGGGTCTATGTACTGTTCATGCTGACTTGGCATTTGCTTTTGCGTCACGCTTGTATTATCACCTTCTGTCAAGCTGAAGGTATAAATGTAATTCAATATTGTTCATATTTATTCATGATTATGTAATAAGAAATATATATATATTATGATATCATATAATTATTCATGTTGTTTCTCATGTTTCATATGCTTCGTCTTTTATACAAATGTGTTATGATGATGAAGGTATGTCCTTCATAACCTTCGTCTGAAGATCATTATATCCTGAGGGAGATAATTCTTCGAAGAATGGAGGGCTTTAACATTTAACATTTTGTGTTGCCTTGTTCTTAATTCATAGCACTTGAGAACAAGTCCCCAACAATAGTAGACACTTAAACCTTTGAAAAATCATTACTCTTTAACCGTAACTCCGAATTTAGTGATTCTCGAACCTACAATCTCGTTATGATGCGTAGAACATTATTATGCAGTTTGTTCTTATGTTTGGTGTGATGTTAATTTGCCTATACCATGTTCGTTTGTATTTCTACGATTAGCAGCGAGGTTATAGGTCACCTGAAGACCAAGTTGGTACCTGGGAATCTCGAGTCTAAGGCAAGTTGTGCCCTTGATCACCTTTCTCTACCTAATAATGTTCCTATTAATTACGGTGACATGCTCAGGTTAATTTGATGGGGCCTAATAGGTTTCCCTAGATTTGTTCATCCCACACCTTGTTTACCCCTGAACTTTTGGGTAGTATGTGCTATTGCTCTACCTGGTTTTGGGATTAATGTTACATTTAAATTATGATCATGTTTGAATTTTGTTGTTGTTTTATATATTTTTCATGACAAGATCATTATGTTAATTGGAACATTGAGCTTAACTTGAGATACCAGTGCTACCACAAGGGTGGAATGGGACGCCCTTGGCCAAGTAATTAGGAAAGCTATGGAGAGATTACCTTACCCGAAAGGGGCAAGTGGGGAGGCATCGCTATAGAGTATAGGGAGGTTCTCGGGTCGAACTGCTGCGATGGCAGTTCGGACGAGGGATTCCTATGCTTCCTTCATCCTGAAACCATAGTGGGTATTCTCAAACTAGTGGAACTTTAGAAAGGTTTCATAGTGCTACCCTATCTCGCTTCCTCGGTAGAGGTGTATGGGGTCTGTACAACCCTGTGGCAAATGGGTAACACAACTTATGGATAAAGATGTGCAACCTCTGCAGAGTGTAAAACTAGTATATCAGTCGTGCTCACGGTCAAGTGCGACTCAGGATTCTCGCATGATTAATTTATGGAACTAAACTTAATCTATCATATGAATTGCATCGCGGGTGTTATTATCTGTCACACCCGGTTTTAGAAGGCAAACCGAATGCGAACCATGTACGTGCCAGGATCAGTTATTCACGTACACAGAAGTTACATAACATGGACATCATCACACAGTGCTCAAAATAGTATTAAAAGGGAAATAATAGTCGATTACATCATACGTCTGAGACGTCCATATAGTCTTTACAATAATCAAAGTGCGAAAACGAAACGTAGATAACCGCGGCCTTCACAGGCAGCCAACTGGGGGTTGCCGCTAACCCACACCTAGAACTCGTCGTAGTCTTGGAACTCCTGGAAGTCTCCTTCCACAGCTTCATCTTCGCCTGAGCAGTGGTTGCAATGCTGACAACCTGGGGATGGGGGGGGTTTGGTGTGTAGAGCAAGGGTGAGTACACATCAACATACTCAGCAAGCATCCTGTTTGGCTGTAGTGGACTAGCTTTATGTGGGGATAAGTCAAGCAATTGCTTTTAGTTGGTCAGATTATTATTTACTAATAGAAAGCCAGGTTTTAGCATTAACCCAAGTTATTAGCCCGATGTACCCTTTCCAAACAGAAAGAATACCACTTACCAGCACCATAGACATAACCAAAACCATCGATCTCATAGCCACCTGTAAACCAAAATGTCTCTGATCAAGTACCACTAATCATTGGAGCTCCCTTGGCCGCTCATAACCGCGAGCATGGCTGATATATCAGTTTTCAAACACTCTGCAGAGGTTGTGCACTTTACCCACAAGCCGTGATTCCCTTTCTGCCCGGAGAGAGCTACTCCCCATTGACCACTACCTAGGTGGTCTAGCAGGGCATCACTACGTAGCCTTTACAAAGATTCCCCGGGGCTGTAGCCGCCCGTTAGGTTTCCTAAATGTACCGCACTCCTCCCCAAGGGACAAATCAACCTTGGCAGAGCGAGCCGCATACACCGAGCCCCATTGACGGCACAACGGCTAAGCGAACTACACCCCGGTTCCTCTAATTATTCAGCTAAGGGCATCCCACTCCACCCTCATGGTTGCACTGTTTTCCCGGGCGGTCATCCATAGAACAGGTCCTTACGGAGAGGCACTCGAGAAACCGCTCGAGCCCCCTTGAAGACCACAAGTACAACATCATAATAAGAGAAGGGAAAACAGCGTATCATATACAATCTCATCATGTTCATTGATTAGAGTTTGAGCAATAGCATAGAGCTAAATAATAATAATCCGACCCAAATAGGTAAACAAGGACATGGATAACAAAACTAGTCAATCCTTAAGTATAAATGTGTAATGCGGGAGGTGAATTAAAGAATGAATAGGACAGAGATAGGTCAAAGGACACTTGCCTCCACCAACCGACTGCTGCTCAGGGGCTTCTCCTGCGAGTTCTTCGGGCTCTCCAACCGGATCGTTCTCTAAGCGATTGCAAGCATACATACATCCATCCATTGAAATTAGGAAACCAACAATACACCATACAAGAGAACGAGTAGATTAAACATGCATAAAATATCACATACAATAATGAGTTTACCATGGTTAGAAAGAAATGAGAAAAGGTCTCGCGAGAGTTAAAGCTTATGCCCGAGACGCACTACGGGTTGGTGAATAACTAGACGTCACATGTTCTAGTTCCAATTGGTTCTAACAAAAGAATTAGCTACATGCACTAATGTAAACGTGACCACTTTTAGTAGATTAACATTGAATAAGATAGACGATTAGCTATACAAATTAACTAACGTAACCAATTTCCAAATTGAGACTCCTATCTTATTAATATAAACAACGTGATTAGCGCATATAAGATACGGGGGGGGGGGTAGACGGGGCTAGGGGGTAGACGATCGTGTCGCGAGCGCGACAGGGCGCTATGCGTCGCGTCGCGAGCATGACGAGCTACGCCAGAACGCTGCGCGAGCACGCGCATGCGCAAAACCACACTTAACGTGCCGCGAATGAGTCGCGCACGCGTCGGGGCCGTGCGCTGGCCGAGCTCGAGGCCGCGCGCCGAAGGCATGCTGGGCCGAGCTCGAGGCCACGCCGAGGGCCGACACGACGCGAGCAAGGCACGGCGGGGCGAGCGGGCAAACATGCCAGGGCAAGCGAGCACGGGCGAGCGAGGACGCCGCGGACCACTGCGAGCGAGGCACGGACGGGGCGAGGACACGGTCGGGCGAGGCCGGGCGCGGGGGCGGGGCGACCGGGCCGGGGCGAGACGGGAGCGGCCGAGCCGGGGTCGGGGCAGGGCGGTTGGGCCGAGCGAGGGGGAGGGGCGGCGCGGGCGGCCGAGCAGGGGGCCGGGGCGGTTGAACCGGGGGGGCGGCCGAACCGGGGGGGCGGCCGAGCTCGCCGGGGCCGGGGCCGAGCGGCGCGGGGCGCGGGGGAGAGCGCCGGAGGGAGGAGGGAGAGAGGAGGGAGGGAGGGGGGAGGGCCTCACCGGAGGGGGCGAGCGGCGGCTGCAGCGCCGGGGAGGGGCGGCGGCGGTGCGGGGTGAGAGGCGGCGGCGGCTAGGGTTAGGGTGAGGGTGAGGGAGAGAGAGAGAGGGAGGGGATTTTTGGAAAAAGAAAAAAATGAGAGGGGGGGAATGGTTGGGCCGACTGGGCCCAAAGGGGGGAAGGGGGCGCGTGGCTGGGCCGGCGCGAGGCCCACGCGGGAAGGGGGAGGGGGCGGCTGGGCCACCAGCTGGGCCGGCCGAAGGGGGGGCGGTTGGGCCGAAAGGGGAGAAAAAGGGGGGGAAGAGAAAAGAAAAAAGAAAAGGCTTTTCTTTTTTCTAATTTCTAATTTCCTCTAGATGAAAGCATTCACATTTTTAATCAATCAAAAAGTATGCATGGTTCGGCATGGTGCATCACACAAAATAAAGTGTTTTAAGGTTTTGCTTTACACGAGGTCTAAAGCCAAAACCCACTTTGACTTTGGAAAAGATCAAGGCTTAGCGAGAAGAAAAGGGAAAAAGGAAAGAGTAACGCCTGAATTTGGTGAGAGAAAAGAAGAAAAAAATCTACCCCCAAATTCAGGGCGTTACAAACCTATCCCCCTTAAAAGAATCTCGCCCTCGAGATTCAGGGTTGGCTAGCAAAGAGCTCTGGGTATTTAGCCATCAGATCATCTTCACGCTCCCAGGTTGCTTCTTCCTCTGAATGGTGATTCCACCTGACTTTGCACATTCTGATGGTCTTCCTTCGGGTGACTCTGTCTGCAACCTCAAGGATTTGCACTGGCTTCTCAACGTAGGTCAAGTCCTCCTGGACTTCAAGACCTTCCACTGGCAACTGCTCTTCTGGCACACGCAAGCACTTCTTCAACTAAGACACATGAAAAACATCATGCACAGCAGACAAATTCTCTGGCAGACTGAGCTGATAGGCCACTTCTCCACGCTTTGCGAGAATTTGGTACGGACCAATGTAGTGGGGTGCTAGCTTGCCTTTGACTCCGAATCTTCTGACTCCTCTGATCGGTGACACTTTCAGATAGACAAAGTCTCCGACTTCGAAACTCAGCTCTCTTCTTCTTGTATCTGCATAGCTTCGCTGCCTCGATTGCGCTATCTTCAGATTTTCTCGGACCATATTGATGTTCTCTTTGGCTTCAAGCAAAATGTCTGGCCCGAACACTTGCTTTTCCCCAGGCTGATCCCATTGCAACGGAGTTCTACAACTCCTCCCATAGAGCGCTTGAAATGGTGACATCTTCAAACTGGCCTGGTAACTGTTGTTATAGGAGAACTCTGCATAAGGCAATCGCTTGTCCCATCCGGACTGATCTTACAGCGCACAGGTCTCAACATATCTTCAAGAATTTGATTGGTCCTTTCAGTCTGACCATCTGTCTGCGGATGATAAGCTGAACTGAAATTCAGATGTGTGCCCAAGGCCTCATGCAACTGTTGCCAGAAATGAGAGGTGAACTGCGTTCCTCTGTCTGACACTATCTTCTTTGGCACACCATGAAGGCAAACAATCCGAGACATATACAATTCTGCCAACACTGCACTGCTGTAGTTGGTCTTGACAGGTATGAAGTGGGCTGACTTGGTCAAACGGTCCACCACTACCCAAATGGAATCGTAGCCGGCTCGAGTGCGAGGCAATCCGACTATGAAATCCATATTGATTTCATCCCATTTCCACTGAGTAATTTGCAACGGTTGCAACAATCCAGCTGGTCTCTGGTGCTCTGCCTTAATCCGTCGACAACTATCACACATAGCCACATACTCAGTGATTTCCCTCTTCATTCCGTACCACCAGAATTTCTTCTTCAGATCCTGATACATCTTCTCACTACCAGGGTGAATCGAATAAGCAGTCTCATGAGCTTCCTTGAGAATCAACTCCCGAATGGACTGGACATTGGGAACGCACAAGCGGTCTTTGAACCATATCACACCTTCTGCATCTTTATGAAAATCTTTGCCTCTGCCATCTAGAATCAGTCACCGAATCTCACTAATCTTCTCATCATTCTTCTGCGCTTCTTTGATTTCTCGCTCCAAGGTAGGTTCCAACTCAACTGTGACTCCTCGCGAATTATTCAGAAACCCGAGACTCAACTTGTCAAACTCCTTGGCCAACTCATAAGGCATCGGACGAGCGTCCATCAGATTGACTTGACTCTTCCTGCTCAAAGCATCTGCCACTACGTTTGCTTTGCCTGGATGGTAATGGATCTCCAACTCATAGTCTTTGATCAACTCTAACCATCTTCGCTGCCTCATATTCAGCTCTGACTGAGTGAATATGTACTTCAGACTCTTGTGGTCTGTGTAAACATCACATTTCTGTCCATACAGGTAGTGCCTCCATGTCTTCAGTGCGTGAACCACTGCTGCCAACTCTAGGTCATGGATTGGGTAATTCTTCTCATGAACCTTCAGCTGTCGAGACGAGTAAGCCACAACTCTTCCCTCTTGCATCAACACGCATCCCAAACCTGTGTAACAAGCATCATAGTACACAGAGAAGGGCTTGTGCACATCAGGCAAGACTAAGACAGGCGCTGTTGTCAACTCCTCTTTCAGCGCTTCGAAGGCCTCTTGACATTTCTGGGTCCACTTGAACTCAACCTTGTTGCCTAGCAATGCTGTCATTGGTTTCGCAATCTTCGAAAACCCTTCAATGAATCGCCGATAATATCCGACCATTCCAATGAAACTCTTGATTCCTCGAGCATCCGTTGGCGCTTTCCAGTTCAGAATGTCTGCCACTTTCTTCGGATCCACAGCCAATCCTTCTTTGTTGATTATGTGACCCAAGAACAGGACCTCATTGATCTAGAACTCACATTTGCTCAACTTTGCATACAACTGGTGCTCTCGCAATCTCTGCAATACCATCCTCAAATGATCTGCATGCTCCTCTTCGCTGTGAGAATAAATCAGAATATCATCAATGAATACCACCACAAACTTATCAAGATAATCCATGAATACGCTGTTCATCAGATTCATAAAGAAGGCCGGTGCATTGGTCAATCCAAAAGACATCACAGTGAACTCATACAACCCATACTTGGTAGTGAATGCCGTCTTCGGAATGTCCGAAGGTCGGATCCTGAGCTGATGATAACCTGACCTCAGATCAATCTTGGAGAACACACTGGCTCCTCTCAACTGGTCGAACAGATCTTCTATTCTGGGCAAAGGGTACTTGTTCTCGATCGTGACTTCATTCAAAGCTCGATAATCGATACACATCCTTTTGGTGCCATCTTTCTTTTCCACAAACTAGACAGGAGCGGCCCAAGGCGAGGTGCTTGGCCGGATGTAACCTTTCTCTGACAGCTCATCAATCTGCTTCTTAAGCTCAACCAACTCTGGTCCAGATATTCTATAAGCTCTCTTAAAGATAGGGGCGGTTCCAGGAAGAAGCTCTATGGCAAACTCGACTTTCCGCTCTGGTGGCATACCCGGTAAGTCCTTTGGAAACACATCTGGGAACTTAGACACAACCTTGATACTCTCAATTGGGTCTGCTTCACTGCTATCGACAGCCATCTGATAACAACTTCCTCTGTTCGGCTCAGGCGGGACTAACTCGGTCACCACTTCATCTCCTAGTGGGGACATCAACCTGATTGTCCTTTTATCACAACTGATAACTGCCTGATACTTATCTAGCCAATTCATCCCTAGGATGACATCTATTCCCTGAGTACCCATTACTATGAGGTTAGCGGGAAACGCTATCCCCCTTATTTCCACGCTTACATTCAAACAGATGCTATCAGCTCGAATTCTACCACCGGCTGAGTCAATTTGAATGGGGGTTGACATGGTAGTGATTGGAAGATTATGTGCTTCTACCCATGATGCAGTAATGAAAGAATGCGTTGCTCCAGTATCAAATAACACTTCTGCAATATGGGAGTCGACTGGGAACATACCTACTATCATGCCGGGAGTCTCCTGAACTGCTTCAGCCTCCAAGTGGTTCAGTCTTCCATGATTATAGCGCAGTTGAGGGCGATTGCCTGCTCCAGGCTGAGACACATTCTGCTTTGCTGAGGCATTAGGGCCTGACTGCTGCTGGGCTGCCTTCTTCGGACATTGCATCACCCAGTGGCCTTGCTCTCCACAGTGGAAACATGCTCTGTTTCCAACCTGAGCTGGTGCTGCCTGATTGTTCTGCTGGCTTACTGGGGTAGGAAGACGAGGTGTCTGCTGATTTTGCCTCTGAATCTGACCTCCTGACTGATTGCTCTGACGGTTCTGGTACTGGTGCTGAGGATACTGCCTTTGGAACTGCTGATGCTGCTGAGGTGGACGCTGGTTCTGCCTGGACTGCTGAGGTTGATTGCCTGAGAAACGAGGGCGACTGCTATTTCCAGGCTGGGGTCCACTGATCTTGCGCTTACGATCCTCCATCTCCCTACGCTTTCTTTCTGTCATAATTGCTCTATCAATCAGGTGCTGGAATGTCGGGAATGTGTGATTCATCAGCTGATAGTGCAGAGGGTCAACCAAGCCTCTCAAGAAACGGTATTGTCGCTTGGCGTCGGTGTTGACATCTTCAGGAGCATAGCGGGACAACTGCAGAAACCTGTCTCGGTACTCACTGACATATGATGACCCTTGCTTAAGGGCCAAGAACTCCTCCTTCTTCACTGTCATCAGACCTGCATGCACATGATACTGACGAAAGCTACCTCTGAACTCTTCCCAAGTGATGGCGTCGGGGTTGGCATGGGTGGCGAGATAAGACTCCCACCATGATTGGGCTGCTCCACTCAACAAACGGGGACCATACAGAACTTTCTCTCTGTCATCCCACTGAGCGGTATGCAACTCTCGCTCCATAGTGCGCAGCCAATCTTCAGCATCCATCGGGTCAGAAGAGTGAGCAAATGTTGGAGGATGACCACTCATGAATTCAGCACGCTTGTCTCTGGGCATCTGAGGCATCTGAGGTTGAGGTGGGGCCTGCTGCTGCTGCTGCTGAATGGCGGCCAGAGTCTAACCGATGGCTTGAACTGCCTGAGTCTGCATCAGAAACATCTGCTCGATCGACATCGGGGGCGGGGGCGGCAGGTGCTGCTGCTGGGGCACCTCATCCTGCGGAGCGGCTCGCTCCTGCTGAGCACGCCTTCCTCCTCTGTGCCTGTTCTCTGACATCTGCAGAATGCAACCACACATCAGAACTGATCTTGCAAATCTTGCAGCATAAGAAAAGAGTATAGAATTCTTCAACAGCACTGAACAGATGAGCATCTTCACTGATCTCCAACACAGACCAACACAGCTTCTCAGATGAAGAGGAAAGTGGAATAAAAGGTTTCCCAACTATATAACTAACTCCATTAACATATAACAGGTAAACCATAATGCAGGGGATACCCACACTCTGGTGATAGTCATTACAAAGATCCAAACCAAACGTAGTTCATCATTACAAACATAAATGCACAGGATATAGCAAACTACCCTGTCTAACTAAGACTAACTAAAAGCGAGACTAACGCTAAGACTGTAGCTTCTACGTATATATTTTATATTAATTACAAGATCCAACTCTAACGATCTATGGTTCTAGATTTATCTTGGTCTTGCAGTTGGGATTGCCATAAGACTGGCGTCCACGCCGAGGTGAGCGGTACGGGTGCTGAGTTCCAACGGGGGCGGGGGAACCATCATCCAGGTGACGACGTTCCGCGCGCTCAGCCCGCAGCAGGGCGATCTCAACACGAGCCCTACTCAGCTCGTCTAGTGCATGGTCCAGCTCCGTGTTTAGCACGACGGCTAGGTTGACTGTGCTGCTCAACCTAGGATTGTCCTCACCAGCAGGTGAAACAATCACGCCTCCTGTGCTGCCAGATGGACGGCGGGGGTAATACTTCAGGTCGAGACCGTCAGCTACCCCACCGAGAACTGAGCAGTAGTGCGAAAGCGCACGCCGTGCAGCATCCTGCATGGCTGCCTCAGCTGAGTCCCGCTCAGAGATAGAATAGTGCTCTGAGCAGGCCTCCGCACCC
Organism: Zea luxurians; assembly: GCA_029449295.1. Taxonomy (NCBI): domain Eukaryota; kingdom Viridiplantae; phylum Streptophyta; class Magnoliopsida; order Poales; family Poaceae; genus Zea; species Zea luxurians. The sequence goes on along the minus strand of JAOPSE010000060.1, from coordinate 14,908,816 downwards.
TGGAGACTGTTCTCCGGACGGCGCACCAAGCAGGTCGCCTCCCAGCGGTCCAGGTAAACCCCGTGACTATGCTGGTAGACCACACAGCGATACTCGATGGACCAAGTACGCCGGTCAAGTGCCCGACGTAGCAGGGTGTCGAGCGCGTCGTGGAAGTGACACCCGCGAGCAGCATCGCGAGTGATGGGTCGAGCAACCCATCCTTCCGACTCATGGTCAGCAGGGAAGTCGGTGTCGTGGCTCAGGCTGTCATCGCCACCTTCGTCATCTGGGTCTCCTCCAGCAGCTACTCCAGAGGCTGGGGCGCCCAGTGGTGGTGCAGGGGGCGCCTCCAGGGGAAGCACAGGGGAGCAGCTCCTCACAGACTCTATCTCCTGCTGGAGCGAGAAGGAAGAGCCCTGCTGCTCCTGTCGTCGACGTTCCTGCTCCTCATGCAGGCGGTGGTGCAGTCTCTCCAAGTGGCTGGACTGTCCGGCCACGGGACGGCGAAGCAGACGCTCAGCAAGGCGGGAGGGTAAGAAGGGGATGACGGACTTTCGTGTAGTGTGTCTAAGTCGAGCCATCTAGAAAAGACACCGCAAGCAAAAGAGTGAGAACAGAATTAATATGACCAACAAATAATGAACCATAAATAAATGAAGGATTAGAATAAAACAAAATTTTCAGCAAGGTATAATATATAGTAGAACATAGGTTTGGTCAGTATGACCAACTTTTGAAGGGGTACCAAAGTCAAGGCAGGGACAGAGGCCTATAATCCTTAGAACGACCATTCTACTCTAGGTTAGCGGTCCTACAGTCAGCACGGCTTTGATACCAGCTTATGTCACACCCGGTTTTAGAAGGCAAACCGAATGCGAACCATGTACGTGCCAGGATCAGTTATTCACGTACACAGCAGTTACATAACATGGACATCATCACACAGTGCTCAAAATAGTATTAAAAGAGAAATAATAGTCGATTACATCATACGTCTGAGACGTCCATATAGTCTTTACAATAATCAAAGTGCGAAAACGAAACGTAGATAACCGCGGCCTTCACAGGCAGCCAACTGGGGGTTGCCGCTAACCTACACCTAGAACTCGTCGTAGTCTTGGAACTCCTGGAAGTCTCCTTCCACAGCTTCATCTTTGCCTGAGCAGTGGTTGCAATGCTGACAACCTGGGGATGGGGGGGGTTTGGTGTGTAGAGCAAGGGTGAGTACACATCAACATACTCAGCCAGCATCCTGTTTGGCTGTAGTGGACTAGCTTTATGTGGGGATAAGTCAAGCAGTTGCTTTTAGTTGGTCAGATTATTATTTACTAATAGAAAGCCAGGTTTTAGCATTAACCCAAGTTATTAGCCCAATGTACCCTTTCCAAACGGAAAGAATACCACTTACCAGCACCATAGACATAACCAAAACCATCGATCTCAAAGCCACCTGTAAACCAAAATGTCTCTGATCAAGTACCACTAATCATTGGAGCTCCCTTGGCCGCTCATAACCGCGAGCACGGCTGATATATCAGTTTTCAAACACTCTGCAGAGGTTGTGCACTTTACCCACAAGCCGTGATTCCCTTTCTGCCCAGAGAGAGCTACTCCCCATTGACCACTACCTAGGTGGTCCAGCAGGGCATCACTACGTAGCCTTTACAAAGATTCCCCAGGGCTGTAGCCGCCCGTTAGGTTTCCTAAATGTACCGCACTCCTCCCCAAGGGACAAATCAACCTTGGCAGAGTGAGCCACATACACCGAGCCCCATTGACGGCACAACGGCTAAGCGAACTACACCTCGGTTCCTCTAATTATTCAGCTAAGGGCGTCCCACTCCACCCTCATGGTTGCACTGTTTTCCCGGGCGGTCATCCATAGAACAGGTCCTTACGGAGAGGCACTCGAGAAACCGCTCGAGCCCCCTTGAAGATCACAAGTACAACATCATAATAAGAGAAGGGAAAACAGCGTATCATATACAATCTCATCATGTTCATTGATTAGAGTTTGAGCAATAGCATAGAGCTAAATAATAATAATCCGACCCAAATAGGTAAATAAGGACATGGATAACAAAACTAGTCAATCCTTAAGTATAAATGTGTAATGCGGGAGGTGAATTAAAGAATGAATAGGACAGAGATAGGTCAAAGGACACTTGCCTCCACCAACCGACTGCTGCTCAGGGGCTTCTCCTGCGAGTTCTTCGGGCTCTCCAACCGGATCGTTCTCTAAGCGATTGCAAGCATACATACATCCATCCATTGAAATTAGGAAACCAACAATACACCATACAAGAGAACGAGTAGACTAAACATGCATAAAATATCACATACAATAATGAGTTTACCATGGTTAGAAAGAAATGAGAAAAGGTCTCGCGAGAGTTAAAGCTTATGCCCGAGACGCACTACGGGTTGGTGAATAACTAGACGTCACGTGTTCTAGTTCCAATTGGTTCTAACAAAAGAATTAGCTACATGCACTAATGTAAACATGACCACTTTTAGTAGATTAACATTGAATAAGATAGACGATTAGCTATACAAATTAACTAATGTAACCAATTTCCAAATTGAGACTCCTATCTTATTAATATAAACAACGTGATTAGCGCATATAGGATACGGGGGGGGGGGGGGTAGACGGGGCTAGGGGGTAGATGATCGTGTCGCTAGCGCGACAGGGCGCTATGCGTCGTGTCGCGAGCACGACGAGCTACGCCAGAACGCTGCGCGAGCACGCGCACGCGCAAAACCACACTTAACGTGCCGCGAACGAGTCGCGCACGCGTCGGGGCCGTGTGCTGGCCGAGCTCGAGGCCGCGCGTCGAAGGCACGCTGGGCCGAGCTCGAGGCCACGCCGAGGGCCGACACGACGCGAGCAAGGCACGACGGGGCGAGCGGGCAAACATGCCAGGGCAAGCGAGCACGGGCGAGCGAGGATGCCGCGGACCACTGCGAGCAAGGCACGGACGGGGCGAGGACACGGTCGGGCGAGGCTGGGCGCGGGGGCGGGGCGACCGGGCCGGGGCACGACGGGAGCGGCCGAGCCGGGGTCGGGGCGGGGCGGTTGGGCCGAGCGAGGGGGAGGGGCGGCGCGGGCGGCCGAGCAGGGGGCCGGGGTGGTTGAACCGGGGGGGCGGCCGAGCTCGCCGGAAGGCGGGCGGCCGAGCCGGAGGCGAGGCAGACGAGGGGGGCGGGCTCGCCGGAGGGGGCGGGCATGGGACGGGGCTCGCCGGAGCGGCCGAGCCGAACGGCCGGGGGCGGGGCCGAGCGGGCGAGGCGGCCGAGCCGAGGGAGGGGGACGCCGGCGCGAGGCCGAGGCGGCGCGGGGTCACGGCGAGGGGCGGCTGGGCCGAGGGCGGGGCGGCGCGGGCGGCCGGGGGGGGCGGCGCGGGATGGCCGGGCGCGGGCGGGGTGGCCGAGCGGGCGGCCGGGCGCGGCCGAGCCGAAGGCGGCCGGGGCCGAGGCCGGGGCCGAGCCGAGCTCGCCGAGGGCGGCCGAGCTCGCCGGGGCCGGGGCCGGGGGCCGAGCGGCGCGGGGTGCGGGGGAGAGCGCTGGAGGGAGGAGAGGGAGGAGGGAGAGAGGAGGGAGAGAGGGGGAAGGGCCTCACCGGAGGGGGCGGGCGGCGGCGGCGGCGGCGGCGCGGGGTGAGAGGCGGCGGCGGCTAGGGTTAGGGTGAGGGTGAGGGAGAGAGAGAGAGGGAGGGGATTATTGGAAAAAGAAAAAAAAAGAGAGGGGGGGAACGGTTGGGCCGACTCGGCCCAAAGGGGGGAAGGGGGCGCGCGGCTGGGCCGGCGCGGGGCCCACGCGGGAAGGGGGGGGAGGGGGGCGGCTGGGCCGCCAGCTGGGCCGACCGAAGGGGGGGCGGTTGGGCCGAAAGGGGAGAAAAAGGGGGGGGGAAGAGAAAAGAAAAATGAAAAGGCTTTTCTTTTTTCTAATTTCTAATTTCCTCTAGATGAAAGCATTCACATTTTTAATCAATCAAAAAGTATGCATGGTTCGGCATGGTGCATCACACAAAATAAAGTGTTTTAAGGTTTTGCTTTACACGAGGTCTAAAGCCAAAACCCGCTGTGACTTTGGAAAAGATCATGGCTTAGCGAGAAGAAAAGGGAAAAAGGAAAGAGTAACGCCTGAATTTGGTGAGAGAAAAGAAGAAAAAAATCTACCCCCAAATTCAGGGCGTTACATTATCTAAAAGGGAAATAGGGTCAAACCTTTTTCCTATAAATGATATTGGTGGTTGAATGCCAAACACAAATATTGGACTAACTAGTCTGCTCTAGATTATGTATTCTACAGGTGCATAAAGGTTCAACACAAACCAATAAAAGATCAAAGTTAGGGTTCAAAAGAAAGGAGCAAAAGAAACCAAAGAGAACCCTGGTCTGGCGCACCGAACTATCTGGTGCACCACCGAAAAGTGTCCGGTGCACCACCGGACAGTGTCCGGTGCACCAGGGGTCGTATAGACTGAACTCTTCACCTTCGAGTTTCTCAGGACGCACTCCGCTATAATTCACCGGGCTGTTCGGTGTACCACCGAACTGTCCGGTGTACCAAGCGGAGCAACAGCTAACAACGCAATGGTCATCTACAAAAGTGTGAATAGTGTGTGAACAGTGCGTGCAGAAGTCAGAGCAGGCGTCAGAGGCGCACTGGACAGTGAATAGTACCTATCTGATGCATCACCGGACTGTCCGGTGCGACATGAAGTCAGCGCTCCAACGGTCAGAATCTTCAAAACCCTAACGGTTAGGTGACGTGGCTGGCGCACCGGACTGTCCGGTGCGCCCATCGACAGACAGCCACCCCAACGGCTATGTGGTGGTTGAGGGCTATAAATACCCCCTAACCACCACCATTCCAAGCATCCAAGTTTTTTAGACATCTCATTCAATGCAAGAGCTACTGCAATCAAATACAAGACATAATTCAAAAGGATCAAAGCCTCTCCAAGTCCCAAAATCCACTCTAAACAACTAGTGACTAGAGAGAGAGTTTTGCTCGTGTTCTTTGAGCTCTTTTTCTTAGATTGCTTTCTTCTTCCTCATTCTTGTTCTCTAAGTGACTTGTAATCAAAGCAAGAGACACCAAGTGTGTGGTGGTCCTTGTGGGGTCTAAGTGACCCGTTTGATTAAGGAGAAAGCTCACTCGGTCTAGGTGACTGTTTGAGAGAGGGAAAGGGTTAAAAGAGACCCGGTCTTTGTGACCACCTCAATAGGGACTAGGTTCTCAAGAACCAAACCTCGATAAAACAAGTCATTGTGTCATCCACCTTATTTCTTGGTTGATTTGTTTTCACCCTCTCTTTCGGACTCGGTTTTAATTCTAACGCTAACCCTGGCTTGTAGTTTGTCTTTTAAGTTATAAATTTTAGATTCTGCCTATTCACCCCCTCTAGGCGACTTTCAATTGGTATCAGAGCCCGGTACTTCATTAGAGTCTAACCACTTGAAATGATGTCGGGAGATCACGCCAAGAGGGAGATCATGACCGGTGGTGACAAGCCCGCAAGCCACGGGAAGGCTCCATCAAGGGAGTCCGGCAACAAGCTAAAGGAGGGATCACCTCCGCACAAGTCGCATCGGAATGGCGACAAGAAAAAGAAGATGAAGAAGGTGGTCTACTATGAGACCGACTCTTCGTCGCCATCCACCTCCGGCTCCGACGCGCCGTCCATCACTTCTAAGCGCCATGAGCACAAGAAGTTTAGTAAGATGCCCCTACGCTATCCTCGCATTTCCAAACACACTCCTTTACTTTCCGTCCCACTAGGCAAACCACCGGTTTTTTATGGTGAAGATTATTGTATGTGGAGTGATAAAATGAGGCATCACCTAACCTCACTCCACGCTAGCATATGGGACATTGTTGAGTTTGGAGCGCAGGTACCACAGGTGGGGGACGAAGGCTATGATTCGGACGAGGTCGCCCAAATCAAGCACTTTGATTCCCAAGCAACTACTATACTCCTTGCCTCTCTATGTCGAGAGGAGTATAATAAGGTGCAAGGGTTGAAGAGTGCCAAAGAGATTTGGGACGTGCTCAAGACCGCGCACGAAGGAGACGAGGTGATCAAGATCACCAAGCGGGAGACAATTGAGGGGGAGCTCGATCGATTCGTCCTCAACCAAGGAGAGGAGCCACATGCTATGTACAACTGGCTCAAGACCTTGGTGAACCAAGTGCGCAACTTTGGGAGCACAAAATGGGATGACCATGAAATGGTAAAGGTTATTCTTAGATCACTTGTATTTCATAATCCTACTCAAGTTCAATTAATACGTGGTGATCCTAGATACAAGCTAATGTCTCCCGAGGAGGTTATAGGGAAGTTTGTGAGCTTTGAATGGATGATCAAAGGCTCCAAACAAATCATCAACTTGGAGCAAGGCGACACCTCCACACCCGAGGTGCAACCCGTCGCATTCAAGGTGACGGAGGAGAAGAAAGAAGAGTCTACATCAAGTAGGCTCCCTATTGACGCCTCCAAGCTTGACAATGAGGAGATGGCGCTCATCATCAAGAGCTTCCGTCAAATCCTCAAACAAAGGAAAGGGAAGGACTACAAGCCCCGTTCCAAAAGGGTGTGCTACAAATATGGTAAGCCCGGTCATTTTATTGCAAAATGTTCTATGACTAGTGATAGTGACAAGGACAACGACAAGAAGAGGAGGAAAAAGAAAAAGAAGTACTACAAGAAGAAGGGCGACGATGCCCACGTGTGTCGGGAATGGAACTCCGATGTGAGCTCCACCAACTCCTCCTCCGACGAGGACGCCGCCAACATCACCGTCAACAAGGGACTTCTCTTCCCCAACGTCGGCCACAAATGCTTCATGGCAAAAGACGGCAAGAAAAAGAAGGTACAAGCTAGAACCACCCCCAAGTATACTAAATCTAGTGATGAGGGTAGTTCTAGTGATGATGAAGATAATTTACTTACCCTTTTTGCCAACCTTAACATGCAACAAAAGGAAAAATTAAATGAGTTGATAGGAGCTATTCATGAGAAGGATGAACTCTTGGATAGCCAAGAGGATTTTCTTATTAAAGAAAATAAGAAGCATGTTAAGGTAAAGAACGCTTATGCTCAGGAGATAGAAAAATGTGAAAAATTAACCAGTGAGCTTAGCATATGCCATGATACTATTTCCAACCTTAGAACTGAGAATGCTAACTTATTTGCTAAGGTTGAGAAGTTAAATGTTTATGATGATTCAATTACCAATCTTAGAAATGATAATGCTTGTTTAATTGCTAAGATTGATAAATTGAATGAATCTATCTCTAGTCTTAAAACTAAAAATGCTAGTTTAATTTCTAAGGCTAAAGATTTAAATGTTTGCAATGATGCCATTTCCAATCTTAGAAATGAGAATGTTATTTTACATGCTAAGATTGATGAATTAAATGCTTGCAAACCCTCTACATCTACTGTTGATCATGTCACTATTTGTACTAGATGTAGATGTTAATGTTGATGCTATTCATGATCACCTTGCTTTAATTAAACAACAAAATGATCACATAGCTCAACTAACTGCTAAAATCAATGAGCATGAAATTGAAAATGAGAAATTATATTTGCTAGGAGCATGCTCTATAGTGGGAGACGCCCTGGCATTAAGGATGGCATTGGTTTCCAACAGGGAAGCAATGTCAAAATTAATGCCCCTAATAAATTGTCTAACTTTGTTAAAGGCAAGGCTCCCATGGTTTAGGATAACGAGGGTTACATTTTATATCCTGCTGGTTATCCTGAGCATAAGATTAGGAGAATTCATGCTAAGAAGTCTCATTCTGCCTCTCACCATGCTTTTATGTATAAGAATGAGGCATCTAGCTCTAGACATTCTACCCATGTTAAAATGCCTAAAAAGAAATCTCCTACTGCATCAAACAAGCCTATTATTTCATTTAAGACTTTTGATGCTTCATATGTTTTAACTCACAAATCAGGCAAAGTAGTTGCCAAATATGTTGGGGCCATACACAAGGGCTCAAAGACTTGTGTTCGGGTGCCCAAGGTGCTTGTTTCTAACATGAAAGGAACCAAGACTGTTTGGGTACCTAAGAACAAGGCCTAAAACTATTTTGCAGGTTTATGCATCCGGGGGCTCAAGTTGGATTATTGATAGTGGATGCACAAACCACATGACAAGGGAGTAAACGATGTTCTCCTACGAGAAAAATGAAGATCCCCAAAGAGCTATCACATTCGGGGATGGAAATCAAGGTTTGGTCAAAGGCTTGGGTAAAATTGCTATATCTCCTGACCATTCTATTTCCAATGTTTTTCTTGTAGATTCTTTAGATTACAATTTGCTTTCTGTTTCACAATTATGCAATATAGGCTACAACTGTCTTTTTAGTGATGTAGGTGTTACTGTCTTTAGAAGGAGTGATGATTCTGTAGCATTTAAGAGAGTGTTAGAGGGTCAGCAATACTTAGTTGATTTTAATAGAGCTAAACTTGACACTTGCTTAATTGCTAAGACTAATATGGGTTGGCTCTGGCATCGCTGACTTGCCCATGTTGGGATGAAGAATCTTCACAAACTTCTAAAGGGAGAACACATTTTGGGACTAACAAATATTCATTTTGACAAAGACAGGGTTTGTAGCGCATGTCAAGCAGGGAAGCAAGTTGGCGCCCATCATCCACACAAGAACATCATGACAACGGACAGGCCACTGGAGCTACTCCACATGGATTTATTCGGCCCGATCGCTTACATAAGCATCGGCGGGAGTAAGTACTGTCTAGTAATTGTGGATGATTACTCTCGCTTCACTTGGGTGTTCTTTTTGCAGGAAAAATCTCAAACTCAAGAGACCTTAAAGGGATTCTTGAGACGGGCTCAAAATGAGTTCGGCTTAAGGATCAAAAAGATAAGAAGCGACAATGGGACAGAGTTCAAGAACTCTCAAATTGAAGGCTTCCTTGAGGAGGAGGGCATCAAGCATGAGTTCTCTTCTCCCTACACACCTCAACAAAATGGTGTAGTGGAGAGGAAGAATAGAACTCTACTGGATATGGCAAGAACTATGCTTGATGAGTACAAGACACCAGACTGGTTTTGGGCTGAGGCGATTAACACCGCCTGCTACTCCATCAACCGGTTATATCTTCATCGAATCCTCAAGAAGACATCATATGAACTCCTCACTGGTAAAAAGCCAAATGTTTCATATTTTAGAATCTTTGATAGCAAATGTTTTATTCTAGTTAAAAGAGGTAGAAAATCTAAATTTGCTCCTAAGGCTGTAGAAGGCTTTTTACTAGGATATGACTCAAACACAAGGGCATATAGAGTCTTCAACAAATCCACTGTATTGGTTGAGGTTTCTGTGACATTGTGTTTGATGAGACTAATGGCTCCCAAGTGGAGCAAGTTGATCTTGATGAATTAGATGATGAAGAGGCTCCGTGCATCGTGCTAAGGAACATGTCCATTGGAGATGTGTGTCCTAAGGAATCTGAAGAGCCCCCACAAGCACAAGATCAACCATCATCTTCCATTCAAGCATCTCCACCAACTCAAGATGAGGAACACGCTCAAGATAATGAAGAAGAAGATCGAGAAGATGAGCCACCTCAAGTAGAGGGCAATGATCAAGGGGGAGATGAAGTTGATCAAGACAAGAAAGATGAGCAAGAAATTCAGGGTCAAAGACTGCCACACCTAAGAGTCCACCAGGCAATTCAAAGAGATCACCCCGTGAACTCCATCCTCGGTGACATTCATAAGGGGGTAACTACTCGATCTCGAGTCACACATTTTTGTGAGCATTACTCCTTTGTTTCCTCTATTGAGCCTTATAGGGTAGAGGATTGTAACACCCCGTCCAATCCCTAGATCGACGGTACTTACTCTTGGCAGCTCTCTAGGATCATATATCGTTCCCACAAACCAACACGAGTCTTTTGTGCGCACTTGTCCTCACTCATGCGCACCCGAGAAAACTTCCCGGTCGGTCACCCATCCCAAATTGCTCCAAGCCAAGCACACTTAACTTGGAGGTTCTTTCGAGATAGGCTTCCAAAAAAGAAGATGCACCTTGTTGATATGATTACTCTATTAATTCTATTAAGCCTTGGGCCAGGACATCCCATCCTAGGGGCTAGGATACCACAATCCACCCCCCTTAGAAGACCGATGTCCTCGTCAGTCAACCCCAATCTAGGAACCTCCCCTCTTAGCCACGTCTGTGTGTCTAGTGTCGTCATATGCCATGCCATGTGACCACTCTGGGCCCACATGCGCCATGCACCATATACCCAAACCCCCTAGCCCACACACGCCCGTGAAACCTCGATGGTCAGCTCTAATACCACTTGTAACACCCTGTCCAATCCCTGGACCAGCGGTACTTACTCCTGGCAGCTCTCTAGGATCATATATTGTCCCCACAGACCAACACGAGTCTTTGGTGCGCACTTTGTCCTCACTCATGTGCACCCGAGAAAACTTCCCGGTCAGTCAGCCATCCCAAATTGCTCCAAGCCAAGCACGCTTAACTTGGAGGTTCTTTCGAGATAGGCTTTTGAAAAAGAAGATGCACCTTGTTGATATGATTACTCTATTAATTCTATTAAGCCTTGGTCCAGGACATCCCATCCTAGGGGCCAGGATATCACAAGGATGCAAGAAGAGATTCGGATTGGGTGACGGCAATGCAAGAGTAGCTCAACAACTTCACGAGAAATGAGGTATGGCATTTGGTTCCACGTCCTAATCAAAATGTTGTAGGTACCAAATGGGTATTCCACAACAAGCAAGATGAGCATGGTGTGGTGATAAGGAACAAAGCCCGACTTGTGGCCAAGGGTTATTCACAAGTCGAAGGTTTAGATTTTGATGAAACTTATGCACCCGTAGCTAGGCTTGAGTCAATTCGCATATTACTTGCCTATGCTACTTACCATGGCTTTAAGCTCTATCAAATGGACGTGAAAAGTGCCTTCCTCAATGGACCAATCAAGGAAGAGGTCTATGTTGAGCAACCTCCCAGCTTTGAAGATAGTGAGTACCCTCACCATGTTTATAAACTCTCAAAAGCGCTTTATGGCCTCAAGCAAACCCCAAGAGCATGGTATGAATGCCTACGAGATTTCCTTATCACTAATGGCTTCAAAGTCAGCAAAGCCAATCCTACTCTCTTTACTAAAACTATTGCAAGAGATTTGTTTGTATGCCAAATTTATGTTGATGATATCATATTTGGGTCTACTAACAAATCTACTTGTGAAGAGTTTAGTAGGATCATGATTCAAAAATTTGAGATGCCTATGATAGGGGAGTTGAAGTATTTTCTAAGATTTCAAGTCAAGCAACTCCAAGAGGGCACCTTCATTAGCCAAACAAAGTACACTCAAGACATACTCAACAAGTTTGGAATGAAGGATGCCAAGCCCATCAAGACACCCATGGGAACTAATGGGCATCTCGACCTCGACACAGGAGGTAAATCCATAGATCAAAAGGAATACCGGTCGATGATAGGATCTTTACTCTATTTATTTGCATCTCGACCGGATATTATGCTTTCCGTATGTATGTGTGCAAGGTTTCAAGCCGATCCTAAGGAAATTCACCTTAGGGCCGTGAAAAGAATCATGAGATATTTAGTTTACACACTTAAGTTTGGTCTTTGGTACCCCAAGGGATCCACTTTTGATTTAAAAGGATATTCAAATGCTGATTGGCAGGGTGTAAAATTGATAGGAAGAGCACATCAGGAACTTGTCAGTTTCTAGGGAGATCCCTGGTGTCTTGGGCTTCAAAGAAACAAAATTCAGTAGCCCTATCAACCGTCGAAGCCGAGTACATTGCCACAGGCTACTGCTGTGCACAATTACTTTGGATGAGGCAAACCCTCAGGGATTATGGCTACAAATTGAGCAAAGTTCCTCTCCTATGTGACAATGAGAGTGCTATCCGTATGGCGGAGAATCCCGTTGAACACAGCCACACTAAGCACATAGACATTCGGTATCACTTTTTGAGGGATCACCAACAAAGGGGGGATATCGAGATAGCCTATATTAACACCAAAGAATAATTATCCGATATCTTCACCAAGCCTTTAGATGAGAAAACCTTTACCAAACTTAGGAATGAGCTAAATATACTTGATTCTCGGAATTTTGATTAAAATATTCCACACATAGCTCATTTATATACCTTTGATCATGTCTCTTTCATTTGGTACATATTCATATTTCTTATTCTTCTCATGCCAAGGCTAAGACTAATGTGTTTCCATGAGTATCTCTTGTATTAGTCTTTGATTGAAAGGGAAATGGAGTACTCGGCAAAAACGACACTTCCACTCAACTCCATCCGTATTATTTACTCTTGCTGATATTCCACGACACTATCCAATTTTGGTATAATCCTTCACTCATATCTTGTTTACCAAAGGGGGAGAAAATACAAAGGGCTCTCACAGTCTCCGTTTTTGGCGATTAATGCCAAAGAGGGAGAAGATATTAAGCCCAAAGCAAAAGGACCGCACCACCACCAATTTCAAAATTTTCGAAATAAAGTTTTCAATTGGTATCTTTCAAATTAGTATTCCTCTAGAAATTATATCTCAAAACCCTCTTGAAAGCCAAGAGGAGAATTTCATTCAGGGGGAGTTTTGTTTAGTCAAAGGAAAAGCATTTGAAACCGGGGGAGAAAATTTCAAATCTTGAAAATGCTTCTTGCAATCTTACTCATATGCCTTTGACTATTTGCAAAAGGTTTTTGAAAGGACTTTCCAAAAGAATTTGCAAAAAACAAAACAAGTGGTGCAAGGGTGGTCAAAATGTTAATTAAAAGAAAGCAATCCATGCATGTCTAGTGAAATTATAAATTGGTTTAATTCTAAGTAACCTATGCACTTACATTATGCAAACTAGTTCAATTCTGCACTTATATATTTACTTTGGTTTGTGTTGGCATCAATCACCAAAAAGGGGGAGATTGAAAGGGAATAGGGTCAAACCTTTTTCCTATAAATGATTTTGGTGGTTGAATGCCCAACACAAATATTGGACTAAATAGTTTGCTCTAGATTATGTATTCTACAGGTGCATAAAGGTTCAACACAAACCAATAAAAGATCAAAGTTAGGGTTCAAAAGAAAAGAGCAAAAGAAACCGAAGAGAACCCTGGTCTGGCGCACCAGACTGTCCGTTGTGCCACCGGACAGTGTCCGGTGCACCAGGGGCCGTATAGATTGAACTCTTCACCTTCGGGTTTCTCAGGACGCACTCCGCTATAATTCACCGGACTGCCCGGTGCACCAAGCGGAGCAACGGCTAACAGCGCAACGGTCGTTTGCAAAAGTGTGAACAGTGCGTGAACAGTGGCGTAGAAGTCAGAGCAGGCATCAGAGGCACACCGGACAGTGAATAGTACCTGTCCGGTGCATCACCGGACTGTCTGGTGCGACATGAAGTCAGCGCTCCAACGGTCAGAATCTTGAGAACCTTAATGGTTGGGTGACGTGGCTGGCGCACCGGACAGTGTCCGGTGGCGCACCGAACTGTCCGGTGCGCCCATCGATAGATAGCCTCCCCAACGGCTATGTGGTGGTTGAGGGCTATAAATACCCCCAACCACCACCACTCCAACGTCCAAGTTTTTCAGACATCGCATTCAATACAAGAGCTAGTGCAATCAATACAAGACACAATTCAAAAGGATCAAAGCCTCTCCAAGTCCCAAAATCCACTCTAAACAACTAGTGACTAGAGAGAGAGTTTTGCTCGTGTTCTTTGAGCTCTTGTTCTTGGATCGCTTTCTTCTTCCTCATTCTTGTTCTCTAAGTGACTTGTAATCAAAGCAAGAGACACCAAGTGTGTGGTGGTCCTTGTGGGGTCTAAGTGACCCGTTTGATTAAGGAGAAAGCTCACTCGGTCTAGGTGACCGTTTGAGAGAGGGAAAGGGTTAAAAGAGACCTGATCTTTGTGACCACCTTAACGAGGACTAGGTTCTCAAGAACCGAACCTTGGTAAAACAAGTCACCGTGTCATCCGCCTTATTTCTTGGTTGATTTGTTTTTGCCCTCTCTTTCAGACTCGGTTTTAATTCTAACGCTAACCCCAGCTTGTAGTTTGTCTTTTAAGTTATAAATTTCATATTCCGCCTATTCACCCTCTCTAGGCGACTTTCATTATCAATTGTGATCTCTAATTTATTTGGGTTGGTATCTACTTATACTTAGTAACTGCTAATAAAATGTTGACCAACTTTACAAACAATGCTCAGCTTTAACCATCTCCTTTGGTAAGCCTTACACTTCACATGAGCTCCCACCTTTAGCGAGCTCATACATATTATTCCCCACAACTTGTTGAGCGATGAACGTATGTGAGCTCACTCTTGCTGTACTCAGAATCCCCCCAGGTCAAGAACAGGTACCACAGGTTGAGGTGCATGAAGGATGATGTAATTAGTTCGTGAGTGGTCTAGGCCGTCATCTCCCAGTCAACTGTGGTTACTGGATCGTTCTCTTCGTATGATGTAATTATTTAACTATTCTGTACAGAACTCTATTATATATTAAAGATGTGACATTCGATTCTGTACCATGAATCATCGTATGTGTCAGACTTGATCCTATCACACATTTGAATTCGCGCCCAATTTTGGACCCCTCAAATCCGGGTGTGACATTAGATTGAGTCCTAACGGTTACACCACCTTCCTGGCAGCGGTGCAAGTCTAGCAGAGAGAAGCAGTGCAATGGTGTCGAGTTGAGCCCTCTGATGGCGGTGCAAGTCCAACCATGAAGAAGCAACTGGCTAGGTGAGCCCCTTTCATGATGGCATCAGGGATGCACGCAAACGCAGTGAGCTACCCCAATGGCCAAGGCCGGTCTTGACATTTTAGAGGCCTTGAATGAAAACTAACTTGGTGCCCCTCTCATCTCATGCTATTTGTGTATGTATGTAATATATATTTATATATACTTTTAAAAAAACATAATTGTTGACCATAAATATTTTTCCAATAATTTTAGTTTTAAATTTTTTTGGTAAATGGAACAATCACTTAGATTCAATATACAATAGAGACATTAGGATAAGAATCCACCTCTACAATATTCTTAAAAAATCATGTAGCGGGTAATACTTCATTCAAAAATCTCTTATCTTAGTATTTTACTCGCTTGGTGCCAAAATAAAATAAGAGTTTGGATAAATATTTTGAATTTAAAATCCTATATAGAATATATTAATGACCAATTATTAGTTCATGAGATTGAAAAAATACACACATATAACATATAATATAAGAACTAGTACACTATACACTACGACAATAATCATCTTCTGTGACGATTTGTTTTCTGTGACTGTAGTAGGCTCATCGATTCGTTTCTCAGATTTCTCAGATTCCTAACAAGCTATAGCTAGCGAAAGAACTACCGAATAGTGTATCAATCAAGATCAATTACTAAATATCCATAGCACATATCATATACTTATACTTATATTTAGGGGCCCCATACCTTCTAGGGGCCCTGAGCGGCCGCACACCCTACCCACCCCCAAGGCCAACCCTACCAATGGCGCTATGGACATGGAGATCGCCTCACCCTCTCACTCCTTATAATAGATCCAATGCAGAGATGAGTAGAGCTCCATTGTAGTTGGATCTGGCTAGGTGGTGTCCACGGTGGTGAGCAAGCTCACTGGCCAAAAGCTCTCCTATCCTATCCTCTATCTCCTTCCAAATTTCAAATTTTACTCTTCAAATGGTATCATCGATACACCGAAGACAGCTAACGACCATACATATGAAGTGGGCTCAATGCGTCTAGAGTAGGCCCAGCGATGGGGCGCACTTTGAATGGGCTCGATTGTGGGCTCATGTAAGAGCTTGGCGGTGGGCTCTAGAATGGGCTTGTCATTGGGCTCATCTTTTTGTTTTTAAATTGATTTCCAAATGTGGCCATTATAGCTGCCTTTGAAAATCTTGATTTAGATTGTCTCCAGCAACAGACACTAAAGCATCCGTTACGATAAATCTAAGGGATGAAGTCCTACCCAACGCGTCCAACAATGTCCTGTAAAGGGGACGCTAAATTTTGGCGGACATGTTTCACTCGGTAAATGTGGTGCACAGGCGATCGCTCGCTATCCACTGTTCCCTCCCGTGTCGCTGCCTCCCGTTTGCTCCCACGCTAGTTCAAAAGCTTCCCATCGCGCGCAACACCTCCTTTCTGTGTCAGCTTCGATGACGATGAGGCTGTGTGGAGGAGGCAAGGCCAGGCGCCACCGCTCCATGTTGTTGTCTTGTTGCTCATAGTGTCCAAAACACTAGAAAAAACCTTTATATATTTACTGATAGGATTTTGGAAGACAGGGATGGCTCCATTAAAAAATGGTTTGAACGATGATTAATGTATTTCCAAAAAAATGTAAGTTTTTCAAACTCACTGTGATCCAATTTCCAAAATTAAAATAACGATTTTATGTGAAATGGCAAAAAAAATGTAGTTAAAGGACCGAATTTAGAGGATATTGTTGGAGATGGCGAAGATATAGATGACAAAATCTTTTAAAGTATGCTGTAAAAGATAGATAATATTTATTTAAAGAATGAAATTTAGCGAACGTTGCTGGAGACAGCTTTAAACATGCATGTAGCCAAAGGCCAAGGCGTTGTCCGCCTTTGCAAACCTTATCTTACAGAGAAAACGTATCCAGTACCAGTATCTAAAGCTAATAAAAAAAGAAGCATTTGAGTAAATTCAAAGTCCTCCAATGTTATTTTTCAACTCCAATCCTTGTAACTCACATTTGGTACTTCAAATACGGTGGAGTTCAACAACGTGCAAAACCACTATGGAGGCATTACCCTAGGTCTGTGTAGATCTTTGGATTTAAATCTATTATAATAATCATAATTTAAATATAGATTAATTAAGCTAATATGGTTATATATAAAATACATTTGTGTAGTACTACTAATCATCTATACTACTTATTAAGACAGTAATAGTAGTCTGTCGTTCTGCCGTTCGCTAATCTACACCGTCCGTCCATCCTCCACCATCGTTCATCACAAACCCTGCCGCTCGATTCGAGGTCCACCGCCCGCTCGGCCGTCCCTCTCTCGAGGCTGAATCTGCCAACACTCGTCCATCGCGCAATCGTCCATCGCAACGCTCTCCTCCCCCGCTCGACCCTCGTCCAACCGCCGCCGCCCATGCCCAGAGGCGAGTGGACGCCCACGGCGGTGATGCCACGATCCGCGTTGCCGATGAGGGCGGAAGCGGTGACCTCTGTGACGAGGGCGGAAGCGGTGACCTCTGCGACCTTCACCCCCGTCCGTCTCCCGTCACAGCCGCGCTTGAGCTGCAACGCCCCCCTCCTTTCGAGACTACCGCCGCATCGCACTTCGCCATCGCCGTGCATCCCGCTCCCTTCACAGCCCCCACTGTGCAGATCAACCCTCCCACTCCCTTCCTAGACCCGGCGCCATGGCGTCCTCCTAGGCCGATGTCGCGGATGCTGAGCCCGCCCCGCCTCCATAGGTCGCCGCTGCCGCATCCGGGCATCGGTGGATTGTGGCAGATGCCATCCTCGCCATCCGCCCCAGCGCATCCCTCCCTCAACGCTATCTGCCCGCCCGCGCATCCGCCGAGGGGAGGCACCGCAAGACCCTCCCAAAAATCCTTGCCCCCTCGCTCGATGCATGGTGCCAGATCTGCGACGGCGGCGGCAAACAGTGGATGCCACATCACGAGTGACTGTAAGTGGAGCTCCTGTGGACACCGATCCGCCATCACCGTGGCAAAGAAGGAGCCTGCTCGGCCCTCCGGTGCGCCTGCTCCGCTCGACGCAGGCGATGGTGACCGGTGGATGCCACGCCGCGAGTGACGGTGGGTGTCGCCCCACTCTGCGCTCCCGTGGTTTGAATCCCAGCCACAGGTCACGCTCCTCCCCCTCCCAGTTAGCGTAAGCGGGCGACGGACGACCACGCCCCCTACTCTTGCTCCCGAGGTACCTACCACTACCAGCTGTGTTGGGGTTCCCCTTCCTACCTCCTCTGCTTTGCGTGTGTTCGATTCTCAGCTCGTCTGATCCGCCGCTGTACCCCACTCACCACGTTGTGCATAGAAAGAGAACTCTATCAATTTGTGAAGATAATTTTGTGAATCACTTGAAGTTTTGACTGCTTGTATCGTACTTGGCTGCCTGGTTTCAGTTTATTTATTAGCATCTTTGCATCACCAGTGCTTTACCCATACTACTCTTGAATTGGCATACCTTGATTCTAATGTAATTTATTTTAGCCTAATTTGTGTGAATCATTGAATTTATAGACTACTGCTATAGGCTGATCCATTATAGCTGAGAACTCATTACTCCTAATTGAAGTTAAAATTGAGTTTTGTAGTTTTGAAGTTAGTTTCACTGTTGCAGACTGATAATGTGTAACATCTTATGAGTTTTGATTATTGAAAACTTTGTGTAACTTCAGGCAATGTCTAGCTTGGAATTACTGAATAACCCTCAGCCCCACCCAACATAAGTTGAGTTTAACTATTTTCTTCTTAAGCCCCTGCCCTCTTTCAGTAGGTTCACATGATAGTACCAAATAGGATGTTTTCTCAGCACTGAATGTGCATATGTGATAAGGGTACAGTTTTGCACAATTGCATTTTAATCATGCAAAGTTGAATCTCTGATGCTTCAAAATTTTACCACCTGGAAAATACCATTCTAATAAGTAAATTAGGAGACATGCCAATCCAAAGTAGGCTCTTTATTTAGTCTACCACCCCAGAACTTCACAATTTTTTGTTGGCATTTCTGCTTGTCGCCTTGTCCCTTCTCTTTTTTTTCACAAACCGGCAGGAGAGCTGCATATCATCATTATATTAAGAGGGAATAAATGATAGGAATACAGAACCAAGTCCCAAATTAAAAGGGAAAAAAGAAAAGGAAGGATACATTTGACCATCATGGTCAAAACTCAAAAGAGAATGTAGTGTGCTTGTCCCCAAACCTTGAACCCTAATACCTGCAACCACAAAAGACCTAGATATTAAAAAAGGATTGCACCTAGGTGCTGCCAGCTTCATTGGGGTCGATAATCTAATCATTAAGCCTTGTCACCAGTAGTCTCAGGTTTACTTAAAGCTTTGTACCTTGCTACTCCCTCCTTTCCAAATTATAAGACATTTTGGCTTTTCAAGATACATAGCTTTTGGTATGCACTTAGATACACACTATGTCTAGATTAGAGATGGCAATGGGTAAATACCCATCAGGTATAGATTATTGAAGATTCTTCTTGGTCTTTATTATTAAAGAATCCATTTTGACATGTTTAGGTGTTTTTTATTACTTCTGTTCTGCAGGTTGATATCGTGATTATTCACGGCATTGTCTTATTGGATGATCTTGACAAGGAGCTCATCACTTATGCCATTAGAGTTCGCTAATGGTATGGCTGGCACTTTCCAAAGCTCATCAAAATAGTTTTAGATAATATTTAGTATGCCAAAGTTGTGAAGGTGATGGGCAACAGAGCTAATGCAATCAACCTTGACTTCTCAGATGTAATTGTTGACATCTATGTATGATCTCCTTGACTACTATGGGAACTGTTTAGTGAGAACTATATTGTTTTCAGATATTGTCTGATGAAGAGCTAGAAACATATCTAAAGGTGATTGCAGTAATATCCATGGGAACAGAAGTTATTGAACATGACTTGTTAAATATTAGAGAGCTATATGATCATGTGTTGGCCCTACTATATGACTATTTAAGAAGCAAGATGAACATTATCACCCCAATTCTAACAGCACTGGTGGGTGAATCAGTTGGTGCCATATTGTGCATGGTGGAAGTTTGGTAAACTTGGCCAAACAACCTGGTAGCATAATTTAAATACTTGGTGTAGAGAAGGTTCGTTATTGCTTATGGATAATTCTAGAATCTTGTAATTTTTATCTCTTTTTTTGGTGTGTATCTGAACCTTATGTGCATCAATGCTTAGTATGACATAAGTAAACGTTACTTATTTGCTTATGTTGTATGCTAAAATAGTCTAATCTCCTCGACCTGCGACAGCAGTGAGCCAGTGAGGCGCCGTGATGGAGGAGCTTGGATCTAGGTCGTACAAGGCGCATAAGAACAACATCAAGAAACCCACGTGCGGCTGCCAGACCTCCACTAAGGGGGTACGTGCTTCCTTTTCCTTTCTTCTCAAATCTCAACTATGCTAGATCTGAATGTGCTTCCCTTTCCTTGCTTGTCAACTACACCACTCCTCGTCTTCCTCTTGAGGCCTTCTCTGGATTCGATTCTTCATCTCCTGATTTCTTGGCGGAACCGCAGGTGACTAGGAGCAGGAGCAAGAGGGATTCAGGGCTAAGTTGAAGAATTACTTGGCGCATAACCAGTCATACAAGGCACAAAAGAACAGCATCAAGAAGCCAAGCGCCACTGCCAGACCTCCACCAAGGGGTGTACGTGCTTCATTTTCCTTGCTTTTCAAATATGCTAGATCTGAATTTGAAAACTAGCATTCCACTAAAACGTGTTGTTTTTTTGCTTCCATTATTATGTATGTATAACTTTTTTATGTCATTTAGGGGAGTATTCAATTTTTTGGTTGAGTTGTTTTAACCTCAATACAATCCTTTTCTGTTTAGGTTCTTAACAAAGCTCATGATGATGCTCGGAGCCGTGCTCAGAATAGCGGAATCTGAAAGCAACAATTTGAAGGCTATGGTCACTTCAGACTCAAAAGGCAGTTTCATTAGCATTTAATTAATATACGTGTAAATGAAATGTTAATGGAATGGTCACTGCAGGCTCACTGCATTCCCAATCCACATTGGGTCTTACTGGATTGGGAATGCACATGCGCAGTATACCACTCGACACATCAGGTCATGTTATTTTTGAACAAATTATTTATTTTTCAATTCAAGTTTGTCCCATTGAGTCTAACTAGATTCTGAGTGTGATCTTAGCTATCACCAAGGGACAAAGCATAAACACTGATAAATCTTTTATCGTATATGTGTCTCCCCAGTCAAGAGCATCACTAGCTACATTCTCTGGTCTTTCCCAGTCACAGGTAATTACATGACCTTGCCATATCCATTCCCTTGTCATAATCATTACCCTGGCATATATGCTCATACAAATGTTTCTCACGATTTATTTATTTTCAAAACACAATTGAAAGGTTGCACTTCAATTATGAGAACTAAATCTAAATCTTTAAATTCAGGTCCTCAGAAAATTGAATGCTTAACATCTATATGGTTTGATACGAATTTAGATATAATCTATCGGTAGTATGTAATAAAAGCTACGCATCTATAGCCCCACATAAGCTCTCGCCGCACTCATCTTTGTGCATTTTTCTTGGCTTTAGCTCTGATTAGGCCTCCAAATGAATTGGATTTGGGTGTCTGATATTTTCTAGTATGTGCTATGTTTTGGGTTATATGGGATCTTGAGTGATAATTTCTATACCAAAGTATTTAGATTTATAACATAAGGACAATATCAATATCTCAGATTTATCATAAAATAATGCAATATTATAGATACCTAACTGTTGTTGGCAATCTTCATATATGCCCTTTTGACGCTCAAATAGCCCCCAACTAAAAATAAATTGTTGGATGTACCAATAAAAATAATTCTAGCTAACCACTTATTCTTGTGCTGACTGTTGCATGGCCTCACACCCTCTTACAATGAGCACAGGGACATTCAGGTTCTCTACCATGATGATGGAGTGAAAGATAGCCCCTCTACAAATGGCAGCAAAGAGCAACAGGGAAGAAGGCCAGCGCTAGACTGCAAACGGGCTCGGTTCGCTACGAAGGATACTAGAAGGCAAACTATTTGCTAGGCAAAAACCTTCCTATGGATCTCCAGGAGTAGTGTCAGCTTGAATGTCGTTAAACTAACTTTTCTTGATATCATTTTCTTTGCAACAAACCAGTGCCTGTTGTCGATCAATCTAAGTTATAGAATATTTTAGATCCAACAACATTCTTCATGACCTTGGATCAGCTTGAAGGCCACTCTTAGCATTTCCATTGATCCATTGATCAGCATTAAGCATGCACTAATAACGGTTCATCATTGCAGAAGCCGAGGAGTAGATCAAATGGCTAAATGGAGAGGCAGAAAAAGACATATTGAATTTTGATCCTGTAGATGAACCCATTAGACAGCCTGGTTTTGCGCGGGTATGCTGCTTATGTCTCTTTCTATAATATGTGAATGTGATAAGGCATTTAACACAATCAGTAAACATTGTGGTTTCAGCTTCATTGAATTTCAGAAGGCTAGAGAGTGAATTTTATTTGTGGCACCGGCGACTACGAAGCGCTGGAGCTGGAGGATCTCCCGCTGCGCACACCGGCCCAGCAGACGCCCACGCCCACGAGGATCGGGAAGCTCATGAGCCGCGCCGCGCAGAACATGTCGCTCTCACCGGTGGTCCTCAGGGCCACGACGGCCAACGACGGCAACTGCGCTCCTCCTCCACCTCCGGCGGCTGTACTGCCAGCACCACACATGGTGAGGTGCGTGGTAGCGGCAGCACACGAGCAGCTTCCTCCAGCGCGCAAGGACGGCAGTGGTGACAACGAAGCCGGGGTCGGGCTCGTGCTCAACTTCAGTAGCACACACGTCGTGCCTTCCGCGCGTCACCTGGCCACGGTCTTCAGCCGATTCGGGCCTGTCAAGGAGGTCCGGGCAGACAACTCTACCGCTCTGGTGGTCTTCGACAGTGGTGCGCATGCTGTTGTAATCTTTTGTCTGAGCACAAACATTTCTTGTTGCTTATGAGCTTTTTGTTTCTGCAGCAATGTGCTACTAATGGTTGGAAAGCGGAACGAAACAATCAAACATCAGGGCAGAGCTCTAAATTTGTATTGTCTTTTATGGTGAGCACACAAGCTGAAGCCTCACTTCATTGCACCTGCAACTATTTTGTGCCTTTGTAAGATATATATTGTTTTTATATAAATTTGCCTGTCATCTTTATTGTGTCAACTATAGCTGGCTGTCTATTGTACAAAGTTCAATATATTGGGAAGTCCAAGGCTGAAGTAGCAGCGAAGAGGGTTATGGAGTGGGTTAATGGGGTGAACATTGTTCCTCATTTTTGCAGGATTGGAGATAAAGAGATAGAGTTTTACAGTCAGTTCCACATAGTTGTCCTTGGTCTGGATTCAATTGGTATGGGAATATAAATTATGCGGCTTGTGATTTCTTAGGTATGCTTTTCCATACCATTTTTTGTTAGGTATTCTTTCTCTAAATAATTGAGTTCCCCTTATGTACTCTCGCTAAGACACCAAGAACTGCAGCTCACTGCATTGAGTATGCTCACTTGATCAAATGGGACGAGGTACTATCTTTTCTGCACATTATTTCTCTCTAGACATTGACCCAACACTACTAACTGTTATATTCACTTTTTAGGTTCATCCTGGAAAACCTTTTGATGGTGATGATGCAGAGCATATGCAATGGATTTATTCAAAGGTATCTATATCGCAATGTTATGTAACTAAATTTATTAGTAGCCTGCTTGTTGTAAATCATTTGGCAGACATGCTTTAAAGAGAGCAGAGCTTTTTGGCATTTCTGGTGTTACATATACTTTGGCACATGTTTGTTTTTTGTTTATTGACAACATTTTGCCCATGATTTAAGGCATTAAATATTTTTTGCATGTAAATATGTTAAAAAATACAACATTGTTCTATTTATTTTTATGTTATAAGAGGCTAGCAATTTGGGCTTGGGTATTAAAAAATGGATTGATGAGATAGCTCATCATCTTCTTGTATGACTGCTCGAGTTATATAAAATGCTAATGTCTGAGTATAAGAATGGTTCTAAATTAGGGGTATATCTTCTTTAGGTACCATTAAGTAGTGGAGTTGCTTATGTTTTTAATAGTTGTCTTGTAATATGGTAACTGGTTAACTAGATAAGCTCTACCCCGGTTCAAATGAAATCTCACTCGTTTATTAGTTTATCTTTGGTTTTAGTGCTACTGCATATATGCTTATTTGTTGCTTTGTGCACAAAAAAGATGTCCATCATCAATTTTTTTTCTTGTCTTCTTTGTTATTCAAATTCACCTCAATTGTATGTATATGTCTGTCTGTCAAAACCGGTTTTTTGTTTCTTTACGCACACCTTACCCTGTAGCAACCAATTCACGGATGAGCGAAAAAAATGTCCATGATTTGTACTGATGCACATCTCCTATATATACTACCTACTCGAGGTGCTAGAAGAAGTATGGAACATTCTATTTAGATGATGTGCCTTTTAATTACAGTTTTAATATTTTCCCCATTATATAAACACTTTGTGATATTCTCAGTAGCTCATCATCTTTCTCTCTCTCTCTCAACATTGTAGATTGGCAATGATGCTTCTCAATTTGTTGGTCCACTTGTATTGAACCTGTTGATAAAGGTATGTTTCTCATTCCATGACTTCCCCCATCGTTAACATGACTATTGAAGTGCATTGATCCTAGAACATACTGTGCGATTATGTGTATCTTAGCGCACCTTTATTATGTTCTTTGCACCAATATACTTTGTTTTTTCCTTTTCCGGTCTTTGAAAAAAGGTGATCCATCTTGGAGCATTACATCTATGCTTTCTTGATCTTTGCAGAGGTTGGTTGTTTATCATATCACCTTTGTTACATAGGCTATGTACCCGAACTTAAAGTTAGTACAGCTAAGTAGCTAACTACGGCCATAGAAGGAACTATTATCATGCATGGTAATTGTGAGAATTCCATCACCGGGTGTTTTATTATTTTCATGTGATTTCAGGTTATGGACAACTATGGTAAGAGTAGATCTTCAGTCATGAAAACTACCAGGCTGTTGCTTGATAAAGATGGCTGGAGGGGCTTTTATAGAGGTTTTGGACCAATTTTCTTAACATGTCTGTTTCTCGTCTAACAAAATAATAATAAGATGGGAGTCTGATATAAAACTAGGATGTGAAAAAATTATATCTATAATAATGTATGCTATTCGTTTTTTATGCAGTTATTGTACATTACCATTTTATCGAATTTGTGTGTCATTGCAACGGACAGTCATTGTACTATATTTTATTTAGGTATGTAACTAACAAAAGTATAGAATAACAATAATTATTTTGCATATCAATGTATTTTATCATAGTGCTTCTACGTCTCATTGCATCTTACCAGTACATGTTGACTCCGTAGCAACGCACGAGCATACACCTAGTATAATAAAAGAAAGCTAATATTAGTGCTCTATTTCTGCTATTAAAGAGTGGGTTAAATACCATGTTGTAAGTTATAGTCTTATAGATTAAAAAATTTAGCATGGTGATTTCTAGATTCAATGTCCATTTACAATCATATGAATTTGAGATAGACTTATATATAAACTTGAAAAGTTATAGAACATTAAATTTTAAGATAAATAAGCTAGTCCATTAAGTTGACTCTATTTTTTCCAAAATAAAAGAATTAAAATGGCACTTTAAATCATTCACGCCGATCTACTCCCAATCTTGAAAATGATGTATGGCCTAATGTAATAAGAACTTTCCCAGGATGCATATGACACGTTGAAAGAGCATCATCCGTCTCATCAACAAAGATGATCACAGGACCATTAAATTGGCACCAGACAAATCTGAAGTACGGATTGTTAAGAAACCTTACGAAGGATTATGTGGGTTAATACCAATGGTAGCCCCAAGGTACTCTATTTTTGTTTGGCACCAAAAGGAGCACGCGGACGGTCCGGCCCTGAGGCCGGACAGTCCGCGGTCCGGACAGTCCGCACCTGTGGGCCGGACGGTCCGCGAGTGCGCAGAGTAGAATAGGGTTCCGAGTTTTGTGCTATGTTTGTTAGCTAGATCCGCGGAATTAGCTCAGAATTCAGTTGTGTAAAGGGTCCAGCCCCCCTCCTCTATAAATAGAGAGGTATACGGCCGATTTGTAATCATCATCAATCGAATCAATACAACTTCTATTCGCATTTATTTCCTGTACAATTAGGAGTAGTTCTAGTTTAGCCTCTCGATCCCCAAATTCTCCGCCTCTCCTCGACTCTACGTCGATTAGAGGAGTCTAGGTCGGCCTGCCCGAGCCTAGACAACTCCTAGGATCTCTCCTCCCCGACGGGGTCCCTCCCAGGAGCGAGATCCAGGCACCGCCGGCGATCTTCCGCCGCCCCTGCGCACGCGCGGACCGTCCGGCCCTAGGGTGCGGACCGTCCGGCCGTCAGGCAGGGAACCCGAGCTCCTGCGCCAGGTCGCGGACCGTCCAACCCTGTGCCGCTGACCGTCCGCGCCTGACCAGAGAGCACCACCGCCTCGCGCCAGGTCGCGGACCGTCCGGCCCTATGCCGCGGACCGTCCGCGCCTGACCAGAGAGCACCGCCGCTGGTTCTTTTGAAGTAATTGGCGCCTCTAAAAAGGTGTCAACATACTTTTTGGCGACTCCGCTGGGGAAGACAAATATAGACGCATCAAATCGGCCCTCAATGGCCGGTTCAAGGGATAGCTCTGATATTTCCCCAAGCAACATCATAGAGCCGACTTGGGAAACCTTGCCGGCTGACGAACATCTCCAGTTTGAGGAGCACAAGGAGCGCATGATCCAGGAAGCAAAAGCAAAATTCTTGGCCAACTTCAAAGTGGACAGGAACAACAAGGTCGTCCGACATCGGGCGATGGATCCGGCTTCACTCCAATCCACACCAGATATCCCCAATGTAAGTAATACCAACGAGCTACAATCTCTTAGAAATTATGTAGAAGAGCAACGTGAACAAATGCAGAACATCATAGGGGGTATGTAAAGCGATTTTAAGAGACTAGTACGTGCATTTGATAAATCTAATATCGCAAATTTTCCTTCGCACGAGGTTGAATTAGGGGATGACACACGTCATACATCGGCTAGAGGTTGTCACGACCAGTCACAACCCCTTTATGGGATGCCGATGAACACGTACCCTGAGCAACCGCAAATCGGCAGCAAATCAGCCGATCTGCACATGCCCGGACCGTCCGCACGTGAGCGCGGACAGTCCGGGCCAGCAACAGTCGGGCCTAGTTTTAATGAGTTGCCTAGATATGCGCCTGAGCCACCACATACGGCACAAAATTTAAACTACCCAGTCGGACGGTCCGCATACAACGACGGACGGTCCGCATATAATCACGGACGGTCCGGGCCAATGTTCGGATAGTCCGCGCATGACCTTTTTGAGGAGGATTGTTACCTGAATCCTCACCCGTCCCAGCAACACTTCCCATCGCACTATGCAATGCATCAACCCATTAATTCAAGGTCTAGAGCCCAGGAAAGTTTTTCGGCCCCACCTAGAAGGCCGGAAAGGAACGATCAAACATATGAACCATATAGGGTAAGTGGCAATGCACCACGTAGCTCAAACCAATGGGGGGAAGATAACATGCTAATATCCAGCCAACCCCACCTATGTTTGACCAGAGAGCCGGTGGTCTCGCACCGGCTGCCATTGATATAGTAAGGGAAGAAATAGCCGGGGCGTTCCGAGACAAGCTCGGAGTAAGCATGGTCCCTGGGGGGCATTCATATCGGAAACCTTATGACAACCGATTTGATCACCACCCATACCCACAGGGAACCAGGATACCCGAATTCGCAAAATTTTTGGGTGATCAAGGAAAGAACACACGTGAGCACATAGGGCAATTTTTAGCACAATTGGAAGAGTTGGCAGACACAGAGGCATTTCGCGTACGTTTATTTTCATTATCTTTAACAGGAACTGTGTTTGCATGGTACGCCACTTTACCTCCTAATTCCATTTCATCATGGGGGGATCTAGAACAAAAATTTCATGATCATTTTTTCTCTGGTGACTATGAGTTGGATTTGGTAGATTTAGTGTCATTGCGACAAGCAAAAGATGAATCGGTTAATGATTACATCCGGAGATTCCGAGATACAAGAAACCGATGCTTCCAAATTCATTTAGCAGAAAAACAGCTAGCAGGATTAGCCTTTAATGGTCTACGATATTATTTAAAAGAAAGATTAGAAGGCATCCAATTTTTTACACTAGCACAGTTACACCAGAGAGCTTTGGCTTGTGAAAGCCGAAGCAAAGAAACTGCAAAAACAATTCATCACAACGTACATATAGTAGAATGCGACCAAAGTAGCTCAGATGACGAATCAGCAGAAGTGTATGCTGCTGAAATGGTTTGGCCAAAACAGGCCAAATCTTCAGCTTGTTCCTCCTTATAGCCGGTTCAAAAGAAACGGCAAGAGGAGGTTAAGTTTACGTTTAATGTTGCTAAGTGTGATAAAATATTTGATGAATTACTCAAAAATGGCAACATTAAAATAAATCACACTGTTCCATCTACCGACGAGCTAAAACGTCGTGCATACTGCAAGTGGCATAACTCATTTTCTCATGCCACTAATGATTGTAATGTGTTTCGGCGACAGATTCAATCGGCCATTAACGAGGGACGATTAAAATTTCAGGAAATGCAGGTGGGTACAGAGCCCTTTCCGATGAACATGATTGACTTCGAGGGCAAGAAAGTCCTGGTTCGGCCAAACACAGCCGATAAAGGCAAAGGCAAAGAGACAATCATTGGTAATGCTAAAGAGGCCGATGGGGATCGTAAAGTTTCTTGCAGGAAAGTGGTAGCCGAGAAGAGTCCCGATGGAGGGGAGACCCTGAAGGTGACCATCACAGCCTATAGCACTGGGGGGCAAGCGCAGACAGGGAGACAGATGCAGGAACCCGTGCTGCGCATCCCGGACGGTCCGGCACATAGGCGTGGACGGTCCGGGACCCCGCCGGACGGTCCGGAGAACTCCAGCGGATGGTCCGGCCGTACTCAGGACTCACAACGGCCACGTACTTTCAAACCACGACGACTAGAGATAGGTACATGGAAAACAAATACATTCAAGACAGCTGGTCGGTTGGTTAAAGCCGGCCCAACTTTTGATCAATTATTGTCTAAATACGTAAAAAAGAAGGCCGACCCCAGTGACCGGCCAGCAAAGCGACCCCGCTCACCCATTCATGAGCAACGTCAGGTCAGACCGATTGGACCACCCCACCAATCGGAAGAAATGAAAGGTCATACTGTACTAGGGGTGGGCGTTCGGGTTACCCGAAAATTTCGGGTCGGGTAATTCGGGTTTTTAAAATTTCGGGTTTTGAGAATCGATACCCGAAATTACAACGGGTTTTGCAATACCCGAAATTTCGGGTACTCGAAATTTCGGGTTCGGGTTCGGGTATTCCCGAACTACCCGAACTATTGTGTCACCTTCATAAAAACACATACACCCTATTAAATTAGTATAAAAATATAGTTTGAATAATGATACACATGGACATATAAAACACAAGCAATCTACAATCACAAGTTATGCACACATACACATAATTATAAATGTACAAATTAATAATTAAGCATGACATGAGTACATGACACATTAAAGTTCGGGTAATT
Source organism: Zea luxurians (assembly GCA_029449295.1). Taxonomy (NCBI): domain Eukaryota; kingdom Viridiplantae; phylum Streptophyta; class Magnoliopsida; order Poales; family Poaceae; genus Zea; species Zea luxurians. The sequence goes on along the minus strand of JAOPSE010000060.1, from coordinate 14,879,260 downwards.
CGGGTATTTCGGGTACCCGATTGTGATACCCGAATTACCCGAACTAAATTTGGATTTTGCAAGTTGCTACCCGAAATTCCCGAACAAAATCCGGGTTTCGGGTATTTCGGGTTCAGGTTCGGGTATTCCGGGTTCGGGTTTCGGGTTACGGATTTTTTGCCCAGCCCTATACTGTACAATTGAGACCTAACATACCGACATGGGCACCTCCACCCCCTTATCCGCCTATGCCATATTCATACACATATTTACCTCCACCATATGTTCCAAATCAAATGTGGGGCATGCCACCATGTCCATTTGGGATGCCACAGTACCCCGCCTGGGGGGGCACCCCAAACATCTATTTTTGACAGGTTGACGCCACCAGTACAAGACCGATTGAGCACTGCTCAATCCGGTCACCAGGCACAAACCCAACAGGATTGCTGGACTACTTGGCCTCCAAGGCCGACCAATCCGGCAGGGGGGCATGTACCTACAACAACCAAAAGGACAACAAAGAAGGACGTCGTCAAAATAGGTACTGCAGACGTTGTCATACAGGAAGATAATAAAGGGCCGATAATTTTTGGTGAATCGGCCAACATAACCAAAAAAGAAGATACGGCTACCATCAAAACAGCCGATCCAAAATACTCCATGCCTCGATGGTGCCCAACGGGATTGACACGGTCGCAAAAGCGGAAATTACAGCGCCTAAGAGCGAAGGAGAGCCAGGAAAAGGAGGTGAAAAAGATATTCAATGACACACATCCACAGTACCCGCCACCGCAAAAGAAATGGAGACCAAAGGCCGTCGAGGAAAATCAAACGGCCACAAAAATAGAAAATGAAACAACACTTGTACAGCACCCTGCAGGTATGGCAGGTAGCCTGGCCAGCAAGACTGGGCAATCTGCACCAGGCGCGGACCGTCCGCCCCCGGAGTCCGGACCGTCCGCACCGCACCAGAAAGCCTCCAACGACACACCAACATCAATGGAAGAAGACGACCTGCTGGGAGAAGACTTGGTTGACTACGAGGCTTCTCCAGAACGCCCAAGTATGGATGTAAATGCTATTGCATTTTCTGCCGATTGTACTATTATCGGCGACAATGAACCTATTGTTGCCCAGTTCGATTTCGGTCCTAAAGAAGCCGCCTTTACTAAACCAAAGGAATCGATAAATCATTTAAAGTCGCTCTTCGTGCGCGGTCACATTGATGGAATACCGATTGCTAAGATGTTGGTAGATGGAGGGGCGGCTGTAAATCTAATGCCTTATTCATTATATAGAAAATTAGGTAAACAAGATGACGAACTTGTCAAGACCAACATGACCCTCAGCGGTGTTGGGGATAGTTCGATTAAGGCCAGGGGAGTCACGTCCGTTGAATTAACCATCGGGACTAAGACCCTTGCTGCTGCATTCTTCGTCGCTGATGTAGAAGGAAATTACAGTTTAATTCTGGGCAGAAATTGGATTCATGCCAATCAATGTATACCTTCTACATTACATCAAATGCTAATACAATGGGTAGGCGATGAGGTAGAACAAGTACATGCTAATGTATCGGCCTGCATCGCTGTGGCCGATGCCCCTGTACTCTGGACTTATGAGACTGCTACATGTCTCATAGGAGTAGATTTTTCTGATTATCAGTTCATAAGTATAGATAAGAAAGGTTTCATTCCTGTAATGCTAGAGCCGATGGAGAATCGGCTAAATCCTAAATAGAGTTTAAATGATGAATACACACAAAGTGTATGAGTCTTTGGTCACGGACAGTTCGGATCCTAAAGCCAGATGGTCTGGTCTTTCCCAAAACAGTTCGGACTTTAAGATCGAACATCTACCGCAGCGAAAAGACAGTATTATGGATGATCAGGTCGCCGAGACCGGAAAGTCCGCCATCACACAAAGACCATCTGATTCCTCTGTAGGGGACATGATAGAGGAATTCAGAGATCTTGATAAACTAGGACAGGGATTTACATCGGCCGATCCTTTGGAGGAGATTGACATAGGAGATGGTAACACTCCAAGGCCGACTTTTGTAAACAAGACCCTGGAGACCGATCCTAGAAATAAGATGATCGGTCTATTGAAGGAATATTCAATTGTTTTTCTTGGGGTTACAATGAGATGCCTGGACTAAGCCGAGAGATCGTTGAACATCGGCTGCCTATTAAGTCCGGTTTCAGACCTTTCAAGCAGAAAGCTAGAACCTTTCATCTAGATCTTCTCCCACGAATCAAGGACGAAATCCACCGGCTGCTAGAAGCTAATTTTATTAGACCTTGGAGATACGCAGAGTGGGTCTCCAATATTGTGCCGATAGAGAAGGAGTCAGGTAAGCTTAGGGTATGCATTGATTTTCGCAATTTAAATAGAGCAACTCCTAAAGATGAATATCCTATGCCCATAGCCGACATATTAATCAATAATGCATCAGGAAATAAAATTATTAGCTTTCTTGATGGTAATGCCGGATATAACCAGATTTTCATGGCCGAAGAGGATGCGTCTAAAACAGCCTTTATATGTCCAGGCTTCATTGGTTTATTTAAATGGGTTGTCATGACATTCGGTCTTAAAAATGCTGGTGCTACTTATCAGAGGTCTATGAATCTGATCTTCTATGAGTTGTTAGGAAACACTGTGGAAGTCTACATTGATGATATTGTAGTCAAATCGGCTGAGTTTGGTCCTCATATCGCTGATTTGCGCAAAGCCTTTGATAAAATGCGTCGGTATGGTTTGAAAATGAACCCACGTAAATGTGCTTTTGGAGTGTCGGCTGGTAAGTTTTTAGGATTTGTCATCCATGAACATGGTATAGAAATAGACCCTGACCGAATCAAGTCTATTCGGAATGTGGGACCTCCGACTTGTAAGGTCGAAGTGCAGAAGTTTCTCGGCAAGGTGAATTATTTACGAAGGTTTATTTCTAACCTAGCCGGGAAGATTGATGCCTTCACCCCTATCCTTCGGCTTAAGAATGATGCCGAATTCGCTTGGGGGCAGAATAGCAAGAAGCATTTGATCTCATCAAAAAATACTTATCTTCGGCTCCCGTATTAAAAGCGCCACGAGTAGGAGTACCATTCCGATTATACATTGCAGCTGAAGATAAGGTCATTGGGGCTGTTCTAACACAAGAAACTGAGGGGAAGGAGCATGTGGTGAAATATCTAAGCCGAAGGTTGGTGGATGCTGAAACAAGGTACACTTTTATTGAGAAATTATGCTTATGCTTGTTTTATGCATGCACCAAATGTAGATGTTATTTACTGTCTAGTCATTGCACTATTTCTGGTCAAGCCGATGTGATCAAATACATGTGGCATAACCCAATTATGAGTGGTAGAATTGGTAAGTGGGCTTATGCACTCATAGAATATGACTTGGCCTATGAACCATTGAAATCTATGAAAGGCCAAGTCGTAGCGGATTTCATTGTAGAACATCGGACTAATGATATTCATAAACTAGACATGCCATACCTTACTATTACTCCTTGGACTTTATATTTTGATGGATCGGTTTGCAATGAAGGGCAAGGAATTGGCATCGTACTTGTTTCACCAAGTAATGTCTCCTTCGACTTCTCTAGCCGATTGAAAACTTATTGCACTAATAATCAAGCCGAATATGAGGCCCTCTTATTCGGCTTGGAACTTTTAAATTGTATGGGAGTAAAACATGTGAAGGCATTTGGTGATTCTCAGCTGGTTGTCCAACAAGTGTTAGAAGAATATCAATGCTTTGATGGTACTCTAAATAGTTACCTTGAAAAATGTTGGAGCATAATCCATTCTTTTGACGAATTCAGTATTCGGCATATTTCTAGAGTTGAGAATCATAGAGCTAACAATTTGGCACAAGATGCATCAGGTTATCGGATAAAATGAGGGAGATTTCACGACACTGAAAATTTGATAACCGGTGTAGGGCCAATTCCCCAGGTTGCGGACCGTCCGCGTCGAGACGCCGGACCGTCTGGGGTTACCAGAAATGTTCTCTTAATTGAATCGGCTGATAATAAAGCCAATGCAAGTGATTGGAGGACGCCTATACTTAATTATTTACGAAATCCCAATATCAAGACAGATAAGAACATTCGGCGTACATCTTTCAAGTATGTCTTGATGAGTGATGAACTCTACCGCCGAACAGTCAACGACGTCTTGCTTAAGTGCTTGGGCCCAGATGATGCTATATTAGCCATGGCCGAAGTACATGAGGGAATTTGTGGTACCCATCAATCGGCTCCAAAGATGAAGTGGTTCTTGCGAAGGTCTGGTTTTTATTGGCCTAACATGATAGCTGATTGTTTCAAATACTACAAGGGTTGCCAAGTGTGCCAAAAATTTGGCGACCTCCAGTTGGTCCCTGCAGCCGAATTACATCCTATCATCAAGCCTTGGCCTTTCAGAGGATGGGGATTAGACTTTATTGGAGAAATCCATCCTTCATCATCAAAGGGGCATCGGTTCGTGTTAGTTGCCACTGACTACTTTACCAAATGGAATGAAGCCGTTGCTCTGAAGAACATGACACACAAGGAGGTAATTGAGTTCATAACTGAGCATATCATTCATAGATTCTGCATTCCCCAGATCTTGACTACAGATCAAGGAACTTCTTTTATGTCAAAGGAGGTACGTGAATTTGCTGAATTATATAGGATTAAGTTGCTTAATTCATCTCCATATTATGCTCAGGCCAATGGACAGGCCGAGTCTAGTAATAGGACGTTGATTAATTTGATAAAAAAGAAGATATCTGATAATCCTAAGCATTGGCATAAGATTTTGTCCGAAGCCTTATGGGCTCATAGAATATCTAAACATAGTGCTACTAAAGTATCTCCTTTTGAGCTTGTTTATGGGCAGGAAGCAGTGTTGCCTGTGGAAATAAGTTTGAATGCTGTCAGGTTTGCCAGACAAAATGATCTAACCGTCACTGATTATTATGATTCAATGATGGATAATATTGATGAGGTAACCGACAAGAGGGTGATAGCTTTGGGAGCAATAGAGAAGGACAAAATCATGGTAGCCAGGGCCTACAACAAGAAGGTCAAAGCAAAGTCATTTCAAGTAGGGGATCTGGTGTGGAAGACCATCTTGCCTCTAAGGAATAAAGACCGGAAGTTTGGGAAATGGTCGCCAAGCTGGGAGGGTCCTTATAAAATAAAACAGGTAATGTCTGGTAACGCCTATTTGCTACAAACATTACAAGGCAAGGATTTGCCTAAAGCTTTGAATGGGCGTTTCCTCAAGCAGTACCATCCTAGTATGTGGCAAGATGCTTAAGAAAGCCGTTGTGATCACATCGGATTAAGGTGCTTTTGGTTTGCCTAGCTCCACCAAAAGGCAGGGGGCATATGTTTGGCACCAAAAGGAGCACGCGGACGGTCCGGCCCTGAGGCTGGACAGTCCACGGTCCGAACAGTCCGCGCCTGTGGGTCGGACGGTCCACGCATGCGCAGAGTAGAATAGGGTTCCGAGTTTTGTGCTATGTTTGTTAGCTAGATCCGCGGAATTAGCTCGGAATTCAGTTGTGTAAAGGGTCCAGCCCCCCTCCTCTATAAATAGAGAGGTATACGGCCGATTTGTAATCATCATCAATCGAATCAATATAACTTCTATTCGCATTTATTTCCTGTACAATTAGGAGTAGTTCTAGTCTAGTTCTAGTTTAGCCTCTCAATCCCCAAATTCTCGGCCTCTCCTCGACTCTACGTCGATTAGAGGAGTCTAAGTCGGCCTGCCCGAGCCTAGACAACTCCTAGGATCTCTCCTCCCCGACGGGGTCCCTCCCGGGAGCGAGATCCAGGCGCTGCCGGCGATCTTCCGCCGTCCCTGCGCATGCGCGGACCGTCCGGCCTTAGGGTGCGGACCGTCCGGCCGTCAGGCAGGGAACCCGAGCTCCTGCGCCAGGTCACGGACCGTCCGGCCCTATGCCGCGGACCGTCCGCGCCTGACCAGAGAGCACCACCGCCTCGCCCCAGGTCGCGGACCGTCCGGTCCTATGCCGCGGACCGTCCGCGCCTGACCAGAGAGCACCACCGCCTCGCCCCAGGTCGCGGACCGTCCGGCCCTATGCCGCGGACCGTCCGCGCCTGACCAGAGAGCACCGCCGCTGGTTCTTTTGAAGTAATTGTCGCCTCTAAAAAGGTGTCAACAATTTTTCTATATAATAAATATGTATCATTCAAAATAAATAACAAGGAAAGAGTCTCCCTACCTTTTGTCTTCCGTCTCTTGTGCTTGTGTTGCCATGGAAAGGAAGGGAACATGTCTCCTTTGTATCTTCCTTACGACCCTATTGTTGATTGCCATAGAAAGGAAGTGTACATTGTTTAAATGCACTTTATTTAACTATATCTCTTAATCAACATTTTATATTAAAAATATTTTTATTCATAATTTTAAATATTGTTTTAATTAATAAAATTACTTTCATTTTTATAACACTTAATTTTTAATGTTTTGTTCTATTTACAACCTCTATTTATTAACATGGCGAACGTGGACAAGCAACAAAAGCAGAATTAAAGTCGCTTTCAAATTTATACTATATAAAAGTTGCTTTTCTAAAGTAGCTGCAGATAAGTTAAACCTCTTTGGTTCAGCTTCTGCTTTTTTCAAAGCAAATTCAGGTTTAAAAAGCTGAACAAAACACATCCATAGTGGAATCGTGGCAAATCAATACGTATACAAACCATGTTAAAATATATTCTCACTCTCTCACACATATCAAAGTAAAAACATATTTATAGGGATGGATTCTAAACATCCTAATTATAGGAGAAACTTACTTTAAAAAAAGATTTGCATAAAATTGGATATTAATTTTTAGTTAAGTTGTTAAGCACATTACAAAAATAAAAATAAAATTTGCATAGTTTTTTTGTATTATTTACTCCCTACAACAAAAAATATGAAAAATCATCTGAATCCATATCTGGATTTTATATCTATCATTTGAGAAAAGATTGAATAAATTTGAGGTTTACATTTTATGAATAATAAGATCAGTACTAAAAATAATAATCAAATTTATATGGTAGATTCTATGAGCTATTTATTCGTAATCGAAAAAGAAGATAAAAAATTTAATATCCGTATAAGTTTCCGGATATGTCCCAACATGATGTTTACACAAATACACGTGCATAGGGGCAAACAAATACAAGGCATAGGTACAACAACGGCACGGCCCATGTGCTGAGTCTGACAGCCACCCTCATCTTCTTCCCGGGCCCCCGGTCCGGCAGCGTACAGCGCCGCAGGAGCCCGCCGCAAGCCGACGTCCTACTCCCTCGTGCTCCCAACCTCGCCCGCCTATCCCTCGCTTCCCCAGACCCCTCACCGGCGGGCGTAGCTAGCGTACGTCCATGCTCCACCGCCACCAGCCCGCCGTTCCGACAAGCTCCAATCATACGCACCACCGGACCACCCTCGGCAAGGAGGGACAAGCTCACGCGCCCTGCCCGGCCCGACCTCAAGCAGATCGACACATGCACGCACGACGTAGACGATACACAACAGTACGCGGGGGAGCACTGACACACGCCCGCCCTATCATCCCTGTCCCCCGTCCATCCATCTCCCCACTCGTGCGAGTTGCGAATTTGCGATGCGCCGCCTGAGCAGAAGCTCCAAAGCCTCATGATGGCAGCACGGGCCGGAGCCAGCACTCGCAGCAGCTGATCGACCGAGCTCGTACAGGCAGGCCAGGCAGCACATCAATGGGTACGCCACTCTGTTCTTCGATGCCAGCGAGCACTTGGCTGCTTCTTCTTCTTCTTCTACCTTTTCCTTTGGGTCTCCCCGCCCATGCTTTTTCTCTGCGACCTCGAGGCTCTTGCCCGCTGGTGCCGACGTTCGTTGGGGCAGCTCTGTGGTCCATAGAACTCTGTGTTCCTTGGTCTCTGCGAAAGCTGTTTCCTTCTTCGGAGTATCTCTTTGCAAATCAAGCACATTTTAAATCTTGGACAACCCCACTGCAAATTTCGGGGCCACCTTTTTCGCGCATTTTCGAGACGATCATCGTTGGTTCGTTGCTCTGGACTCTGGTCTGTTCAAAGGCGAGACTGGGGACGAATCTTGGTTCCCAAATCCCAATGGCGCTCTGTGTGCGTCTGTGTGTGTGATGGACATGGTCACATCCACCCTCTTCTGCTCGCCAGTTCTTGCTCCACTCGCCGGACCCTGCTTCTTATTCCTTCTTTTAAAGCTGCATCGATTCCATCATTTACCTCTTTTGCTTTCGCCTAGTTTCTCTTTCCCTTTCGATCGGTTTGATGTGACAGTCTTGTCATCATAGGCACACCACTCCTTGACCGCATCAGTGACCGGTGGGACTGAGCACTGACTGCAGTCGCGTTGCTCTGCGCTTCTTCCTGGCTGGTGTCGGCGAACAGCAGCAGAAGGAGGCGAGAAGAATCTTGGGAGCTTAGCTTGCAATGCCGAGGCTGTATTCGGAGGAAGGAGCAGCTGCTGACGAGGCTACCGCCGCCGCGGCAGTGAGGCTGGCCAACAAGATCCGGAAGCGCCGCGCGGTGTCGTCGTCGGGGGGCTCGGACCCGTTGGCGGTGGGGAGGAGGCTGCGGTCCAGGCGGCCCGCGGTGCGGCTGCCGCGGCACCGGACCAGCGCGGGCGGGGACATGTCGGAGTCGTCCCGGAGCCGGCATTGCCGTGGCAGCGGCAACCGTGTCGCCGAAGGGACGCTGCCGTCCGCGTCGGCGAGGAGGCTCGTCGACGCATTCTGGCAGAACATGGACAGCGGTGGTCTGCTTGAAGGGGACGCGGCGGCGGCGCGCCGGAGCCTGGTCCTGTGGAGCGGCGCCTCCACGAAGGTGGGTGCTCTGGTGTCCTGTTGTCCCAATTGGCGGTTCTCTGTTCCGTGGTTGATCAATTGGTGTTGTGATTTTTAGGTGTCCAAGAGGTCGAGAAGTAAGAGCAAGATCTTGGAGGCTGATGGTAAGGGAAGTGGGCGCAACGGCCATGCTCGGTGGCTTTCGGCAGATCTGATGAGTAACGGCAGCGGCAGTGCAATGGAGGTAAAGCAAACCAGGAACTACTATCTCTTGCTTGTAGTTGTATTTGTTTGCTTCCTTGAATATTCTGTTTGGATTGTGCACTCGGTCATGTTTGTGTCTGACAAAGCCTCTTACGATTTACGAAATCGAAAGGTCCAGAAAATGCTTGACAGTTAAAATGTGAAAACTTCTGTGCAGTACAATGTTGTGATATGGACGTGTGTGATTGCTTTATGTTGAACAGCAAACTAATGACTCGTTAATTTAGCTGAGTTTCAAAGTGAATAAAATATTTTTTTATTAATTTATTAACCAAAACTGAGGATCAACTGCCTGCATACAGTGCGTTGCGAGCTATGGCGATACTTTGAACGCTTTTTGCCAACGTAGTAGACAAGGTGGTTTCCATGAGCTTGCTATGGTATTCCGTGCCTCCAAGGAAGCATTATTATAGCCACTTGAGAATAGTGCTAAGGCCCTGTTTGGAAACATAGTATTTTTACAGTTTTGAAGGAATACTATGGTATTTGATGATACTATAGTATTGGAACACAAAAGGTGTTTGGTTTGTATAGGCAAAACATAGTTTTAAATACCATGATTTACCTGAAAACGTGGTATTTTTGGAGTTTTCGAAACTTCACTCAGGACCTCAGTTTTCTTCTCTTCTCTCTACATATACTTTGTTTTTCTAATAGAACCAAACAGATCTCGGTTTTGAGGAATACTATGGTTTTACTGTGGTAAAGTAATACCGTAGTATTTTTGTCATGTACAATTGTAAACTATAGTATCTCAAAACTACATCATTTTAAAACTACATTTCCAAACAGGCCCTAACTGTTGAGCTGAGAAGCTACTTATAAATTTGAACAATGCCGTCCTAGTTGTATGTAAAAAGGGGAATGCTTTATACTTCTGAAAAGCGAAAACTTTTGACCTCCTCCTTCAATGAAGTACACCTTTAAGTGCAGTCATGCAAACAGGAAAGCTTAGCTAACGCCTAGAGCTATATAGTTTCTTGATTCAGTCACTATTGAAGTGATTAGCTGCAGTTTTGCACTAATTTGACAAAACGTATAAAGCCATAAAGGGTAATTTGTCTTAATAGGCTTTCTTATATACTCCTCTCTTTCCAAAATATAAGACATTTTTAACGCTTCTAGATACATATGAATCTGGGCATGACTGTCTAGATGTGTAGCTAAAGCTACAAATCCAAAAATGTCAAAACGTCTTATAATTTAGAACCGAGAGAGTAGTTTCCAAGCCACCCATGATACTAAATATAAACCCTTGCTAGTTGTAAGAATAAGGAATCTTTAACTTAAAACAAGCATAATTAACTTTTTACACTTTGCTCGAGATTAACGCACAAATTGGTCTGGCAAAATCTGGTATGCTTCTCAAGAACTCAACGGATGGTTTTCTATGACCGTCTGATAATTGTTATCTTAATAGTCCATTGCATCAGTACCGACTGCTGAGTTCTGAAGCTACTTTAGACAACGCCCAGCTAGCTACATGTAAAAAGGAATGTTTCGCTTGAAAAAGGCGAAGACTTTTGATGTTTCATCCAATGTAAGACACCTTTAAGTGAAAGTTGATTCTATAAGCATAAAAGCTGAGGAATTGTGAGGCCCATCTCTACTGAAACATTTTGGCATGCACATGCATCTTGTCCACTTCAGCAACTGGCTATGAGCTAGCGTGTACCAGCTTGATTGTTTATTGTACTGATGAAATGGCTCAATGATACTTTCTTCATGTATAGGCTGTTATGAAGATGAGCTATTGAGAAGTAGTTGCCTTTTAGGTATAGTTGCAAACACATTAGCTAAGACTAAAGAGTTAATCTTGGAACCTTGAGAAGGCAAATTGGATGGTTGCAAGGTTAGTTGAAGCTAATATTAAATTAGAAAACAATTACTTTAAGGTTAAAGGACCAAGATAACTTCAGAGATCTTTGATTATGTGGCTTGCAGTAAGTTTTTATTTCTCCAATATTATGTAAAATAAATTGCTCCAGTAAGATTATGTAAAATAGACACCAATATTGTGTACAATAATTTGATTCAGTAAGATTTTATTTCATACTTGCTGAACACTGTCTAAAGAGTGAAATGGCAGTCACTTGTTGCTGCTTACGGGATAAAATATTGCAGATTTTTTTCATTTCCTATTAGTACATTTGTTTCTTCCAATAGCATTTCTCACTTCAAGTCACTAAAGCTTTGTTAATCCATTCCAGGTTGGTACCTTTTCTCAAGACGATGTTTCAAGATGTCCTGAAAAGACAGTGAACCTAGATGATCTGCAGAACACCTTGATTGCAGCTAAGGAGCTGGTAAAAGTACTTGCCCACATATGGGGACCTGGAGAGCTGAATCCGTCAAGTGCATCACTCATTTCTGCTCTACGTTCAGAGCTTGATGTTGCCCGTTCTCATGTTAGAAAGCTAATCAAAGAACAGAAATCTGATGCCTTTGAAATTGAGGACTTAAAGAAGCAACTTGCAGAAGAATTGGAATCGTGGAAGGTCAAACAAAAGGAGAAGGTTGGAAATGCTCTCCGATTTGTAGTTTCAGAGCTAGACACTGAGAAGAAGTCAAGGAAAAGAGCAGAGAAGACAAATAAGAAGTTGAGCATTGCCTTAGCAAACACTGAAGCCTCTTTGCAGGCAGTGACGAAAGAACTTGAAAGGGAGAGGAAGTACAAAAGAAGAGTTGAGAAGATCTGCAACGAGCTTATCAGATGCATTGATGAGGACAAAGCTGAGGTGCAGGCACTGAAGAGGGAAACCGAGAAGGCACAAGAAGAGCTCCAGAAAGAGCGTGAAATGCTTCAACTTGCAGATGAATGGCGTGAACAAAGGGTTCAGATGAAGCTTTTAGAAGCACGGGTTCAATTTGAGGAGAAAAATGCAGCTGTTAATCAGCTGCGCGATGAACTCCAAGCTTATCTGGATACTAAGAAAGAGCAGGAACCGTTGAATGATCCAATGGAACTGTCCCATGCATCTGAAATTGCCGCCACTGCAGCTGATTTAGTTCCTGACAGAAATGGTGGAAACTTCAGCGAAGACGCCTCAGAAGGCAGTGATATACACTCCATTGAGCTGAACGTCGATGGCATCAACAGGACCTACACCTGGAGCTACACTCCTTCCTCAAAAGGCAGGCAGAGGAGCCCATCAAGGCATGAACCGTTTTCGGATAGAAGGATGGATTGCGCGAACTCGTGGCGTTTAGAGCAAAGTTTTCGGGACATGGATGAAGAACTGGAGGGAGACTGGGCAGAAGGGTGCAGCAACGGAATGCTGAACTTGGATCATGATGAGGAGAGGTATCTGGCTATCAAGAATCTCAGAGAGCAGATGTTGGCCGGGTCGGGGTTCATCCTGTCACAAGGTAGAGAAAATGCTAAAAGAGCGTATTTTGGCTTGTAAGATAAACTGAACAAGAAAATTTAAAAGTAATGTGCCGTATGAATCGCTGCTTGATGCTAGATCCAACTGTTCAAGGATATATAGTGATGGTTCTCTGTGGATTACTTTCCCCTTGTAAATATCTTGAGCTCTTGAAAGGTTAGGTTACAGGGCTGGTGTGTTCATGTTAAGTTTCATGATTCTGATATCTTGAGCTCTTGGACATTTACTTGATCGTTGCCTTGATCGCCATCGGGTAGATCAACAAAGTTTTGTGGCGAGATATTATTTGGTTGATTATCTAACCATTCCTCATCCCCTTTGAGTGACCGAATAATATTGTGAAGTACAGCAGCTGCTACTGGTATTTTCACTTGATTCCTTATTTTGTGAAATGTGGCAGCTTTTAGGATGGGAAAGCGCTTCTTCACAACCCCCAAAGTCCTTTCAACATGATTCCTCAGTATGGCATGGCGATGGTTAAATAACTCCTTGTAGTTCTGAGGTCTACGGTGACCTTGCCCATACTCCTTTAGATGGTATCTAACTCCACGATAAGGCGCAAGGAATGACGTGGTGTTAGCATACCCACCATCAACCAAATAGAACTTTCCTGGAGGTACATGGAATCCATTGTTCATTGCAGATCGAAGAACCCTAGCATCTGTAGCGGATCCCTCCCACCCAGTAGACATGAAAGTGATATTTATGTCAAAATCACAAGCTACCATCACGTTTTGGCTGAGAGTCCCCTTCCTGTTTCTAAAAGGAGCAGCTTTGTCAGGTGAAATTGTAATGGGTACATGAGTCCCATCAATTGCACCGATGCAGTTTTGCACAAGAAAACTATATGTGAATTTTTAAAATCTGGAAGAAAATGAATAGATATTGGGCAAGGATAGAAATGCCATCACCTTGAAGTAAGGATAGAACCTAGGATTCCTTTCAATTTTTGAATGTACTTGAATTGGAGAAGGAGGCTTCAAAAATCGTTTGGCGAGGGAAGGGACAACTATGTCAAAAAAATGTTTTATATGATGGTGGAATGTGTCACTACTATGCCCGAACTCTTCTTGCAGATCCTCAAATGAAGCGTTATGGCTTATCATGTATAGAAAGAAGGCGAGCTTCTCCTCAACTTTTATCCTTGTGTCACGTACCAACCTTTCCTTCCTAAGATAGTTGGCTAGGGCTCTAAAAATTTTAGGTTCCATTCTGAATGCTACTCGGCAGTTCTTGACATGCCCTTCAAGCAACTCTAAAACATGCTCCTCGCCACTTAGCTTGGATGTGTGTCGTCGCTTCTTAACCCTCCTCCCTTTAAGAGAACTAGAACGCAACAAATGTAATGCAGGAAGAAAGAACATCATCATATCATCATCATCCTCCTGTCTTCTCTTCCTAATGCGCTCCATTAACCCCATACTCATTGCAAAAATGGGGGTACTGGGTCCCAAGAAATACCTCTCGGGGATGGTACCGGGTCCCAAGACGGTGGGGGTTGGTCTTCTCCAACTCTAACCGGTGCAGGTACAATCTACAAAGAAAAGGTAGAATATTCAAATTAGTAATATATTGAATTAGGAATCTCCAAGATAATATCTTTAAAAACATTGAATTTTTAATAAATATATTAGCTTATATAATATAAATTGTCTCGTATAAAAACCTCGTTTGATCTTGACATGGGTATGCGTCTCGTATAAATATATTAGCTTATATAATATAAATTGTCTCGTATAAAAACCTCGTTTGATCTCCAACTCTAACCTCGTTTTGATCTTATATAATTTTTAACACACGATGCGGAAGGAAGCCGCCATGGCGCTCACGCCTGTCTTGCAGTCCTCCTGCTGGCCTACTGCCTCTCGGGCGTGAGCTCATCTGTAGTGTAGAGCTAGCTAGCTGTACAATCTACAACCTGTCCTATAATCGTATCGCTACTGCTCCACCGATTGAAGCAGCCAAGCCTGCAAGGCTGCAAGCAGGCAGATTAAAGCACTAATGGATTGAAGCAGCTGGCAAGCAGATAGATTGAAGCACCAACGGATTGAAGCAGGCAAGCAGGCAAGCGGGTAGATTGAAGCACCAACGGATTGAAGCAGCCAAGCAGGCGGAGAAGAGCAGAGTTGAGTGCCACATCCAGCTCGAACCTCCTAGGCGCTCAAATCGGCGGCGCTCAAATCGATGGGGCGGGGCTCAAATCGGGGAGGAGAGCAGAGTTGCCACAGACACGGACGACGAGGAGGGAAGAACAAGCTCACCGGGGAAAAGGTCTCTGGCGACGATGGCGGGCGGCGGGAGGGACCATGCGTTGCCGTTGTCGCTACTCTGAATCGCGCCGCCACTGCCGACTCTTCCACACCCAGGAGGCTGGGAGGAGTTCCCCGACTACGTATTCATGGGTCGTTTCCACGTCCGAAACAGGGGGATTTGCAGGGATTCGACCGGGTTCGAAAAGAGGCCTGGGTTAAACGAATACCTATTTTATCGTGGGCCGGTATTGGATCCACATCCAAACAATACATGTGGAACAGGCCGTGATACCGGTCAATACACGCTCAACCGAACAAAGCCTAAAGAGTATATATTACATAGAAGAGTCACGTCGGCCGAGCCCATTACATGAGGGATAATCAGGTAATTTCAAGAGAACACTAAACTAACTCTAAATAACTCTAAATAGGAGTCTAACACCTCCGCAGTGTCAACTCTATCTCATACAGATATTGAGAATGAAGCAAAACTCAGTGAATACAAGCGACGACAGTCCCTTGGTGAAGATATCCACAAATTGCAAGGTGGTCGGGATGCTGAAAATGTGATAGCGACACGCTCGTGGACAAAGTGAAGGTTGATCTCCACATGCTTCGTGACTTGATGATGCACATGATTGGTGGAGAGATAGACCACGCTGATGTTGTCGCTGTAGATGATGGTGTAGTGCTTGAGTGGACCATGGAGCCCCTGATGTAGCTGACAGAGCCAAGAGGCATCAGCCACGCCATTGGCCACAACGTGGTACTCGGTCTTCGTGTTGGAGTGGGAGATAACAGGCTATCGCTTCAACGCCTAGGAGACAAGGTTGGCGCCCATGAACACGGCGTAACCGGATGTGGACTGGCGGGTGTCGGGTAGCCAGCCTAGTTGACATCGGTGTAGACCATGAGCTCCTGCGTCGGGGGAGGGCGGAAGTAGGAGACCGTAGTCAATAGAGCCATGGAGGTTGTCACACCCGGGTTTCGGGGCACCAAGACCCGGGCGCGAACATAATCACCAAGTGTGTTGGGACCAAGTCTCACACATATGATGAATCATGGCACAGGATCGAATGTCACATCTTTACTATATAATAGGAGTTCTATACAAAATAAATAATTACATTATAAGGAGACAACGGTTCAGCAACCCAAAGTTGACTGGGAGACGACGGCCTAGACCTGTCACGAACACATCAAAGCATCCTCCAAGCGCCTCATCCTGCGGTACCTGTTCTTGACCTGTGGGGGGTGTGAGACAGCAAGAGTGAGCTCACATACGTTCATTGCTCAACAAGTTGTGGGGAATAATGTGCATGAACTCGCCAAAGATGGGAGCTCATGTGAAGTGTAAGGCTTACCAAAGAGGATGGTTGAAGCTGAGCATTGCTTTTAAAGTTGGTCAAAATTTTATTAGCAATTACTAAGTATAAGTAAATACCAACCCAATTAAGTAGTAGAACAAAAGTAACAACACCACCTGTGATGCAATGCATATGACAAATTGAATTTAGTTCCATAAATTAATCATGTGAGGGTTCGAGCTGCTCATGACCGTGAGCACGGCTAGTATACCAGTTTTACACTCTGCAGAGGTTGCGCATCTTTACCCACAAGTCATGTTACCCATCTGCCAAGGGATCGCAACTTCTCATACACCTCTACCGAGGAGGCGAGGCAGGGTAACACTACGAGGCCTTTACAAAGTTCCACTATCTTCAGAAAACCCGCTACAGTTTATAGGAAGCTCCAATGCAGGGACCCCTCGCATGACCGCCATCGCAGCAAAATCATCCCAAGGGCCTCCCTACACTGACCACTCCCTTACTGCCCTTGCCCCTTTCGGGTAAGGTAGTCTTCCACTAGCTTTCCTAATTAATCAGCCAAGGGCGTCCCATTAAACCCTTGTGGTAGCACTGTTTTCCCGGGTGGTCGCTCCATGTTCCAATTAACATAATGATCTTATCATGAACAGTAATAATAAACAAATAACAAAAGTGTGATCATGAATAATGTATTTTCATACTCAAAACCACATAAAGCACTAGCAAGTACTACCCAGAAGTTCAGTGGTAAACAAGGCATAAAGATAGACAAACTAGGGTAACCTATTGGGTCCCATCAAAATTAACCTATGCAGATCATTATGATTAATCAGAACATGAGTAGGTAAAAAGAAGTGATCAAGGGCACAACTTGCCTGGGACTTGAGATTCCAGGTACCAACTTGCTCTTCAGATGACACGTGACCTCACTGCTAAACGTAGCAATACAAACAAAACATGGTATAGGCAAAATTAACATTACACCAAACATAAGCACAAACTGAATAATAATAATAATCTACGTGTTGCTACGAGATCGTAGGAACAAGAATCACTAAATTCGGAGCTACGATTATGAAGTTATGCTTTTTCCGGTGTTTTATGTGCTTAAATAATAAAACTATATTTCATTAGTTTAAGTTATATGAGAAAATATATAACTATCTTTGCTCAACTTTAATCTAGGTTATTACTAGATTATGGTTTATCTTTTAGTCAAACTATATCGGTAAGATTAAAATATTATATTAATGTTGGAGAGGCTAATGCCGTAAACATAGATTAATCAAACTAGTTTCCTAATTATAAAAGTATGTGATATGACAAAACTAAGGCTATCAATGCGCATACATTTTTATTATGAGACTATTGCAACTTGAATGGGTCAAATCGGAACTAAAACGCATAAATTATGAACAAAACAAGTTTTAAGGGTCATTTTATATAATTTTCATACTTATAATTGCTTGCAGGGGTATTTATGCAATTTCCAGGGACCTATCTGTAACTGCTTTAAAATGTGCGAGGATGGCGGGTTTATTTCTATTAATCTGAGGGACTCATTTGCAATTTGGCGCCACCGAAGGGGTATGATGACATGTGGACCGTTAGATCAATGGTCGACGCCCCTGATTAAATCCGTCTTTAAGTGATCCGCTACGCGACATGGACCGCCCGATCTGAATCCAAGGGTCGGAACCTGGATCTAATCCCACCCCTCCTAAGCCAATCCAACGGCATGCGCGGTCTCTTCCTAGACGACCCAAGCCGCGGCACCGCCACCATGCCCACGCGGTGGAGAACGCGGCAAGACACCCATCAGCCTTCCCCGAGCACCACTGTCAAATTGAACGGAGCTACACGATGTGCGCGACATGGTGACCATAATTAATGACTCCTTACCGGTGATAGGTGCAGCAGTCAAGCTGACCACGACGAGGCAGATCTGCGGCGGCGGAGTTGCTCCATCGAGCAATTCGCAATCACCAGGTTTTCCCCCACTCCTCGCGAAGCTATGAAGACGTTCCCAAGGACCGAGCGAAACCCCCTGACCCATTAGAGAGTCCCCAGCAACGGTGTAAGCACGGGACGGCAATGGCGGACGTTGATTTCCACCATCCTCCCCACATGGCCATGGTGCTCGTGACACGAAATTTTGTTAGAGATTGGTAGACTGGATGCAGAAGTAAGGGTCCCAGTTTTATACCCACGAGCAACAACCCCGTGCGGATAGGACTCAACACATTGGTTGAGATTTGGTTGTTGCCGTGCGCGGAGCTCGGTGTGCCCAACAGAAAAGCAGATAGGGAGGAGCGGCATAGGGAGGAGCGGCTTCGATTCTTATACTCCGAGATGCACGACCGGAGGAATCGGGTCCGAGCCCAAAACTTGCGCGGGTGGTTTGGTGATCGAAGATCTCGGCATGGAGGGGATGCGCGCGAAGCTATTGCGGTCATCACGCGAGGTTGGTGCCAAACCCGCCAGGTGGGGCCCACTGACAGTGACCCAGGGAAGACATAGGTGCGAACACGGTTTGGCTGACATGCGGGCTCGGTTTGACAGTGTACAGGCGCGAGCGCAGTTGGGCTGCGCGGGGTGGAATTCGGTTTTGGGCCGAGACAGGCAAAGTTTGTCCCAAGCGCAGGAATTTTCTTTTTTTTATTCTTTTTATCTTTTATATTCCCTTTTCAAATCCAATTCAAATTCAAACTCATGTCTTGAACTTCAACTTTCCAAGTGCCAAAATTAATCCTAATATAAACTTACTGTTTACAATATTATTATTATTATTAATTATTTTCCTTCTTATTTATTCATGGGAGGAACAAATGGTTTCATTAAAATTCCTTTTCTTATGTTTTGATTTAAAATTGAAGATCAATTTTATGTTTTCCATAAAATGCATCACTCAAGATCATCACCAAGATATCAACCTTTCTTTATCTATTTATTGGTCATTTAGTATTCCCAATTGATTATGAAGAGGAGATGCCCTACTAAACTCCAAGGGTTTCAAAAAAATTAGAACCCCTATCATATCTATCTTTTTATTTTATTTTATGATATATTCATTTTTTATGCTACCAATTTTGGGCTTTACAAATCCTACCCCCTAACAGAAATCTCGTCCTCGAGATTTGTAAGAAAAGGGATACAGAAAGATTGATTTGTAATTCAACTTTTAGTCTAAGTCTATAATTGTTTTCAAAAGTCTAGAGTCTCATTTTTTTATAGTCATTAGTGGGTGTTTGGGAGAGCATTGGTATACAGTTACTATTTATGTGGAATATAAGCTGGACAGGTTGAGGTAAGGAGGATCATGGCAAGGAAAGTACTTCGTTCGAGATGTTTAAGTCTTGATTTATCTCGAGATTCGCTTTGACTGTTATGTCCTTCCTTGTCGATGTTGGTCTTTTCTTATCCAGTCTTGGTCTCATTGATTCCAGGTTAGTATATATCATCGGGTTTGGGGAATATGGTTAAGATAGATATGGGTGTATATATGTATGTACACTTTATTATGTAGGATAGAAGATGCCCTTAGAGCATAGATAGGTTTGGGTAAGAAAGGGTAGGGTAAGGAAATACTCCATCCAAGATTGTGGATCTTGATTCATCTGAAGATTTTTTTACTTGTATCATTCATTTTCGAGGTTAACCTTCTTCTCGGGCCTGATTTAGTAGAAACAGATCTTCAGATGAGGTAGGGTATAGGTTAGATTGGATATAATTAGATTAGACTAGTTGAAGTTAGATAGATCTACCAGGATAGAATATGTATTAGTAATATGTGTTAGAATCTTTTTAGCTAGGATGAATTATATATAGTGTACGTAGATCAGAATCTCTGTCGGGTTAAAACGGAGAGGTTATGCAACTATTGGGTGGTTAAGGTAGTTGCATATGGTTAGGTAGTTGTACGTGGTCTAGTTAATCCAGAGCACCAATTTAGGTTGAAACATGCTTATTAGGAGAAGATGAGTCTCTAAGGATAAGATAGAGTCTTTTGAGATTAGATAGATCTATTAGGATAGGATATAATCTTTTCGAGATAAGATGAATCTATTTAGATAAGAAAGAATCTTTTAAGACAAGATGAATCCATTAGGATAAGAGAGAATCTTTCAAAATTAGAGAGCTTCTTTTAAAATAAAATGGATCTATATGAAATTAGGTATACTTTAATGGAGGACAATTTAAGTTGTTTAGTTATCTCATGAATTTTATTTATTTATATTTATGCCTATATGTATATACAGATGTAATTGTGGACACTATTCCACAACTATTCACACTCAATCAAAGATCCAAATCAAACAAGTATCATAAGAACAAACACTCAAGCGTATAGATACCTATAAAAATAGTTTTGTTTTTTTTTCTAAGATTAGGTCTCCTATTCCTAAAGATCACTTTAGGCACAGGATTTCAAAGTGTGAAATCCACATTTGTCTTTAGAAAGAAAAGGTAAGAATAATCAGAGTAAAGCGAAAATAGATGATAAAAGATTAATATGAGTTTAGAAAAGAATCAGAGTAGCAAAGGTAAGGTTAATCAGAGTAGACCAGTAGAAGATGAGACTAGATCAAGAAAAGTATAGAAAGAATCAGAGTAAGGTAAGTAGGTAAGGGTTATATCCATTTCTATCTAGGTTTCATCCTACAGTCAACATTCCTCTGATACCACTTCTGTCACACCCGGGTTTTGGGGCACCAAGACCCGGGCGCGAACATAATCACCAAGTGTGCTGGGACCAAGTCTCACACATATGATGAATCATGGCACAAGATCGAATGTCACATCTTTACTATATAATAGGAGTTCTATACAAAATAAATAATTACATTATAAGGAGACAATGGTCCAGCAACCCAAAGTTGACTGGGAGACGACGGCCTAGACCTGTCACGAACACATCAAAGCATCCTCCAAGCGCCTCATCCTGCGGTACCTGTTCTTGACCTGTGGGGGGTGTGAGACAGCAAGAGTGAGCTCACATACGTTCATTGCTCAACAAGTTGTGGGGAATAATGTGCATGAACTCGCCAAAGATGGGAGCTCATGTGAAGTGTAAGGCTTACCAAAGAGGATGGTTGAAGCTGAGCATTGCTTTTAAAGTTGGTCAAAATTTTATTAGCAATTACTAAGTATAAGTAAATACCAACCCAATTAAGTAGTAGAACAAAAGTAACAACACCACCTGCGATGCAATGCATATGACAAATTGAATTTAGTTCCATAAATTAATCATGTGAGGGTCCGAGCTGCTCATGACCGTGAGCACGGCTAGTATACCAGTTTTACACTCTGCAGAGGTTGCGCATCTTTACCCACAAGTCATGTTACCCATCTGCCAAGGGATCGCGACTTCCCATACACCTCTACCGAGGAGGCGAGGCAGGGTAACACTACGAGGCCTTTACAAAGTTCCACTATCTTCAGAAAACCCGCTACAGTTTATAGGAAGCTCCAATGCAGGGACCCCTCGCATGACCGCCATCGCAGCAAAATCATCCCAAGGGCCTCCCTACACTGACCACTCCCTTACTGCCCTTGCCCCTTTCGGGTAAGGTAGTCTTCCACTAGCTTTCCTAATTAATCAGCCAAGGGCGTCCCATTAAACCCTTGTGGTAGCACTGTTTTCCCGGGTGGTCGCTCCATGTTCCAATTAACATAATGATCTTATCATGAACAGTAATAATAAACAAATAACAAAAGTGTGATCATGAATAATGTATTTTCATACTCAAAACCACATAAAGCACTAGCAAGTACTACCCAGAAGTTCAGTGGTAAACAAGGCATAAAGATAGACAAACTAGGGTAACCTATTGGGTCCCATCAAAATTAACCTATGCAGATCATTATGATTAATCAGAACATGAGTAGGTAAAAAGAAGTGATCAAGGGCACAACTTGCCTGGGACTTGAGATTCCAGGTACCAACTTGCTCTTCAGATGACACGTGACCTCACTGCTAAACGTAGCAATACAAACAAAACATGGTATAGGCAAAATTAACATTACACCAAACATAAGCACAAACTGAATAATAATAATCTACGTGTTGCTACGAGATCGTAGGAACAAGAATCACTAAATTCGGAGCTACGATTATGAAGTTATGCTTTTTCTGGTGTTTTATGTGCTTAAATAATAAAACTATATTTCATTAGTTTAAGTTATATGAAAAAATATATAACTATCTTTGCTCAACTTTAATCTAGGTTATTACTAGATTATGGTTTATCTTTTAGTGAAACTATATTGGTAAGATTAAAATATTATATTAATGTTGGAGAGGCTAATGCCGTAAACATAGATTAATCAAACTAGTTTCCTAATTATAAACGTATGTGATATGACAAAACTAAGGCTATCAATGCGTATACATTTTTATTATGAGACTATTGCAACTTGAATGGGTCAAATCGGAACTAAAACGCATAAATTATGAACAAAACAAGTTTTAAGGGTCATTTTATATAATTTTCATACTTATAATTGCTTGCAGGGGTATTTATGCAATTTCCAGGGACCTATCTGTAACTGCTTTAAACTGTGCGAGGATGGCGGGTTTATTTCTATTAATCTGAGGGACTCATTTGCAATTTGGCGCCACCGAAGGGGTATGATGACATGTGGACCGTTGGATCAATGGTCGACGCCCCTGATTAAATCCGTCTTTAAGTGATCCGCTATGCGACATGGACCGCCCGATCTGAATCCAAGGGTCAGAACCTGGATCTAATCCCACCCCTCCTAAGCCAATCCAATGGCATGCGCGGTCTCTTCCTAGACAACCCAAGCCGCGGCGCCGCCACCTTGCCCACGCGGTGGAGAACGCGGCAAGACAACCATCAGCCTTCCCCGAGCACCACTATCAAATTGAACGGAGCTACACGATGTGCGCGACATGGTGACCATAATTAATGACTCCTTACCGGTGATAGGTGCAGCAGCCAGGCTGACCACGACGAGGCAGATCTGTGGCGGCGGAGTTGCTCCATCGAGCAATTCGCGATCACCAGGTTTTCCCCCACTCTCCGCGAAGCTATGAAGACGTTCCCAGGGACCGAGCGAAACCCCCTGACCCATTAGAGAGTCCCCAGCAACGGTGTAAGCACGGGACGGCAATGGCGGACGTTGAATTCCACCATCCTCCCCACATGGCCATGGCGCTCGTGACACGCAATTTTGTTAGAGATTGGTAGACTGGATGCAGAAGTAAGGGTCCCAGTTTTATACCCACGAGCAACAACCCCGTGCGGATATGACTCAACACATCGGTTGAGATTTGGTTGTTGCCGTGCGCGGAGCTCGGTGTGCCCAACAGAAAAGCAGATAGGGAGGAGCGGCTTCGATTCTTATACTCCGAGATGCACGACCGGAGGAATCGGGTCCGAGCCCAAAACTCACGCGGGTGGTTTGGTGATCGAAGATCTCAGCATGGAGGGGATGCGCGCGAAGCTATTGCGGTCATCACGCGAGGTTGGTGCCAAACCCGCCAGGTGGGGCCCACTGACAGTGACCCAGGGAAGACACAGGTGCGAACACGGTTTGGCTGACATGCGGGCTCGGTTTGACAGTGTACAGGCGCGAGCGCAGTTGGGCTGCGCGGGGTGGAATTCGGTTTTGGGCCGAGACAGGCAAAGTTTGTCCCAAGCGCAGGAATTTTCTTTTTTTATTCTTTTTATCTTTTATATTCCCTTTTCAAATCCAATTCAAATTCAAACTCATGTCTTGAACTTCAACTTTCCAAGTGCCAAAATTAATCCTAATATAAACTTTACTGTTTACAATATTATTATTATTAATAATTATTTTCCTTCTTATTTATTCATGGGAGGAACAAATGGTTTCATTAAAATTCCTTTTCTTATGTTTTGATTTAAAATTGAAGATCAATTTTATGTTTTCCATAAAATGTATCACTCAAGATCATCACCAAGATATCAACCTTTCTTTATCTATTTATTGGTCATTTAGTATTCCCAATTGATTATGAAGAGGAGATGCCCTACTAAACTCCAAGGGTTTCAAAAAAAAAATTAGAACCCCTATCATATCTATCTTTTTATTTTATTTTATGATATATTCATTTTTTTATGCTACCAATTTTGGGCTTTACAGAGGTATTGTAGAATCCGCTTGAGAGCGGTGAGGTGGGACTCTCAGGGGTTTGCATGTGGAGGCACACCTCCTGGATGGTGTAGGCGTTGTCGGGCCAAGAGAAAGTCAGGTACAAGAGGGTGCCAGTCAAAATTCGGTAGGCTATCGCGTCGACGACTGAGGGTCCGTCATTCTCTAAGAGCTTTGCCTAAGTGTCGATAAACATGGAGTAGGGCTTGTAGTGTTACATGCTAGCCCGATCCAGAATGTCAAGGGCGTACTGACGTCGGTGAAGGAAGAGGCCCTAGGGCCGCCGCTCCACAGTAATACCGAGAAAGTGGTGAAGAGGGCCCAAGTCCTTCATCGCGAACTTGCGCTGAAGGACGGTGATCGTGCACTAAAAGAGTGCCACACTAGATGCCATGAGCACGATGTCATCGACTTAGGGGAGGAAGATGGTGTTGTCACCGTGCCGAAAGATAAGCAGGCACGTGTCCAACTTGGCCTCAACAAAACCGAGGGAGACCAAGTAGGAGGCAAAGTGACTGTACGAAGCCCTCGGTGCCTGCTTGAGGTCATATAGGGAGCAGTTTAGCCGGCAAACTAGGTCCGGGCGAGTGAAGTCAACAAAGCCGGAGGGCTGGTTGCAGTAGACCATCTCTGTCAAAGTGTCGTGTAGGAAGGCATTCTTGACATGAAGCTGATTAATCGCCCAGTCTCAAGAGAGTGAAAGGGAAATGGCCTCAAAATATTTTCTATATTGATTTTGGTGTTTGATGACCATCACACCTGTCACACCTGGTTTTAGAAGGCAAACTGAATGTGAACCATATACGTGCCAGGATCAGAAATTCACATATACAGCAATTACATAATTGGATATCATCACACATTGCTCAAAATAATAGCGGAAATAAGTACTTTATTACATCACGATGTACAAGACATCCACAAAGTCATTAACTTAAGTCATAATCAAAGTGCTGAATGAAACGCAGTACGATAAGGCCTTCATAGGCAGTGACTAGGGGTTTGCCACTAATCTAATCTAGAACTCATCGAAGTCCTCAAACTCCTGAAAGTCCTCCATACTGCCTTCATCTTCTCCTAAGCATTGATTGCAATGGGACAACTGTCACACCCGGCTTTAAGGAACAAATCCAAGTGCATCTCATACATGCGCCAAGAAGACAACATATATAATAACAGAGTGTATAGAGATAAATGTCAATAACATCAGAGTATTTATTACATAGCGGAAGTCTTATTACAAAATAAAAGATAAATATAAAACGAACTAAGGATCGTCATTGGCGCCAATGTCAACTAAGAAACGCCACCTAGATCAGATCGAACTCCTCGCCTTGTGGCTCCTCCTGAACCACCTGTTCTTCTCCTGTGGGGGGTGTGAGACAGCAAGGGTGAGCTCACACATGATCATAGCTCAACAAGTTGTGGGGAACCAGTGGACATGAACTCACAAAGGTGGGAGTTCATGTGATGTGTAAGGCTAATCAATGACAGGGGTTAAAGTTGAGCATTGCTTTTAGTTAGTTGGTCAAAAATTTTTTAGCAGTTACTAAGTGCAGGTAAATATCAAACCTTAAATGAAGTAATAGAACAAAATTAATAATAATCCCATGCATATACAAATGACAAAATTGAATTTAAGTTCCATAAATTATTCATCAGAGAGTCCTGAGCTGCTCATGACCGTGAGCTCGGCTAGTATACCAGTTTTACACTTTGCAGAGGTTGTACCCTTTACCCACAAGTCATGTTACCCATCTGCCAAGGGATCGTGACTCCCATACACCTCTACCTAGGAAGCGAGGAAGGACAATACTACGAGGCCTTTACAAAGTTCCACTAGCTTCCGAAAACCCGCCATAGTTTATGGGAAGAGCACTTGCAAGAATCCCCCGTCTGACCGTCATCGCAGCAAAATCAACCCGAGAACCTCCTTGCATGCAACTCCCCTACGTCCCTTGCCCCTTTCGGGTAAGGTAGTCTTCCACTAGCTTTCCTAATTAGT
This sequence comes from Zea luxurians, assembly GCA_029449295.1. NCBI lineage: Eukaryota > Viridiplantae > Streptophyta > Magnoliopsida > Poales > Poaceae > Zea > Zea luxurians. The sequence goes on along the minus strand of JAOPSE010000060.1, from coordinate 14,853,063 downwards.
TAGCCAAGGGGTCCCATTCCTCCCTTGTGGTGGCACGTGTTTCTCAAGTTAAGCTCTATGTTCCAATTAACATTAATGATCTTGACATGAACATAAATAGAATAACAAAAGAATTGGAACATAGATATAATAAATGATTATCCCAAAACCATGTAAAGCAATAGCAAACTACCCAAGTGATTCAGGGGTACACAAGGTAATGAGATACACAATCTAGGGTGACCTATTGGGTCCCATCAAACTTAACCTATGCATGAATAAATGATATTAAAGAACATTATTGGGTAAAAAGTGGTCAAGGGCATAACTTGCCTTCAATGAGCTTCTGCTCAGCTACTTCTATCTACTGCTCACCAGGATCCTCGGTCACAAGCTCTTCTACTCGCCACAATACAAACAAGCACAGTATATAGGAAAATTAACATCACACCAAACATATAAACAAAATACACAGTAATAATCTACACATTAAAATAAAATCCTAGGAACAGGAATCATAATTTTTGGAGTTATAGATTTTAAGATATAAATTTCCAAAGGTTTTATGTGCTTAAAATAGGATTAAGTGGGAAATTAAATTTCTTATTGTTTTCATGATAAAATAGAGACTCTAAGTGGTAGAGAATAAAATTACAAAATTTTAGAAAGTGGAATGGATTAATTTGGAGCTCATATGAATTTTCTATGAATTATTAAAGTTCTAGCACTTATTTTTGTGTTAAAAAGTAATTTCTAAAATCAAATAACTGAAATTACAGGGCTACGGACTGGGCGCACTATTTGCAGAAAACTCAAGGGCCTCGGGGTAAAAATTCCTAGACACAAGGCACAGTCCAGTGGACCGCGGGTTGATTCCCAACGTCCAGAGGGGCTCTTACGCAAAAGTGCACCGCGAAGGGGTACGGTGCGCTCACAGTCATCCGATCTTAAATGGAGCGCCCAGATTAAAAGCACACTCGCTACGTACTATATTTTTTCCGATCGCCAGATCTGTAATGGACGGTTCGGATTTTAAATTGGCTAGTTCCAATCGCCCCCGTCAGATCCGAATCGAACGCCACAGATTTACTTGGACGAACAGGTACACTTACGTTCTAATCTTAGCCGCTCCTGGTGGATCCAACGGCCACCAGCCCTTCTTCCACCAACCACACCGGACGACGGCGCAATCCTAGAGCCACGGCGGAACTTGCCGGCGAGAAACCCAATCCGATGCCCAGGCGCGCTAAGACTCCAACCCTAGTGCCCTACACGATGCTACAAGCTCGGTGAATGTAAACAGGGACTTACCAGAGATGGAGATGGCTCATGGACAGCTGCTCACGGCGAAGCGCGGATCCGAGACGGCGCGTCAGCTCCGACGAGCGATTTGGACACAATCGCCCGTGATCCCGCCCGATAACTTGACGCGCAGATCGCTCGAATGGCGCCGAAACTCTTGCGCAGCTGCCCACAACCACGCGACGGTGTGAACCCGGGTTTGATCCGCGGCGGCGCTCCTCCCTTTTCTCTGGCGGTGGTGGCGGCTCTAGAAATCGTGTGTTAACGCGAACCCAATGAGGCGGTGGAGCGGAGGAACGGCTAGGGCGACTAGGATTTTATCTCCCCCTGGCGTGGTCAAAGGCCGTGCGCGCAATAATCGCGCAGGTGGCCTGCCGCCATTACCGACGAGGTTGTTGCGGAAAGGTGCTGACGGCACAGGACCACACGGCATCGGGACGACGTGAGATGGTTATGACTGACGCGTGGGGTCGGTGGCGCAGTGACAGCCGCCGCGCAGTCTCGGTCGTGCGAATGACCAGTGGGGCCCTCGTGTCGGCACACGCGCGCCTGCGTGGAAAGGAGCTGTGGGCTGCGCGGGGGAAATCCCCTGGTGGGCCGAATTGGTGGAGTTTGGCCCAGGTAAGTTTTATTCTTTTTTTATTTTATTTCCTTTTTCTCTTTTCATGATTTGTTTTTCCTTTCCTTTTGAATTCTAAATTCAAATTTAACTATGTGGAATCTCCCTCAAATGAAGAGTATAATTCTGTACACACTATTATTACCTTCATTTGGTATATATACCTTTTCTCTTCTTTCTCCACTTCTAAGTTCTAGATTTTATTTTATATTCTAAATTCCACTTTGGGGTTTTAATGTATTTCTTGTCTCATTATTTCCATGAGTGTATGCACAGACAAATACCACAGCATGATACACAATTTGTTTCAGGTGTCATTAATTAATTAATGACTTTTGAGGTGTTTATGCACATGTTAATAATGAATGGAGGCAACACATATATGTGAATCAATTATATCTTCTTTTACACCTTTTTGGGTATTACAACAACCTAGGGTTTTGTGTTTTTAAGCAAGGGTCAGTACACATCAACGTACTCAACAAATGTCTCGTTTGGTTAAAGTGGACTAGCTTAGGTGGGGTTAAGCTTAAAACAGTTGCTTTTAGTTGGTGAGGTATTTATTACTAGTAGAAAGCCAAGTTTTAGCAATAATCCCGAGTTATTACCGGAATGGCACTCCCTCCAAGAGGAAACACCAGAAACCATAATCATAACCATCAACATTAAGCATCATCATAAAGGTATTTAGAGTTACTCTAATTAAAGGAGCTCCCAAGGTTGCTCAAAACTGTGAGCACGGCTGATATACCAGTTTCTAACACTCTACAGAGGTTGCATACTTTACCCACGAGTCATGATTCCCTTTATACCTGAGGAGTGCTACTCCCCATTGACCACTAGGTGATCTGGTAGGGTATCACTACGTAGCTTTTACAAAGATTCTCCAGAGGTCATAGCCGCCCATTAGGTTTCTCCAGTTTGATAAACATAGTACCTCTCCCCATAAGAAAGGTGATTAACAAAAGCAACACGAAAGAACCTCGACACCCAGCCTCGACAAAGCAAGTACTGTGCCCGGACCCCATTGACGACACGACGGCGAAGCCGACTACACCTCAAGTTCCTCTAATTAATCAACTAAGGGTGTCCCATACCACCCTCATGGTTGTACTATTTTCCCGGGTGGTCATCCAACGAACAAGTCCTTATGGAGAGGTACTCAGGAAATAGCCTGAGTCCCCTAAAGTATCATAAGTTTATCATCATAATCAAGATTGCATCATCATATCATAAATGTTCTCATCATGGTCATTGATTAAAGTAAAGCAGTAGCATAATACTAATCATAGTAACTAATTCCCAAAGGATAACCAAAAATAGGAAAAATAGAACACTAGTCAATCCTTAGGTTGATCATGGTATGCGGGACAATGAATTATAAAGTATGTAGGACATAATGGGTTAGAGGGCACATGGCTTCACCAGGTTGCTGCTCAAGGAAGTCTCCTGCAACACACTCGGGAACCACAGACTGCTCAGTGTCTACTCAAAGTAATCATTCATTCAACACACTTGGGAATGACAAAAGAATAGTACACCAAACATTTGCGACAGAGTGAACACAGGTTCAATACCAAGGTAAAGACACATAGGTGCATTAAAGGTTTTGGGGTAGATCAATAGGCCCAGTAGTCTATTGTTCTCTAACTAAGTCTATCTTAGTAAATTACTTACTTAAATAAACTTATTCCAGGGATGGGGTCATACATTAAATGAGGTTAGGTCTAGAAAGTTAAGCACTTGAATATTCATTAGGGTTTTACCTTTTATTTTATTTCTAATGAAATTCCCATAGCCTTATTCTAGCCTAGAGTATACCATAAAACCGAGACATGAAAACAGTGGATGAACATAATTTAAATGGATAGAGAATATCATAATGAATATTTTTGCAATTTGAACCATCCAATTTGGAGTTCATATGACAAGGTTATGAAATTTACAAGTTTTGGAATTCAAAACCCTAAATTAAACCCATTTCTATGATTAAAAATAAAGTCTAGGGGTCTCCCTGCAAGAAACTAGGGGCTCGGGCGCAAAAAAGGATGACAAGTTAATTCCTAAGAAACTAGGGGTCTCTTTAACAAAATATCCGAGCGAAGGGGTATCAGCCTTTCCTGCCCATCCGATCTCAAATCGATGGCGGATCAGACCCTGCGGGCGAGCGCACGAGCTCGAGCATGCACTGACAGGTGGGCCAGGGTGGGTAGTGGCCTAGGGTGAGGGTGGAACTGACTGGCCGAGCCCAGCGACAGGGGCGTGGGTGAGGGGAAAATCTGGGCGGTCGGATCTTAAGCGGGCAGTTGGGATTGGGTTTGATCTATTTAAATCCGAGCCATCCGATCTGAGATGGACGCCTGGGATCTAATGGCCAGCTCGGGCCAGACTTCCTGGCCTCCAGTGGCTGCCCCGCTCGTGCCCATGACGGAGGCCTACCGGAAATGAAGGCGCGAGCGCGCTGAGGGCCCCGGGGTGCCGGGAAGGGCTTAGTGAGGTCGAGGGAAGTGCGACGAACATGGAGGCGGGCACGACAGCAATGCAGAGGGCACTAGAAGGTGGCCGTCCACGATGGGGTGGCTCGATGGCGGCGCCACTTTACTCCGGCGAGTAATCGCGTGCAGCCGAGGGTGGGGAAAGGGGAAATAAGGGGTGGGGGAGGCTGGTTACCTTGAGGGGAGTCTCTAGGGACCTTGAGAGGTGACAGGGACACAGTGAGATCTCGGGTCGACGGCGGTGGCGCTACAGCTGCGTGGACGAAAGTCTGATGAGCGTGGGCAGAGAGAAATATAGGGGGAGGGGCGAACTAAGGGGTGTCCCAAGTCGCAAACGTTGAGGCGAAGCTCATCGAGGCAACGGACACGGCGAGGGATCCATGGCGACGATAGAAGGGGCATGCAACCATGATGGATGGCGGTGGTGCTTATGTGGCGTGCGCGCGATGCAAGGTGAGTGCGAGAGCTCTACGGGTGCGCGATTGAAGGAGGGGGAGAGTGAGTGGGATGAGGGCCGCTCGAATTGGCCGATGGTGGGGTCATTGCGGCCTCGGCGTGCGTTGTGGGCGCGGAGTCCACGGTGTGCGCACGGTCTGTTGGAAGGGACAGGGCTGACATGCGGGGTCCATGGGTCAACGGGAGGGGCGCGCGAGCAAGCGGGCTGCGCCGACCGAGCGGACCCACCAGGCAGAGAGAGGATGGGGAAACAGGCGTGCGCGGGCGAGGGGGTCAGCGCCGATAGGGCGTGCCCGCCGAGCAGAGAGAGAAAGGGGGAGCGAACGCGCGGCTGGGGTGGGCCGGATGGGCTGAGAGAGGTTGCGGGCTGCTTTGCCTTTTCTTTTTAAATCTGAATTTCTAATTCCTTTTCTTTCTATTTTCTCAATTGAATTCAAACCCAACCAAACCACAAAATCAAATTTGAATATTTCAAACATGTGCATCAATCAAAAATAAAGTTTAGGCTCAGCATGATGCAACATTCCATGTCTCCCCTAGGGTTTCATCTACTAAAGTAATAATACATCTCCAAATAATAGACAAAACTCTATTAAAAGGAAAAGGAGAGAAATCTATAGAGAGAAGAAAAGAGGTAACACCTGAATTTGGTAGATATTAGAGAAGAAATTTTGTACCCCCAAATTCAGGGTGTTACAACAACCATATGAACTAACTAGTTTGCCAAGTCTTTGATTCACTGGTTCATAAGATCAACTTTAGAGTTTCTAAGTCAGAGACAACTCAAACCTAGCCTCATAAGGGGTAAAACTTGGAATAGATGAATTAGCAATAGTTCTATACTTTGCATAAGTTCTAAATAACTCTAGTAACATATTGAAACATCTAGAAGGTTGGGCAGCTCAATTTCAACAATTCACTCTTTTGGACTCTGTTTGAGCCAAAATGAGAATATGAGTTCTGAAATTAAAATATCCAAGTTACATGGCTTAAACTAGTTGGATCGCCTCTAGATATGTTTGTCTAAGTCATAGGAACATCCTCAAGTCTAGTCAAATTCATTTGAAGAAGAATTAGACAAGATTCTAAAAACTGGGCTATTGTCTGGCGCACAAGAACGGTCTAGTAGTGCACCGGACCATGTATGCAGAGAAGGCCAAGGTTGGACTTTACCAACTAGCGCGTCAGACCGATCCAGTGAGCACCAGACCATCTACGCAGAGAACACTTTAGAAGATGGCTACCTAGACTAGTACGGTGAACCGAGAACTATTCCAACAGCAGTTTCAAACTCCAATGACTATCTCCGACGTGGCGCTAACGTGGCAGGGTCAGGTGCCCCACCGGATTAGTCACTGTGCCCCACCGGACTAGTCACTGTACCAACCACCCATTAGAATGGCTACTTGCTATAGAGGTCTGACAGGGGTCTGGTGCACCACCGGACTAGTACTGTTTAAGGTCTAGTGTGCCACCCAAATATGTAGTAATTGTCTAGTTGCTGCTTGAGGGCCACTAACTACAGACCAGAGAGAAATTCCTTTGAGAGAGTATAAAACAGTTGAAAAACTAGTGTGGACAAACTATGTACTGCAGCCAAGACTTCGTCCCATCGGGACAGTGCATCTGCTGCTCCATTCATTTTACCTGGCCTATATTCTACCATCATGTCATAACCAAACAACTTACTCACCCAAGTGTGATGGTGGAAAGCTTTTGATCAGGAAGGAATTTCAAGCTATATTGATGCCACTGTGAAGCATTCCCAATGAAGGGGAATCTCCATCAAAGACCACCCTGTTATGATGAAGCCATATACACCACGCCCCTAATATGATGACATTGTCAAGCTCCCTTTTTGCTTCTGTGCACACGATGCTCCACCAGTTTCCACCACTCTACAAAGGATGATCAACCGTCAGAGTGAGGTGACCCAAACCAAATGGAGATAATATATTGTGCTAGAACTGAGGAGCAAATATATAAGTGATGTGAAGGTGCTGGATTGTTTCTTGCTCTTGATCGCATAAGGGGCAAACGACCAGGTATGGTAATCCTCTCTTTTCTAATCTATCATTTGTCCAACACCTATTCTTCATAGCCAACCAAAGAAAGAATTTACATTTTTGGTGGAGCCTAGGTTTTTCAAAGTCTTTTCCATGGTTCAAAAATAACAGATCCTGTAAACAAGATTCGATAACATGATTTTGAGGAAAATTTCTTGAAGCTTCATGCCTCCATCTATGTTGATCGAGATCTTGTGATAATTCAACCTCCATCAAAGAATCCCACAACAACAAATATTGATGCTGACCAACCAGATAAAGAGGAGTCCTGATATCACTGACCCACCGGAAGTTATCAAAGGCCTAAGCTACGGTTGTAGAAGATAGGGCTCTTTTACCCACCTTGGTGACCACATCTGGGGCAATGTACCTAACCATAGCCCCATTCAACCAATTATCAATACAAAAAAGTGTGCTGGCCCCATTCCCAACAATAGATATCACAGACGTTTGCAAACAAATCTTTGACATGTTGTACAGGTAGGTTAAGACCATGCCATGGTCTGTTGGATCAGTTTTTTGTAGCCATAACCATCGCGTTTGCAAACATATCTTTGACATGGTTGCAATTCTGAACCACCTTGACCAATCCTATTAACCCCCTTTCATATGCTGGCAGCTTCATATGATGAGGTGCAACTGGTCTGCTAAAAAAGGCAAGAGCACCATCTCCTTGCATGCAAAATAGTCTCAAACCCAGACCCACAATCCATAATGAATCTTTTGTTGAAGTCGGGTAGTTGAAGTAGAGGTGTTGTATCAATGCTTGTTTATGCAATAGGAAGCCCTCTTATGCCTCATCACACCATCATAAAGCCTCGCATTACAAGAGTTGAGTTAAGGGTGCTACAATCCCATCATAACTAGCAATAAATTTCCGGTAATAACATGTAAGGCCAAGAAATCCCCCACAAGGTTTTGAGAGAACGTGGCAGTGGCCAATCTTCTACTCCTGCAATTTTAAACGGGTCCAATGCAACTCCGACTAAAATTATGTGGCCCAGATATGTGACTGATGCAGCACCAAATGTGCACTTCTTTTTTTAAAACCAGTGGATGAGCTCAGAGTACATGGAAAACCTGCTTGGCATGGTAAAGATGAGTTGCCCAAGAATTGCCAAAAGTTAGGATATCGCCAAAGGAAACAAGCACAATTTTTCGAATGAAGGGCTTGAGTATGTCATTCATCAAAGATTGGAATGTGGATGACGTGTTAGTGAGCCCAAATAGCGTCACCAAAAAATCATAATAGTAGTAATGGGTATGGAAGGTTGTCTTGTTGATGTCGTCCAGGTGCATAAGTACTTGGTGATATCCACTTCAGAGGTCTAGTTCGGTGAAGAACAAGGCTCCATGTAGTTCAAACTACAACTCATTGACAATGGGAATCAGAAATATGTCATTGATTGTGAGGGCGTTCAATTCTTGATAGTCGATGCAAAAATGCCATGAGCCATCTGTTTTCTTCACAAGTAACACTAGGGAGGAAAAGGATGAAGTACACTCCTGGATAATACCCTACTTCAACATATCTTCGCATTGACGCTCAATCTCACCCTTCAAAAGCTAAGGGTAGCGGTAAGTTCTTACTGCTACAGGTGCTGATCCGGGTAGTAGCTAGATGTGATGATCATGTCGCCAAGGGGCGAGGTGGGTAGACCCTATGGATCTTCAAAGATATCATCGAATGAAATCAATAAAGTTGGCAGGAGTTCCTTATCCTAGGACTTCTCTACATATTAAGTTGTTGTTGTGCTAGTACCGTGCTAAATCACCGTACAACCATTCCGCAAGATGGTCATAGTGAGGCCATCAAAATTCCATAGAATTGGCCCAAGACAATACAACCATGGAAGCCCTAAGACAATATCAAAGCCTAGTAATGGAAGTACATAATAGATGTGATCAAAGTGTTCTTCAATATTGAATTGTACTTTGGGACAGATCCCAGTGTTGACCACTTTGTCGCCGTTGGCTACCTTGATAAGAATTCCTAAGTGTGGCTACACCTACAAACCTAATTGGACATGAATCTCATTCTTGATGAAAGTGTGTGTGGAGCCAGAGTCCACCAAAGCCACTAAGGTGGAGTTAGCAATATGCACTGGAAGCTGCATGGTACCCCCAATATGGATCCCGATCAGGGCGTGTAATGATATGCCCAAGTCACCTGCTGTTGCATGTTCACCCTCATTGTCGTCCAGCTCAATGAAGAAAACAACCTTTGTCTTGCACTGGTGGTCTGCCGAGTATTTTTCAGGACGATGATATCACTTCCCCTTTGCTCTTCTGGCTGCTAACTCTTCAGTAGAAAGGCGTTTAAAGCAGGGCTTGTTAGGTGCAAGTACCTTGGTCGGTCCTTGGACTGTGGGAAGCTTGGTCACCACCAGGGTTAGCAATTTCGGAATGGAAATTCCAAAATTTCGGTCGTTTCGGCTGGGGGCAAAAAATCACTTCGGCCAAAAAAATTCATGTAAATTTGGCCTCCACACCAAAAGGGGTTGCGAAACAGCCCACAAATCCCCCAAACCATAAATCCTGACTCACTCCCTCCCATCCCACCCAAAATTTGGGCATTTGGCGGTGGCGGCTCCCCCGTCATCACTGCAGGCACCGGCGCTCCCTCTGCTCGCGTGCTCGCCTGCTCGCTGCTCGCAGCGTGCTCTGCTCGCCGCGCGCCTTAATTCTCACCTGCTCGCAGCACACCCTTATCATCGCTCATCTGCTGCTCACCGCTCCGCGCCCTCTGGTCGGCCACGCTCGCCTGCTCGTCGCCCCACGCCCTCTGCTCGGCCGCGCGCTCGCCTGCTCACCGCTCCTCTGCTTGGCTGTGCGCTCACCAACTCGCCTGCTTGCCGCTCGCCCGCTCCTCTGCTCGGCCGCACGCTCGCTAGATCACCGCTCCTCTGGTCGGCCACGCGATCGCCAGGTCGCCGTTCCTCTGTTCGGCCGTGCGCTCGCCAGCTCGCCTGCTCGGCCGCCACTCACCTGCTCGGCCACCACTCACCTGCAGGCTTGGACTAGTATGCGAGTACAGCTCTAGGAGGACTAGTCTAGGGAGGATCCCGATCACACGGATAGCTTATGGTTCTACACTTACGCCATTGATATGCAGGTGTTTGAGTTTTGGTTGTGATGGAAATGCCTTGTTTGCAGTTTTGATTGTGATGGAAGGAGGCAATGTACGGGGCAAGAGAAAAGAGCCATGTATTGGTGAATCATCATCTGCTGCAGCATGTGAATGGGTGGTTAGTACCGATGGTAACGCTTTCTAGCATTAGATTAGCACTATTGAGTTCTCACATGCAAACTGGAAGTAGAAATTTTAGTTCTCTAGTGGAAAGTGTCTGAATTACATTGTTAATTTCATGCCACATAACTTTGTTTATTGTTTTGCGTCATTTATTTTTATATTAGTAGGAACTCGCAAACAACTACAAGGTTCTATTGATGACCCATGGAGTCATGGTGAGAAGTGGAAGAAATAGGGATTCAAGTGTGCTTATTGCAGGTGTGCTAAGGAGAGTGGAGGTAAGACCCGTCTAAGGTGCCATCTAGCTGGTGTGTCAGGAGATGGCAAGTCATGCCTGAATGTATCAAAGCGTGCAAGGGAGGTACTGTTGAATGACTATGCAAGAGGAAAAAAAGGAGGGCATATTATAAAGAGCATAAAACTCTTTGTGGATAAGGCAATTATGGATTTAGCATATAATGATGCTAGAAGAGAACAAATACCTAGGGATGAAGCTGGACAGATGGTGTGGGCACTAAGGGAATCATTGTTGGATCAAAGGACATCTGGCAATAGCCCACCTATAGGCAGAAGTAGCACTGGGACAAGCAACCACCCCACCATTAGCTGTAGGCTCTCATAGGCAGAGTAGGATGGATAGGTACTATCAGAGTCCAAGTGTGACTGAGGACATATGTGATATAGATTTGCAATGCAGTAAGATGTCAACACAGCCTAGGATAGACATTATGCTGTATGGGGGTGCCAAAGAGAGACTTGGTAAAAACTTGGGCGAAATGGTTCCATGCCAATGATATTCATAGAAGGAAAGCAGACTACCCATATTTTGTAGCAGCAGTAAAACTATCTCAGTAGCTTGGGGAAGGAGTGGCTGTTCCAAGGGGAAGAGATATAGATGGGCCATTACTAAATATGAACTATGAGGACCTACAAACTCGCATGGACCAATACAAGAAAGATTGGGGTCGCTTTGTGGTCACTATTATGTGTGATTCATGGATAGGGCCAACCATGATGTGCATTATTAGTTTTATGATTTGTTGCAATGGTCGCATGTTCTTTCATAAAACCGTGGATGCAACTGGTCAAATACAAAATGCAGAATTTATTTATGATTGCATTAAGGAAGTTGTTGTTAAAGATGTTGGAGAAAGTTGTGTTGTTGAAATTTTGACCAATAATGGTTCCAATTACAAGAAAGCATGCAAGCAACTTATAGCCGAGTATCCATATATTACTTGGCAGCCATGTGCTGCTCACACTATTAATTTAATGTTGAAGGACATAGCACGCTGTGATGAGGTTGATGAACTATTGTATAGTGCTAAGCGGATATGTAGATTCTTGTACAAGCATAATAGGTAATATTTATATTGTGAAATTCTTATACAAGCATAATAGTTAATATTTCTATAGTTAATCTGATGATATTCTAATATTAATCTGATGATATTCTGATTTTTTTCAGGCTTCATGCTATGATGAAAGAGAAGATAGGTGGAGAGCTTGTTAGATGGAACGCCACAAGGTTTGGCACACTTTTTTTGTTCCTACAGAGTTTTTGGGACAGACAAGACAGGTTCCAAGCTTGGATGGTGTCTAGCGATTTGAAAAATAATGATTGGAGAGATGAGGAAGACCACAAATTCACCTATGATTGTTTGATAGATAGGATATGGTGGAAGAAGGTTGAAATGGTGCTGAAAACTGTGGCACCACTCTATTCTATGCTTCGATTTGCTGACCAACAGAAAAATGGAACCATTTCTGGATTTCTTCCAAAAATGCTATCTACTAAAGCTGAGATCTTTGCTAAGTTAAAGTATGACAAAAATGTCAAAATAGATTTCATGAAGAAAGTGAATGAAATAAATAAAAAGAGAACTCAGTATCTTCTCAATGATACTCTCATGGTTGCAGGTATTATACCTATTACCTATTTACACTCTCATGTTTGTTGCTAGTATAGTTTACAATTTTTGAAATTTCTATCTAGTTGTCATGCTTTTTTGTGGATGCCTATTGTAGGGGCTACACTTGATCCAAAAGCACTTTATACATCAAAATTAGCCACCCATCATAGTGCTATATTGGCTGTAACATTGGCAATCAAGAAGCTAGCACACTCACCTATAGAAGCATCAATTGCAATTGATCAATTTACAAGAACATTTAGAAAAAAAGAGAAGTTATTCAGATCATTAGAGGCTCAATCCTCGGCACTTCGTGCTGATGCTGATCTTGGTAAAAGCATCTTTTCCTTGTCCAAATCAACTTCTATCATTGTAGTTGATTGCTATTTACAACTTTCGTTGATATTTATGTTGTTTTATTCATTGCAGCTGATTGGTGGAATTCATATGGAGGGCAATGTAAAGAATTACAGAAAATTGCTATTAGAATTGTTTCACAGTGTTGTTCATCTAGTGATTGTGAGCGTAACTGGAGTAAGTTTTCTCTAGTCCATACTAAGTTGAGAAATCGCTTAGGCTATGAGAAGCTATATAGGTTAGTCTATGCCCATTATAACTTAAAGCTTCTCATCCAACAATTTGAACTTGACAATCCCCAAGGAAAGGAGAAAGATCCATATAGTATGATGATGGATGTTGTCCTTTTTGATGAAAATAATCCAATCTTAGAGTGGTTCAGCAACTCTAAATCTGAATCTAGACCAATCCTTGATGAATATGATGACGACAACGATGATTGGGATGCGCCTGACAGTTTTCTCATTGAAGAACTGCAAATGAGTAAATCAGATGTGGCTGCATTCAAAAGGAATCTTGGTTTTGGTAAATATAGCAGAGGGAAGAAACCAATGATTCAATTAGATGAGGAAGAAGAGTTTGAAGATGACTATGAGTCAGATTCTCCACATGGTAGTCCATTGTATGATGAGCCATGGTATATTTGTTCTGATGATGAAGGTAATTGTGAGATCTTATTGTGATCCATTTTATCTCCATATTAATATTTTGTTTGAAACCTGATCTGTTTCATATGTGGTGGTCATGTGTTAGGAAACAACTTAGGCGGGGATGATTGGTTGGAAGATAAATCGGGTGGTGATGTTGGCAAGAACAAATCAGATTGTACTGAAGGTCATGGTGATTTCAATTAGTACCAACTACCAACTGTTATAATTATTTGTTAGCATGCAAGTTTATTTACAATGTTTTATTATAGGCGGAGGTAGTGGTAGTAGAGGGGGTGCCCTTGGTGCTAGTGCATCTACTCCTGCTACGGCAGCGCCCAGTCTTCCACAATCAACCCATATTCGTCCAAGATCAACTAGAAAAGGAAGCCAACTGAAAGTCGCCTAGAGGGGGGTGAATAGGCGGAATCTAAAAATTATAAACTTAAGCACACACTACAAGCCGGGATTAGCGTTAGAACTAAATTCAGGTCCGGGAGAGAGGGCAAAAACAAATCAACCAAGAAATAAAGCGGATGAACACGATAATTTGTTTTACCGAGGTTTAGTTCCAAAGAACCTAGTCCCCGTTGAGGTGGTAACAAAGACCGGGTCTCTTTCAACCCTTTCCCTCTCTCAAACGGTCACTTAGACCGAGTGAGCTTTCTCCTTAATCAAATGGGTCACTTAGACCCCACAAGGACCACCACACACTTGGTGTCTCTTGCTTTGGTTACAAGTTGCTGGAGAACAAGAATGAGGAAGAAGAAAGCACGATTGCAAAAAGCCAAGCAACAAGAGCGACAAATAACACATAGATCACACTCTCTCTCAAGTCACTAATCACTAATGATCACTTGTCTTAATTGTGGAACTTGGAGAGATTAGAAGCTTTGATTGTGTCTTTGAATGGATTGCTAGCTCTTGTATTGAATGTAGAGGATTGGAGTGCTCGGGTGTTGTGAATGGAGGTGGTTGGGGTTGTATTTATAGCCCCCAACCACTTCCTAGCCATTGCTCCATTTCTGCCAACCGCGGACGATCCGCGCCCCTGGTCCGGACGGTCCGCCCTACACATCAACGGCTGAAATCGCAACGGTCAGCAGTAACAGCTATATCAACGACTACTATGCATTAAATGCGTCGTCAGATGTCAGGTACCGCAGTCGTGGACAGTCCGGTCGTGTACCCTGGACGGTCCGCAAGGACGCTATAATTCATTTTACCGAACCCGTCACCTTCGGGTTTTTCTGGTTCTTTACCGACCGGACGGTCCGCGCCTAAGGCCGGATGGTCCACGCTTGGTATCGGACGGTGCTTGCTTCTCCATCGGACGGTCCGTAGTGTAGACTTGTGTTTTTGCAGTGGTTCTGTCCGAGGCTCACCCAAGTGCCGCGGACGGTCCGCCGTAAGGGCCCAGACGGTCCACGCATAGGTGTTTTTCCAAAAAGCTTCTCCTGTCTCGAATAATCTACGGTATTCCAGACAGTCGACTTTAGAATAGTTGTAGATGAACTTATGCACCTATGAGATGATTAACTAATCAAACTGATTAGTCCACAAGGTTTGTGATGGTTGTCAAACACCAAAATCGATTAGAGGAAATGTTGAGACTATTTCCCTTTCAATCTCCCCCTTTTTGGTGATTGATGCCAACACAAACCAAAGCAAATACAAAGTGTAGAAATGTAACTAGTTTGCATTTTGACAGATGTGCATAAGTTATTTTGAAATGAAAGCATTTCTTAAGGAGATAAGTTTGATATGATAATTTTAACATTTTGGACCACATTTGCACCACTTGTTTTGTTTTTGGAAAATCTTTTCACAATCTTTTTTTTGCAAATAGTCAAAGGTATATGAATAAAATTTCTGGAGGGGCATTTTTAGGTTTTGAAAATTCTCCCCCTGTGTCAAATGTTTTTTCTTTGACTAAACAAAACTCCCCCTAAATGAAATTCTCCTCTTAGTTTCCAAGAGGATTTTAATAGATGCCAATTTTGAAAATCTTCATTTAAATATACCAATTTGAAATATACTACTTTAAGACTTCATCTTGAAAATTTTGAAATTTGGTGGTGGTGCGGTCCTTTTGCTTTGGGCTAACACTTTCTCCCCCTTTGGCATTAATCGCCAAAAATGGAGACATTTGAGAGCCCTTGTTATTTTCTCCTCCATTGGTACAAGTAAATATGAGTGAAAAGATTATGCCAGTGTGAAGTGTGGTGGAGTAACGATGAAGGGTAAATGATACTGGTAGAGTGGAGTGGAAGCCTTGTCTTCGTCGAGTACTCCATTTCCCTTTCAATCTATGACTTAGCATAAAAATACACTTGGAAACACATTAGTCATAGTAAATGAAAGAGATATGATCAAAGGTATATAAATGAGCTATTTGTGCAATGTTTCAATCAAAATTCCGAGAATCAAGTATATTCAGCTCATTCCTAAGTTTGCTAAAGGTTTTCTCATCTAATGGCTTGGTAAAGATATCGGATAATTGATCTTTGGTGTTGACATAAGCTATCTCGATATCCCCCTTTATTGGTGATCCCTCAAAAAGTGATACCGAATGTCTATGTGCTTAGTGCGGCTGTGTTCAACAGGATTCTCCACCATGCAGATAGCACTCTCATTGTCACATAGGAGAGGGACTTTGCTCAATTTGTAGCCATAGTCCTTGAGGGTTTGCCTCATCTAAAGTAATTGTGCACAACAATGGCCTGCGGCAATATACTCGGCTTCGGCGGAAGAAAGAGCTACTGAGTTTTGTTTCTTTGAAGTCCAAGACACCAGGGATCTCCCTAGAAACTGACAAGTCCCTAATGTGCTCTTCCTATCAATCTTACACCCTACCCAATCGGCATCTTACACCCTAATGTGCTCTTCCTATAAATCAAATGTGGATCCCCTAGGGTACCAAAGCCCAAACTTAGGAGTGTAAACTAGATATCTCATGATTCTCTTCACGGTCCTAAGGTAAACTTCCTTAGGATCGGCTTGGAACCTTGCACACATGCATATAGAAAGCATAATATCTAGTCGAGATGCACATAAATAGAGTAAAGATCCTATCATCGACCGGTATACCTTTTGATCTACGAATTTACCTCCCGTGTTGAGGTCGAGATGCCCATTGGTTCCCATGGGTGTCTTGATGGGTTTGGCATCCTTCATTCCAAACTTGTTAAGTATGTCTTGAATGTACTTTGTTTGGCTGATGAAGGTGCCATCCTGGAGTTGCTTGATTTGAAATCCTAGAAAATATCTCAGCTCCCCCATCATAGACATCTCGAATTTTTGAACCATGATCCTACTAAACTCTTCATAAGTAGATTTGTTAGTAGATCCAAATATAATACCATCAACATAAATTTGGCATACAAACAAATCATTTGCAACAGTTTTACTAAAGAGAGTAGGATCAGTCTTGCCGACTTTGAAGCCATTAGTGATTAGAAAATCTCGCAGGCATTCATACCATGCTCTTGGGGCTTGCTTGAGCCCATAAAGCGCCTTTGAGAGTTTATAAACATAGTTAGGGTACTCACTATCTTCAAAGCCGGGAGATTGCTCAACATAGACCTCTTCCTTGATTGGTCCATTGAGGAAGGCACTTTTCACGTCCATTTGATAAAGCTTAAAGCCATGGTAAGTAGCATAGGCAAGTAATATGCGAATTGACTCAAGCCTAGCTATGGGTGCATAAGTTTCATCAAAATCCAAACCTTCAACTTGTGAATATCCCTTGGCCATAAGTCGGGCTTTGTTCCATATCACCACAGCATGCTCATCTTGCTTGTTGCGGAATACCCATTTGGTACCTACAACATTTTGATTAGGATGTAGAACTAAATGCCATACCTCATTCCTCGTGAAGTTGTTGAGCTCCTCTTGCATTGCCAGCACCCAATTTGAATCTCCTTATGCATCCTCCACCCTGTATGGCTCAATAGAGGACACAAAAGAGTAATGTTCACAAAAATGTGCGACTCGAGATCGAGTAGTTACCCCCTTATGAATGTCACCGAGGATGGAGTTGACGGGGTGATCTCTTTGAATCGCTTGGTGGACTCTTGGGTGTGGTGATCTTTGACCCTATACTTCTTGATCATCTTCCTTGTCTTCGTTCTCTTTATCTCCCCCTTGATCATTGTCCTCCTCTTGAGGTGGCTCATCTTCTTGATCTTCAACTTCATTTTCTTGAGCCTGATCCTCATCTTGAGTTGGTGGAGATGCTTGATTGGAAGATGACGGTTGATCTTGTGCTTGTGTAGGCTCTTCGGATTCCTTAGGACACACATCCCCAATGGACATGTTCCTTAGCGCGACGCATGGAGCCTCTTCATCATCTAATTTATCAAGATCAACTTGCTCCACATGGGAGCCATTAGTTTCATCAAACACAATGTCACAAGAAACCTCAACTAATCCAGTGGATTTGTTGAAGACTCTATATGCCCTTGTGTTTGAGTCATATCCTAGTAAAAAGCCTTCTACAGCCTTAGGAGCAAATTTAGATTTCCTACCTCTTTTAACAAGAATAAAGCATTTGCTACCAAAGACTCTAAAATATAAAACATTTGGCTTTTTACCGGTGAGGAGTTCATAAGATGTCTTCTTGGGGATTCGGTGAAGATATAACCGGTTGATGGAGTAGCAGGCGGTGTTAATCGCCTTGGCCAAAAACCAGTCTGGTGTCTTGTACTCATCAAGCATGGTCCTAGCCATGTCCAGTAGAGTTCTATTCTTTCTCTCCACTACACCATTTTGTTGAGGTGTGTAGGGAGAAGAGAACTCATGCTTGATGCCCTCCTCCTCAAGGAAGCCTTCGATTTGTGAGTTCTTGAACTCCGTCCTATTGTCGCTTCTTATCTTTTTGATCCTTAAGCCAAACTCATTTTGAGCTCGTCTCAAGAATCCCTTTAAGGTCTCTTGGGTTTGTGATTTTTCCTGCAAAAAGAATACCCAAGTGAAGCGAGAATAATCATCCACAATTACTAGATAGTACTTACTCTCGCCGATGCTTATGTAAGTGATCGGGCCGAATAAATCCATGTGGAATAACTCCAGTGGCCTGTCCGTTGTCATTATGTTTTTGTGTGGATGATGGGCGCCAACTTGCTTTCCTACTTGACATGCGCTACAAACCCTGTCTTTCTCAAAATAAACATTTGTTAGTCCCAAAATGTGTTCTCCCTTTAGAAGTTTGTGGAGATTCTTCATCCCAACATGGGCTAGTTGGCGATGCCAGAGCCAACCCATATTAGTCTTAGCAATTAAGCAAGTGTCAAGTTCAGCTCTATTGAAATCAACTAAGTATAGCTGACCCTCTAACACTCCCTTAAATGCTACTGAATCATCACTCCTTCTAAAGACAGTAACACCTATATCTGTAAAAAGACAGTTGTAGCCCATTTTGCATAATTAAGATACAGAAAGCAAATTGTAATCTAGAGAATCTACAAGAAAAATATTAGAAATAAAATGGTCAGGTGATATAGCAATTTTACCAAGTCCTTTGACCAAACCTTGATTTCCATCCCCGAATGTAATAGCTCGTTGGGGATCTTCGTTTTTTCTCATAGGAGGAGAACATTCTTTTCTCCCCAGTCATATGGTTTGTGCATCCGCTATCAATTATCCAGCTTGAGCCCCCGGATGCATAAACCTGTAAAACAATTTAGGCCTTGTTCTTGGGTACGCAAACGGTCTTGGGTCCTTTGATGTTAGAAACAAGCACCTTGGGCACCCAAACACAAGTCTTTGAGCCCTTGTATTTGGCCCCAACATATTTGGCAACTATTTTGCCTGGTTTGTTAGTTAACACATAAGAAGCATCAAAAGTCTTAAATGAAATAATAGGCTCATTTGATGTAGTAGGAGTTTTCTTTTTAGGCATTTTAACATGGGTAGAATGCCTAGAGCTAGATGCCTCATTCTTGTACATAAAAGCATGATGAGAAATAGTGTGAGGTTTTCTAGCATGAATTCTCCCAATCTTGTGTTTGTGATAGTTTTGAGGATATAGAATATATCCCTCATTATCCTGAACCATGAGAGCCTTGCCCTTAACAAAATTAGACAATCTTTTAGAGGCATTAATTTTGACATTGCTTCCCTATTGGAAACCAATGCCATCCTTAATGCCAGGGCGTCTCCCACTATAGAGCATGCTTCTAGCAAATTTAAATTTTTTATTTTCAATTTCATGCTCATTGATTTTAGCAGTTAATTGAGCTATATGATCATTTTTTTGTTTAATTAAAGCAAGGTGATCATGGATAACATCAATATCAACATCTCTACATCTAGTACAAATGGAAACATGATCAACAGTAGATGTAGATGGTTTGCAAACATTTAATTCATCAATCTTAGCATATAATATGGCATTCTCATTTCTAAGTCTGGAAATAGAATCATTGCAAACATATAAATCTTTAGCCTTAGAAATCAATTTATCATTCTCAGTTTTAAGGCTAAAAATTGATTCATTCATTTTATCAATCTTAGCAATTAAGCTAGCATTTTCATTTCTAAGACTGACAATTGAATCATTACAAACATTTGATTTTTCAACCTTAGCAATTAGATTAGCATTCTCAGTTCTAAGGTTAGAAATAGTGTCATGGCAAATGCTAAGCTCCTTAGTCAAATCTTCATTTTTCTCTACTTCCTGAGCATAAGCATTTTTTACTTTAACATGCTTCTTATTTTCCTTAATAAGGAATTCCTCTTGGCTATCCAAGAGTTCATCCTTCTCATGAATAGCTCCTATCAATTCATTTAATTTTTCCTTTTATGCATGTTAAGATTGGCAAAAAGAGTGAGCAAATCATCCTCATCTTCACTAGAGCTACCCTCATCACTAGATGTTGTATATTTAGTGGAGGCTCTAGATTTTACCTTCTTCTTTTTGCCGTCCTTTGCCATGAAGCACTTGTGGCCGACGTTGGGGAAGATGAGGCCCTTGTTGACGGTGATGTTGGCGGCATCCTCATCGGAGGAGGAGTCGGTGGAGCTCTCGTCGGAGTCTCATTCCCGACATATGTGGGCATCGCCGCCCTTCTTCTTGTAGTACTTCTTCTTGTCCTTCCTCTTTCCCTTCTTGTCGTCGCCCTTGTCACTATCACTAGACATAGGACATTTAGCGATAAAATGACCGGGCTTACCACATTTATAGCACACTCTTTTGGAACGGGGCTTGTAATCTTTCCCCTTCCTTTGCTTAAGGATTTGGCGAAAGCTCTTGATGATGAGCGTCATTTCCTCATTGTCAAGCTTGGAGGCGTCGATGGGGAGCCTACTTGGTGTAGACTCTTCTTTCTTCTCCTCTGTCGCTTTGAATGCGACAGATTGCACCTCGGGTGTGGAGGTGCCGCCTTGCTCCAAGTTGATGATTTGTTTGGAGCCTTTGATCATCAATTCAAAGCTCACAAACTTTCCTATCACTTCCTTATGAGACATTAGCTTGTATCTAGGATCACCATGTATTAATTGAACTTGAGTAGGATTGTGAAATACGAGTGATCTAAGAATAACCTTGACCATTTCATGGTCATCCCATTTTGTGCTCCCGAGGTTGCGCACTTGGTTCACCGAGGTCTTGAGCCGGTTGTACATGGCTTGTGGCTCCTCTCCTTGGTTGAGGACGAATCGACCGAGCTCCCCCTTGATCGTCTCTCGCTTAGTGATCTTGGTCACCTCATCTCCTTCGTGCGCGGTCTTGAGCATGTCCCAAATCTCCTTGGCACTCTTTAACCCTTGCACTTTATTATACTCCTCTCGACATAGAGAGGCGAGGAGTATAGTAGTAGCTTGGGAGTTAAAGTGCCAGATTTGGGCGACCTCATCCGAGTCGTAGCCTTCGTCCCCCACTGTAGGTACCTGCGCTCCAAACTCAACAATGTCCCATATGCTTGCGTGGAGTGAGGTTAGGTGATGCCTCATTTTGTCACTCCACATGCAATAATCCTCACCATCAAAGAATGGTGGTTTGCCTAATGGAACGGAAAGTAAAGGAGCACACTTAGAGATACGGGGATAATGAAGTGGCATCTTACTATACTTCTTGCGCTCATGGCGCTTAGAAGTGGACGCCGCGTCGGAGCCGGAGGTGGAGGGCGATGAAGAATCGGTCTCATAGTAGACCACTTTCTTCATCATCTTCTTCTTGTCGTCACTCTGATGCGACTTGACGCGGGGAGGAGATTCCTCCTTGCCTTTGGCACCGGACTCCCTTGATGGGGCCTTCCCGTGGCTTGTGGGCTTATTGCCGGTCACGATCTCCCTCTTGGCGTGATCTTCCGACATCACTTTGAGTGGTTAGACTCTAATGAAGTACCGGCCTTTGATACCAATTGAAAGTCGCCTAGAGGGGGGGTGAATAGGCGGAATCTGAAAATTATAAACTTAAGCACACACTACAAGCCAGGGTTAGCGTTAGAACTAAATTCAAGTCCGGGAGAGAGGAGGAAAATAAATCAACCAAGAAATAAAGCGGATGAACACGGTGATTTGTTTTACCGAGGTTCGGTTCCAAAGAACCTAGTCCCCGTTGAGGTGGTCACAAAGATCGGGTCTCTTTTAACCCTTTCCCTCTCTCAAATGATCACTTCGACCGAGTGAGCTTTCTCCTTAATCAAATGGGTCACTTAGACCCCACAAGGACCACCACACACTTGGTGTCTCTTGCTTTGATTACAAGTTGCTTGAGAACAAGAATGAGGAAGAAGAAAGCACGTTTGCAAAAAGCCAAGCAACAAGAGCGACAAATAACACATAGATCACACTCTCTCTCAAGTTACTAATCACTAATGATCACTTGTCTTAATTGTGGAACTTGGAGAGATTGGAAGCTTTGATTGTGTCTTTGAATGGATTGCTAGCTCTTGTATTGAATGTAGAGGATTGGAGTGCTTGGGTGTTGTGAATGGAGGTGGTTGGGGTTGTATTTATAGCCCCCAACCACTTCCTAGCCGTTGCTCTATTTCTGTCAACCGCGGATGGTCTGCCCCTGCACATCAACGGCTGAAATCGCAATGGTCAGCAGTAACGGCTATGTCAACGGCTACTATGCATTAAATGCGTCGTTAGATATCAGGTACCACAGTCACGGACAGTCCGGTCGTGCACCCCGGACGGTTCGCGAGGACGCTATAATTCATTTTACCGAACCCGTCACCTTCGGGGTTTTCTAGTTCTTTACCGACCGGACGGTCCGCGCCTGAGGCCAGACGGTCCACGCTTGGTATCGGACGGTGCTTGCTTCTCCATCGGACGATCCGTAGTGTAGACTTGTGTTTTTGCTGTGGTTCTGTCCAAGGCTCACCCAAGTGCCGCGGACGGTCCGCCGTAAGGGCCCGGACGGTCCGCACATAGGTGTTTTTCCAAAAAGCTTCTCCTGTCCGGAATAATCTACGGTATTCCGGACAGTCGACTTTAGAATAGTTGTAGATGAACTTATGCACCTATGAGATGATTAACTAAGCAAACTAATTAGTCCACAAGGTTTGTGATGGTTGTCAAACACCAAAATCGATTAGAGGAAATGTTGAGACTATTTCCCTTTCACCAACACACAAGAGTGTTTATGATCTATAAAAGGTAAGCTCATGAACTTTGGTGTCCATTTGTCCAGCTTGTGCTATGGTAGTAAAAGCACTCCATATATACAAAATGCCAGTGGTTCTAATCTTTCTAAAATTCTTGTATTTGTTGTGTAGGATGTGGAAGAGAAATGGCCACTAGAACATGGCACACTTTTATACTGCATGATCACTTTTGTTGGGGATTCTTATTTTGGAAAGCATGAATTGATTTTCAAGTGCTTTTGTTGATGACATGTGCTTAAAAATGTACTATTTCATACTTCTATTATTTTGATAAACTATGCTATATGCACTTATCATATTTGGACACTATTAGGTGGTTTGTGGTTTGATGCCAATGTGCCATGTGGATGTTGTAATTTGTGATACTTAATCACACTTCTATCTTATATATGTGCAATTGTGATGTAAGATATACTAGACATAAGTTACAGGGAAATTCTGTCAAAAAAATTTAAAAATTTTGAATTCATTTAAATTTGGCTTGAAATTTCCGAAATTTCTAAAATTTCGGTGGGTGCCGAATTTTTCCTTTCCGAAACTGTTAACTCTGGTCACCACCAGTGCTGCTCTCTAGACTCCCTGGTTTGCTGCGCCAGCAAGTACCTTAGTGCTGCGACACTCACAAGCCCGTGCCAACAAGCTCATTGTACTTTACAGATGAGCTGGTGCCTGGACAAGATGCCATGGTCCTATTCCAGTGCATAATACCATTCGACCATGATTAGAGATGGTAATGAGTAAATACCCACCAGGTATTACTATCCTATACCCATACCCACGATATAAAATAATCCCATCGGGTCACCCATATACACTGGTGGGTATGGATTTACCACCATACCCCACCCATTGGATCACCCGTACCCACAAAAATTAAACATTTATCAAAATATTATATTATACAAATGTCAAGTATACATCTAAATACCATTACAAAATTTCTATCATTATTTAACCATCCGTTCAACACATCAAAGATAATTGGATAAAGTAGTAACACTAGGATAATACTACATAGCACATTACATGTTCCATTACATGATCATTAAATTATCGTTAAGCCTTCTATTATATTATGGCCTAAAAGATTGTTAAATAGTAAAAAAGATGGATGACTGAAGTCCAAGTTCATACTTGGGCTAAGTTTATATTGGTTATTTTATACCCACGGGTTAACGGGTATGGGTGAAGGCGGAATGTTCTAATACCCGTTTACCCGTTGGATGAAGATTTTTGCCCAATAACAGACTTACGGATAGAATATTTAGCCCACATACATATCTTAATGGAGTTAATACCCATCGGGTATCGGATCGCGGGTACCCATTGCTATTTCTAACCATAATGACTTCCAGGTTAAGAGGTGCTATCTAGACCCGATCTTCCTGGAGGGTGTGCATGGCGTGAAAGTATGACACACACTTGGTGAGCCATGGAAGTCGGAAGGGGTCGGTCTCACCGTGGTAGGACGAAAAGTTGGGCTTGAGACGACGGTAGTCTCCACGATCGTGACGGTCGCGTTGATGCAGCCCACCATCTGAGTCCTCGTGCGGTCGTGCCGATATTCCCTGTTGCGGAAACGGTTGGGGTAGTCTTTCCAGCCGAAGTCGTCCCGTCGCCCCTGCCTTGAACGACGCCCGCCCATGATATTGTTGCGCCGGTCCAATGGTGGCTCTAGGTTGCCTGTGCCCACATCCTGCTCGTCGGCACTCCTATCCTCTTGTGTCAGTCCACCTAGAGCTGAGCTTGAAAGGGGATGAACGTTTGCTTTCCTGCCATCGTTTCTAGGCGTGCAAGTCACGTGTCACGCGAATCCAAGCGTCTGTTGAGGGTCTCCATTTTCGTTCCTAGATCAGTCAAGGATGTGACCTGGGTTACCAAGAAATCCAGCTTCTCATTCGCCGTCATCGTCGGAGGATCGCCGCCGGAGCCGACCATGGAAGGCGATGCTCCAGATGAATCCGATACCAATTGATGTGTTAACGCTGGTCTCCTTCTCTGTGGTGTTTGCAGGGAGGCTGTGTAGTTGCAGCGATGAAGGTGGAAAGGAACAGAGGGCGTAAGGATAGCGAGATCTGGAATGTTCACCTTGGGCCAGGATGACTAAGGTGAACCTCGCCGCTATGGGAGATTTTATTTCTCGATGATTTTTCTAGTACAACCTAAGGCACCTTATATACTGGTGCTGTTTCTTAAGTGCTTGTTCGGTTATTTTCAATCCATATAGATTAGAGAGGATTAATGTGGATTATGAGAGATTTTGACTTCTTAGAGATTGAAATCCTCTCAATCTCCTTTAATACATATAGATTAAGGTAGAACCGAACAAGCTCTAAAGGTAACAACTCCATCTACCTTAAAAATAGAACCGAATCACTAATAGTTGGTAACCAACTCAATCTAATATTATTTCCCAAAAAAACAGAACTGCATACTAGGAAACCGGATCGCGTGATCTTATCTGCTATACTCTTTACTTCTTCTCCCGCCTCTGATAACGTCTCCCAACAAAGGAATCCAAAACATTAATCCATTTTGATTGGATGGTATTGAGTCGGTTTAAATCCATATCAAGTCAAAATCTATCTCAATCCATTCCAATACATTTTAATCCACATGAAATTAGAATAACCGAACAAGGCCTAAGAGAAACAATTTTGAGAATTTGAAGAGAGAGTCACAAATATTCTCGTCCACACAAGTTTTATTGTATGATAATAACGCAATGGTTTCAAATGAATATATATCATACATATGTTACAATAATGTATAAATAGTAAACGAGCTAAGAGATAGACACCCTTCAAGCAAATAAAAGTTCATGCTTCCAGCTCAACCATCATATGAGGAAAGTTTCAGCTAGTTAGAGCGCCATATTTTAATTTCACTGCCTCCGATTCAGTTTGTTGATTTCGTGCCGTGAACCTTGCGTGCAAATGTTGCAGCCACAAGAAGTGGAAAAGCAATCGTCGCATCACAATGCACCTGCATTTTCAAGTGTTTGAAACATTTAGCATTTTCAAGTGTTTGAAACATTTAGTTACCTTCCAATCTTGTATGACAGTTTCTTATTTAAATAGTCATGAAGTGAACAAAACTTAACTCTACATGGGAGAGAGTGATACATAATCCAATCAACTGTCTCTACGACTTAAAACATGTGCCTTTGCAAATAAATCAACAAACTGAATCCCACTACAGATCATGAACATGGCGTCATGGCCAAAAAGGAAGGTGAACAGTAACAGTATGCTGAAGGATATGTGTAAATAAATACCTTCACAGTTGTCGCTGAGCTCTTGATCTTTCCCCATGAAACCGCTTCGTCAGGCCGCGCTCCGGAATCACTGCCATCGAACTCCTGAGCTGTGTTGACATACACCGCATAGTCTGCTCCGTCGCGCAGCATATTGGCATTGCATATATGATGCTTCGGAAGGCCTCCGCCAAGGAGTATAATCCCTGTCTTCCTTGGGCTTGCGTGGATGGTTTCCGCGTTCATCAGCCGTACATCTAGTAAAGATTTCAAGCATCATCTATATGGAGAGAAAGAAAAAAAGAAGGAAAAAAGTAAAAAAAGGTAGAAAGCATAGAAATTAAGTCAAACCAACCTTGTACAATGTCGACAACAAGACCTGGACTGTGAACCGAGTGACAGAACAGCATGTCCCCAATTGATCCGTCAGTCAACGCTGGGCAGAACACAGGGATGTTGTTCTGCTCAAGTTTTGACGAGTCAGTCTTTGAGATGTTCCCATGTACGCCCCGATACATACTGGTTTAGCTTGCTAATTACCTTGTACGCCCAATAAAGGTAGGAGCTTTCGTCATTTATTTCCTTGCCAAGGCGAGCAATCACCTTCGATGGCGTCCAAACATTCTGCAGGCAAGAAAGAAAACCACGGCCGGACACCATGAAAAACATACTTGGATACTAATGTCTCTGGAAGAACAGGACGCACCAATTAATGTGTGGTTGTGCTTTATTGCTTACTTGGGTGGACTGTTCCAGCAGCATCTTGTCGAGGATCGGCATGATCCAGTGCTCGAACTTGCAGTAGTTGTCATTGGGCACCAGCAGATTTCCTATCCGGTTAAGTCCTCTGGACCGCAGCAGCGCTCCGGGCAAAGTGAAATCGCCTCTGTAGGTTGGCGCAAGGCATTTGATGAGGTCCTCCTCTATACCCCCAGCAGTCGTAACAATAACGTCCACCTAGAGATCGAGAAACATTTCATGCGAGGAAATAAATGTTGAAATAAGATATTTAAACTTGTTTTTTCTGATTCAGTTTCGATGCAGTAAGTTGGAGAATTCACCATGCGATGCTGAACAAGGAACCGGATGATCTCCCGAACACCGGAAGACACAAGGTTCGAAGTGAACCCCAGGAATATCTTGCACTTGACGGATTCTCTGTACGCAGGATCGAGTTCAGCTTCAGCGCAGTCGTCGCTTGGCTTCTCGTGGGACAACCTCCAGTCCAACTTCCATCCAGCGAAGCGCACAACAGGAGAAAGCGTGAGCACGAAAACATAGTTAGGAACCTTGCAAAGGAGAGTACCCACTAGTGCAGAACTGAAAAAAAAATAACACCCAATTATTAAGGCCCGATCTAGAACGTGGCGAAATTTCCTATTCCTGCATGTTTTCTTTGCTGTGTGAAATTGAACTAATGCTTATGAAGTTTCTGTGTTCCAAAGAAAGCCTAAACTAAACACACAGTACTTTCCAAGCCATTTTCTGTCCGCTGTTTTATTTAGATCAGAAGTTCGGACCATATATATGTTTGTTTGGGATTATAATCTATTTAGATTAAATAATATAACTTGTTTTGGACTTATATAATATAACTTGTTTTGAATTAGGTGAGTTAGGTTATATAATTTGGATAGATTATAATAACAAACAAACACCCACTAAGTAGATGGCATCGAAGTAGCAGTTCTCAAGAGTACTCTTCTGGACCACGGATGTGCTCCTAGTTCTTGTAAATATTAAACTTGTCATCTCTGGATGAGTTTTTACAAAACCAGCTTGCAGGTCAACCTTTGTCACGAAGCACATATATATATGTACGGCTTTGTATGGCCTCAGATTTTTGAATAAAAAGCTTCCAACAAGTTAGTTTCAAAGGCGTTTCAACAATTCCACTGTAGAGGTAGCTTGCACTGAATATTTTGTTGGAATATATATAAGGTGGTCAAACTGTTTCTTTCGTAGTAGCATATGATTACGTTTTTTTTGAGCTGTATCGATGCTGATACGAAGCATGTGCCTTTCTGTAGCATATCGATGAGGTAAAAAGGAACAACAATATCATGAATTGTATACTTCGTTCGGGAAAATGAATATATCAGTTACTTTGCAGTTTTTGTGGGATTCTCGTCCGTGCGAGCGAGTTTGCCATGCAAAGCGTACCATCTGGTTGACGACGTCGATGGCGTCGCCGAGGTTGGAGGCCTGGAACCCCGTGGACGCGAGCGAGCCGAGCAACCCGGCGAGGCCGAGGCTCGCGTCGTCGAAGTCGGCGCCGGCGATCCTCGTGAAGCGCTTGTCGTCGAGGCGCTCCGACGGTTTCAGCAGGATGGAGCGCACGCCTTCCAGCGCGTCCACCATGTCCCGGGCAGGGACACCCGCTTCTCCCAACTCGGCACCCATCGCCGCAGAAGCTCTACACAGCCGGAGAAGGAGAACGTAGTGTACCGAAATGCCTGCGATACAGTAAGCTCGATCGTTTTCGCTTCAAGGAGGATGGAAACACAAGGCTGGACTGGACATGTCAGTTCCGCGCGGGTGCCTTTTATATATAGCTCCGATCCGGCGTGGTTTTTCCTTGATATCTTCTTTGAGTGATTCGCTGTGCTGGGCACGTGTGTAATGTGTGCTGATATCTTAGACTCTCTTCACCTGTTGCCGCTAGCGCTCCCCTCCCCTGTCTGTGACGGCTACAGGCCACCCCTACCGCTACAACGGTTGCCTTTATCGGTGCTACAGGACGAGCACGCTACATCAAGGGGTACCCAAGAGCTCCCCTTACCTCGGTTTGTGTGTACAACAATATTTATTAGTTGAGAAAAAATTGATAATAGACGGTGAATAGGTATGGAAAATGGTATTTTATGATTATAGTGGGGTATAGTGGAAGGATTTAGGGGGAACCGCTGTATAGGGTGAAGATATAGGGAGGAAGAGAACACTGACGTGGCACGTGAGTGGGATATAGGGGGAGAAATTTAGGCGTAACCGCTGAACACAGTCTTAACATTGTTTATCATCATGATCAAGTGGAGGCAGACGACGTGGAACTATACTTTAGAAAATATGAAGTAGTGTTTGGTGAGGTAACACGATCGAGCAGATATATGAACTGAGATTTTGTTTGATTGTTTGTTTCTTTGGTTTAGCTATTTTTTTTCTTCTGTAAATCTGATTCTAGCGGTGAATCGTGAGAAAATTGTTTCGAGCTTATTGTTGTGAAGAAGCTAAAGTATATTTGGTTAGGATGAGGCTCGCTAGGGTCTCTTCGTCGTGGGCGGCGGTCCATTGACGGCAGCTGCTGCTCCCTCTCCGTCTTCGGCTGTCTCTCGGGTTTGTTTCGCCTCGTGTTTCGCCTCGCGTCTGTAATCCTCCTTTCCCCGCTTCTTGGTCTTCTTCATCTTGCGTTATGGATTTGTCAAGGCTGGACTTTCGACCGGGTTTGCTATTCGAGGATGATGTCAGGCGCAGGTTTGCCTCCCCTGTGTGTCCTGGAGGTCCGGTTTGTCCGTCGGCCTTTTGGCTGGTGGTCTCGTTTGGTCGCTGCATCTTCAAGCTTACTCGGTTTCAGTTGGGCATCTTCTCCAAGCTGCTCTGGGTGGTTTTGCCAAGGGATTTATTGTTTCTCAGCTTGCTGATCGGGTGTTCCGCTTCACAGTTTCCTCCAAGGCTGTTGGTTTTCACATTTATAATTCTAAATGCATTGTTCGTCCGGAATTCAAGGCTTTCTTCAACTTGTGGAACTTTGGTGGACCAAATTGGATCCATGAATACAGGCTATTTCTTCAAGAGGAAAATGCTAGTTGGTGGTTTGTTAAGGGCAAGAAAAGGATTTCGTTTGCTAATATTGTTCGGATTCCGCCACTGACTGGTGCGAACACTGTTCCAATTCTCTGGCGTAGGTTGTCTCCTCGCCCCCCTGGTTATTTGGGGGAACCAAAAATCTTCAAAAAGAAGCTAGAGGAACAGAGGATTTCTGTCTTCAATAGATTGGGTTCCTCTTCCAGGGCTCGGGGCTCGCAGAATCCAGTCTTTGCTAAGTCCTCGGGAACCCCGATGAGCAATCCTTCTCTCAGGCTTTCTTCTTCGGTAAGGTTTCCCAGACACAACAGAAGCTTGATTGGACGTGGTCGTCAGGGGCGTGATGATCGCCCTTTTTCAAATTCAAATGCTGGTCTCCCTGGGATCCGTAAGCTTCATTGGCGGCCCATTCTGCGCAATGGGCCTTTCATGTCTGGGCCTGACCCTTCGGCCTCTTCAATCTCTGTGAAGGCTGGATTGTCTGGTGCGACCCCCTCAGCGTTTCTCTGCCACTATTGTAATGTTAAGGGGCATTTGGAATTATTTTGCAATCTCAAGAAAACGGTTTTTGGATTTCCCCTCGCTTCGTTCCCTTCCTTTGAAAGCAATTGCCATTTGGAAGGGACGTCTCATTTCTCGGGTTATGGCTCCTGGTTCCACCCTACCCCAGGGTCGCTGAAGGCTGGGGCCCCTCCCATATTTGTCTGCTTCGAGGAGTTCGCCAGAGCGGTCTTATTAAAAAAATACGAACAGGCGCCCGTAGCGTCCTTGGAGCTCTCGCTGGGTGTCACTTCGCCAAAATCCCAAACCGCTACCTTGCCTTCGGCTCTCCGGCGATCTTCGGAAATTCTTGCCATGGCGTACCGGCGAGTAGACCCGGAGCCTTTCCTCCCACCAGGCTTCCATGCTTCGGCGGTGCAGCATCGCGCAATCATGGTCAGGTCAGTCTCGCAAAGGTTACCGCCAATGCATGAAGATTGGGCGATTATCAATATCCATCCTTTACCTGAGCATGAGGTCTTGTTCCCTGCGGTCAGAGATGTAGTCAGAGAATATCTTGTGGAACATCGAAGGATTGGGGTTAGGGCCATCCAGCGCTCTCATTTGGGCCAGGTGCTTGTGCAGTTTCGCAGTGTTTTAGAGCGAGACAATTTGGTTCTGCTTGGTCCCCAGCAATATTTAGATGCTACCTTCACCGCTGTTCGCCACAATGACGCCTGGAACCATCGGGCTCTTTTGTTCAACCATGAATGTTGGCTTATGCTTTTGGGTTTCCCCCTGGATTACCGTTCTTCGGAGTACTTACAAGCTGCCATTGGGTCGTTTGGTAGGCTGATGCTTTGGGAGGAGGATCGGGGTAATGTTTCCAGAACCCTGCTTCGTGTTCATGTCACTTCTCTTGAATTTATTGTTTTTTCGGAGGCTGAGGGCTTCTCTGGTGATTCTTGGACTGTTCAGTGTGAGATTATTCAGCAAAACATGCTTGGGGGGCAGGCTCAGGATGAGGACCCTATTCCTCCTGCCTCGGAAGATGGTCAACAGCTTCCCTTGGTTTTCTTTGGTCTGGGTCAGCCAATGCCCCCGGCTGGGATTGAGCTAAACTTCCCGCCGGGACCTGTGGGTGGTGATATGCCAGCTCCTCAGGATGACAACGCCCATGGGGATTGGGACCAGTGGATTGAAAACGTCCAACCCAATCAACAGATTCCGCAGCCCTTTCCGCCTGGGCCGCAACTTGATCAACCGGATGAGCTTCAGCTCAGTAATCAGCACTCAGGTTTGTCATCGGATGGTTCCTTTAGCGCTGGGCAAGTTGCACCTCTTCAGAATGGCCATGTTGTGGAGGAGGGACCTGTTTTGCTTGGGGATGGGCTTGCTATTAATAATGCTGCATTTAATGGGCCTCAGGAGGTTGATGGACCGGCGCTTCAGGTGGACCATGTTCCTGGTGTTGCTGACTTGCCGCTTCAGGCCCATGTTGGGGATCCAAACAATAACCATTTTCAGAATTTAGAGATGAATTTCATGGTCAAACAGGGATGGCAACCTGACCCTGTGCTTCAGATGTTTGAGGAGAGGGAAAGAGCTGCCCAGTTCTCCAGGCTTTGGGCCATGTACTTTGCTCCAGCTAGATTAACTGATCCATCGGTGGATATTGCAAAGGACTGGGCTCCCTTTTTTCTTTCGAAACTGCTTCAACCCGAGGCCTTCAGTTGGTCGAAGTCCTTTCTGTTATCAGCGATTCCCTCAGCTCTGCTGGAGCCGGGACTAAAAACTTTACCTTTTGCCATCCCTAAGAAATGTCCGAATGTCAAACTTCTGGATGATGTCCTTTCTGAGAGCTCCAAAGTTTCGGGCAGTTGTGATGCCCCGGCACCTATCATTGTGGAGTCAGAACTCAGAAGGAGTAAGCGCCTGAAGGAATCATGTGCTGGGTTCAGACAGGGGGCCTGCCCAAAAAGGAATTGTCTTATGTGCCAGCATAACCTTGATGGCCCACCCCTGCTGTCCTCCAAGGTGATTCGGAATCTGGGGAGCAGGTTCTGCAACCTGTCAGATGAGGACCTTTCTGAGTGCCGCTTGAAGAAGAAGAAATTGACTGTGGGTGTTGTTGGCCAGCAGCGGGTAGGCAGAAAGGGTTCGGATGATGAGAAGACTGATGACTCAACAGATGAAGATATCTAAGATGAGCGCTAGGTGGAAGGCGGGTGGTCTGGGCAGTGGTTTTTGCCCCTCTAACTTTTGGGTGCGCGTGTTTATGGGTTGGGTCTTGCTAGGGCTTCTGGACACTTGGCTGGCACCTGTGGGTGCTTGTTTTTCATTTTTATTCCTCTTTTGCTGGCAGGCTGACTCTCATTTTACCCACTGGTTTGGGTATCGTTCTGGCTCAAAAACTTCTAGTTTACTCAATGAGTAACTTAAATGATGTTAATTATTTGGAGTGGTCTGTGCTGAGCCATAATGTTAGAGGAATTAATTCCTCTGTTAAATGGAACGCCATCCGCTGTTCTATTCGGGATTCTGAATGTGATGTTATCTGTTTACAAGAAACAAAAAAGGACTTCTTTGATTTGGCTTACCTAAAAAAATTCTACCCCTCTCAATTTGATTCATTTGCTTTTGTTCCCTCGATGGGGAACTCGGGAGGTTCAGTCATCATCTGGCAAAGCTCAAAACTTTCAGGAAATATCATCTTCCAAAATGATTATGCTCAGTCAGTGGAATTTACTTCAAATTTATCGGCTTGCTCCTGGATTATCACAAACATTTATGCTCCTTGTACTCCGCAAGGAAAACTCGACTTCCTCAATTGGCTGCAAAATATTACTATGCCTTCTGACAAGCTTTGGCTCCTGGTTGGGGATTTCAACTTAATTCGTCGGCCTGAAGACAGAAATAAGCCAGGGGGTGATATTAACTTAATGCTGAAGTTCAATGAAGCAATAAGCAATTTAGATTTGATTGAGATTCCCCTTCACGGCTTAACATACACCTGGTCGAACAGACAGAGGGACCCCCTTCTTCAGAGGCTGGATTGGTTTTTCATCTCTCAAGAATGGTCGATCGTTTATCCGGATTCCTGTACCAAAACGTTGCCGAGAGACATCTCTGACCACGTTCCTTGCCTGGTTTCTTTTAAGTCCAAGATCCCTAAACCTAAAATTTTTCGGTTCGAAAACTTCTGGCATGAATTGGACGGCTTCTTGAATCTCTTTCAATCCACGTGGGCTGGGCTTTCTTGCCTTCCTGACAAGGCTAAAAATCTGACTGCCAAGTTTAAATGTGTTCGAAAGATTCTGAAGGACTGGCAGAGATCGTTGCCAAAAATTGATAAATTGGTGCAAAACATCAAGCTTATAATTGAGTTTGTAGACAATATGGAAGAGCATCGGGATCTTTCTATTGAGGAATGGAATTTCAGAGATATTCTACAACTAAAAGTGGCTGATCTGCTGAACATCCAGAAAATTTATTGGAAGCAACGGGCGGCTATTAAGTGGGTAACTGATGGTGACATCGGATATCGTTTCTTCCATGCTCATGCCACCATTAAGCACAGGAAGAACTCAATTGCCACTTTGACTGACGAGAATGGGACTATTCATTATGAACACGAG
This sequence comes from Zea luxurians, assembly GCA_029449295.1. Taxonomy (NCBI): domain Eukaryota; kingdom Viridiplantae; phylum Streptophyta; class Magnoliopsida; order Poales; family Poaceae; genus Zea; species Zea luxurians. Next base: position 14,819,184 of record JAOPSE010000060.1, on the reverse strand, counting down.
CATAAATCTGGCCTCCTTTGGGATGCTTTCAAATGCAGGTTGGGATCGTCCGATTTTTCTGGAATTGATTTTGATCTTCCAGAGCTTTTAATCTGTAATGAGGAGCTTCACGAGTTAGACGCCCCGTTCACTAAGTTGGAGATTGACAGCATTATAAAATCTTTACCTTCGGATAAATCTCCTGGTCCTGATGGTTTCAGTACCAATTTCATCAAGAAATGTTGGCATATCATTGCTCAGGACTTCTATGATCTCTGTGAAAAATTCTATCATGATGAAGTTTGCCTAAGAAGTATTAATGGGTCCTTCATTGTTTTGATCCCGAAGAAGGAGAATCCGCAGACGGTGGGGGATTATAGGCCAATATCTTTATTAAACAATAGTATGAAAATCCTAACGAAGCTTTTGGCGAATCGTCTACAGCCGTTCATGTCTCGTTTAATTCATAGGAACCAATATGGGTTCATCAAGGGCAGATCTATTCAGGATTGTTTGGCTTGGGCTTATGAATACATTCACTTATGCCACTCCTCGAGGAAAGAAATCATTGTGCTGAAGCTAGACTTTGAAAAAGCTTTTGACACTGTTGAGCATGAGCTGATTCTTCAAGTTTTGACCCACAAAGGCTTTGGTCCTAAATGGATTAACTGGGTTCGGAGCATCCTTCTTTCTGGCACTTCTTCGGTGTTGCTCAATGGCGTCCCTGGTAAATCTTTCATTGCAAGCGAGGTGTTAGGCAAGGAGACCCTCTTTCGCCACTGCTGTTCGTCTTGGCGGCTGACCTTCTTCAGAGTATTATTAACAAGGACAAGCTTTTAAATCTTCTGAAGCTTCCTCTACCTACTATTGGTGACCAAGATTTCCCGATTGTTCAGTATGCAGTTGATACTCTCTTGATTCTGGAGGCTTGCCCAAAGCAACTTTTCTTCCTTAAGGCAATTCTCAACTCATTTGCAAACTCTACTGGCCTGAAGGTAAACTATAACAAATCCAACATGTACCCAATAAATGTGCCTTCGGAGAAGATGGAGATCCTTTCTCGAACCCTCAACTGCCAGATTGGAGAAATGCCTTTCACCTATCTTGGTTTGCCTTTGGGCCTTGCGAAACTGAGAAAGCAGCACTTTTTGCCTCTTATCCAAAGGATTGAAAAGAGATTATCCTGCTCCTCAAATTTTTTATCTCAAGCTGGGCATTTGGTGTTGGTAAATTCAGTATTTTCAGCTCTGCCAACCTTCTTTATGTGCACGTTCAAGATTCCCAAAACCATCATTAAGCAAATAGACATTTTCAGGAGAAACTGTTTGTGGAGAGGGAATGACATTAGTTCCAAGAAACCGCCTCTGATCTCTTGGGTTTCGGTTACTCAGAGAAAAGTGAATGGTGGGCTGGGGGTGCTTCGCCTTGAAACTCAAAACGAGGCTCTTTTGATCAAATTTCTACACAAATTCTTCAATAACAATGACTTACCATGGGTGAATCTCATCTGGAATACTTACTATTTGTCCCGTGGACTGCCAGGTCATAGAAACATTGGTTCTTTCTGGTGGAAGAGCATGATTAAGCTCCTCCCCAACTTTAAGGGCCTGGCGCACCCTGTCATTGGCAATGGTAGATCAATCTCATTCTAGGAAGATCAGTGGAGTCAGAACATCCCAAGGCAAAAATTTCCAGAATTATTTTCTTTCGTCAAAAACACAAAGCTGTCTATCAAGGAGGCTAAAGAGCAGGATCAGTTCGCTGGTTTTTTCCATTTGCCTATTTCTGAGCAAGCCTTTGAGCAGTATTTGGAGTTGCAGGTGGCTTGGGAACAAATTGCCCTCAATAATGCCCACGATCGCTGGCGGTACATCTGGGGCTCTGACGACTATTCCTCGCAAAAAGCCTACAGACACTTTATGGGCCAGACACAGATTCACGCTATCTACAGACACTTATGGAAGAGCAAATGCCAGCCTAAGCATAGAGTTTTCTATTGGTTGTGGCTTAAGAATAGACTAAATACCAGAGATATGCTTCGAAGGAAAAACATGACCCTGGAATCTTACTCATGCGAGAATTGTTTATGGTAGAGGGAGGAAACACTCTATCATCTGTTCCTAAGATGCAATTTTGCAAAAGCCTGCTGGAACTCAATTGGAATAAACCCTCCCAGAATTTCTGACCCAGAGGAGGCCTCAGCAAACCTTAAACACCAACTTAACGTCCCTTTCTCTATGGATATTATCATTCTCATACTTGGAGCATCTGGAAAAGCCGAAATGAATGGCTGTTTGCAAATAAAGATCCTTCGGTTCACCACTGTATGCAAGAATTCTGTAAGGAGCTGAGGTTGGTCATTTTCAGAGCACGTGGGAAATTTGACATTTCCATCCCAAATTGGCTGAGGTCGTGGCAGACATAGGAGTTGTTCTTCTTGCTCCTTTGCCTGTAAACCGTATAATTTGATCCTTTGAACTACGATTTGTAACTAGGCTTAGGTGTAACATTTTCTTTTCTCATTTCTAATAAAATCTCAGTAGGGGCTCTCCCTCCTGAATCTTCTAAAAAAAGTATATTTGGTTAAAACAACTATCGATTGATTCTCTTTGTAATATAGATGTGTAAGAGTCTAGAAAATATGGGGTATAAGCTGATTCTGAATTAAACTAAGGGCTAGTTTGAGAGTCCAAAAAGAGAAGGGAATTGGAGGGGCTAAAATCCCATTCTTATTCAATTTTAAATAAGGAGGGAATTTTAGCCCCTCCAATTCTCTCCGGTTTTGTGGTTCCCAAACTAGGCCTAAAAGAATTTTCCAGAAGATCTAGAATGTTATGCTATTGTACCTGTTAGGTTGGGATTTCAGATTTTTGATAGTGAATCTGGATCAAACACCTAAACCAAACACAATGAGCTAACATAGTTTACAGACTCAATATCAAGGATCATGTGATACAAACTCTTAGATTTGATATGGCCATATCTATATTTTACTTAATTAAATCAAATAAATTTTATATACATATTTAATGCATAGAGGTCCTTCGTGGGAGGGGGCTCTTAGGGTCTTCTAGGAGCGTCATGGCCATCGAGACGTCAAGGGCCATCGAGGTCTCTCGAGGGAGTCAGACCATCACGATGTCCAAGGCACTCGGGAGACATCAGGACGTCGAGGCCATCGGGACATCCAAGGCCATCAGGGGTTATTCGGGATTGTTGAGGTTGTTATAGCTTGTTGTGGTATTGTATTGTAAATGTACTGTATGGATGGGCTTATTTTGCTACTCAGGCCAGGTAATGTAGAAGGCAATAATGGCTAGATTGATGGCATAATAGATGTGTAACATACGAGGTAATCGGTATATATTATGGTGATTACTTCATATTTTCATCTTATAGCAACTCGTACTATATCTTGTTGTCATGGCACGAGCAAAGACACAACACAATAACACAGTCACTTTTCACTTTGTGGTTCAATTGCATCCAAGTCTCTTCATTTTAATCCTCTGCAAGCATGAAATGTTAAGAGAGTAGGTCTTTGGGAAGTATGCAACTGATTTGGTTTCTAGAAAGCATCTTCGTGTTTACTCGCTAATCGTTGTCTTCTTTCAGGTATCGTCTTAGATCATTTTCTTCCTCTTCATCTTGGTGGATGTCAAAGGAATGACGCTATGAACCTCTATCTACGTCAATTGTGGTCCTCTACTTCGTGCACCATATGATATTGTCTCATGTGAATGGAGCTACCGATATCTTGAGCACGAGTCCCTACACTAGGTATAATTCATTATCTGAACTTTTTATATTTACTATAATTTCAATTATGATCAGTAAGATTTGTATATATGTATCAGCTACTATTGCGAGTAGCAGAATTACATACATACACATACATATTGCCATAAATTTTCTAGGTTATTTGTATATTACATTAAACATGAAAATGCCTAAATTTCTAATAATCCAAAAATCTAGTATTAGACATTTTTTGTAAGTGGTTTTGCTACTATGTTAAAGCCAAGTGAATTTGATGAGAGCTTTTACAAAAGATGATAAGGTAAGATGATCCTATGGTTGATAGCAATGGATTGCTATCACACCTCATAGGAGAAATCCGAATAGTTTACTCCTGAAGAGAAAAAGGCGTTTAAGGTTGCTAATAACCTATTTTTAGGCATCGTGATCATTGTTCTTGCTGATAAATATGTAGATTCTTACATAACATGAAAAATTGAGAAAAAATATGGGATACACTTGATAAAAAGTTTTGTATTTTTTATGCTAGTAATGAGTTATACATCATGGAGAAGCTATATGACTATAGAATGGTTGATAACTATTTAGTAGTGGAACGAGGTCATGAGATATAGACACTAGCTATAGAACTCGAGCAATATCCATGTGTGTTTCCCGATAAGTTTGTATCTAGCAGTATTATCGCAAAAACTACCACCTTCTTAGAGGGATTTTGCTAACTCTCTAATGAAGGATTACGGGGAGGCTACGCTAGCGCAAAACAAAATTTTCAACCCCATAAAACCAAGAACTACTGCGGTTATAGGTCATGGAATTACCACTAGACGCGCAGAGCAGCGGAAGACGTCTCGATGTAGACGAACGCGTCGAGCAGTGCCGTGCAGTCGTCGGCGTCCTTCACGTCCTCGCACGGTTCATCCTAGTGCTCCAGATGTAGCACCTCCGAGGTATCCACACGTATAGGGAGGAAGCGCCGCGTACCGAACTGCTAGGTTCGCGACGGCGGCTTGGCGAGGGCGAGAGGCGAGCGGCTACTCGTTTGCTAGTGGCCGATTAAGGTTAGCCTAACCGCGCCCCGCCCCTCATTATATAGGCGTTATAGTGGGCTTCTGACACCGAGGCCCATCAGTAACACTAAAGCCCAGTCTAATTTTGGATCTAATCCGAGTTAGGCTTCCTTCCCCTTAAGTGTGTGACCCTATAGGTTCACGTACAAATAGACATAGCCCGAGTACTCTTACTTGGCCAAATAATTGACAGCGGCCTCTAGTAAGACATGTCAACTCCTATGCGCACGTAAAGATCATATCAGACGAACCATTGCAACATTACGTACATGCTGTTCCCTTTGTCTCACGATATTTGGTCTGGCTCTAAGCTGACCTCTCTTTCTCGATACTGTGAATTGGAATCCTTTCAATGGTTAACTATTAACCCTAGCACAGCCATGCATTTCTTGATCCAATCACTCGAGGGGCCCAGAGATATCTCTCTCACAAAGAGAGGGACAAATTCCATCTTGACTGACCATGCCTCACAGCATGCTTCCTGACAAACCCAAAACTACCTTTATAACTACCCAGTTACGGAATAGCGTTTGATAGTCCCTAAGTAAGTCAATTCACATCTTGAGAACATGCGACAATCTCAGGTCTAAGGATACATTATTCATGTTGCAAAAAGAGAACTATATTACAATATCTCACGTTGGGTCAGTCCAGCCTCATGTCATACATGCGCCCACATTATTAGTTTAACATCTCCATGTTCATGACTTGTGAAATGTAGTCATCAACTAATACATGTGCTAGTCATCGACTCTGACTAGGGACATCATTTAGAATAACCATATAAGTAAAGAATCTCACAAACAATTCGCATAATTGCTAATCAATACAAGGTGCCTTCCATGGATATTCAATTAAGCAATATATATATCATGGATACAAAGAAATATGCTCATCTCTATGATTATCTCTAGGGCATATTTCTAACAGTCTCCCACTTGCACTAGAGTTAATCTAGAAGATATCTAATACCCATAGATCTCATGTGTGCCTCATGCTTAGTTTGTGGAAGAGGTTTTGTCAAAGGATCAGCAACATTCAAATCCGTATGTATTTTGCATATCTTTATCTCACCCCGCCTAACGAATTCCCGTATGAGGTGAAACTTCTGCAGTACGTGTTTGCTTTTCTGGTGGTTCCTTGGCTCCTTAGCTTGCGCAATAGCCCCATTGTTGTCACAGTAGAGGTTCAATGGACTAGATGCATTAGGAAACACACCAAGCTCGATGAGGAACTTTCTTATCCAAACACCTTCCTTCGCAGATTCAGAAGCTGCAATGTACTCGGCTTCTGTTGTAGAATCAGTCACAGTCTCCTGTTTGGAACTCTTCCAACTAACAGCACCACCATTTATTGTGAACACAAAACCTGATTGCGATTTTAACTCGTCTGGGTCAGTTTGGAAGCTAGCATCGGTGTAACCAGTTACAACGAGCTCCTCCTTACCCCCATATACCAGGAACATATCTTTAGTCCTTCTTAAGTACTTAAGAATGCCTTTTACCGCTGTCCAGTGACCCTCACCTGGATCAGCTTGGTACCTACTCGTAGCACTTGTAGCGTATGAAACATCTGGGCGTGTACTTATCATGGCATACATGATTGATCCAATTGCTGAGGCGTATGGTACCTTACTCATGCGCTCCCGCTCATTAGCCGTCGCAGGACATTGCATCTGGCTAAGGGTTTTACCATGTGACATAGGTAAGAACCCTTTCTTGGACTGTTCCATGTTGAACCGTTTCAAAACCTTATCAATGTACGTATCTTGATTTAATCCTATAAGCCTCTTTGACCTATCTCTATAGATCCTTATGCCCAAAATATATGCTGCTTCCCCTAAGTCCTTCATAGAAAAACTCTTTTTCAATGAAGCCTTGACGGACTCCAGCATAGGAATGTCATTCCCAATCAATAATATGTCATCCACATACAAGATCAGAAATACAACAGCGCTCCCACTTTCCTTCTTGTAAACACAAGCTTCTTCTTCATTCTGATGAAAACCAAGCCCTTTGACCACTTCATCAAAACGAATGTTCCAACTCCGAGATGCTTGCTTCAACCCATAAATGGATTTCTGAAGTTTGCATATCTTTCCAGCATTGATCAGATCGACAAAACCCTCGGGTTGTATCATATACACGTCCTCATCTAGGTTTCCATTAAGGAAAGCTGTTTTGACATCCATCTGCCAAATCTCATAATCGAAATATGCGGCAATAGCTAGAATGATCCGAATAGATTTAAGCATCGCTACTGGCGAGAATGTCTCGTCATAGTCAACTCCTTGAACTTGTCGAAAACCCTTTGCAACAAGTCGAGCCTTATACATGTGAACATTTCCATCCATGTCTTTCTTCTTCTTATAGATCCATTTGCATTCTATGGGTCTAACACCATCAGGCGGGTCAACCAAGTTCCAAACTTGATTTTCTCCCATGGAATCTATCTCGGATCTCATGGCGACTTGCCATTTCTCGGAATCTGGGTCCATCATCGCTTCTACATATGTTGCAGGTTCATCGTTGTCTAACAACAACACTTCCCCATTGCCCAACAATAGCACTTCTCCTCGTGCCTCGTGAAGCCTTGCTGACCTTCGTGGTTGTGGTGGTGATTCTCTTGCCATAGACGTCTCAACTTGTTCTGCTACATTAGCATCACTTGTTGAATCTTGTCCCACTGGCTCATCCTGAACTTCTTCAAGATACACCTTTTGTTTACTTTTCTCTCTTTTGAGAAACTCTTTCTCTAAGAACACACCGTTCCGGGCGACAAAAACTTTGCCCTCTGACCGGTGGTAAAAGTAATATCCTAAAGTTTCCTTTGGATATCCCACGAACATGCACTTGTCCGATTTTGGAGTGAGTTTATCCGACTGAAGTCGCTTGACGTAAACCTCACAACCCCAAATCTTCAGAAAAGACAAACTGGGAGTCTTCCCAGTCCACATCTCATATGGTGTCTTAACTACGGACTTAGACGGTACCATATTTAGTGTGAAAGCTGCTGTTTCTAGAGCGTATCCCCAAAACGACAAAGGTAGGTCCGACTGGCTCATCATTGATCGAACCATATCCAATAAAGTCCGATTACGTCGCTCAGACACGCCATTCCTCTGAGGCGTTCCAGGCGGCGTAAGCTGTGGAACAATTCCACAACTCCTTAGATGATTGCTAAACTCATGACTCAAATATTAACCTCCACGATCCGATCGCAGTGCTTTAATTTTCTTGCCACACTGATTTTCTACTTCATTCTGAAACTCTTTGAACTTTTCTAAGGATTCAGACTTGTGTTTCATTAAGTAGACATACCCATATCTACTAAAATCATTAGTGAAGGTTATGAAGTATTGGAATCCTCCCCTAGCTGTCGTACTCATTGGTCCGCACACATCAGTATGTATGAGTTCCAATAAATCTAATGTCCTCTCCGGTAAACCCGTGAAGGGCGCCTTGGTCATCTTACCAAGTAAGCAAGCTTCACATGTCTCGTATGATTCAAAATCAAACGAAGTTAAAAGCCCATCAGAATGAAGCTTCTTCATGCGATTCTCACTTATATGACCCAAAAGACAGTGCCACATGTAGGTAGGACTTAAATCATTAGGCCGAGGCCTTTTAGCACTAATATTACAGATAGGTGCATCATCAAGATTTAAAATGAATAACCCATTCATAATGGATGCAAAAGCCACAAACATGCCATTCTTAGAGATCACACAACCATTGTTTTCACTCGCAAATGAATAACCATCCTTCATCAAACATGAAGGAGACATAATGTTTCGACTCATACTAGGAACTAGATAACAATTATTTAATTCCAAAATAAATCCTGATGGGAGGTGGAGTTGCATCGTCCCGACGGTCAACGCAGCAACTCTTGCATTATTGTCAACCCGGAAATCAACTTCTCCTCTTTTCACGCTTCTACTTCTTATCATTCCCTGCATCGAATTGCAAATATGGGCAACCGATCCGGTATCAAATACCCAAGAATTAATATAAGAATCAGCAAGAAAAATTTCTATAATGTGAATAGCAAGTGTACCTGCTGCGGCTGTACCCTTACCACCGCGATCCTTAATAGAGGCCAAGTACTGCATGCAATTCCTTTTCCAGTGACCAAGTTCTTTGCAATAAAAGCACTCTGCATCTGCAGCTGGTCCAGCCTTGGGCTTTTGATTTGGCTTGGATACTGTATCCTTTGCCTTGCCCTTCTTCTTTTGAGATTTACCCTTCTTCTTAAAGTTGGGTTTGTTTTGGACCGCCATCACATGGCCGCTGCTGCCAGCGCTTTTCTTTATGTCCCCCTCTGCTGTTTTCAGCATGCCACATAGTTCATTGAGGCCCCTCTCCGCCCCATGCATATGGTAGTTCGTAATGAAGTTTCCATAGCTAGGCGGAAGAGATGCCAAAATGAAGTCAGTGGCCAACTCTTGGCTTATTGGGAAGCCTAGCTTCTCCAACCTCTGACTGGAACCAACTATTTTGATTACGTGTGGCCCAACTGCTGCGCCTTCTGCTAGCTTGCATTCCAGAAAGGCTTTGGACACATTGAACCTTTCAGTCCTAGCCTGAGTCTGGAACATATCCTTGAGCACCACGATCATATCGTGCGCCTCATGGTTTGTCTCAAACTGCATCTGTAGCTCAGGCTCCATGCAAGGAAGCATTAGGCAACTCACTTCAAGATTAGCATCCATTGCTTTCTTGTAAGCGGTTTTAGCTGCAGCAGTTGCATTTTCACCAGGATCCTCTGGCAGTGGGGTGTCTAGAACGTCTTCCTTTTTTTCAGCCCTAAGAACAATTCTCAGGTTACGGATCCAATCCGTATAGTTTGTTCCATTTAACTTATCCTTTTCAAGAATTGATCGCAAAGTAAATGTTGGTGTGCTAGGTGCCATTTATCTACAACAAAATAATGCAAAATACTAAGACAAAAATATCCATGACAGAGTAAATCATATTAAACATTTAATAGTCTACTCCTACTAAAATCAATATCCCTCGATTGATACTTAGTGATTCAGAACCCACAACTAACAAGTCTACTAGTGAGCTTTAGCATCACCGCTAGAAGACAAGGTAGATCGGTAAGCAACTCCTTGCTAATCATATCATATATATGACTCCTATTGTTGGGTGACATCTCTATGTCTCGGCTCCCAACCTTATGCCCCAAAGTCCTTAACCATTAAGCTGACTTTGTTTAAGTTAACCAACCCTTTCTGCAGTTCGTATCCGATACAAACCTATCTAGTCAAGGAAAACTGGTGGCACCCTAATTTCATAGACCCACCACCAATTGTACAAGACTTATGATAGTGCAAGGTTTTGGAGAGGCATTTAAGCTTAAACATTTATGAGGGATCGTCCTACTTATATCATCGCACGCAAGGACATATATGCAATATGAACAAGTAGAACATTAAGAATGGCATTCACACAACAGTTGTGATTCGGTATGGCTTGCTGTCACATGGTGATCCCCATCTCCAATATTTTGTCCATCACGATGATCTCCATCTCCATGATATAGGTATGCCATCCTTCAGGTGATGAGTCCTTCAAGACCTATCTAACGTATGCTGGTAAACAAATTACATATACGCTTTGGATCATCACATGTTGACACGCAGGTCATTACATTAAATTTGGACAATACATGTGGCTCCAGCCGTATTGCCCTGGTCACGACACGCAGGTCATGAATAATTCATTAATATGCATCATATACACATAATAGCCATACCGATCACAAGATGTCCTGCAAAAACAGGTTAGACAAACATGTTTCTATATGTTTGCCACTACAACAGATAGTCACGTTTCTATAGGGTAGACAAACTCTTAGATTTGATATGGCCATATCTATATTTTACTTAATTAAATCAAATAAATTTTATATACATATTTAATGCATAGAGGTCCTTCGTGGGAGGGGGCTCTTAGGGTCTTCTAGGAGCGTCATGGCCATCGAGACATCTAGGGCCATCGAGGTCTCTCGAGGGAGTCAAACCATCACGATGTCCAAGGCACTCGGGAGACATCAGGACGTCGAGGCCATCGGGACATCCAAGGCCATCAGGGGTTATTCGGGATTGTTGAGGTTGTTATAGCTTATTGTGGTATTGTATTGTAAATGTACTGTATGGATGGGCTTATTTTGCTACTCAGGCCAGGTAATGTAGAAGGCAATAATGGCTAGATTGATGGCATAATAGATGTGTAACATACGAGGTAATCGGTATATATTATGGTGATTACTTCATATTTTCATCTTATAGCAACTCGTACTATATCTTGTTGTCATGGCACGAGCAGAGACACAACACAATAACACAGTCACTTTTCACTTTGTGGTTCAATTGCATCCAAGTCTCTTCATTTTAATCCTCTGCAAGCATGAAATGTTAAGAGAGTAGGTCTTTGGGAAGTATGCAACTGATTTGGTTTCTAGAAAGCATCTTCGTGTTTACTCGCTAATCGTTGTCTTCTTTCATGTATCGTCTTAGATCATTTTCTTCCTCTTCATCTTGGTGGATGTCAAAGGAATGACGCTATGAACCTCTATCTACGTCAATTGTGGTCCTCTACTTCGTGCACCATATGATATTGTCTCATGTGAATGGAGCTACCGATATCTTGAGCACGAGTCCCTACACTAGGTATAATTCATTATCTGAACTTTTTATATTTACTATAATTTCAATTATGATCAGTAAGATTTGTATATATGTATCAGCTACTATTGCGAGTAGCAGTATTACATACATACACATACATATTGCCATAAATTTTCTAGGTTATTTGTATATTACATTAAACATGAAAATGCCTAAATTTCTAATAATCCAAAAATCTAGTATTAGACATTTTTTGTAAGTGGTTTTGCTACTATGTTAAAGCCAAGTAAATTTGATGAGAGCTTTTACAAAAGATGATAAGGTAAGATGATCCTATGGTTGATAGCAATGGATTGCTATCACACCTCATAGGAGAAATCCGAATAGTTTACTCCTGAAGAGAAAAATGCGTTTAAGGTTGCTAATAACCTATTTTTAGGCATCGTGATCATTGTTCTTGCTGATAAATATGTAGATTCTTACATAACATGAAAAATTGAGAAAAAATATGGGATACACTTGATAAAAAGTTTTGTATTTTTTATGCTAGTAATGAGTTATACATCATGGAGAAGCTATATGACTATAGAATGGTTGATAACTATTTAGTAGTGGAACGAGGTCATGAGATATAGACACTAGCTATAGAACTCGAGCAATATCCTTGTGTGTTTCCCGATAAGTTTGTATCTAGCAGTATTATCGCAAAAACTACCACCTTCTTAGAGGGATTTTGCTAACTCTCTAATGAAGGATTACGGGGAGGCTACGCTAGCGCAAAACAAAATTTTCAACCCCATAAAACCAAGAACTACTACGGTTATAGGTCATGGAATTACCACTAGACGCGCAGAGCAGCGGAAGACGTCTCGATGTAGACGAACGCGTCGAGAAGTGCCGTGCAGTCGTCGGCGTCCTTCACGTCCTCGCACGGTTCGTCCTAGTGCTCCAGATGTAGCACCTCCGAGGTATCCACACGTACAGGGAGGAAGCGCCGCGTACCGAACTGCTAGGTTCGCGACGACGGCTTAGCGAGGGCGAGAGGCGAGCGGCTACTCGTTTGCTAGTGGCCGATTAGGGTTAGCCTAACCGCGCCCCCGCCCCTCATTATATAGGCGTTATAGTGGGCTTCTGACACCGAGGCCCATCAGTAACCCTAAAGCCCAGTCTAATTTCGGATCTAATCCGAGTTAGGCTTCCTTCCCCTTAAGTGTGTGACCCTATAGGTTCACGTACAAATAGACATAGCCCGAGTACTCTTACTTGGCCCAATAATTGACAGCGGCCTCTAGCAAGACATGTCAACTCCTATGCGCACGTAAAGATCATATCAGACGAACCATTGCAACATTACGTACATGTTGTTCCCTTTGTCTCACGATATTTGGTCTGGCTCTAAGCTAACCTCTCTTTCTCGATACTGTGAATTGGAATCCTTTCAATGGTTAACTCTTAACCCTAGCACGACCATGCATTTCTTGATCCAATCACTCGAGGGGCCTAGAGATATCTCTCTCACAAAGAGAGGGACAAATTCCATCTTGACTAACCATGCCTCATAGCATGCTTCCTGACAAACCCAAAACTACCTTTATAACTACCCAGTTACAGAATAGCGTTTGATAGTCCCTAAGTAAGTCAATTCACATCTTGAGAACATGCGACAATCTCAGGTCTAAGGATACAGTATTCATGTTGCAAAAAGAGAACTATATTACAATATCTCACGTTGGGTCGGTCCAGCCTCATGTCATACATGCGCCCACATTATTAGTTTAACATCTCCATGTTCATGACTTGTGAAATGTAGTCATCAACTAATACATGTGCTAGTCATCGACTCTGACTAGGGACATCATTTAGAATAACCATATACGTAAAGAATCTCACAAACAATTCACATAATTGCTAATCAATACAAGGTGCCTTCCATGGATATTCAATTAAGCAATATATATATCATGGATACAAAGAAATATGCTCATCTATATGATTATCTCTAGGGCATATTTCTAACATCTAAAACATAAGAGATAAAAATTTAATGTGACTTAGCTTATTGGGTCTCGATGTTGAATAAAGGGTGAGAACAAAAGACACTCATGGAAAAGGAGTTGAGTCTTCTAGTGCCAATGTGGTATAAAAGAAACTAATGCATTTCATCGTCATCGTAGTAGTAGTAGTAGTAGTAGTAGTAGTAGTAGTAGTAGTAGTAGTAGTAGTAGTAGTAGTAGTAGTAGTAGTAGTAGTAATAAAAAATAAGCAAGAGAACAACTTGAAGTTTAAGCAATCAATTGTGTTTAAGAAGAAAAAGAATAAAGAAGGTGGTTGCTTTGTTTGTGGGAACGATGATGACTAGGCAAATGCATTCCTAGAACATAAATTTAAGCAAATAAAAAATGCTAACATGGTTATTAACGACGTTGGAGAAATATTTGGGTATGGTTATTCTTTAACTACTGTTTTTAGTCTATCATTCTCCTGAGTGGTGGATTTACACTATATATGTCTAATATTCATGTGTGCGGGGATGCTTCTTTTGATTTTTCTTATAAGGTTGGTAATTCCATTCTAACAATAATAATTTATGTATAAATTAGTTAAGCTAATAATATAGTTTACTAGTAGAAAAGAGCTATAAGCTAATGGTTTTAGTTACCGCGCGCCAGTGAAAATAAACAGGTGGGACCGGCTTAAGGAACCGCAAGTGGAAACCTATTTCCACTGGCGGTTCTTTTGATAAAACTGCCAGTGGAAACATGCTATTTCTACTCGCGGTTGGTATAAAAGAACTGCCAGTGAAAATACAATTTCCACTAGTGGTTCCTTAAGCCAACCGCCAGTGGAAATAGCCTGTTTGCCCAGACAGTTGTGTTAAGAGAACCGCCAGTGGAAATAGGTTTCCGCTGGCGGTTTCTTCAGCCAACCACCAGTGAAATTTGAGTTATAAATATGCCTTCTCCTCCCCGACAGTAGCTGTAGCTCACAACCAACTTCCATTGGAGGCGATTTTGGAAGTCCAGATTTCACAAAATACAAGTGGGGTTGATCTTCATTTTTTGGAAGAAGGTTGCTAAAAGGTTGGTTTATTTTTCTCTTGTCAATTTTTGTTCATTCTAGCTCAATTTTAGCCACATTTTGGATATATGGTTTCACCATGTGAGAGAGGAGTATAACTAGGTTATTTTCTCTATTTCCTCAAATGATGTTGCTTAAGATGGATAGATTTTGTCCACCCTCTCTCCTTTTTCATGGTTAGTTCTCAAATCAGTTTATCCATGACATATTTAGTTGTTTAATGAATGGTGCATTTGTTGTAAGGAGAGAGAGGAACATAGGTTTGGTAATTAAGATTGTTTTTACTAGTTGCTACGAAAGGTAGGTTTAATTATGTTTTAATTACCAATTAATGTTAATTGTTTCTCAATTTTAGCTACATATTGGAACTAGGCTTTCACCATGTGTGTTAGAGATAGGTTTGAGTATTAAGAATTTCTCTCTTGCATATTTTTGTTCATTTTCCTCAATTGTACCCACATTTTGGATCTAGAGTTTCACCATGTATTAGAGATAAAGATCTAGGTTGTCTAATCCAACCTCCTGTGACCTTTGTTGTATAAATACCCCTTCATCCTTTCCGATAGGAACTGTGTAGCTCGCGTGCAGCCCGACTTCTAGTATTTCACAACATACAAGTGGGGATGTTTTGATCTTTACTTTTTGGAAGAGGGTTGCTAAAAAAGGTTGGTTTATGTTTCTTTTGCCATTTTTTGTTTATCCATGATATAAATAGTTGTTACGAAATGTTGGTTTATGTTTCTCTTGCCAATTTGTGTTCTTGTATTGTGTTTATGTTACTTTTTTGCAGGTGATGATGGAAAGACAATCCTGGATGTATAACTTATCAAGGCTAGATCCATCATACATATCCGAGGTCCATAGGTTTATTGATGTCGCTACGAACTATGCTTGGAGAACAAAGACAAAACACATATATTGTCCATGCATGGACTGCAAAAATACTGTTGTATTTGATGACACATAACAAATCATATTTCATCTGGTATGCCGAGGATTTGTGAAGGATTACATAATTTGGACAAAGCATGGAGAGGGTAGCTCTTCGCCTTATACAACTGGAAGCCCTGAGAACATTGACGATAGATTTCAATTCGTTCATGAGACACAACCTTTTCCACAGAGCGAACATGTAGTGCCAAATATTACCGATCATGGTTACGATGGAGGAAATGAACATGATAGAACTCATGCTCTATCAAATGTTATAGATGAGGAAGATGTAGAGTTGTTAAAGCCAATATTGTGTCATCATACAGATCCATCGACATTCTTCATGAAAGGTATGGAGTCCCCGAAGAAGGCATCAGAAGAACCTTTGTACGACGAGTCTAAGGGTTGTACCAAAGAGTTCGCGATGCTCAGGTCTATGATAAAGTTGTTGCTGTTAAAAGCTAGATATAGTTTGTCTGATGCTGTCTTTGATGCGTTCTTGAGTATTATCACAGACATGCTTCTAAAGGACAACAAAGTGCCTGCTAACACGTACTATGCACACAAACTAATCAGTCCGCTCACTATGGGTGTGGAGAAGATCCACGCATGTAGATATCACTATATCCTTTATTGAGGTGATGATTATAATAACTTGAAGAGCTGTCCAAATTACGGTGCAAGTAAGTTTAAGATGAATAAAGACTATCGAGAGGAAGAGTGTGTTGCATCCGTACACCCAAAAAGGACTTCAAAATCCACGAGCAAAGAAAAAGTAGACTATTATGCGCTCAAAAAGATTTCTGCTTTGGTGATGTGATACCTCTCCATCATTGATCAATTGAGGAGTTTGTTCGCCAAGCCTGAGGATGCCAAAATTATGAGCTAGCATGCTTTTGATGAGCACAAAAACGATGGGAAGCTTTGACATCCAGTCGATGGGAAGAAGTGGTAAGATTTTAATGACAACCACTGAGACTTTTCGATGAACCAAGAAATGTTAGGTTCACACTAAGTACTGATGGAATGAATCCATTGGCTAAGACAAGCAGCAAGCATAGCACATGGCCGGAGATCCTCACCATCTACAACCTTCCTCCATGGTTGATGTAGTAATAAAAGTACATTTTGTTAACCATCCTTATTTCTAGACCTACACAACCTGGAGTTGACATGGATGTATTTTTGGGGCCCTTAATGGTGGATATGAAAATATTGTGGGAAACGGGTGTTCAAATGTTGGATGAGTATCGTAAAGATTCATTCGCGTTGAGAGCAATTCTTTTTGTTACGATCAATGATTACCCTGCTCTCTTCACATTATCAGGCCAGTTTAAGGGAAAGGTTGGTTGTGCAGTATGCATTGATGGAACCACTTACATGTCCCTTTATGTATCTAAGAAGATAGTGTACATGCAGCACATACACTTTTTATTGGAAGGACACAGGTACCGTATGCGAAAGATGGATAAGTACTTTGACAATAATGATGAACTACATTCTACTGCTCCATCGGATAACAATAAAGGTCAAAGAGTTTTTGGAATAGTTAGGAATATCAAATTTGTTTTCAAAAAGAAGACAAAAGACGGAAACAAAAGGAAGGATGCCAAACCAGCTCCGGGGGCTACATTCAAGAATAAGTCTATTTTCTTCGACTATTTGTGCAGCACGCGATCAATGGTATGCATGTTCAGAAGAACGTGTTTGAAAGCATAATTGGCACCTTGCTAAACATAAAGGGCAAAACAAAAGAAAGGCTCAATTCATTGGTAAATTTAGGTATAAAAAAGAACTGCATCCTATTTTTCTCAATGTAGATGAGAAATATGTGATGCGTGTTTGGCTCAAGAACTTGAAAGTCACATCCGGATTCTGCTCTAGCATACGAAGTATTATATGATTTTGTATAAATAAAATTAATATTTTCAATACACATTTATCACAAATTTGATTCATATAGGGACCACTGGATATGCTTACTTTATTATCCCAAGGTTGGAAAGGTGCTGGTGCTCGACTCCTTGGATTACGACCCTTCGACATATGCAAAATTCCTCAGCATCTTAGAGCGGTAAGCCTTTTCTATGCATGCATACTTTTATCGATGAAATTTTGAGAATAACATGGTAATTCTATTTGAGATCACAGGGCTTATAGATTCTATAAAACGAGAGGTGGAAAGTTTGACATGTCGAAAAAAGCGTGCCACTAGACATCTACTATAAATGGCCGGTAACTATGTAAATTTATGACTACATATCATACATGTACGTACATAGGACAAAGTTGCAACTAAATAACCAATCTCCCGTTATGTAGTGCCACAAGCAACCATCCAGATCAGTCCTATGTGGGTTCTATGTGTGATAGTTCATGAGACAGAACGGACAATACATCACGAACCCTAGCCAGGTATTATTAGTAATAGTCATCTATGTATTTATGTCATTAAATATGAAAATTTGTTATCGAGTGTAAATAGATGATGTTTATAAACTTCCTTCACATGAATTTCAACGAGGAAAGATGGAGAACTTGACCAAAGGTGCATTGTATGGTATAATTGAGGACCTATGCACATTCATAATGAAAAGGTCATTCCCGTTAAAGGAAAATATCTCGATTCTACCGGTACATTAGCTAGGCTAGAGTTTGGAGTACTCACAAAAATTAGTAGACTATCTCTTAGCCGAGATAGTTATTAGAGCCTAGGTGAAAACCTTGATGTATAGAATGTGTGATGGTTGTAATTAAACACAAGACTTTGATGTATATAAATGTATGATAGAATTTAATTCCATGTTGCTTTCAACATGAATATCAACATATATTGATATATATATATATATTTGTTTATGTGTGGAAATATATGCAAAATTCAGTTTTGTTCGAAAATTTAAAAAAAGGCGGGAAAACTACCATTGGTGTCTTAATAAAGAAAACCGCCACTTGAAAGTGAATTTCCACTAGTGGTTTTATTAAGCAAACCACCAGTGAAATTTTATTTCTAGCAGCAGTTGGTTAAGAGAACCGGCGGTTTCTGTAAGAAAACCGCTAGTGAAAATAACATTTTCACCAACGGTTCCAAAATAACCATCAGTAGAAATGCGGGCCGCTAACACTGACGGTACTGAAAAACGCCAGTGCAAATAGTTGTACGGCCACCGCTATAGAGATTCTTTGTACTAATGGTTTTATGTGAAATATATATTTTTATTGTTGGAAGTATGAGAAAGATATTAATATGTTATATTTCTATTATAGAAAAGTAAGTTGAAGAGCGTAGTATAAATTATAGAATACAAATATAATATGGTGATACATAAAATTAATTCTAATCCACTATAGCTTATATATATGAACTTTGGAAACTAGCGGTGTCGGGTACCGTAATTAGGGGTACCTTCAATACTCCTAAACACGGCTGAAAAACATCTTCAGAACAAACCGTAAAGACTGACAAGCATGGTTCAAGTCAGGGCCTCGTCTGCCACGAGACGCGATCTCGTCTCGCCCGAGCCCGGCCTCGGGCAAGAACAGTAGTCCCGAACGGATTCACGCCTCGCCCGAGGGCCTCCTCAAGCAGTGGGCGCACCCCCGGCTCGCCCGAGGCCAAGCTCGGGCAAACTTTGTCGTACACCGATCTCAGCCATATCGCCTTACCACCGACTGTATCGCATGCACATTTAATGCAGGGATCACCTGACATCTTATCCTGACACGCGCGCCTCAGTAGGCAAGGTTGAAATGACCGCAGTCACTTCGCCCCCTTTACTAATCGTTCTGACAGGGAAACAACACTATTCACCCCGTTCCGACTACTGTGCCAACCCCCAGGGTAAAACTGACGATAGTAAGTCACGACCTCCCCCGAGTTCAGCCTCGGGCGCAACAGGGAGCTCCACCTCACC
This sequence comes from Zea luxurians, assembly GCA_029449295.1. Classification (NCBI taxonomy): domain Eukaryota; kingdom Viridiplantae; phylum Streptophyta; class Magnoliopsida; order Poales; family Poaceae; genus Zea; species Zea luxurians. The sequence continues at coordinate 14,799,817 of JAOPSE010000060.1, read as the reverse complement.
CGACCTCATGCCTCGGCCTCAGCCTCAGCCTCGGACGCAACAGGGAGCTCCGCCTCGCCCGACCCTAGGCCTCGGTCTCAGCCTCGGCCTCGGAGGAATCACTGCCTCGCCCGACCCCAGGCCTCGGCCTCAGCCTCGGTGTCGGAGGAATCACCGCCTCGCCCGACCTCGGGCCTCGGCCTCGGAGGAGTCGCCGCCTCGCTCGACCTCGGCCTCGGATTGACTACGCCATAGGGGATACATCATTACCCTACCCTTAGCTAGCTACCTCAGGCTACGAAGGAACAAGACCGGTGTCCCATCTAGATTACTCCGACAACAGGTAATGATGGTTCCCTGCATGCGTCCATGACATTGATTGTTCTCAACTCCCTACGAAGGCAAAGAAACGTCAGCAGGACCCCAGGCCGCACCGTCAGATACGCTTCTACAGGGCTCAAGCACTTCTCCGCCTGCCACATTAGCGCATAGCTACACTCCCATATGTACAGCTGGATCATCTCCTTGTATCTATAAAAAGGGATGTCCAGGGCCTTCCCAAGGAGGAAAAAAGGAGGAGGGCGGAGGCGAAGGAGGCCAACTCAGACGGCTCACTCCAAGGCCAAACCCTCTCTCTCTCGATGCTTGTAACCCCTACTACGAGCACCCCGGTGCAAGATAATATAAGCCTCATCCTCCCCCTTGTGTTTCATCTTGCATCAACCCATCTGGGCAGGGACACGCAGCATCAAATTCACTGGTCGGTTGAGGGTCCTCGTGGGTCCAAAACGCCGACAGTTGGCGCGCCGGGTAGGGGTGCTGCTGCGTGTTGGCAATACTTTCCCATTGAGTTCCAGATGGATAATCTTCAGCAGCCTCTTCGGCCCGGGACGGTGCTCCGCTTTGGGAGTCTCGAGTTCATGTCCCCTGACGGCATCTACGACATGGTACTCCTCCCCTAGCAGCACGACAACAACGACGGCCGCCGGCTCGCCCGGCGGAGGCGAACTCGACGACGACTTCCCCCCGTGACATAAGAGGAACACCCGGGTTTGCCCTGCCACCCTCCTCGCCAGAGGAGGAGGAGACAGAGCAACCATGGCCAGGCAGGAGGCAGCATCTCGTCGGCTGTCGGACCAGAGCGAGTCGACGACACTGACCCCCCTGCGGGAGACATGTCGAGCGTCATCCTCGCACCTGAGACAACGACGAGTGTCGCTTCCCAGCAACGTGCAAACCCCAGGCGGACTAATGATGCCAGCACCCTTGCGAGGGACTTGTTGGGCATTAGTCTCGCGCCTGAGATAACAGCGCATTCCGTCCCCGACGCGACTTCACCACCGTCCATCAACCAGGAGGTATCATCCGTTTCCCATCCTGTTCCTTTTAGATTCAGCTTCGATCCACCAAGCGACCCCACTTCGGCGAGCGCTTTCACAAGGGCGTATCCTGACCTTCCGGGGCACCATATGTGGTCAACCTGGGACCTGCTGACGGCTGCCTCAACCTCCGGACCCACGGGTTCCGAGGAAGAGGACGACCCCGACTTCGGTTGGGATTTCTTTGGACTCCGTGATCCCAGTGCCATGCGAGACCTCATGTCCGCATGTGACCACTGCCTCTCCGGTTACTCTGACGATGGCCATAGCCTTGACGACGAGGGTCACGGCCCAAGTCGCGAGTGTTTCCACATCGATCAGGGGGATCACGACGAAGACAACCACCTCGGCATGCCAGAAGATGATGACGCCCCTGTGCCTGCGTCTCGCGTTGAGATCCAGCAGGAGCTAGCTGTGGTCCGAGTCCCTGCGGGGGGTCAGGGCACACAGCTGGAGCAACTCCGCAAGATGCAGGCCAAGCTCGACGAGGAAACGGGGCGACTTGTGCAGCTCCGACAAAACATCGAGCAGGAGTGGGCAGGCCGAGCACTCGCCAGAGGAGCACGTCATCGGGCCCGGGACGTCTAGCGCCGCATCATTAACGATGCCAGGGCAGGGCTGCCCCCAGCCTTCAGCGGGGCCGGCCAGAACCTAGCTGCAGTGACAATGTTACTTCAAACAATGCCGGAGCCATCCACCACCGAGGGGCGACATATCCAGGGTGAACTCAAGGACCTCCTGGAAAATGCCGCTATCCGATGAGCCAAGAGCTCTGCCTCCCGAAGGCAAGGAGGCCCCTCGGAGCATCATGCAGCGTCCTCCCGACGCATGTGCGATGCCTCGGTCCACACCGAGCACACAGGAGACAAGACACCTGCAGCCCGGGATCGCCTCGGCGACGAGCAACACCGTCACGACCTTCGAGCCCGCCTCGAGGAGAAGGTGCGCCGAGGCTACCACCCCAGGCGCGGGGGACGCTACGACAGTGAGGAGGATCGGAGTCCTTCGCCCGAACCACCAGGTCCGCGAGTCTTCAGCCGGGCCATAAGACGGGCACCGTTCCCGGCTCGGTTCTAAGCCCCGACTACCATTACCAAGTACTCAGGGGAGACAATGTCAGAGTTGTGGCTCACGGACTACCGGCTGGCATGCCAGTTGGGAGGGACGGACGACGACAACCTCATCATCCGCAACCTCCCCCTTTTCCTCTCCGACGCTGCCCGAGCCTGGCTGGAGCATCTGCCTCCTACGCAGATCTTCGGCTGGGACGACCTAGTCAAGGCCTTCGCTGGAAATTTCCAAGGTACGTACATGCGCCCTAGGAACTCATGGGATCTCCAGAGCTGCCGCCAGCAGCCAAGGAATCCCTGCGAGAGTACATCTGACGTTTTTCAAAGCAGTGCACCGAGTTGCCCAACATCACCGACTCGGATGTCATCAGGGCCTTCCTCGCCGGCACCACATGTCGGGACCTGGTGAGCAAACTAGGGCGTAAGACGCCCACCAAGGCGAGTGAATTGATGGACATAGCCACCAAGTTTGCCTCTGGCCAGGAGGCGGTCGAAGCCATCTTCCGGAAGGACAAGCAACCTCAGGGAAGACAGAAGGAAGATGTCCCCTAGGCGTCCGTCCAGCGTGGCATGAAGAAGAAAACCAGGAAGAAGGCGCAAGCAAAACGCGATGCTGTTGATGCGGATCTCGTCGCTGCTGCCGAGCATCGGAATCCTCGGAAACCTCCCAGAGGGGCCAACATGTTCGACAAGATGCTCAAGGAGTCGTGCCCCTATCACAGGGGTCCCATCAAGCACACCCTTGAAGAGTGCGACATGCTCCGGCATTACTTCAATAAGGCAGGACCCTCGGTAGAAGGTGGCAACGACCAAGGCAACAACAAGAAGGGGGGCGACAAGGAAGAGGAGTTCCCAGAGGTCCACAACTGCTTCATGATCTATGGTGGGCAAGTAGCGAATGCCTCGGCTCGACACCGCAAGCAGGAGCGCCGGGAGGTCTGCTCGGTGAAGGTAGCGATGCCAGTCTACCTAGACTGGTCCGATAAGCCCATTACCTTCGACCAAGGCAACCACCCCGACTACGTACCGAGCCCAGGAAGGTACCCG